>CM059973.1:94661068-95861068 GCA_030490835.1 Annona cherimola | reverse complement strand
CATTATCACCCTAAACGGAATTGTAGGACAATCTCGTTATCCACCCATCCTCGGAGTGGGATTTGGAGGAAACAATGGGAGGATTCATGCGAAAATTCACTGATGTTTCTAAAGCTGACTGTTCCGACCTAATTCCAATCAGCACAATTTACACGATTCGGTCGGCATCCCTTTTCCTACCAAGAGCATGTGGCTGCAGCTTAGCATATCCCTGCATGCGTGTCCGTTGCTCTGTTTTACTCTTTTTTATTTAAATAAAAAAATAATAATAATAGTCTAAGATAAATCTGATCCCATAACAGAAAACGAGACCCACAAGCCATAAGAGAAGTTCAGATTCCAGGACAGCTATTCAAAGCCCTCAAATACAGAAGGTACGGAAGTTTGTTTATCGTCTCAAGCTGTTTTGTAATTTGCAAGCCGTTGTTAGTTGACGGAGATTGTTTGTAATACATCAGTTTAAAGAAGAGAAGGAGAAAACTACTAAAGAAATACAGCTCACAAGTCCCAAGTCCTCTTCATTGCAGGCCCGAGTTGAAAGAGCTGGAAGGTTAGCTTGACCTTTCTATTCTCAGACAAGAAATACCTTACTCTGTTCCCCGTTAGCGTATTATAATAGATAAACAAATGGATAGTTAATCCCATCATCGGTGGATTGGATCACACATCTTCATATTTGTTATAGGGGGCTGGACATTCAGTTATCCGTGATTTGCAGATCAGCAACCTCACCAGGTCAACTCGCCATGATAAAAGAAGCCTCTCACGAAGACGTTGGAGAGAATGGCAATGTTACAGCCACCAACGTGGCTAGATCTTCTTCCCGTGGTAAGCGGCCAATAACTGTGCCAAGGGAGCCAATTTTTCATAGGATCCACATCCCGAAGAGTTGCATCAGGAAGGTGGTTTCCTGATCTGGGTGATAGCTCCAGAACCGGTGTCTGATCATCTGTTTTATTCCATCCTGTTTATGTTTGTGATCATCTGTTTTATTCCATCATGTCTATACCTTTGTACTTTGTAATAGTGTTGTCACCGTGTGACTAATTCGAGTTGTGGATGCAAGCTCTTATTTTGCGAGGTATAGCTACATTACGGGGGCATGATGGGATGCTTATGTGCCATTTTTTCTAATACGATTTTTTCTAATACGAGAAAAATTATTATAAAAAATCTACATGTGTAGATTGTTTGTTGGTAATGGAGGATTGTAAGTTTTCATAACCAAAATTGATTTCTCTACATCGTAGTTAGTCCAAGTTCCTTCAACAAGAATGTTCCACAAAAGATTCAAGCTTATGTAATTATGCCCGGAAAGATCATAAGAACATCATGGAGCTCGAGCAAAGTTTAAGCATACACACGACATAAACAGAACAATACGCCCCCTGGCAGGCTGGCACATAATGAAATTTTATGTCATGGGTCATCATTAAGTGCCATCAATGGGCACTGAAATTTTCCACCATGGACTTAATCTCTGTCTGAAATTTACTAGAACTTTTTAATGGATTCTGAAATACGCTTGAAATTCTGGGGTTTTTTTTATCAATATAAATTTTACGATGTGCTACACAAATGTAGTTGTTGGCTTTGGTTTCCCCTATTTAGCGCCCATCGACAGCACTAAATCATTTCCCCTACTTCCCCTACAATTCAGCTACAGGTGTCAAATTTCCTTTTTTAAAAAATGTATCCGGTTATACTTTGTGAATAAAACGATGATTAGAAAAAAGTACGTACAACTGAATTAATGAAATTAGGAGGATACTAATAAATGCACCCAGGTGTATCAGTGCATTAAGTGCACTTGACTGTATTTAATCTTTTTTTTTTAATTTTGGAAAAATTCCCGGCATACCCATAATAATTGACCTTTATCCCTCTTGTACCCGTAACATTTAAATAATTCCTCCGGTATTTATGACATTTGACACCTAATTCCTTGGGTACCTACCCTGTTGCATTCCTTAGGTACCCAAAGTTTAATGCAGCAGCCGTTAATTTTTTAATACCAAAATTGCCCATACGGGCTTGTAGGGAAGGGAGCAACAAAGAAGAGGCAAATCGGAAGTGTTATTCTCAAAGTAGAACTGTTGTAGCTTCGCCAACTCCTATTGTCAGAGCACGAGCAAGTAAGAGGAATTCAGGAACTTGTACTCCTCCACTGCCTTCACCTCAACATGCACTCTGTTGTAATCCCGCATCTTGAACATCACTTGCATCACGCCAAGGTTCATCTTGTCGGTCACGTCGTGGAAGACGTGCTTTCAAGGCTCCTTGGCATTCCACACCACCGAATTCACGATGATGGAAGTAGCGATCACATTGCCGAAGAAGATGGCATAGTGGAAGAGTTTACGGTCCTCCACTTGGGGCAACGCCGACGATGGGCCTTTGGCATTCTTCTCCAGGTGGGCAATCTGCTCCTCCATGACATGACGAGACAATGAATGGATTTGGAGATGGATTTAAATGGCGATGAGGTTAGAGAAAGTGCCTTCTTCTTGGCCTAAGTGAGGAGCTTGTTTAGCCATGAATTGTCAAAAATAGTACAACAAAATCCACATAGCCAACCCCGCCTAAGTGGGAAATATCTTATGATAATGACAATGATATTAAACCGATAAGAACAAATACTACAGTAGAATCAATGTAAGATAAAATGACAACTAACACAAAAAAAGTAAGACAAAGTATTGTAGGTATATATAAAAATCGTAAATTCTCACATAGGGAAACTTGGTGATGAAATGAGGATGTTCAAAAAGCTATAAATGCTAAACAAGAAAAGTTCAAAACATGGCAGAGAAATAAAAATGATACAAATTTACAACAATACAAACTATAAAAAAAAGCTACTAAAAAAATTATTAGCGATGCTAAACACAAAGCTTATAACAACTTATATGACAGATTAGGAACTAGATAAGGTGAAAAAGATATTTTTAAGTTTGCTAAATTAAGAGAAAATAAAGGCTAAGATTTAACTCATGTTAGATGTATTAAAAGTGAGGACCAAAGAGTTCTGGTCAAAGATAATTATATTAAAGAAAAATGAAAAACTTATTTTTATAGTTTACTAAATGATACCCCATACGAACATTTAATATTAGATGTTAGTTTAAATAGAAAAGAAAATAGGAATATCAGTTACTTCTCAAAAATTCGAATATCTGAAGTAAATGAAGTTGTAAGGAAAATGAAAACAGTAAAAGCCTTAGACCCAGATAATATACCAATTGAGGCATGAAAGTGCATGAGAGATGTAGGTGCAACACGATTAACAAATTTTTTTAATAAGATTATAAAAATAAAGTTAATGCCAAGTGAATGGAGAAAAAACATTAATCTATAAAAATAAGGGAGATATTCAAAATTTTGCAAATTATTGTGAAATAAAACTAATAAGTCGTACTATGAAATTATGGGAAAGAGTAATTGAACATAGACTAAGACGGAAAACTAATGTATCTGAAAATCCATTTGGTTTTATGCCAGGAAGATCAACCACTGAAGCTATTTTCTTACTTAGACAACTATTTAAAAAGTATTGGGAGAAGAAAAAAAATTATATATGATTTTTATTGATTTAGAAAAAGCATGTGATCAAATACCAAGAAAATTAATATGACAAGTAATGAAAAAGAAAGAAATTAATAACAGATACATTGATATTATTAAAGATATGTACGAGGGGTTGTTACGAATGTGAGGACCATTAGTGGAGATAGTAATATCTTTTCAGTTAAAATAGGTTTACATCAAAGCTGGGCCTTGAGTCTTTACCTTTTTACCTTAGTAATAGATAAAATTACTAAACATCTCTAAGAAGAAGTACTTTGGTATATATTATTTAAAGATGACATTGTTCTAATAAAAGAAACTAAAGAATGACTAAATTTAAAATTGAATAGATAGGTAGATGCTTTAGAATCTAATAGTTTTAAAATTAGTGGCACAAAAACTGAATATATAAGCAATTTTAATAATAGTGAGAATCCGGAAGATGAACCAATTAAAATTTTAGATCAAGTAGTAACAAGAACTAATCACTTTCGGTACTTAGGATCAATAGTTCACGAGAACGGAAAAATTGAAAAAAATATAATACATAGAATTCAAATAGGATGGAAGAAATGGAGAAGTGCATCAGGAATTTTATGTAACCGTCGAGTTCCAATTAAATTAAAAAAAAATTATAAGACTGCGATTAAACCTGCTCTGCTTTATCAGGCAGAATGTTGGGCAGTTAATGAACAAAATATAAAAAATATAAAAAATAAGCGTAACGGAAATGAGAATGTTAAGGTGGATGAGTGGTAAAACAAGAAAAGATAAAATTAAGAATGAAATAACTCAAGATAACTTAAAAGTGAGACCAATTTTTGATAACATGAGATAAAATAAATTAAGATAGTTTTGTCATGTTAAAAGAAGGCCTGAAGTAGCACCGGTTTGGAGAACAGAGTCTATCTAAGTAAAAAGTGGTAGGAGAATAAGAAGAACACCCAAAAAAAACATAGATAGAAATAATTAAACAAAATTTAAAAATATTACAAATTATAAAAAATTTAGTCTTAAATCGCCAAGAATGGCACAACATAATGCATGCAGCCGACCTCACCTAAGTGAAAAATGACTTATGATGATGATGAATGACAATGATGAAGTTGTGCAACACAAGCTATGAAAACCATACCATTTAGGAGCGAATCTATCAAGAGGAAAAGACTACTAGCATGGGATGATACTAAAACAAAATCTCCTGTTTTTCCATGAGTTGTGATCTTTTCAGACCAGTTTGCCAATCCAAAATTTTATTTTTTTATTTTTTATAAACATGTTAAAATAGTTATATTTAATCTATAAATTAAATTTTACCATTTTGGATATGTATATATTTATTTTAGATTTTTAAATACAAGGGGTATTTAAGTCATTTTAAATTAGATTAACGTGTTTATTAAAAAATTTTCAAAAAAAATATATATTTGGACTGGTCTAAAATGATCAGTTGGCTTTTTCAAAAATAATTTTTCATTCCCAAAAAATAATAGCGTATTTTTTCATTTTTAATATAATTTTTTTCTAATCCTAATATACCTTTTCTCATTTTCAGTACACTATCATCCCAAATTGTCATATCATCCAAGCTCTGAACTCCTAAAGAAATCAACAAGAAAGACACCAGGGTCCAATAGTGAAACAGGATGCATGTAGCTGACCTGACTTGTGTGGCAAATAGTATATGATCACAATGCAAGTTATCACTGAAGAATACCTATGAAAGATTTCATAAACATAATCCCAAACAAAATTGCAGGAAATCACTTCCCCGTGATGCGTTATTTCCGTTACACCGGTTACAGAATTTAAATTAAAAATAAATTACAATCAACATGCCAGAGTCAACTGGTATGCCTTCTTGTCTTGTGCTTATGACTGTCGGCTTCTCCATCCTCAGTTTCTTTCCTGCTATCACTTTTCCCAGACTTCTTCCTTCCCTGCAACCAAAATCCAGAACGGCATTTGGTTGGAGTTCAAATTGAAACAGAGAAGGTAGCCAGATAGATGGCAATACACACGCAAATGTGTTACAGATAGCTAGAAAAAATAATGTTTCGCTATTCTTTTTGGTACAAATGGGAGTTTTACGCAGCCAACCTAAATTATAGCACAAACGGTGTTTTCCTAGGCATGCAACATACCCAAACGCAGAAATTGTCGATCCTGAGGAACAGTTAAAGTATGTAGAGATCTCATTTCAAATACATATATATATATGGGTTCCGCTTCTATGTAACTGGGTTACGTAGAAGTGGACTCATGTAACCCCTTTAAAATCTATGATTTTGATCTTTGATGGAAAATCTAATTCATTCATTGTATTTAACATCATTTGTTTATCTAAGGAATCAAGTTTTATCCCAATCAAGTATGTTTATAAGCCACATTTGTTAGAAAATATATATATTCATGTGTAAATTATGAAAAATGCTAAAATATCAATTTTAAAATAGTATTTTCGACATCTAAACCGTCCAAAATATCGTTTCTATATGAATAAATGATTCTATAAAATATTATTACATTCTAATACATGTGTAACTAGATCTAAGCGTTTTTCATAATTTACACATGAAAATATATATTTTTGAACAAATATGACCCTTAAACATACTTAATTGGGATAAAACTTGGTCTCCTAGATAAACAAATGATCTTAAATACGATGAATGGATTGGATTTTCCATTAAGGATCAAAATCTTAGATTTTGAATGGATTATATAGGTCCGCTTTTATGTAACCCGGTTACATAAAAGCGGTAGAGAGAGAGAGAGAGAGAGAGAGAGAGAGAGATCCGGTACCCATGATTTAGAGGATTATATTACAAGAATTTTTGGTATAAGATATGATCAACTTGAGTTTTCATATCAATGGTACCAGACCTAGCAATAGACCTAGAGGTCATGATGGGTTCAACTCAGATTAAAATTTCTGTTAAGTGAGTGCAGCCACCCCAATGAGGTGGAGGAGCTGAACTAGAGGCCGGATTAAAATTGTTAGCAGGTGAATGAAGCCATAGCAAGAGGGAAAAGGGCTAAAGGAGGGACATAGCTATCTCAGCAAGTTTTGGAGGTTCAGCTTTCCAGCGGACTAAATTATAGCATAAAATAACAATGTTTGCCCACACATGCAACATACCCAAGTACATAATCATTGATCCTGAAAAACAGGTTGAAGCACGCACAGACCATAGCTATCTCAGCAAGTTTTGGAGGTCTAGTTTTCCAAGTACACTAATGCTTCATTTGGATGAACTGGGCATTAGGCATCAAGCTAGTGGAGAAGAGCTTTGGACGGAAGCCTAATACAAAAGCTTTCTGCTTACAGGGCTTTTCGAAGACCTTTTAATATTTTTGAATTCGTGCAAAAGCACTATTGCAACTAAACAAGTTTTTCGTCCCAGAGGTGAAAGCTGCTTGTGCCTCTAGAATGCATAGCCAAACAAAGCCTAATACTAAAAGTCCCTTTACTGTCAAGCAGTAATTGAGAATTCACAGTAAAATGATCTAACAATTTGGTATTACAAGAAGGCTTTAGCAGTTTAGCTGAAACGTATAATATCAAAAGAAGAAAGGGGAAGTACATGCAGCAGCCAAATATAGCATGCACGTGGTATAACATGTTACTCAAGTGTGCATAAACTACGCAACACATGTGGGTCCTACTATAAAGAAATACCATCACTCAACACATTCACACCATTTATTATTTTTTCTTTTTTGTATTTTTTGTATCCTTATTTAAGGTAACTGATGAGGAATAGCACGTTTCCATGATACACACACCTTGCCAACAACCAGAATAAGGGTCAGCATCCAATACCACCTGAAATATCAGTGCAGAACAACAACAGGATCAATGAACCTGTTGTTGTGAGTGCAGGGTTCTTGTGGATATTATGACTTTAAATTGACAGTTAATATTATATGTGCGAACATTTGGTCTGGAAGATGAGCATGAAGAACAGTTTGAAATTTCCAAGGTAAAAAGACATAACCTTAAATTGACAGTTAATATTATATGTGCGAACATTAGGTCTGGAAGATGAGCATGAAGACCAGTTTGAAATTTCCAAGGTAAAAAGACAACCATAGCACAGTTTACAAAGGAAGAATGGATAAGCAAAACCATGTGGGGTATATTTGCAGTGGAAATTTTGCAAGGCATATTACAGAAAAGAGCACACCTCAGCAGAGAAAGTCTTGAGAGGATCTCTACTTCTACCAAATCTCTTGTTAAGCTTCGGACGATGATTTGAAACAGTTTTCCCCATTGCAGCCCTGGAAATCTTAACAATCTTGCTGGCCTCCTGTGTTGTTGGGTCCACAAGGTATTCGGGCACAGCACGTAGGTGAGCAGGTGGAGGCTTCTTACTCAGTACCTTGTCATGCTTCAGTAAATCTGCAGAATTGCATGCTCAACTATGAGACTGGAACTCACATATGCTTGAAATGGAGCTAATTCATAGCAGATGTAAACACTTTCACCACCAATTTTTGCCTGAAATTATACTTTTACCAAAGTTTTGAAAATAATTTATAACATATTAAGGCTTTGCAAAACTTATTTACTTTATACCAATGTCATTAGATTTTCTGTAAACTTCATGAATATGTGGGTTGATAAAGTATAATTTCAAGTAAAGGTTGGGGTAAAAGTGCAAAAGACCATCAAATCAACATTACCTAAGTCCCTCGGATTATCCTCAAAATGGGCTTTTAACCTAAACAAAATGACAGAACATCAGTAACAGATTCATCAAACCGTCTTCAGATCAATTGACACACAGGAGACGTCAAAATTCATTTAGATTTGGCTAGAAAAACACATATATAACACCAGATGAGAAGACAGACGAGTAGGCAAGTTGTCTTCAAATCAAGTAGAATTGGTTTCAGCAGTTCTTAGATTCTTGGCAAGTAATGGAAGGTTAACTTGAACAGGAAACAATACAAAGAAAATAAAACAAAAGCAAAAGAATACAAAGAAAATAAAACAAAAGCATAAACATGAACCCTCATAATTCAATGCCATACTAGTTGTATTAAGCAACATTTTCCAACTTGTATTATGACAACTAATTCTTTTATGAATAATATGTTCTCTCTCACAATGAGTTCCTAGAATAACACTTCCAAGGAGGATTCGAGAAGGCAGCAGCATGCTTTACGGCCATTATCAAGTTTCTCTTCCTCCACCCTTTTTATTGTTTGGTTGAACTACTGAGGAACAGAAGACCTGGAACTGATTTGTAGATGTGAAAAACAAGGACTGAATCATACTTACTTCTTAGAATTAAGGATCTCATTCCTCAGATCCTGTGCCCGTGATTCTCTTACAGCAACCTTCGTCACACTTTTTCCAACATCCTGTAAAACCTCAGAAGAAATAAGTGTGCATGAATCATTAGTGGCATCTCAGCTGTAAGCAATCCAAATATGCATAGTTTGATATCTATTGAACAAGAATCATCAGCTAGCCTTATCAAATATAGAGGGTCTTCCCATTCCATGGCTTGCTCATGCAAAGATCCCACAACCAACGGATATGGGGCCATTCAGTCAAGGGAAAAAATTTTCAACTTCTTCTTCTCAGGTCAGATCCGCCAAGTATTCATGACTCCAGTGCCTTTTATAGCCCTAAGCACAAACAACAAAATTGTTCCCAAGGATATTTCGAGAACATGCATTAAAAGACCATCCATCTGGATCAGAGACAATGGACCCAGATGGTAATGGAAAAGCAGTATATTTTGTGAGTTCTCATTATAGTTCCTCATTTCTTAAGTCAGATTTTTGTAAACAAGGGCCATAAACCAGGGCCATTACCACAAAAAGCTCCAATTGGTCGAGGGCGATGCACTTGCAAAACCATTTAAACAAACATGTATTCCTAACAGTTTCATCACAGATAATCTTATACACTACCTCAGCTCTATATCGCAATGACTCAACAGCATTTTTAGTAAGAAAAGGAAATGGAGCAATGAATTTGGGGGAGTCCTGGTGTTCAGCATCCCCAAGCAAGGATTTAATTTCATCAAAAACTTCCATCTCATCTGGGGACACCTGTTTAAAAATAAAAATCCATAATAATAGCAAGATGTTAAGAAAAAGAAACACCCAAAAAAAGCCATTATCCCACAACTGGGAAACCTAGTCATGATCATACAGTAAACTTGTGCCTGGTCCTAGAGAAGGAAAAGGCAGCAGACATGCTAAAATTTCTCTGCTTATAATATTGTAGTCAGGAATAGAATGTTGTTGGTGTTTTTTATTTTATAAACTCCCAATCATGAAAAAGATTTTTCTTGCATTAAACATACAATGGAAATAGATGCACCGGTGTTATGAGCTCTCCCAGTTCGTCCTATCCGATGCACGTAACCTGCAGGACTTTGAGGCATATCTAAATTTATAACCTGCCAAAAAGATAAAGAGTAACTGTAAATTGTAGATAACCAGTGCTGAAGAAACCAACGACAACATCGTCTCAAAAATGAAATAGTTTACAAGAATAAAATTGAACCTAATGAGTAGTCTGAATAATAGGTGTGCATTTGAGTGGTGTATCTGTTATCCATGTCTTAAAATATTGGCTAGATCACTTACCTCCAAAACAAACAATTCGACGGAAAATAAAAAACAATAGATGTTGACAGGGAGGAAAAAATGAAATTGTAGGTTGTATAACAACAATGGATCTTTCAAGTGATGAATAGACCATGGTTATGAAGGTATCTTCATCTCTGTCCAAAATTGCCCACCAATTAAGACTGATTGCTATATGAGCTCAGCATGCATGAATCACATTCCAAAAAACTCAGAAAATGGACCTATTATTGACCAATGGATCATTTTTTGTCAAACGAGTGGCAATGGAATTGTGGTTGAAGTTCATTTTCCCTCTGCAAGCAGCAACACATTATAAGCATGTGAAAAATCCACAGCTTTCCATCAGATGCTGTTCTGAACCATTAAACAGATTACACTTCACAACTCGTACTGTGTAGCAATGTCATTAAAAATTTAAAACCAAACTTTATGTTGGATTGATCAGGTATCAACTTGACCACCTATTGAATTAAATTGACCAGTTCATTTATTTTTAAGAAAAATACAAAAATAATTTAATGCAAATTTCGAAGGTTAAGCCATAGATATCAACCTAAGTGCATAAATCTTTACACTACGCTACACTGCTTAATCCATACTTTTATTGCTCTGATGTTGTTAAAAATTTTAGAAAGTGGTTTACTAGAGCTAAATAGAACAGACACGACCAGTTAGACCTGTCAGATCCAGCCCATTAAATCCAATTAAGTGTGCTGCAGAGAGATTACAGAGTCATACAAAGAGATAAATACCTAACATGAAAAGGAAAGAGTTCCGAATCAAATTGCCTTCAAAATGAAGAAAATGCATTTGAATACCGTATAAACTTCTTTGAAGTCAATCCCACGTACAACCCCAAATTCTGCATCCAATTTCCGTTTCATTCTCTTCTTAAATTTTTTTGATCTAACAGGATTTTCCCCATTGATCTGTTCTTTTTCTTTCGTCTCACTGTCATCTGTTGCTATCAAATAATCAAAAAGCCCTGCATTGAATTCCTGATTTAAAAAATAACAATAAATAAATCAATAAACACCAGTGATAACTGAAACCATGAACAAATCAAAACATCTGCCAAAACCAAAGTACTCTTATACCGCCCAGCCCGAGGGAAACAGTGGGTTCTCAAAACGGTGAGTTCTGCATTTGGATTTGAAATGATTCTGTTGTCCCCACATGGGCTCAACTATATATTTAAAGAATACAATGTAAAATAACTGAAAGCTTCGAAATTCTACATGAAACAATATTAAACATCAGAAAACACTTTGTACAACTTTCACACAGGACAACGAAAATAGATCACTAGAAAATGCATGACTGAAAACAAAATGTAATGGAAGGCACACACCAGCACTTTACCTTAAGGATATGAAGACGAGAATTTTGAGGCAATTCGGCATTTAAAATAGCAGACTTAATCCCAAACTGCCACAAACAGTAACTTACAAAAATAAATAAGCAGTTTAAGGACCTGTTGACAATGGCAAAACAAAAAGATATTCTCACATATCGGTTCCTTAAGGGCACATAATTATTCATTTTCCTGGCAACTGAAATAGAGATTATGCACTGGCAAAATTCTACTGAGATCAATTCATCAAATAACTGCAATTGTTTGCATGGATATTACTTTGAAGAAAAAGAAGTTGAACATGCAATTTTCAGTTCAAAATGAAAATAGTTATTCACGAATTTTATGCATGGATTTTACTAAGGCAAAGAATTTTCACAGAAAATGGTTGTCCCCTACCAAGATCACCTTGATTCCAAAAAAAATTTCCCCCTGTTCCCCCTACTTTTCCACACATTTCCATACAACAAACCCGTATTCCAATCATTTCTTCACATCATTTCTTCACATCTTTCGATACAACCACCCTATCTATTTCAACTTTATTCCATTTACTCATAATCATTACCCTATCTATTTCAAAATAAAATTCCATAAAATTTTCCCCATTTTTCCCTCCTTCCCAAATGCTTCCAAAAAGTTAGAAGAATGCCCAAGAAACTCCTCCACCATATCATGGAACTATGCACCAAGTTTATTTAGATATTTTCAACCTAAATCATGCAAGCACATTAACAACTGTGTTTGCTACGTAAATAGGCAAGTTCAGTACTGAATCATGTCTGATGTGCAATATCTGAAGACTGACCATGGACCTAATGTGCATGCCCCAATCTCTCCCTAAAACTCAGCTGTTCTATTCGCCAAACTCGTTGCCATCATCACACACAGTAAAACAAACTTTTGCAAGTAAGAGAGGTACAGTGCAAGGAATAAAGCATGACTTTCAATGCTTGAGTCATGCTGTCATTGAATAACATCAGGCATGCTATCATTGATTTGGTTGACAATATAAAAATTCATCTCGAGCAGAAACATGTGGGCCATAGTGCCCAAAAAAGTGATTTCAAACAATATTATGAGTTTGCACCGGTTGTAATTTACCAACACATGCAACTAAGATAATTTTTTGTGTCGAAAAAATACATGACAAGACAAATATTATGAATGCCTTGGATCTTTATGGCACTTGAAAACTAAGGGTGCTTTCACAGTTCATTTGGTTGCGTTGAAGAATTAATATTAGAAGGGTAGGTAAATGTAATAAGAAAGAAAGTGAACATGAGTTAAGAATACCTGCTCCAGAAAGAGCTTCAACCTGAAACCCATGTCGATGGTGTTGACAAATATCAAAACTTTTTTCTGAACAACTTCCAATTTCAAAAGAGCAAGGATGTAAAGTAGCTTATCACGAGCACTGCATGAAATCTGAAAAGACAAGAGTAGGATTCCAGTAAGCAGAAAAGTCAAACTACAACTCAATAGCTGTCCAGCTAGAGGACCACGAGGTTAATATATAGACCTAATTGCAGAGTCATACACAAGAAGAACGCAATCACAGGAAGACAAGTAAATCTATAACTCTATAAAAGATCATTCATTTTCAATAATTCATTCTAATATTCAAGAACTAATTATAAATAAATAAATGCCACAGCAAATCTAAATGCCAAATATCCATGTTTTATCCCGAAATAAGATGTTTTAAAGTCCCCTCAAAAGGGACAATTGGTTTAAAACGAATGTTGAAAGATGCTAAAACCGGATTTGCAATTTGCAAAACCAAGGATGCACTCAGTATCAGCTTGTATTTTGGCAACAGCAGGTTCTCCGAGGTGCAAGTGGAAATTCTACAATGATGTGTGAAACACAGTTGTAGGGACAAATGTGTTTGATATAATTCTAAAGCCTACATGGACAAACCAAAGGAAGGCAGTTTCAAGATAAATGTGGACATTAAAAGAAATCAGAGAGGAGAATGCGCAGGTTGGGTGCAGTGCTGCGGGACACAATGGGACGTTTTCTGGCAGCTAGGTGCTGGAAAAGAGATGGGATCACTGATACTCTTACTATGGAAGCTCTAGCCATCAGATATGGGATTGAATGGGGTGCTGAATTGCAGCTTGATAATCTGGAAATGGAGAGAGATTCAGAGTCACTGATTCAATTTCTGAATGATGATCGTGAGGTGTTATCAACAGTAGGAGTGATTATCCAGGAGACAAAGCAACTGGCAAGAAGTATCCAAGTCATCTCTTTTTGTCTTGTTCTTAGAACAGGTAATGAAGCAGTGCATTTGCTAGCTTCTTTTGCAGCAAATAGTGCAGAAGGTTGTTCAATGTGGTGGGGAACCCACCAAATTTCTTGTAAATGTTTTGTATCTGGATCTGTCATTTAATTAGTAAAGATACTCTCTCCAAAGGGAAAAAAAATATAAAAAATTTTAGGGCTTTGAATGTAATTTTGGTGCTGAGACATCAGATGAAATGAGTAGCACGGACATCACATTTGCTATAGGATTTTGTACTGTATTAGTGATTAATTACCATGGTAGTAAGAACTATGGTTTTAGAAAACAGCGATCAGTATCAGCCCTAGGTTCATATCTGTAGATCATCTAGAGTAGTACCAAGCAGTGTTATCGGAACTGAACCAGACATGCTGGTCTGACGTCTGACTGGGAACAAGACATGTCTGATTTTCTGGTTTAACCAGTTCAACCCCAATAACAGGGAGGTTGAAACGGGTTTTATTGGCAGTACCAAGATTTGGCAACTTGAAGTGTAGAATGGTGGCTGTAGATAAGTTTCTAGAACCTTGTGACAGTTTTGTGTCCAGAACGCAGTGTGGCAATGATTTGGGTTTTATTTTTATTTTTTCAAAGGTGTGATTTATGTCAACATTTACTGGTCTCCTTGAACTCTGCTGGCTACAATTATCGCAAAAGAATGAGCTTGAGAGCTTAACAGGTTCGGCAAGCTAGAATCGTGGATTTCCATAGTCAGTTGACTTGGCCCTTTGAACTTCCCAAGGTAGTCTCTAATACAGCCTCCAACTCCAGCAAGAAACAAAGGTGCTCTAAAGTTCCAGAACAACATAATAGTTTCAGTAACTGTGCCGCCATGTGCCCTTTTATTCTAAACAAACCACTATAGTTTCATTAACATAAAAAGAAAAAGTATATGAGTTTAAATACTATAGCTTTTACATATCTAATTAACCCACAAACTTCCAACGTGCCTGATCCTAGCATCATCATACCCCGAATTTCTTAAAAAACCATCATTTCAGATGTATGATCCAAGGTGTGCTCCTAATGAACGCACTGCAGAATTAACAGAGCTGCAGGGAAGAACAATCATACTTAAACCATGGTCAATCGAATTATAGTGCAATCTATTATGAAATAAATGTAACTCAGTCAATGACCTTGATTTTCATCTAGTTACTGAAATTAAGAAATCCAAAGTGGCAGCCAAGTTTAAAAATTCAAATATAACAAAAAAAAAAGAAATTGAAGTTCAAAATTCTAATAGAACTACAAACAGCAATATCAGTATCTTATTTGCAATTGAACAATCACTACAGACATAAGCATGTCAAAAATGCTCTTAACAAGTAAATAATGCTAAAAGCTTATGATCTTTCACACAGCAATGTGCATATAATGAACCTTGCCAATAGTTTTCATCTTATTGTCAGTCCAAGGCCAAAGTGAAAAGCCAGGATAAG
Source organism: Annona cherimola (assembly GCA_030490835.1). Lineage (NCBI taxonomy): Eukaryota > Viridiplantae > Streptophyta > Magnoliopsida > Magnoliales > Annonaceae > Annona > Annona cherimola. The sequence continues at coordinate 95,845,797 of CM059973.1, read as the reverse complement.
CATGCCGAGTTGGTGAGTGATACAATAAAAATTTCCACTACATCTTTCTTCATGGATTCTTGCAGCTGATCCCACATAAGTGGGAAAAGGCTTCTGATAATGATGATGAAATGTGCATATAATGCCCTTTACATAAGAAAAAGACTTGTGGCCCATGGGGAAAATGCTATAGAAAGTTAGTTTCTAATCCATAAAATTAGCATCTTCCCATAATGTGCTCAGTTTTTTCTTAGTTCTAGTAATTTTTGCAAATGAGGAAACAAGTTTTACCCAAAATTGTTGAACACTTTTAGGGATAATTTCATCCTTGACGTCGCCCACTTCGGGTAGGGTCAAAATGTATGGATTGTGAAGCACGAGTTTCTTCAATTTCTCAACATCATCACTGCCAACAGAAGAAGAAAGTAGTCGAAATAACTCAGACCTTCAGTTCTGGCAGGAAAGAAAAATGAAATAACAGTTGTCAAACAGATTTTCAATAGTAACACAACATCAACATGCGTAGAGATTTTGGGTGTTTGGCAATGAGGAAAAAATGTCAACTTAAAACTTTCCAATCTAAAACTTTTCACTCTCTATAATTATCATATTTTTTAATCATTTTTTCACATTTTCCCATACAACTACCATACTTTTCAATCATTTCTACACAACTACTCATACAATTAACTTATCTATTTTAACTTTATCATCTTTACTCTTCATCATTACCCCTATCATATCACATCATTTGACAACTTTTACTCTCCAAAATTTTTCATCAAAAGTTTTATCCATTCCCAAACACACCATTTGTTTCATAAAGGGACATGACCAAGTCAAGATGCACACATTCTACTTCTTGTGTCATGCAAGCAGTTGAATATAGATGACAACATAGAAAAGCAAACAGGGCTCATTTTGGGTAACGTTCAATGAAATAAGTGGCACGATGACAGAGGGGAAACAACCCAGGCTCTAGGTTTGGGCAGCATTTAATCACACTAGTGGCATGCCAGATCAATTCTCTGGATAAATGAGTCATCAAATCAAATCTAAATGAAGATATCAGCAGTTAACATATCTTGCATAAAAGGTAAATGAACCTTCAGCAAGAACAACAAGAATAAAGATAGCATGCCTTGAGGTAGCAGACATGAGAAGGCATTGACATCGTCGAGGGACATGTGGAATAAGAGCTTTTAAGTCATCTTCATACCCATATGATAGGAGGAGATCTGCCTGAAATCAAAATCATAAAGTCAGGAACTGGGAAAAAATTAATAATAAAAAAGAGAAACAATTCAACAAAACAAAGAAAATGAAAACAATTCAATAATCTGATATGCAGTAGCCTTCAGATGCAGAAAAATAGAGATGAGTAACAAGGACTCTCTTCTTTTATGTTTGCTACCTGGTTATAGTATAGATACCTCATAAGGAAAAAACTGAATGCCATGTTTCATTTATCTTCTTTATTTTATTCTTGTATTTTACAACTCAATCCAAGTACATGATTCAATCCAAACTCCTAGGGTGTAAATTCAACAATATTGCTAACCAAGTAGCTACAGAGACATTGTTCCCAAAAATAAGAGAAAAACTCCCCAAACTGGGACTCGAAACCTGGACCTCCTGCACCTAAGGTAGGACTCTTGCCAGCCACACTAGTCGCATGCTGGCCATGTATCGTTTATCTTTGGTTAATAGCAAGAGGAAAATTCTTTTGATCAGCTAATCTTAATTGTTTAAATTTTATTACAGTGACTGGCCATAAGCAAGCAATCATCAAACATAAAATAGATTAAACAGGATACTAGGTTAGCGTTGACAGCATACCTCATCCAATACTAGAACTGAAAGTGAGTCCTGAAGGGATTTTATTTGGAGTACTTCTTTGGAAATGCATGTAGCAATGCAAGCTGGAGTTGAGACTAGAATATCAGGGGGCCCTCCGAATGCAGCTTTCTGCAAATGAACTAACATATCAGCCAGTGTAAACAATGATTATTCAAACATAATTATATCTACAGCATGTCACTGAAGCTTATTCCACTCTAAAAAGCCATAAATTCTTCCAGTCAGCTTTGTAACATGCTACATAAGTATCAACAAAGCCATCACTGAATGACGGATATGTACCAAAGCATTCCAGAATGAAATCGAAACCAACAGATAAGGGGGATTAACCAACCATATCAAGGAGCGACATGCTGCTTGTCAACTGTACAACTTTCAGTTGAACTCTACACAGATCAAGGAGAGACGAAGCTTCTGAATGAACCTAAAAAGGCCACCAGTCAGCTACTACAGAAAAAATGTTACAAAATAATGGTAAAACTTAGAAGACAAATCTCAGAAAATTACAGTCTAGCCCAATTTGTAAAAGGAAATGCCCTTTTGGGTAGTTGGCATTAATTTGAAACTTTCAACTTGCTTAGAGGACAGCTATAACATGTGAGAATACAGAAAGCATGCCTCTATGCCCACAAGAATATGTTAGAATACATTGTCATAACCCGAGTTCAAGTGAGTTTTTATGTGGTATGTAGGTAGAACCTTTGTAATCAATAGTCTGCATTCATAAATCTCTCTCATTTATCAAATCTCCATGCAAGCACTGAGAGGCTTATATTGACACCACAAACGCCACGTTGCTAACTGGATAGCCAAGCATAAATCACTGTAGACATTGAGGAATGTGTGCTTGAGTAACTGCCTTCTCAAAATTGTGTGCAACCAACCACACTATGATTAACATCATAGTCCGCACACCAACAGGATTATCTCATTCAACTGCTGAGCCCCCTTGTAAAGAGACATTGCAAATGGTTCACATTAAAACATGAAATGCTGCAGACCATAGCAATAAGAATATTGCTAGTTATAAGCAATGTGGGATATTTTCACCTCATCTAAGCGGATAGAGTGCCCTTCACAGACCAACTCTGATTGGAAACCTCACAGATTGTGCATGAAGCTGCTTAGAGCAACATCAATAGCTTCAATTGCAGAGAACAAAGACATTAAGCTGGTGTGCACAGCAAATGTAAGGGTGGAGACAGTCACAATTTATAGAGTCACTGCTATCGGACATGCTGCATCTTCATGCTAGCTAATGCACCAATCTTCATTTTCTTAATTTCAACAGCAGAATATCTGCCTTTATTTCCAGTAGCAACTTCCTATATTTATAGACTGGTCTGGGGGGAGATCAAATGGTTCACAATGCTCGTCACTATCTTTTATATGGTAGACCTCCAAGTTCAAATCAGCACACATCAGTATCTGTTTGGACAGAACATTGATTTGATTCAAACCAGAGGCAACATTATTCATATCAACCATCAGCCATCACCTTCGCTGGCAGCATTTGATTGCTTTTTTTTCCAAAGGTGACCCTTTAACACTTAAACTACAGCTAGCCTTCCAACACATCCAGCAAAGGTCCAAACTCCAAACAAAGATACAAAGCCATACGAAAATAACCACTCCACAACACAAGCTTTATTCTACCTGCTGGCATAGTTCTCTGGTTGGTACAAGGATGAAAGCATTCGGGGCAGTCTTTCCAGAAGTAGGCTCCATAAAAAGTTTCTGAAGCAAAGGAAGAAGGTATGCATATGTCTTTCCTGAACCTGTTTTTGCTCGGGCAACAACATCCTTTCCTTCCTGCAAAAATAAAGAGGAATTTACTTGTAAAACGTGATAGATCAGACTCAAATGGATTGCTTAACAGCTAGGCACCAAACAGTGTGAACAAGTCAACAAAAATAACAGCGTAAAAACAATGACAACTAACACCTCTGGATCGCTAACATATGATTAATCAGACCTGACAATCGACAAATTTTGACTTGCTAAGCATTATGAGCCCTGAAAAAAGTTTCCTTTTTCTTTTCGAGGTTACGAGTTGTTTAAATTCCCTGCCAGTTTCCACTTTTTTAAAAGGAACGTGTAATCCGGCACTCTTGATTCTTGAAATTAAGAATTCTAACGGATGCGAAATCCAACTAAGTAGGAACGAAATGACACTTAGCAGCAGCAGCAGGAGTAGCAATAGTAAAGGTCAAACGAACCAAAATTAAAGGAATGGCCGCATGCTGGATGGGCGTTGGTTTTTTTATGTCCTTCTTTGTCAAGGCCCGGACCAAGCGGGGTTCCAAACCAAGTTCTTCGAAGCTCACCCACTCCTCTTCTTCATTCCCATTGGGCATCTTCTCCAAAGAACTATCCATCAGACCTATACAGACAGCAGATTGATTTCCCAATCCCAACAGAACTTTCGAATAAGGAAGAGAGTAGGCCGGCAGCCTGGAAGGACAGCTATGGAGTTTTGGAATTTGGAGGAGAGTAGGAAACTGACGGCGAAGACGGAGGAAGGTTTATGACTTTGCAGGGCGTCGAGGGTTTTTCCTTCAGTTTTTGTCGATTGGGTGTCGGATCGGGTCGGGTCGGGTCGGATAGGTTTAATAAATAAAAAAAAGTGAAATTTTGCTACGGGAAGAAGTTTGAAAAATGAATAAGAGTGATATGATGAGGAAAATTAAGTAGTTACATGAAATTTCGTGTAAAATTGATTGAATATGTGGAAAGATATAGAAATAATTATAAAGCATATAGTTACATGAAAAATGCGTAGCAAACGTATGGACAAAATTTTGGTTTACCAATCACACAATCTCACTTCTATGTGGGTTTATATAATTCCTTTGTATTTTTAATATCGTGATGTATATATTTATTATTATCTTTTTATTAAATATATGTATGGGCATATTTGCTAAAATACATGTGTAAGCTATAAAAAAATGTTTAAATTCATTTAGATATGTATTATAACATAATAATATTTTATAAAACTATTTATCTAGATTATTAGATTATTTAGATGCTCAAAATACTACTTTTTGAATTAATATTTAATACTAATTTTTTTATTAAATTGATTTACATATTCGCATATAAGCATTATGTATACTAAAAATAGATGTGATATAGTTCACTGGGTGCAAAAACCCATTTTTTTATTTTTTTTAAAAAAAATTTATATAACTATTAATCTATATGTATTTAACATGTGTATCATTTTTTATCATTTTTGAAAACTTTTAGATATTTATTTTTAATTTTTAAAATCAGTAGCATTTTCCTAATTCATTTGTTAAATATACCTATATTAACAGTTGTATGAAAAAAATTTCAAAAAAAATTAAAAAAATAAGTAAAATGCACCCGAGTACATTCACTCATTTCCGTACTAAAAAGACAAAATGATTTTTATGATAATATAAATAATAATATAAATGACAATAAATGCATTGACTGAAATTTTACAAGCATTAAAGCAATAAAAAAAATTACAACAATGTGAAAGAGTTTTATAGAAGCAAAGTCACCCCATAATTTAAAGACCTTATGTTTTTATTAATTTTTTAAATTTTTTATATAACTGTTAATTTGTGTGTATTTTAAATTACGGAAATGCAACTAATTTTGAAATTTTCAAAAAAATATCTTAGAATCTCAAAAAATGGTAAAACATGTGTACGAAAATGCGATTAATTTTGAAATTTTGAAAAAAAAAATCTTCGAATATTCAAAAATGGTAAAACTGGATACACATGTTAAATATACTTAAATTAACAGTTGTATACAAAAATTAAAAAAAAAAAAAAAAAAAAATTGAACCCAAGTATACTGAATCTTAGTGCATTTGAGTGCACAGAATCAAATACTATCTTTGTATCCTTCTTAATAATGTTATAGTCATTATAGGCACTAATAATTATAGATTTTATTAACATCATCGAAGACCTTTGTTTATTAGGGTGTGTTTGGTTGGGCTAAAAAAATATCAACCAAAACTTTTTCAATAAAAAACATTTTACTTTTTATAACTATCTTTTTTCATAGTTTTTTTTCACATTTTACTACACAAACAACCATACTTTCAATCATTTTCACACAATTACCCATATAACTAATATGTCTGTTTTAACTTTATTCACTTTACACTTCATCATTATCTTCATCATATCACATAATGTTCTATCAATTTGACAACTTTTACTTCGAAAATTTTTCATACAAATGGCGTGTTTGGGATTAGATAAAACTTTTAATGAATAATTTTGGAGAGTAAAAGTTATCAAATGATATGATATGATAGGGGTAGTGATAGGGAGTAAAGAACATAAAGTTAAAATAGATAGGTTAGTTGTATGGGTAGTTGTGTAGAAATGATTGAAAAGTAAGGTAATTATACACGAAAATGTGAAAAAATAATTAAAAATATGATAGCTGTGAAGAGTGAAAAGTTTTAACTTGATATTTTCTGCATATTGTCAAACACACCCAAAGTTTTACCCCCGACCAAACATGATAACTAATTCAATGCACAAGGGTCCAAAACCCCATTTTTTTATTTTTTTTGAAATTTTTTATAAAATTGTTAAACTAGTTGTATTTAACTTACGTATTAAGTTTTACAATTTTTGGAACTATATAAATATTTTTTGATTTTTTAAAAACATATTTTAGTTACTTGAAAATGGCTAAAGTACACTTATTTTTAAAAAATAAAAATAATATACACATAATCAAAAATGGTAAATTTTGACTTATTGATTAAATACAATTATATTAACAATCTTATAAAAATTCAAAAAAATATAAAAATTGAGGTTTTGGACAGGGGTGCATTGAATCAGTTCTCACTAAACGCACTTAATATATATATGAGAAATATTCAAGTGCAGCTTCACTGTACCACAATTATAGTGCAGTTATTTCAAAATGGGTCTCACATGATTATAAAATTATAATCTACTCCACCCATTGTATTTAGAATTATGTATTATATGTGTATAGACCCTGACTGAAAATAGTACAAATTCAATATGGAAAAATAGTTTGATATAAATAATAACTTTACCCATTGTATTTAGAATTATGTATTCTATGTGCATAGACCCTGACCGAAAATAATACAAATTCAATATGAAAAAATAGTTTGATATAAATAATAACTTTAAAATTATTTTTTCAACATCTAAACCATTTGCTATAAAATTTATATATAGATAAAGGATTATATAAAGTATTAATACATTTAAGTACACGTAAGACACATTTTGGGTCAAACGCACCATTAATTATGTTGCAGCTTCACTGCACAGGATGTTCTATATATATATATATATATGACATTCCTATAATAATACTTTTCAAAGTATACTAAATGGCTGGATTAAGGTTGAGATTATGTTTTTCATATGCATCCTTGTAGCCGTTTGAATAACACTTTAATCATTCCAGACACTCTAATTCTCATAGATTTTCTTATCCTTGTCTGCGACTATTTTTTATTAATACAAATCTTTTTTTTTATAAAAGGAATCACTCTATCCCTGTTCCCCTTCAATATTAAGGGGATCAGGGTTAGAGTAATCCAAACATCTCATTGCCAAAAAATTGTCTGTACAGATTTTCCCACGAATAGCTTGGGAGGGTTGCCCCACCAACACTGGTGGTTCACAGAAGATGCTAAAACTACTTCGGCTAAAGAATGAGCAACAACATTTTCTTGCCGAAAAACATGATGGACCGAAAAAGAATCAACTACATTGAGTATATTCCTAATTTCAGCAATAACAAAGTCCACCTGGGAGGAAATGGGTTCATTATTGGACAGGTAGTTGTATAATATGAGTGAATCTGTTTCAACCTGTGCCCGTCTAGCATTAATCTGAAGCACCAATCTCAGTTCCAACAAAAAAGTCGTGGCCTCCATAAATAACGGTTCTAAACGCCCACTTGTCTCCACCCTTTTGCTACAACAAATTCGCCTTGGGAGTTCCTAATCACAGTTGCACATCCAAAAAAAGCCCAATCCCCATGACTGCGGGCGTCGACATTTATCGTGACAAACCCCGTCGGCGGCTTGGACCAACAGGGCACCAAAGATCCGTACAAAAGACCCGATTGAATGAGCATATTAGCACTCCTATGCTGGTTAAAGAACTCTGCACACCATGCCAATGCGTCTGTGAATTTTGGTTGGAGTCCCTCATCTCTAAACATGTTACGTAAATATCATATCCTCTAGCAGCTCAGAATGAAAAAAGCAAGGTCCTCGGACCTATTCTCCTGCACAAGGGTTTCCAATATGTCCCCGACAGTTTCCACCAGATTAACCATCCTTGCAGCCTTCCTACAGATCCCATCGGTCATTGCACACCTAAGAAACAAATGATTTGTATCTCCAGAACCATTCCTGCACAAAGCACAACATGGGTCCACTGTAATGCCCCTTTTTGTTAGATTTAGCAAGGTAGGAAGGACATTTTTGACAAGTTTCCATCCAAAAATTATGATCTCACTGGGGAGTTTCATGCGCCATATTGCCTTATAACACCTAGAAAGGGTCGGGTTATCATCCTCTGAAGACAGAACTCTGTATGCCGATTTTACCGTGTAGAGACCGCTTGGTTCATGCTTCCAGAATATACAATCTTCCATATTCCCATGGGGAAGGGGAATCCGATTGACCATTTGCCATATAGTCTCCCCCGCAGCCGCCACCACCCGGTCTTTGTTCCATGAATTTGTGTCACTATCAATAAAGTGACAAACTCTCACATCCTCCGGGATTGATAACGGAATACAAATCTTTTCTTTTTATTCTTACAACACTTTTTCGAAATATCTGAAATGGCTGGGTCAAGGTTGAGACACGTTTTTCATGTGCATCCTTGTATAACAGCACTCTAATCATTCGAGACAATCTAATAATCATAGATTTTCTTATTCTTGTCTGCGACATTTTTTATCAATACGGATCTTTTCTTTTTCCTGTTACAACACATTTCAAAATTTACTACACGACTGGATTAAGGTTGAGCTTGAATTTAACAAATACCTGTTTGGAATTCGAGAATAATCTCAAATATGAGTGTATCTAGAGTCTAAACTGCAAGGAAATGTCCTATCTACTTCACCTTTCAGCTAACTGGGGTCCATTTCAAATGGAAGATAAAAAAAAGAAAAACAAAAGTGCAAATACGTTAAACATTACATTGGCTGAAAAAATGGAGTAAATTGTTGGATAAAATGATAAGAATAACGATTAAAATTAAATAAATAAAACATATAGACATTTCAACTTCAAAAAAAATAAAAATAGTGATGCAAAATTACAGATTATATTGCTCGAGTACATTGTAAATGATTGAATTAAAAATAATCAGAAAATGCTAATAGAAATGATATTGCTCCAATCCCCAATAAATGATGAAAAGTGATTTCCCTGTGCCTTAGGGTCGACTTTGTTCTTTACTTTTCAAGCTAGGGTTGTAAATTAGGTCCAAATTGACATCGGTTAAGATTTTTTTCAACTTTGGTTTCGTTTATAAAGCCTTAACTCGGTCTTACTTTAAATCATATTTTCGAACTTCATAATAGCCCTACAAAAACCAGTTTGGTTCAGGCTAAATTTAAAATCATATTAATAAAACGATCAAATTATTGAAAAAAAATATCATTCGAAGTTTCAATTATTTCTAGAAAATCAATCAACAAGAGTGCTATCAAAGGCATTTAGCTGGGGCAACGGATGAGACGCGTATTGCTCGACTCGTTGAGTATTCTAAAATATATATAATTGGTTTTTATTTTTATACTTATAAGATAAAGCAAATTTCAAGGAAAAATACCTAATTCAATAAAGTGTGAGTATGTTAGAAAGTTTGGGTACGGGAATTGACCCGAATTACTAATTCATATTTATATATATTTTTTAAAATATTTTTATAGTGAAAGGCATAAATGCATTCTTTAAATATAGAAATTATTTTAATTTATTGATTATTTAGTAAATTTAATAAATGTATGTTAGAAATTATATTATTTTCATATTGATTATAGGTTTTTAAATAAAGATTTTGCTATAAAAGTAGCTTCACATAACACCCTCAATTTCAATATGCAGATATTTGCTGAAAAATTAAATTTATTTATTGTATTTAACATAATTTATTTAATTAAAAGACTAACTTTCATCTAGTTAAATATATACATGGTCCATATTTTCCTAAAAATAGATACATCAACGCTTAAATTAGAAAAAATGCTTCAATCTATTTATATATATATATTAGAATACAATAGTATTTTATGAAATTATTTATCCACGTAGTAATGATATTTTAGACAGTTTAGATGTTGAATATATTATTATAAAATTTATATTTAGCTTTAAACTCATTTATTATTTAGATTTTTCACATTTGTATAATAAGATCATACATAATAATAATAGATAAATAAAAGGATTTCTATGATAATATAAATTAGGATAAATATAATAGATGCGGTCAATTTGCAAAAATCATCAAGATATTAAAAACAAGAAGAGTTACATATAAGAGGATTCTATGGAATAAAAAATAAAACTTAGAATAAAATTATAATTTTTTAAATGTAATAAAAAGATTATTTTAAAAACTGATTTGAAACTGAAATTAAAATTAACTTAACTTTAAAAAATAAGATAAAATAGGCTGAAAACTGATGTAACTTGAAATAAGATAAAGTATTTGTTTTTTAAGATAGGATAAAAGTGTGATCAACTCAAGTTATACTTACCTGACCCAAATTGTACTCCAAGTCTTTTTAATGAATAAAAATAGATAAGGTGGTTGTACTGAAAGATACAAAAAATAATTAGAATATAAATTATTAAAAATAAAGATAATAGAAATGTAAGATGGATTATTTTTATTTTTTTATTTATACTTCATTCTATCCCACTTATAGAAACTAATAAGTTCTAATAGGTGTATTAAATGCTGATTTTACCATTTTTCATGAGCTAAAATGCGGGTGGCACGAGTGTTTGTATATGATTTTATTAGGGGTAACTTGTATCTCTCGTCTATATTAAGAGTATGGTCTCTAACTGATTAGGGTAAAAATTGAGCAATATAGAAAAATGTACTTTCTAAATATAGGATGTGTTTGAGAATGGATAAAATTTTTGATGAGAAGTTGTAGAGAGTAGAAGTTGTCAAATGATATGATATAATAGAGGTAATGATGATGAGTAAATAGGATAAAGTTGAAATAGATAGGTTAGTTGTGTTGGTAGTTATGTATAAATGATTGAAAAGTATTATAGTTGTATAGAAAAATGTAAAAAAATAAATAAAAAATATGGTAAATGTGAAGAGTGAAAAGTTTTAACTTAATAATTTTTACCTATTTCCAAGCACACCCATAAACATAAAAAAAAGTGGGCAAAAGCAGGCGTAACGATTCAATACATATGTAAATATGTAAGTCCACATGCTTACCCTTTATTTTTAATTTTGAAATATATATTTTTAAATTTACACTATTGATCATGTGTTGATACTACTTGTTTTATTATGCTATCAAACATAATTTTAATCGAAAACTTATATGATGTTAAAATTACTATTTTTGAGAGTGAGTAAATGACCATTGAATATTTTGAAAACGTATAATATAGATACGATATATAAAAGTTTACAATATATATAGTTTTTATGATCTCAAATAACTAGATATGGACAAAATGATAAATAGTTTAAATTTTGAAAAATATATTTCAAAAATAAAAAATAAAAGATCGACATAAAAGCTTCTATACTTCCGTATGTATTGAATTATTCTTCTATTACACTATGCAACGGCTTAATTACTTGGCTAACAGCAACCTCTTGTATTTTACGGTTTTAACATATAATTTTTCATTTTTTTATTTTTACGTGTCTAAGTATATTTAGTTCAATATCAAAATATTTTTATTTTTAAATATAAAAATATACATATAAGAATTCAAATAATAAATTTTGATATTTGAAGTAAATTTGAGATAGAAGTAAATACATTCGGACTTGGAATTTTTGTAAATACCCATGTAAGGTTTGACTAATATTGCACATGCGTTTTTAAGTCTACCGAAATTGCAAATATGTTTTGAAGGTTCGTATAAATTTGAAAGCATGTCCTTTTGTTACGAAAAATGACAAAAATGCCCTTTAAATTAAGTGATATATTTGTAATATTTTTCAAATAATGTAGATATATTTGATATTTTATTATTTTATACATTTTTATCCATGTTATTATTTTATTTTTTTACAAATATACTTACAATATTTGAAAAAATTGCAAGTGCCTCATTTAGCTTGAAGGCTATTATTGTCATTTTACATAAAAATCTACTCGACATCCTAGTGAAAAAAATATATTTATAATTTTGTTTAAACTTTGTAAGTATATCGGACATTTTAGTAAACCTAAGAATACGGATGCAATATTAATTAAACTTTATGGGCATATTTATAAAAATTTATTTACACTTACATCAAAGTGAAAAAAAAAGAAAAAAGAAAAAAGATATTAAATGTAGCACACATAAGATTATAATTTAACTAAGTAACAACGCATTCTGTGATATCATAATCCAAAGGACAAGTCGATGTGAACACGTAAATAATAATAACAATAATATAAATGAATGCCACCAGTACACCCGACGGGCACCGGATGCACATGGGATTGGTACAATACAATTACAGCACGTTGCAACAGAACGGCGACCGAGTCTTCTGACTTCTCTCTCTCGCCCCAGAAGGCAACGGTCGGGGTTTCATCTTCCGCCTCTCCTCTTTTTCCCACCATTAAAATTAAAAAGTAGATATAAAATGACCAAGAAATAAAAAATCCCATTTTTTTTCCCCCTCGTTTCTTGATCCTAGGCTGAGCGACAAGTAAACAGCGCCTATTCCTTGGCTTGGGATTTTGGTTGCGTCGTCAGCACGTCCCTGGTGTTCCCGCCCCTCTCCCTCTCCCGCCAGAAGTTATAACAAACAATGCTAAGAAAGCCAAAATGCAGTCATTTCGACTGCTGAAATCCAAACATCACTCCCTCCTTTCCTCCCCCTCCATCACAGCGGCCCTCTCCAACACATTCTAAATCCCATCATTCGTTTCGTCCATCTCTCTTTCAAATCATTGCTCTGAGCTTCGAATAATGTAGGGGTTGTTGCGTACGCCAATCCCATTGCAAAAACTGCTTTTTTTTTTTTTTTCAAAAAAGAAAAAAGAAAAAATCTGTCTGCCTGTCTCTCTCTTTCTCTCTCTCTCTCTACAACCTCCCCACAATGTATCTTCCTCCTTTTCAGTGAGAGGGATTCGAGTCGTTTGGAGGGAATCATGGCTCCATCGTTTGTATGGTGGGCCAAAGAAACACAACAGGGCACGCCGTTGATAATCAAGATGGAGAATCCCAATTACTCGATGGTGGAATTGGAGGGCCCCGAGGTCGAAGATTTCGACTCTCCAGCTGGCAAGAGGAGCTCCGGCAAGGATGGAAGAGGGAGGAACGCGAGACAGCTGACTTGGGTGTTGCTCCTCAAGGCCCACAAAGCCGCCGGCTGCCTCACATCTGTTGCCTCCGCGACATTCGGTCTAGCTGCCGCCGTCCGTCGACGGCTTGCCTCCGGGAGAACGGATTCGGAGACTACGAGCGAAGAAGAGGAGAGTCCAACGGTGAAGGGCAGGTTTTACTTCTGCATTAAACTCTTTTTGGTGCTTTCGATCGCAATGCTGGGGTTTGAGATCGTCGCCTATTTGAAAGGGTGGAACTTTGGGGCGACGCGGTTGCCGGGATGGCCGGAGGTGTTCTCATCGCCGCTGGACATCTGGGTGCTTTTCGATTCCTTGTATTCCAGGTGGGTTTTGCTTCGGGTGGAGTATCTCGCACCCTCGCTTCAGCTGCTTGCGGACATTTGCACGGTGCTGTTCTTGATACAGAGCCTCGACCGTCTGGTCTTGTGCTTGGGCTGCTTTTGGGTTCGTGCAAGAAGGATAAAGCCTGTCGCAAAACACGCGGCCGAGGATTTCGAATCAGGCCAAGGAGGTGGATACTTTCCCATGGTTCTTGTGCAGATCCCCATGTGCAATGAGAAAGAGGTACTTGCGTTTACTGAATTTCAATTTTAGATTCCGAAACTCCGAGAGTTGTGCGCTGTTTGTTTTAGAAGAAATTATTTTTTTCTCCGTGGTTGGTTTCTGTGGGATTTCTCAGGTTTATCAGCAGTCGATTGCTGCCTGTTGCAGTCTGGATTGGCCTAGGTCGAACTTGCTGATTCAAGTTCTGGATGATTCCGATGATCCCATGACGCAAATTCTGATCAAGGAAGAGGTTGAGAAGTGGCAACAGACTGGGGCAAATATCGTCTACCGGCACCGGGTCATTAGAGATGGGTACAAGGCAGGGAATCTCAAATCAGCAATGAATTGCAGTTATGTGAAGGACTATGAATTCGTAGCTATCTTCGATGCAGATTTCCAGCCATCTTCCAATTTTCTAAAGAAGACTGTTCCTCATTTCAAGGTCTTTGCGATCGAGTCCCTTAATTAGAATTTCTTTATTTCTGTTCAAATGCAGTTTCTGGTCCGACATTGTTCTTTGTTGCTGGAGACAGGACAACGAGGGGGTGGGGTTGGTACAGGCAAGGTGGTCGTTCGTGAACAAGGATGAGAACTTGTTGACAAGATTACAGAATGTTAATTTGGCATTCCATTTTGAAGTCGAGCAACAAGTTAATGGAATTTTCATCAATTTTTTTGGGTTCAATGGGACAGCTGGCGTCTGGAGGATAAAGGCATTGGAAGAAGCCGGTGGATGGATGGAGAGGACAACGGTTGAGGACATGGACATTGCTGTTCGGGCCCATCTGCATGGGTGGAAATTCATTTTTCTTAATGATGTGGAGGTTTGTTAGTCCCATTGCTTTCACTCTGGCATCATCAGGAGCTGTCATGCTCAACACACTTGAAATTTTATTTCCCACTTAGGTTGGTAGTTAAATTATCAGTATGTCTTGTACATTTGCAGTTGGTGGGCAGCAATACTCAAAGAAATTCGATGGGTAACTGACTAAAATTGGGAACTTTGTTAGCTGCCTTTCATGTTTGAATTCCATCATTTTCATGAATTCAAAATTTGCATTATGGCATCTCTCTCACATACATTTTCAATGACATGTGCGATGTCCGAGCCATGAGAAAACTGATCGGTTAGGATGTGGATGTATTTTTAGGTAGATGGGGTAGACTATGTATGAAAACCGCTGATTGTGGCAATATTTTCTTGAGTTATATGGACAGACTAATATTCTAGAATATATGTTTCTTTATAAATAGGGGCAATGGGTCTGTATTATTGTAATTTGTGAAGCTGCAGTCAGCTAGTGGAAAATTTGCAGCTATTTAAATTAATTGCGAAAATTTCATATGTTGGTGAGATTTTGAGCTCAGCTAGTACAAGTTGCTGTACCAATCACATTTGCAGTTGCAAAGATGAACTGGCTTGAATCAATGTTCAGTTGGAACGAGTAAAACTTGTAGTCTTCCACATTTCATCTTTTCTAGAATATATTAATCTGGATTTAATTTCAAAACTAGACGGGCTAATTCGAGTGTTTAGAAAATTGAAATTTATAGAAGTCAGTGTTCAAATCTTACCGTCAAAACTGCAGGTTCTAGTTTGGATGTATCGGGACTCAAACAATTTTCTCATCTAATTAAATGTGCAAGATTTCTGTGAGCTTTCTCAATCATCTTCATCATATCCTTTTTTACTTTTTAAAATTTGTATTCCTTGCTCTACTGCCTCAATTTGTACCCATCCATGCACAATACCAGCCATCATAACTGAGGCATCCATCAGCTACATAAAATCATCATCAGTTGGACACCCTACTTGTTAGATCTGCAACCAAAGGACTTATGCCCTGCTGACTTGATGACAGTTTGCTACACCATATGATTATTCAGGTCATCTGTGGTAATAGTGCCTGCTGGCTGTTTGGCAGGGTATTGGTTGTTTGTTCAACCAATGTGGGTGGCTGCTTAGTCGAATTTGGTTTTTTTTTAATCTGAAATTTATGTTATTCTGTTCACATCTCTTTGTTTCTTCCTTTTACAGTGTCAGTGTGAGCTGCCAGAATCTTATGAAGCTTACAGGAAGCAACAACACCGGTGGCATTCAGGTCCAATGCAGTTGTTCCGACTATGTTTACCTGCCATTATTCAATCCAAGGTATTTTCGACATCTTGCTCATATAAAATGAACTAATTTCGTTGGGCATAATCAAATTTGCATTTTCAATTGCTTCACATGGATGCAGCATGAAAAATAAACTGTGAACCAAGCCAGTTAGTATTTCCATCCTGAGTCTCCCCAAGAATGTACATCAAGTGATAGAATGGATAGGATTGTCTTATCTCCTTTGTGCACAAGATGCAGAAATGACCCTCCTTGCTGATTGTGACAACCAAGCAAACCAAATTGGACCTGTCTTTGCCTATTTGCTAAAAGAGATATAATCATGTAAATGCATTGCAAATGTAAATAATCAATTGATATGAGATTTACTCACATTCGGGATGAAAATAGGGTCAGGTCGACCCGTAACTTGTCCCAATTTTACAGAGGGTAGGGTAGAGATTTTGATCCTGTGGGGCGGGCGGGTCGACCATGGGCAGGGTGGGTTGACCATGTCCCGACCCACCTTGACCCGCCCTTTCCAGCAAGGTGTAAATTATTTTTATGAAGCATACGACTTATGTGAATGCGGTTTTGTTAGATAGATGTGTTTAATTTTATGACTCATTAATGTGAATATGGTTTATGTAGATATACGTTTAACTTTATAACTTATATGGATAAATTTTTATTTCTTAATTGCATATATGTTGTTCAAGTTATGTCCTTTACATGATTTATCGATGAAATAAAAAATATTATCTATGTTGTTTATATGTTTCAAGAATGAATATTATTATTTTGCAATTTGGCAGTTTTAATTGTAATTTAGAATTTACATCTGTTATTTTTTTTAATATTGATTCACATATTTATCAAGTTCAAGTTGCAAATGAAATTATTCAAAATTTTTTACTAATGCTTTGTTATGATAATTCTATTTCACTCCATTAAATATTAAAATATTGAAATATTTAACCTTCAAATTTATCATAGATGTGAGTTTATATTGATATGCACATAAATTCTTAAAACTATCACACTTTGACCTATTTTTTCAACCCAGTCCATTGTCCTAATATTGATCTGAAATAAACTCAAAGTTTGTTTCGAGACCTATTAAGGAAAGGTGATGTTGGACCTACTTTGTCCTAACCTGATATAAAAAGTAGGGTCAAACAAGATTTTTTTAACTATAGGGTCAAGGTTGAGCACATCCCAGCCAGTTCTGATCGGCCTCGATTTTCACCCCTAACTCACATCATCTATCTTTCTCAATCCTACTTCCCCGTCATTACTTAAGTTGGCCACCATCATTTTTTATCTATTTTATCATTATTTACTTTATGAATGATAACATCTCATATCCTGCTTGCATCATTTATTTTCCCATTCCATTCCCCTCTATGTTTACTCTTATCCAAATGCACTTGTCTTTTGGGTGTTGTGAGATGGGCCTGGGATGGTAGGCTCAACACATGCGACCTTTGGGCCTCTGAGCTGACAGCTGTTTTACTGGAATTCAGTTCCCATAGTCCCCTAGACATGGAATTTGCCATAGCTTCTCCTTCTTGCAGATGGACTTTTGGGAATTCTGTCATTCATGTTCTTCTTCTGTGGCTTGCAGATCAGCATATGGAAGAAGGCCAACCTAATATTCCTCTTCTTTCTGCTACGGAAGCTAATTCTCCCATTCTATTCATTCACCCTTTTCTGCATTGTCCTCCCAATGACCATGTTTGTCCCTGAGGCAGAGCTACCTGCCTGGGTTGTTTGCTACATCCCTGCTTTAATGTCTTTTCTTAACATCCTCCCTGCCCCTAGATCTTTCCCCTTTATTGTTCCCTACCTCCTCTTTGAGAATACCATGTCTGTCACCAAGTTCAATGCAATGATATCAGGTCTCTTCCAGCTCAGCAATACATATGAGTGGGTGGTTACCAAGAAATCTGGTCGTTCCTCTGAGGGTGACCTTGCCTCACTGGTCAGCAAGGAACTTAAGCACCAGCGTGGTGCCTCTGAGCCCGATCTTGATTCCCTCCAGAAGGAACCTAAGCACCAACGTGGCATCTCTGAGCCCTATCTTGATGCCATCCAGAAGGAAGTTTCAATGAAGGAACAACAGAAGAAGCATAATCGCTTATACAGGAAGGAGCTGGCACTTGCGTTGCTTCTCCTGACGGCCTCAGCCCGGAGCTTGCTTTCTGCTCAAGGACTGCATTTCTATTTCTTGCTTTTTCAGGGGATCTCCTTCTTGGTGGTGGGCCTTGATTTGATCGGTGAACAGGTGGATTGAAGAGATAAGAAGTGGAGATAAATATTAACACCAGAAATCACAGACCCATGGGCACATGAAGGGTACATGTCTGTAGGTGATTGTGGAAATGTAGGGAGGGCTGTCTTTCATGCCCCCGCACCCCCCAACACCCCCAAAGAAAGGTTGATTGCCAAAGGAAAGAATCTTCTCGTGAAGTGTAGATAAAATGAGGCTCTCTTCTTTTCAGATGTTTTGATTCTTTGGCTCTAATTCTTTTGTTAGGAGAAAGAATTTTTTTTTTTTTTTTTTTTTCCGGTTATCAAAAGATGTTCAGCAAGGTTAGAAGCATAGCAGCAGGTTTTTGGAACTGGTTTCTTTGTTTTCTATGATTTCCCATCTTTTTCTTCTTGTGTTTTCTATTCTTCCCCCTCCCCCCTTTCAGGTTCCGTATAAACTGGTGAAGGAGGGGACGATTACGAAATGAAGCCGTCATAACACTATTCATTGCCACTGATGAACCAGCGGTGATCAGATCAACCGGCAATTTGGAATTTCTGCATTTTTACTCTTTTTGCTGCAGGTTATTGTTGTAGCTCAAATTTGGGAGCAGTGGGAAATTCACCGTAACTCAATCCTAGCTTTCAACAGATTTAGATTTCTAAATTTGAGTCTTTGATCCGTAAAAAGGTGCTGGGTCAGTTGTGCGCGAATGCTGGTATATTATGCGAGTTAGCAAAGGTGATGCTGTATTGATCTCCTTATCAGAAACTTTTACATGATGTTGTGGCTCATCTAAACATGATCAAAGTCATGTAATTTTATTCTTAGACTGTACTACCTTGATCTTGATAGTAAGTGGGTCAAATTTAGTTGTTTAACTCTTTTTCAATGATTTTTCTATCAGGAAAAGTGTTTTTGCAAACAAAGTACATACTACGAGTGTTATTGTAAAATAATAGTTGTTAAGGTAAAATCGTAAAAGATGGCGGGAAACGTGCTAGTAGCCTTATTCTTTGCGTAAATGCTTTAGCCTTAGGTGGTCTGCTTTGTAAGTTGCATTAAGTCAGTTGGATGCATATGTTGATGGATTACTATCTCAATTTGGAATGGAATGAGCATGAGACGAGATGAGAATTTGGGATGGAAGTGTATTTGAAATGAAAATATATGAATTGGAATTGGGAAAAGTTGTATAGGAAATGAAAAAATTAGGTTGTCATTTTTTGAAAATGGGAAACATATTTTTAGAATTTGAGAGATTTCATTCTAGGATCATCTCATGCTAATTGTGAATAACCCTAATAAAGGTTCTACTTGAAGTGTATCACGTTTGTACTTATACAAACCAGGTTGGATCTACCAACAAGAACTGAGCTGAGCTTGACTTGTTGAGTTTCTGCGTTCCCATGTTCTTGTTCCATTTGTGAGCATAATGACTGTCTTGACGAACTAATTTATTTTATAAACACTAATTATTTCGAAAACTCATTTTTCTTCTATCATTTCTTATCTCGGATTTGAGCGGGTGGGCTCGCCGAAAAGAAATCATGGGATGAGGGGTTTCCACTCTAATTGGTTATGCCAACTCAAGTGTGAGTGCTGTGATATGATAAAGATAAATAAGTGGAAATTAATAAAATAATTATTAGAAAAAATAACTAAAATATAAGAGTAAAAATTTTAAAAAAAAAATGAATTGGGAAAATGAGTTCCCCCCTCCCTTCCCATTCTTCTACGCTACCAAACGTCAGAATTTTATCGTCTACATGATAAGAATTTCTGTTTCAGCATTCCGCATTTACCTCTTGCCATAGGTATTCTTTTTGACAATTACACTTGTTGTGTCCATGCATGGCATCTTGACCACCTAGGCATACGTGGAATCAGTGTAAAAAAACAGTGGTTTTCCATAATTTTGTGAAATGTGCAGCACAAGTGTAATTGCGCTCAGGATACACATGTCATCATAATTGGAGAAAAAAGGACCCCGATCCTTTGAGATTACAAGTCCTTTTCCCCACTTTGTGTGTTTCGAAATCACCCAAGCTATTCCCGGTTCAATCGCAACTCACAAGACAAGAGTGTGTTTGGCAATTGGCAAAAGTTGTTAAGTTAAAATTTTTCAATCTAAAATTTTTCACTCTTTATAACTACTCTTTTTTTAATTATTTTGTACACATCTTTCTATACAACAATCCTACTTTTCAATCATTTCTATACAACTACCAATACAACTAACTTATTTATTTTTAATTTATTCTCTTTACTCCTCATCATTATCCCTTCAATACCATATCATTTTCTACTAATTTAACAACTTTTATATTAAAAATTTTTCATAAAAAATTTTACAACCTCACAAACACACCCTAAATGAAGGATTCACATGTTTGAGAAGTGGAGGGCCGAACAGGGTGGGAAGAAAATCCATCAGTCATGCTGCGTCATTTCGGATGAAGTCAAAACCTTAAACCGTGCACAGCCATTCCCTGCAATGCTTCTGTCTTTTCATACCCACCCCACCCACTCACTACTCGCAAGTTCGGCGCACGTGCAGGCAACGCATCCAGCTCCTGGCGTGCACGCGCCAGACATTTGAAAAATAAGGTTAAATCTGTACCAAAGATATATTCCATAATTTTACTTATGAAATTTGACGATCCAATTGATGAAAGGTTCAGATCTTGCACTTCGTGATTCATGCCTGGGTTTTGATCGTGGATGCAGGGAAGTGCAAGCTCGGAATGAAGCGGCCCCATTTGTTGCTGATGGAGACCCTACGCGTCGACACGCTAGAGATGTTAGACACGTGCCTTTGCTGTTGTGACAATCGATCTACGCCTTCCAAAATTGTAGTTTTTTTTTTAATGAGTATTCATATATTACATCACCATAATTAGTATTACAATAAGGCTTTGAGACATTCTTATCAAATCGAAATATCATTCTATAAATATCTTATAATATTCTAATTTTTCTTACAATAAGGGTGTGTTTGGTTAAGGATAAAACTTTTGATGAAAAGTTTTTAAAGTAGAAGTTGTCAAATTAATAGAAAATTATGTGATATAATAGGGATAATGATGAGGAGTAAAGATGATAAATTTAAAATAGATAGGTTAGTTGTATAGATAGTTGTGTAAAAATGATTGAAAGTAAGGTATTTTGTATAGAAAAATATGAAAAAATAATGAAAAATAGAGTAGTTATGAAAAGTAAAAAGTATTGAATTGAAAAGTTTTTGTTAACATTTTTTTTTTGCTCCAAACAAACACACCCTTAATATTTCAAATAGTAAACGCTCCCATATAAATTTTTGAAGAGACAAAGTCACCACAGAACACAAATTTTTACAGTCGTGAAGAGTAGAAACCGGATTGCCAGCCAATGGGGATATGAGATTACCATTAAGGCAAGGCCTTAGTGGCAAAATCGTGATTTTTTTATTAGTATATTTAAGTAAAATTTAATATCTATTATAGTAAAGCACTGTGATATTTTACAAATTGAAAAAGATAAATTTGTTTTATCTAAAAAAATCTAAAAACACAACTCTCAAATAAAAGATGAGGACCAAAATCATATTGTTAATTGTTGTAATTTGATCGGAACATAAAATTCCTGGAAGAAGATGGTCATGAATTGTCTTTCGCCTCTAAATCCGGATCTCTGATGCCAGACATATTTTTCAAAAAAGGAACAATGAAACTGTATATAAAATGAATAAAGAAAAACCATTATTTGAAAAATAGTTTAATGGCCAGTTTGAAACTTTGAGAAGACCTTGTTATAGAATATAGATTCAGCAATAGTAATGGAATCCCTCATGGAGTCAACTAGGGAGAGGACACACAAGAAGAAATTAGGTGGGCCTTTTTCCTTATTTATTTATTATTTCAGACCTTAATAACAATTCCGCAAATTCAGTAGGTAAATTCTGAGAAATTACTTCGCAAACTTAAGAATGTGAATTCGGAAATCATATGGTCGTCTGCGGACACAATACTGTCAGTCGAAAAAGTATATTTTTAAAATTTTTTCACAATATCTTGGTGGTAAGAAAAATATTTTAATTTTTATAAATATGTAAGTCCTATATAGATTTTACAATCTGTGAAATTCGATCATTTTTAAATTTATTTGATATTTTATTCTGATTTCGAAAATCAAAATAAGATGCCAAATATATTCAAAATTCTACCGAATTCATATAATGGAAAATCCAGGTGGGGCCATACATTTATTAAAAAAATTATTGTGCCACGGCTGGAATTTTTTTTTTTAAAATTGTTGTACCACGGTATAGCCTCGTTAAAAATAGCTGAAAAATTCCGTCAAAAAAAAAAAAAAAAAACTGAAAAGGCTACTGACCCCTGAAATTGAAATTTTACAATTTCTCCCCTCAAAGTGGGAGTTTTAGAAATTTTCCTTCAGTTTTGGGATGTTTGTAGGAAAATTTCTTTTATAATATGAGGAACATGCATGGACGTTTGGAGTTCCCTCTCAAAATTTTTTTTAACTTTAAAAAAGTTTTTAAAGTATTGTCAATTGCAAAAAATTATTACTAATTAACAATTGTCTTCCTCAAATATAATGTGCTGCCTTCACTTAAAATTACTCTCATTCATCAAAGGTCCTAAACTAACCTGCCATCGTGATATACTAAACCGGTGCTTAAAAGATTAAAATTTCTTTCTTTATTACTGCCATTGTCGTCTTCAATTTTTATAATCCATGCAAGTAATCATGCAATGAGAAATAGAAGTTCTATAATAAAACTTGGCAGATTTCAATTTGAATTGGCGTGGCTGAGGAAGAATGTAACACGGCCGGCAACGTCTGTGGGGAAGAGACATAAAGCAAAGATCCCCACCAACAAAACATCATTATTGAATCACACGCATTCTCATTATCACCAAAACCAGGGCATGCATGCATAGCCGCTGGCCATTTTGAATTTTAGACAACCCGAGTGGCCCACTGGGTCCGAGTGTAGTACAATGAACGTATATACAATTATACATATAGAGTGTGTTTGGTTTGAGGTAAAACTTTTTGATGAAAACTTTTCAGAGTAGAAGTTGTCAAGTTGATAGAAAATGATGTGATATGATAGGGGTAATAATGAGGTGTAAAGAGAATAAAATTAAAATAGATTGGGTAGTTGTATGGGTACTTGTGTGGAAATGATTGAAAAGTAGGGTTGTTTATATAGGAAAATATGAAAAAATAATTAAAAAATAAGGTAGTTACGGAGAGTGAAAAATTTTTGATTGAAAAGTTTTCATTGACATGTTTTGTATGTAACCAAACACACCCATAAATTGATTAGTTTCATGAAAACTCACGAAAACAAACCATCCATTTTTAATTCATCATGCACATTGCAGATGGGCCACATCCAAGATCCACATCTATATATGGTAGACTTCAATGACCCGAAAATTTAGGTCTTCATCATAAAAAAGCAGTTTCATTTTAGTCAATCTGGACAGCCTGTTGGGAAATCAGCTCATTGGGAGCTTATGCTGTGGATGCAGGGTATGACGCTCACAGGCCTTTTTAAGTGCACTACTGTTTCAGTGCACGGGTAAGAAAGTGTAGGCTCTCTCGCAGAGCATTCAAGAAGTCTCAAGGGAGCTGCATGCATTCTTCAACCTTTCGTTTCGCGTGGGCCACTTAATTAATTATAGTCAGGAGACCTAAAAAGTGAGAATCGCATTTAGTTCTAGGTTGGTCTGCTCCCTCGAGCTGCTCAAAGGAAATAAAATCCCAAGCAAATATTGCATGAGAATTGCCTGCCTTGGCAGACATTGGTAATTAAATGCCATGACATGATGCGTAGGAAGGCAAGAAAATCCCAGGTCCCAGAAACGAGGTTATGGTTCACAAGATTGCGACGTGAGTATTATTATTCAGCTGCAAAATGGTAACAATAGCAAGGATTTCATAATTCACCGAAGGTTTCATACAATAGAATCCAATCTAATAATCTATTTAACGCCATCAATCGGCGATCGGCCTCTGGTCTTTTGTAACACGTATGCATGCTTTTATTAAAATCGAAGCTAGCTAGAAGCTGGTCCCCAAGAGTATAATTTTGGATCAGAATCTCTCTTATTTCTTTGTTTGATTATTTATGTCCCAAGATCCATGTATTTACAGCTATTCGCTCAAAATGATCACATGCAGCTTTCTATGCATGCAGTTTCACGTGCATAACCGGGGCCCTTGCAATTAAAAACTAAGAAAGGGCTGTCTTTCTGGGGGAAAAAAAAAAAAAAAATTCGGTTAAGTGTAGGAATTTTAGAGAAGCACGTATGTTTTTGATATTTAAAAAAAAGGCCGTCACCGAGTTTTAAAATATTGCAAAATAGAGTGGAGTAGGAGGTGAGGAACATGGGGGGGTATGTATCTATGTTTGTGGACAACGCGCGCAAGCAGCCCATTAATCCATTCTGGTAGAAAAGAGTGGAAGAGGGAAAGCGACAGTGATGGCTGGGGATATGAGAGAGGTTGGTTCAGAGGACTACGGCGACAGCGATGGGTATCATCACATACAGCATGCGCCTTCTCGTGAGCTCGCCACCGCTGTCGTTCGCCCCCACCAAATTCCCCCAACCGCTGCCCCATCTTTTATTTAAAACCTCCCTCTTCTGGGTCCCATTCCAATTTATTCCCACCCTTGCCTGTATATTCTCTCCTTTGGATTATCACTTAAAGACACATGTACACTGTAGACTGCAAAGTGGGCATCATATGCAATTTTTTTAATGGGTATTTACATATTACAATTATCTCAACTGGGTATAATCAGGCCTAGACATTCATAACAATATTCTAACAGACATCAACCGATACTCTAATTTTTCTGATAATAATTCTTAAAATTTTCAATTGGTGGATGCTCCTACGGTTCTAAGGAGAACAACGCCGTCAAACGTTGTTGTACCTAGGGGTGTTAACGGATCGGGTTGAACGGGTTGGAGCCTAATCCTAATCCTAACCCATTTAATATATCTCAACCCTAATCCGTTTATTAACCCATTTAAAAAACTTCAACCCTAACCCATTTACAACCCATTTAATAAACGGGTTAACGGGTTGTTAACGGGTTGTGTTTGTTACTAATTTTCATGCTAAAAATCTTCAATAAAATCTGAAAATTTAAATAAATTAAATAATTCGAAGCTAACATACCTGAATTTAATTTATTTTAGCTTGAAAACATCAGCGTCAATCTCAAGTCATCTCTTTAATGTCAATTCCTGTTATAAATATTATATATATATATTATAATATATTATATTAAATAAGTTATACGGGTTGAACGGGTTGGACGGGTTGACGGGTTGCGAAGCCTCAACCCTAATCCGTTTATTTAATTAAATGGTTGAACGGGTTGGCGGATCATAACCCATTTATTCAAAAATCTCAACCCAAACCCATTTATTAACGGGTTGAACGAGCGGGTTAACGGGTTGACCATGACCATTAACACCCCTAGTTGTACCATATGACATGCTGTTGATTCCAGTCAAAGCAAGAACGCCCAACTTAGTGGCGGCATCATATGCTTTTAAATGTATTAATATTATGCAATCATTTATCCATGTAAGAATAGCATTTAGATGATTTAGATGCTGAAGGTTTAATTTTAAATTTGTTATTTAAACTAAATTATTTTCTTACATGGATTTTCGTATTATTTTCAAATGCAGTCATGTATCTAATTTGGATGTAGCTCATTGCAGCAAACTTTATCTTGTAGTCCGACACTACATACTATAATATTTTAGCGCCCTTTTCTATGTTTGAATAGATAGTACAACCAATTTTTTATATAGAGGAAGTGATTCATTGCAATTCCATGCAATCGATTATTTTTATATTTAATTTTTTTTAAAATAAATTATTTATAATATTCGGTAATAGATATTTAATTATGATGTTAAAAATTTCTTAGGTCGGAAACGAGTGTATTATAAAAAAATATCATCTTTTGCAATGAATGTGTAGCTATTAAAATTTGAAAACGAATATTTGGTATGCAAAAATTTTTCACGTACTTGATTTTTAAAATCAAGAAGAAATATATATAAATGATATTGGAGGGATATGCTAGGATTTACCTTGCTACGCTCTCGTTAGAGTACATTATTGATGAAAGGGGGCTCACATTTGTAATGAAAGTAAAATTCAACTAATCATGTGGCATAACATCATTTGTTTTATCATACACAAAAAATTAGTTCAATCTCAATCTTCTGGGCAATATTTGCCTACAAACACATTATCATATATAAATTTTGAAAAAAATACTTAAATTAATAAATGCATCAGAATATTATAATGCTTTGAAAATTGTTTATATACATAGTTATAGTGGTTTGGAATTTAGAAAGTTTAGACGTTGTATTAGCAATTTTAAAAGTTATACATAAATTAATTAATTCTATTATATTAATGTTAAACATTTTTCATGTGTTTCTTATGTGAACTATGCACGATTTCGATTAATATTGTGCCTTTTATAGTCATCAAAGAATAACTAATGCAGTACTAGCTTAAAAAGAGATGACAATTATCATAACTTTTAAATGCAACATAACATGACAAGTTTTCATAACTTTCAATTACTAAAACGCAAGACTTGTAAAATCTGGTTGTATGCCATGAAAAAGTTTATATTAGTCACATATAGGGGTGGGAAACGGGGCGGGTCGGGACAGGTCAGGGTTTGCCCAACCTTGACCCTATGTTTCAAAAATCTTGTTTGACCCTTATTTTTATACCGGGTCGGGACAAAGTCGGTTTGACCCTTACTTTTTCTACTAGGTATCGGGACAAAATTCGAGTCGGTATCGGACTGGTTTCGGGATAGCGGGTCGGGTAAAAAATACAAGTCAAATAAGATAATTTTCAGAATTTATATACCTATCAAACATAAGTATACATCTATACTAAATTTAAATATTATATGTTTCAATATTTTACTAATTATTAAAAAACACATAATTAAGAAAACAAAATATTTGAAAATATAGTATATATTTATTAAAATAAGTTAATATACAATTACACATAAGGGTTATATATTTACAATTTTTTTTTATTGATTCTTATATTGCTTTTTGAATAAATTAATTTTTCTATTGTTGATAGAGTTGATTACAAAAAAAGTGAGAAATTTGAAAGAAAATAATAATAATATTTAAATCTAGGCTTATAATTTTTAATAAATTAGTATATGTGAGGCGAGTCGGACTCTTCAGGTCAGTACATGGTTGACCCATCCCGACCATATTTTTGAATTCGGGTCAAAATTTCTGACTCATCTCTATACCGGGTCAAAAATATGTTGGTTTTACCCGGTCAAAAACGGGTTGGGTCAAAGCTGGATCACGGGTCGACCCGCCCTAATTCTCACCCCTAGTAACATATATAACTTATTTGTTGAGTGCATATTAATTATATATCAATAATAATATAAATAAATATGGTTATAAATAGCCTAGTGTGTTTTCATGATATGACTTCAAGAGAGCCCTGGTTATGAATATTTCCAATGACAATGTTAATAAATGTGGTTATAAATGACCTAATGAATTTTCATAATATGACTCCTAGAGAAACTAGTTGTGAATATTTCGGATGAATTCCCCACCTATGTTGTTGACATGACATCAACTCTTTTATTGGTAATATTAAATATATTTGACTATAACAAAAAATTTTGAAGTTAAAATAATTTTTAATTTAAAAATTTTCACTTTTCATAATTATCTTATTTTAAAATTATTTCTTCACATAATCCTATATAATTATCTTATTTTTCAATTATCTTTACACAACTATCCTGTAACTAACTTATTTATTATAATTTTATTCTTTTTATTCATTATCATTATTTCTGAAATATATTCTTTTCTACTAATTCAAAAAATTTTCATCTACAAGTTTTATTTAAAAAAAAAACTGTAATTTCCCTTTCTTTCCGGTCAACCAAGGGTGGGTGCGGTCAATCAAACGAGAAGGCCACATCAGCCAGAAACGCGAGAAATTGAAATTTACCACTGAGATATGATTGATGATAAACGATTGCGACTGTCATTGCCCCCCATATTCCTATGAACAATGAAAGCATATATGCTATCCTTTGAATGGTCGCAGAAAATTCCTGCAGAAGCTATTTTTGGTGATCATGGAAAAAATTGATCACATGAGTGGAGCCCACTCCTTCCACCATAAAAATATCGGTTATTTCTAGTAACGTCTGCCAAGGAAATGTGATGTGGGCACATGGAAACAGTCTATTGCCGATGATCTTTTCCCAGCAAAGCTGCCCCAGAAAAATTGATTACTTCCTGCATTTTTTTTTTTTTTTTTTTTTTGGGTTTGTTTTTCCTCTTCAGAGACATCAGAGCAGATAGAAAATCTGTTCCCACTGGTTTCTGCAACATGTTTTGATCTTCCCCCAAATAAGAAAAAGATGGGAAAGCAGAGCTTTCCATGGCTCCCAGCAAGCCCTCAAAAGAGCTTTGTCGAAAAATGTCTTAAAATAATATTACAAATTTGGAAAAGATAGGGAAACGATTTTCGCTTTTCCTTTTCCCTACAGTGTGTAAAAATCTACACTCTCAGGCCTTAGCTGCTGCCTTCTACAGGCATGCGCAGAGGGAAGGATAATCCAATGCCAATTTGGTGGTCCTCAGCACCACCAAACCAGACCTGAGGAGGATTAAAAACTACAACGTAAATCGCAAAGGCGAAACCGACGCAGGCAGGAACCAAATATACATCCACCATCGCCGTACCACGACACTTGCATGCACCCGCGGCTGCATGAGCTAGCCACCACCTGCCCACCTCCTGGTATTTACAAATCGAGAATAGAAAACCCAGTTCATCTTGATAAATCAACACCTGATCAAATATGGTTAAAAAAACAGAAACGAAGATAAGGGGAAGCTATGTATGTGGTCTCCATCTGGATTTCATCCGAGACCATCTATAATTGGAGGGAAGAATTTATTAAAAAGAAAAAGACGCAAAAAAATCATGAAATGGCAATTACGGTTAATTACATATGAAAAATGACGGTTAGGAAAAAGGAGAAGGAGAAGGAGAAGAAAGCAAGAGTAAGACTGGGCAAAATGTAAAACTGCAAGGAAAATTTTCAAATTTCCAAAATATAATTCATTAGGAACCAGCTGAATTAGACTAGTTTTTGGTTACACTGGTCAATATAGTGGGGGAAAAAAGAAAAAAAAAAGAACAGTGTACAGCACAACAGATCATCAAACAGGAGCCCATCATCATCAGAATCAAAATCAACAAGATCTTTAAAAAAAAAAAAAACGAAAAAAGGGGAAGAGGAAATTTCAAAAAGGAGAAGAAGACCCACACCAATCGCCACCCACCCCACTCGTCCAAAATCAATCAGTAATCGGGCATCAGCTGCGAGATCTTCCCCTCCTCGGCGGCCGCCATTCGCTCCTCCGTCACCCTCAACCAAATGCACACGGCCGTGAAGCTGAGCAGGAGGCTCAAGAAGCCGCTGCCGAGGCCGATCCCGACGATTGCCATGACGGAGAGGCTGCGGTTGCGGAGGGGTGGGAGAGGGTAGCCGTACACATCCTTGTTGCCTTCGAAGGAGCTCGCATTGAATCTGGGGAGGTTGGTGCCGGAGCGGTTGGCGAGGAGGGGAGGGATGGGGCCGGAAAGCTTGTTGTGGGAGACGTCAAAGGCAGTGAGGCGGGCGAGGAGGCCGAGCTGGGCGGGGATGGGGCCGGAGAGGGAGTTGGAGTGGAGGTCGATGACATTGAGGTAGGCGCAGAGGGCGAGCTGGGGAGGGATTTGGCCGGAGAGGGAGTTGGAGGAGAGGTTGAGGACGGCGAGATTGACGAGGTATTGGAGGTCAGGAGGGATGGGGCCGGTGAGGGAATTGGAGGAGAGGTCGAGGGATTGGAGGGAGGTGCAGTTAGAGAGGAAGGGGGAGATGGTGCCGGTGAGGGAGAGGTTGGGAAGGGAGAGCTTGTAGATGCGGCCGTTGTTGCAGGTGGCTCCAGAGAGGTAGGAGGTGAAGCCGTTGCAGGGGTCAGAGAAGGTTGAGGCGGTCCAGTTGCGGAGGGAGTTGGTGGGGTCGGAGATGGAGGAGTAGAGGTGGCTGAGGCATGATTCATCGTTGGGATCTTGGATCGACGGCTGGGATTGGATGACGACGACGACGACGACGAAGGACACGAGAAGATTGGTGGGTTTTGCTGCTGCTGCTGGCATTGAGGGATTTTGGGATTTGATGGTGGTGGTACTTGGGAGGGGATTCAATTTTTTTTTTTTGGGTGCAAGGTTGATTGTTTTTGAAGTTGTTGGATTGGAGATAGAAACACTCACAGGGGTATTTTGGTCATTCTGGGGATGATGGAAGAACCAATGGAGCTCTCTTCTCCTCGTACTCCCTTGTCCGCTGAGGTTTGACTGGTTTTGAGTGCAAGGGGGTTTTATAGAGGGTGTTTTGGGGATTTTGTTTGTTGGAGAAAGAGATTTAAGGAGGTATTTTAGAAAGATGGGATTGGATCAGCTCCTGCTCTACTAACAAAGATTCGATTTGGGTATGCTGTTACTTATTAGAAAGTGCAAAAGGGCAGGGGTATTGTAGGCATCCGAAGTGTTTGTTTTTGCGTGCGGGAAGAGGAGGTGGTGGGAGGAATGGAGGGAGCCGATGAGTGCAGAGATGGAGAGAAGAGGAAGAGGATTTTGAGGAAGTAGGGGCATATCTACAGGGACATTTTGGGAATTTAATATGTTCTTTGTTTTGCCCCTTGAGAGAGAGAGAGATGTCAATAGAAGTCGTATTGGCATTGGTGGGCCCTGGCACGGCCCTGGAAGAAGAGAGATGGCTTACTCGTGGCGTGGAGGATGGTACCGTAGTAGTGGCCAATGTAGGGGTATTTTAGGGATATCGAATGGTTCTCTCGGTGTTTGGTACTGTGTTTCTGATGTTGATGGATGGGTTTCTTAGGCACTTAGCGGCTTTCGTGTTTGGTCTTGTTTAGTTGTCTTTGGTGGCTAGTGAGTTTGGGCTTTTCAGCCTCCCAGCCTATAGCCAAGGGAGAAAAATATTTTTGAGATAACATGGTAGAGGTAGAGTACGAATAAAAAAATTTTAATTATGCAAAAATACGATCGTGAAATACGAATAATAATGAAAAAGTATGATAATTAGGTATTTAAGACGTGAAATTATTTTTTAGAAGATTTGTGGAGGAAAGATGATAAAATGAATTTCTCACTTCGTAGTTTCAATTTCCAAGTTTTCTGCATTTTGGTTCATTTCATTATGCGTATTTGCTTTTTAGCCCACAAGTTCTACGTATTTGCTTTTTATACTATGTAAGTTTGTCCTATTTGCATTTTAGTCTTTGTCGTTAAGTGTATATATGAGTCGACTTATAACCTTATCGTTAACTATATATGAATCGACTCATATATGCAGTTACCGACACATCATTATAGGGGTGCAACTTGGGTCGGTTTGGTTCGGGTAGTAGTCTACCCTACCCATACCCTATTTGTAAAAGGCATACCCTACCCTACCTATTTGTCGGTTCGGTTCCTAGTATACCCTACCCTACCCATTACACATAGGGTCGGTTCCGGTTCGGTTCCAAATCGGTTCCTTTAATACTCAAATACAATATTTTAAAAAAAATTTCAATGTTATTTTAAATAATGAAAAATAATACTCATTTGTGTTTTAAAATCATACGTACATATATTATTGTTTATATTATTATGTAAAAATACGAAGTATAGACCATAATGACCTAATCATTAAAACTATTAACATATTATAATCATAAGTCACAAGCGTATTTATAAGAGTCTTTCGGAAATCAATGATATATATATAAATTCATTTAAATTTATATTTCACGAAGTACAAAATCATTTAAACTTTAATTTATTAAAATATATGTGAACATAAGATGTTAAAGATAAAACATAATGCATACTATATAATATATATTATACATGTATATAATGATGCACAGATTAATTACCCATATGAGTTATGCGGGTCGGTTCTGGGTACTCAACGTATTTACCCTACCCGTACCCTATTTGATGAAGCGGGTAATAATTTGTACCCTACCTATACCCATGGGCAATATTTTCTACCCTACCCTACCCAAATTAGGGTCGGGTCGGTGGGTACCCATGGGTACCCTACCCAAGTTGCACCCCTACATCATTAACGACAAAGACTAAAATGCAAATAGAGTAAACTTGCAGGGTCTAAAAAGCAAATACATGAAACTCATAGGCTCGAAAGCAAATACGCATAGTTAGAATGACTAAAATGCAAAAAATCGAATTCAGCCTGGCTCGGAAGATCAAAGACTGGAATGCTTAAGGGAATCAAGGAACGCATAAGAAATCGAATTCAGGGATGGAAAGGAAAATTGCTTTCATGGGGCGGCAAGGAGGTCCTTATCAAGGCGGTGGCGCAGGCTATTCCACTATTCACAATGAGCATTTTCCTACTACCAAAATCCATTTGCAAGGAATTTAACAGCATGATCAGTAAATTTTGGTGGGGAGAAAAGAATGGGAATAAGAAAATAAGCTGGGTGGCTTGGAAAGACGTTTGCAAACCAAAGCGCTCGGGTGGATTCGGTTTTAAGGATTTCCACAACTTCAACTATGCTCTCCTAGCAAAGCAGGTGTGGAGGCTGGTATCATGTACAACATCTTTGTGCTACAGAGTTCTAAAAGCCAGGTATTTCCCCAATGGGGATCTTTGGTCATGCAAGGCAAAGCAATCCGACTCTTTCACGTGGAAGAGCATCCTACAAGCGCGGGATGTCATGCAAGGGGGTTTTAAATGGAGGATCGGAAATGGTCAAAGGGTGAGATTTTTTGATGATTTGTGGCTTGAATCCAGGGTATGCAAGGCGGGACCGCTTCCAGAGTCTATTCCCGACAATGTGACGGTTAGCCATTTTATCAATGCTGAAACTAATTCTTGGTGTATGGATCGTGTGGCGGCGGCTGCGGGGGTTGTCAGAGGGCAGGAAATCTTCACATTACCGCTAGCATCGGGGAGGGAGGAGGACCGTATGTATTGGAGTTTCGAACCAAATGGATCGTTCAGTGTAAAGTCCGCTTACAGAATATTAAGTTCAAATGACGACCAGCCCGAGCTTGCGGATTGTTATAAGGCCATATGGCGCACTTCTCTCCCAAGTAAAATTATCATTTTTGGATGGAGATTGCTTCGTAATGCCCTCCCTACTTTACAAAACCTACTTCACAGAGGTATGGAGGTGGATCCATTGTGCTTGCTGTGTAAAGATGGAATTGAGGACGCAAACCATTTATTCTTAAGATGCGAAGCAACGGGGGGCATTAGTTGGAAAGCTGCTAGGATGTTGTACAGGGAGGTATCGATCCAGGACATTCTGAGGGGGCTGTCGAGATCCAACAGATACTTGGACATCTCTATGTTCATTTTATGCTGTTGGAGGATTTGGTATATGCGTAACACTCTCAGAGAAGAAGGAAAGCATCCCAACTTTTTGGATACCTTGGAATGGTGTGCGGACTTTATCAATCAGTGCAGACACGCCCCATCATTGGTCCGGTCGGGGGTGATGGAAAGACACATAGCTCCAAGATGGTGCAAACCACCACTAGGGTATGTTAAGATCAATATCGATGCCCACTGTCTACGGAACGGGGATGCTCTCGCTTGTGCGGCAGTAATCAGAGATTCACGGGGTATTTTTTATGCAGCCAGGGGATGGAGAAGGGGCAGAGTACGGGAGACAATTCTCATGGAAGCCATTGCTTTCCAGCTCGCAATTAAATGGGCGATCCAGTTGAAGCTGACCAGGGTCCAACTGGAATCCGATTCTTTGATCTTGTGTAATTTTTTGTCCACATCCGAACCCATTCCATCTCCAGTGGGTTTCATCATTTCTGAGATAAGGGCCTTACTTGCAGAGAATATGTTTTTCTCAGTCCACCATGTTTTAAGGCAAGGAAATGAGGTCGCTCATTCCTTGGCTGAGCTTGTGCTTTGCTCTCCTGAGGAACACCAGATGTGGTGGGGTAATCCCCCTTAGGCTATTTTTGGAAAAATTTGTATAGACAATCTTTTGGAAATGAATTGCTTGGACTACCCTATCTCTAACCCTTTTCATATCGAAAGGGGGTAGGGATAAGGTTCTCCTTTTCATCAAAAAAAAAAAAAAAAAAAAAATGCAAAAAATCCTTCCCTTCCCAAACGCTCTCTAACGAACAAATTGTCATTGCAATCCAACCTCCCAAGAAATGTCATCCTTAGATTATAAACAATGACAATAAAGTAGAAATATTAATTTTAGTTAAAAAAATATGAAGTCCTTTTTTATGACAGCGCTTCAGTAGTGTTGACAATGATGAAATAACGTTAATATATGTATAAATGATTTTTATAAAATTCTATTACTGTTACATTCTAATATACGCAAATATATCTCAGTTCCTTTTATAATTTGATTATGAATATATACATTTTCAAGTAAAATTTTATGGTTAAACAAATAATGTTAAATATAATGAATAAAATGTATTTATTGCCCGTACTAAAAGTGCAAAAATAGACATGCTTACATGGAATTGCTATGCTGGAGCCCGACTCGATCACATTTTCATCGTAGTTCTTTTAAAAAGAATTCTTTGTTTGAGAAATGATAAAACTTTTGAATAAAAAGTTTTGAGTATAAAAATTGTTGAAATAAAAAACATGATGTGATAAGATAAGAGTAATAATGAGGAATAAAGAGAATAAAATTAAAATAGATAAGTTAGTCGTGTGAGTAGTTGTTTAAAAATGATTGAAAAGTAGAATATTTTGTATAGAAAAACATAAAAAAATAAAAAATAGAATATTTGTGAAAAGTTTTATATTGAAAAATTTTAATTAAAAAGTTTTAATGGAAACCAAAGGCACATGTATGTTCATCTCTTGCGTGTACGGTGCACCCCTACCGTCACATAGCATGACCTGCCGTATTGTTTGGGATTTGAAAATCCTAAAGTTTCAAAAGGTTTCAACACCCCAAATGTTAAAATTTGCTTGCGTGACTCATTCGCCTACACATACATCCAGATTTTATATTTTAATTATGAGTTTATATAATCAGTGCAGACAAGTATGCACTGGCGGACCATTTTCTTCACAAGATTTTGAAACATCTGTACATCCTTTTGAATTAATAAATAATTTGTATCTGAATATGGCTATAGCACAGTTAATCCAACTATTATCATATTGGTATCAATGAGACAGAAACATGTTAGAAAAGATATTAGATTAAAAAATTGGAATTGGAAACAATGTCAATGAGATAAGTTCTTCGGAAAGAATAAAAATTAATATACTTATTATAGCAAAAATGTAAAATTACCGAAATTATTTTGAAACATCTGTACATCCTTTTGAATTAATAAATAATTTGTATCTGAATATGGCTATAGCACAGTTAATCCAACTATTATCATATTAGTATCAATGAGACAGAAACATGTTAGAAAAGATATTATATTAAAAAATTGGAATTGGAAACAATGTCAACGAGATAAGTTCTTCGGAAAGAATAAAAATTAATATACTTATTATAGCAAAAATGTAAAATTACCGAAATTGTTGCATCAACTTCAAAAGAAAGAGTCACTGATAGAACATTTTTTTAACAAACGCACCGTCAAAAAAGAATGTAAAGGCGAACCTGCCGTGTGGCAGTTGGTTTCGCAGGGTGGCTTGATGCCCCGTCCACGGGATTCGACTCCCGTGTTCAGCATGTAATGCCGTCGAGCAGTGGCTCTGGCAAAAAAAAAAAAAAAAGGAATGTAAAGATGTCTTGTGGGCGTGAATTCAGAACTATTTTGTTAACAACATTGTTTTATTTACACCTTCGAAGTTAGGATTGGAATATATTTTTTTTTGATGAAAATAAGAATATATATTTAAGTTGAATTGTAAATGAAAAAATCAAAAGAAAAATGTAAAGAGTAAAGATGTCCTAAATGTTTAACATTTCCGCATGCTACAATGTTAAAAGTAATTAAATTAAATTGGTAACTGATCGTCTACGATTGGTTTATTTAAATATCTTTTTTATTTTTTTAAATGTATATTATACATAACACAAGATTTATCCTTTTTAAATATATGTAAAAAAATTTCAAATTTTAAATACAAGGGTATTGTTGTCATTTTTAAAAGTTGAAAATAACAACAATGCCCTAGTGTTTAAAATTCAAAAAAAAAAAATTTACCCATATAAAAAATGATAAATCTTAGTTTACGGGATAATACACATTTAGATTTATACCTTTAACGAACGAAATTTTAAAAACGCAAAAAAGGGTGTTCTATGACCAGTCAGAATGCCCTCATTTTCGACCGGTCACCCCAATTAAATATAAATCAATTAAAATTAACTTGTCATCGGAAGGACTTGCGTAATTAATTTAATCGCATATGTTTTTATTATTTTTTTTTTAAAAAAAATGTTCGGGGAATATTTTCCTATAAGAGTTGCATGATTGGGTGGTGGGTGTGGGAATTGTAAGCCAATTGGAGAAGTCATAGAGAGCGTCCCACCAACATGGCACTATGGGAGGAGGGGATATAAGTGGTCTGACAGTGGTGGCATGAAAATGAAGCTTCTCCCAAATCAACCTAACACGTCGACATGGTGGGTCACAAATCCCTTCCCTGTTGTGGGTCGAGTCAGACACTCAAGAATCCCTGGCTCCCTTTTCAGTTTTCCCTCGCCTCTCCACCCATCTTCCTCCTCCTGCTCCTGGTCCTTCTTATCGCTGTCACTGACGGATTTTTGTCTTTTACATCGCCAAAAACATGTTTTGCTAATGTCACCTCCAATTTTGTTAATACAATAGCGTCTTTCAAGTACTGAAAAATATATAATAATTAAAACTAATTACCAAGCCATGCTAATCATAAATTTCAAGCGGGTAAAAGGGATGTATTAAACATGGTTTTGCTTTTATTAAACCCCTTTTTCCTGTGTAACTTATTCTATTTTTTTATTGGGAACCTATTCCATTTTTAATATTATGATTGGTGAAAGATCTATTTTATCTATTGTATTTGCTATTATTTATATTATTACAGAACACTTTTATTTATTTAATATCGTTATGGATAAGTCTTATATAAAAATGTGTAAAATCAACATAACATAATGATTTGATGTTAAATATTAATTTTAAATTATATTTTCAATGTCTAAATTATCTAAAATTAAGGGTGAGAATTGAAGCCGATCATGCTAGGTCAAAGTTTACCCAACCCTAATCCTATGTTTTAAAAAATTTATCTAATCTTATTTTTACATTAGATCAGGTCCCGGGTCAAATTTTGAGTTGTTCTCCGGTAAGTTTCGGAACGACTTGTTGTGTAAAAAATGCATTTAAGTGGAATAATTTTAAAAATTTATATACATATCAAATATAGAGACACATTTATGCTAAATTTAAATATTCTATTCATCAATATTTTTATTAATTAATAAAAGTAAATATCATTACTAAAACAAAACATGAGTAAATATAGTGTAATTTTGTTAATATAGGTTTACCCCATTCATAATGAATTTTGTCATTTTTAAAATTTTTTTCCAAAAAATAATAGTATTTCCTACAAGGGTTTTCCAAATATTAGAAAAACTTTAATTATACATAAAATTTATATGTATATATGCAAATGCCTTTTATTAATTCTTATATTGTTGATATAATTAATCACAAATCATGATAGGATTTTGAAAGAAAAGGAGAATAAGACTTTAAAATGTGTTTATAATTTTTAATAAATGAATATATGTGATATGACTTGGGATTCTTCAAAGTCAGGATATGGTCAATTCATCTCAACTCTATTTCTAAATTTGAGTCAAACTTTCTCACATATATCTGTACTTGGTTAAAAATATTCATTGTATCTGGCCAAAAAGGGATGAGTCATAGGTCGACCCACCTTAATTTTCACATTTATGTAAAATATCATTGTTATATGGATAAATGATTCTATGAAATTATTGTATTCTACTACACATATAAATGATTTTAAGTATTTTTTATAATTTACACATAAATATATATTTTTAGATAAATATGGCCCTTGCACATGCTTGATTTTGATAATGCTGGTCTCCTAGCTCAACAAATAATATTAAATAAGATAAATGAATGAAATTTTTCATCAAATATCAAAATTTTTTAAAAAGGATTATATGGAATCGCTGCATAGAAGCGGAATCCTAAATACTCCCATTTTGGATAGGTGTACATTTCTTTTATCGTCCTCCCTAACCTGGGGCAATTTACAACTGCAAAAAATATATTTTTTTATTTTTTAAATTTTGTATAGATATAGATTTTTCTTTTTCGAATTTATTAGTATTTTAAAAAAATTGATATTAATAAAATGAATATAAATATATGTGCCAATTCCCGCAAAGCGCAGTACATTAGTTTAAAACGGAAACAGCCGCAAACATATGGGTGTGTTTGGTTAGGGGTAAAACTTTTGATGAAAAGTTTTTGAAGTAGAAGTTGTCAAATTGATAGAAAATGATGTGATATAATAGGAGTAATGATGAGGAGTAAAGAAAATAAAGTTAAAATAGATAGGTTAATTGTATGGGTAGTTGTGTAGAAATGATTGAAAAGTAGGATAGTTTGTATAAGAAAATGTGAAAAAATAATTAAAAAATAGAGTAGTTATGGAGAGTGAAAAGTTTTAGATGGAAAAGTTTTGGTTGGCATTTTTTTGTCAGAAACAAACGCACCCGTAATTTTCACTTTTTTCCCAAAGATTTAGCAGACATGAATTACAACAATTCAACAAAACTATTGCGTAACAACAGTTTTCAATATTAATTAGCATGCTGTCTTAGTAAATATATCAACCATCAATAGTAATATTTAGCATGCTAGCTCTGTAACATGACTATTACCGTGGGAAAGTTCAATGGCTGTGGTAATCCGCATTCAAATTTAGCCGTGTTGGGAATTCGGGATGTTAAAATTGGTACACGGACTTACGAGTTACCATCCGCTTAACGCGTGCCAACACCGAAGCCTTACTCGAGTCGAGTACAGAATTACGGCCGAGTCAGTGATGCTCTTCCCGGCTTCTTTTTGGACCGAATATGTAGCATTCACAATCCGCGAATATTAAAGTGGATGACCCACTTTGCGGAATGGCCAAGAAATGAAATTAGTTCAGACAGGTCCACTCAATACATGGCCCATATGGTCGGAAAAAAAAATCTCCCCCTTTAATGATTCTTCTAGATGATAGGTGAGACGCATGCCTCGGAGGCCGCAAGCATATACAGAGATAAACTAAGATCCCATAACGATTAACGAATATTCATGATGCGTACCATACTTTCATACACTGTTTTTTCAAAAATAATAATAATATTAATAATATTAATATATTTTTGGAGGGTTGGGGTTATCTTCCATGTTTTGAGTCTTTTGACTTTTGAGGAGCCTATATCCAGAAAAGGCTAATAAGGTGCTTTCCAGATTAAATGTGCTGAGATAACATGATTTAACATTAATGTTTTGCACTTTATAGGGTTTTTGTTGCATTTATTTCCTTATTTTTGACAAGTTTGACCGATCAGGCATTTAACTTTTGTACAGTTTTCACAAATGAATACAATGGCCAATATACTTTTAGAATTAATAGCTACATAGTAAATTTATAGAATCAAAAAAAGATAAAAGAGTTAACAAGTTTTTTTTATATGATACGATATCTTATTTTTATCTGAATATCAAGCCCATAAATCCTTATGCATTTCTTTTTACAAAGCAACCCCATACATCTATATAAATGTCCTAAAAAAATAAAGAGTTAAAATTAAGTAGTCTAAAAAAATGTTGCTATGCATGTATATAGAGATATGATTCATTGCAGACGCACTACACTATAATTACGATGCAGTCTGCTGCGGAATGGGCTCTATATGTATCAAAATATAATGATATTTTATATTATCATTTATATATATAAAAACATTTTTTTGAAGGTTTAAATATTAAAAATATAACTTATTGATATTTATATTAAACTATGCTGATTTTGTGCCATTTTAAGATTAAACTCTTACATATGCTTGATTTAGATGAAACTGGTACGCTATTAAAAGAAATAATTTTAAATATAATGTGTGGGGTAGATGTTGATTTCATGAATAAATGGGGCACATTTGCAACCAATCTAGTGTAGTTCGACTGCATAATAATTGCATTGCAATCTGCCGCAAAATGAGCGCGCATATTAAAATTGTTAAAATATTTCATATAATTATTTATTCATATAAATAACATATTTTAGA
The DNA here is from genome assembly GCA_030490835.1 of Annona cherimola. Classification (NCBI taxonomy): domain Eukaryota; kingdom Viridiplantae; phylum Streptophyta; class Magnoliopsida; order Magnoliales; family Annonaceae; genus Annona; species Annona cherimola. The sequence goes on along the minus strand of CM059973.1, from coordinate 95,805,041 downwards.
TGGTTTAGATCTTGAAAATATTACTTTAAAATTAATATTTATGTTAAACTATTTTATTACACTGATTTTATATTATTTTAAGTTAGAGCATATGTACATGCTAGATTTGATGAAAATTAGTGTAATATCAGAATCAATAATTCCAGATACAATGGGTAGGATAGATATTAATTTTAATACATGCGGGGTCTAATTACGATGTAGTCCATCTGCACTTAAATATTTTCCACATGTATATCTAACCCTTGGGATCATGATATAACATGATGTACTGGAGGATGGATGGCTTGATCACGTGGGGACCTTAGAGAGAATAAATAATGCTTGGCCCCCAACTTTTGAAGATTTGTTGCTGGGCATTGGAGTGACAAAAAAGGAATCCCCATTGACCGGATCATTAAACAAAGGCAATCAAATACATTAGGACAAACCCCACTAATCATCACATTCCGCAAAATCACAATCTTTTCCAATAACCCTTCTGTCACGCTGCTCTACGCAGAGCAGCCAACGGACTTTAATTCCAAAGCCACTTGTGGGACCAGGAATTCCATCTTGACCGTACATCATTTCTTTGGGTGTTTGTTTGTGAAGATTTAAATTTATATCAACATTCTAATCAAGATTTTAGATTTTAGGACATTTTCATCGTGAAGTATTTTTTTTTATTAATATTTATACAACGTGACATCTTGATATTACAATAAGAGATATTCACAATCTTAGACAAGGTAAGAAATTTTCCTATAAACACCTTCTAACCATGGGAAAATCTCTAATACTCCATAAAAATCTTCATTTTGGAGGAGATTCAAAATCAGGTTGATTGTATGCCAGCCTTCCCAATTACCACTGAGCCAACTGCCAAGTGACCCTAAGGAAGTTTTTTTTATTTTTTATTGGAGGATATTTTACATCATATCTCAATTCATATTACATTCAAACCCTGAGACAATTCTAACAAGCTTATAATTGAAGACGACAACAAACTTCCATATATCAAGTGGGGAGACCACTAGCTCCCATCTAAGTATAAAGGGGGACTACATGCCCCCACCACAATTTTTTTGTAATTTCTAAAGATGTATTCTATATTTTAGAAGATTTCTCTTTTTTATTACAAATAAATGATGTATAAAAAAAATTCATGATTTTCTTTATTCTTTTTTAGAAATGTAAAAGCCTTTTATATTCCATTTTGTACTGCCTGTTAACAGATATACTAATTCATATGTATTTTTTTCTATTCCACTGTATCTCTTACATACAGAAAATCATGGGCGGATCTACATATAGTATGTAGTTGCCCCCACTGAAATTCTGAAAATTATTATAAATATAATGAGTTTTAAAAAATATTTTTAAAATGCAGCTCATTTTACCATGATTGCCTCTCTCAAATCACAATATGACCCTCTCATTTCAAATTGCCCCCACTTGCTGAAGGTCTTGGATCCACCACTACAGAAAATTGTACATAATGATTGATTTCAAAGCATGATGATGAGTATGCAAAGCTCGTTCATTCATCATGCTTTTATCACCTCTTTAATCGAAGTTCAAAATTCATGAAAGAAAATTTTAAATACACATGCACGAATGCTTTAAAACGAAATAAATTTAGTAGCTCATCTGATTTAAGTTGAGATCATTTTTTTAAAAATTTTATCAAAGAATTATTGCGAAGCGAATTTAACATGCGAAACATTCTAATCACGCATTTGTAAGGTTATAATGACATTGAAATAATTTCGTGCAATGAAAGCGCGCGCTTGGAAATACAATCTTCGGAAGCCATAAGCCAAGCATTCTTACCGGTGCAATTAACGTGAACATTTCACGCGTTCACAATCTACTATCCGTTGCATGTGATATATATAGGGTGTATTTGTTAATGAGTAAAAATTGTTAAGTTAAAACTTTTCAATCTAAAATTTTTCACTCTACGTAATTATCCTATTTTTTAATTATTTCTTCATATTTTTCTATACAACTATCCTATTTTTCAATCATTTCTACACAATTATCAACACAACTAACTTATCTATTTCAACTTTATCTTATTTACTCCTTATTATTACCCATATCATATCACATCATTTGACAACTTCTACTCTTTACAACTTTTCATCAAAAGTTTTATCAATTTCCAAACACACCCATAGAGTAACATTCTTCGCGGGGCACTCCCCTGCAGCCAAGGGCAGCTGCAAAAATATTTTTAAAATTTTAATAATATATGAATCCGAAGTGAATCTTTCGTCATTTGAAATTTGACAAAAAATTGAATTATTTCGTTTTTATCTTAATATTTGAAAATCAATAGAATAGAGTAGACTACCCGTTTTATTGATTTTAACAAATCAGTTACTGTTATTGTTTTTTCAAAAAATTAGAAAAAATTATGTAAAATTTAAAAATTGTCAAATTTAACAAGGATGGAAAACTAAGGGTGTGTTTGTTTGAGGCAAAAAAATGTCAACTAAAACTTTTGACTTTTCATGACCACTTTATTTTTTAATTATTTTTTCACATTTTCCTATACAAACTACTCTACTTTTCAATCATTTCTATACAACAATCAATATAACTAACCTATTTATTTTAACTTTATTTTCTTTACTCCTCATAATTATCACTATTATATCACATTATTTTCTATCAATTTGACAATTTCTACCTCAAAAATTTTTCCTCCAACCAAACACACCTTAAGTACAGTGCAACGTATCTATAAAAAAATTTATTTTTACAGGACGCAGCACAGGCGGCTAGATGGAATCAAAATATTATGAAGTGAGAATGCAGCGAATTATTAAAAGCAAAAAAAAAAAAAAACATGTAAATACTAAATACCATAGCAACGGCGTCAAGATTCGAGAAATGGTGCAGCTAGCCGTCTCTTCTTTTCAACAACCATTGCGCCTCTCTCTGAAGTGGAATTCCGCTGTCGCAACAGGACTCCAGTCAACAAAAGTCATATTCGTCTCATTCTGTGATTTTTATTTTTTTCCCCAAAACACATTTTTCGGACGATATTTATTTTAATGATTTTACTGAGAGAGAGAGAGAGCGGGGGTGCCCCTCCCGCCGTCCCATTTTGGCTTCGGAAGGAGGGAAAGTTAAAATATAGATACCTGAAACGCATTTGCCTTTATTAATATAGAATATGAAGAACCCTCAGTGGGACGCATGCAAGCAATTTGAAGCATCCACTAGCCATGTGGGCTTATTAGGGTTCAGTTTTATAGAATCTGGCAGAACTGCCCAATAATGGAAAAAATGAAAAGCAAATCATTAATGTAAAATCATGCATAAAAGAAATGCGAAAATAGGGAGCTTACAATTTTAATATGAAAGTGAAAAGGTAAATTATTGTAAACATGACGAATAATTATATAACGGCCAGTGGTAACGACTTTGCCTGCGTGGTTGGAAATGAGAGCTTCCAACCTCATTTTCGAAAGTGGAAGCATTTGGTTTCCCTGTTGATAAATAAGGAGCATGTAATCTCCTATATGTTTCTTTGAGCTAGTTAATTACGTTATGGTCAATCCATGACCCGGCTAACTAAATCCACTTTGAGGTAGGTTAAAGCCCATTGATAAATAGAGACCATGTGATCTCTCGTATGGTTCTTTGAGCTAGTTAATCAGGTTATAGTCAATCCATGACCTGGCTAACTAAATCTACTTTGAGGTAAGTTAAAACCCATTGATAAATGGACAACATGTGATCTCCCGTATAGTTCTTTGACCTAGTTAATTAGGTTATGGTTAATCCATGACCGGGCTAACTAAATCCACTTTGAGATAAGTTAAAACCCATTGATAAATGGAGAGCATGTGATCTCCCGTATAGTTCTTTGAGCTAGTTAATTAGGTTATGGTTAATCCATGACCCGGCTAACTAAATCCACTTTGAGGTAGATTAATATTAAGATTTTTTAACCTGTCAACTCATTTAAATAAAAAAATTAAGCTTGTTTAACCCGTCGCTTAGTTAGCCAATTCATTAAACCTACTTATAGCTCATAGAGCAAAAAATATATATATATATTTTTACTAATGTTTATTTTACATGTTGTGCATAATTACTGACAATGGAATCAATATTTTAGTTAAAAAGAAATATGAAAATTAAAATTTTAATTTTAAATCATTAGTATAATAAAATAATCTTTTAAATTCAAGTAAATCATTAGTGTTATAATCTTTATTTGTTATTTTATATAGTTTATCATTTTTATTTTTATTATTTAACCCGTTAGAAGCTCACAACCTGAATCATTTATTTTCAATGATTCGACATAAATTATAAATAGAGTAGAACGGAGATTTTTTTAAATGAATTAAGATTACGACCAGCCTTCAACCTGACTCGGCGACACCCTACTTAGAAAACTTCTGATGAACTCCACATTCCCATGGCGGGTGTTCTCATGAGATAGATGAACTTCATCAGAGCCGTGAAGCTGTGAGGGCAGTCCAAACTGTTAATCATTTCATTATTATCTTGGAACAAATGGACAACTTTAATAGAATTCTTCGTTTCCTCCCCCTGGTTTTCCAGCGCATAATCAAGGAAAGCTGGCAGATGTGTGGGTTTCCAACCATTTCAAGACAAGAAGAATCATTTCAATGGTGTGGATTATTGGAGAAAGTATGAATTTCATGGATGTCTAAGCCCCAAGAGTCACATCCCAGCTGGTTGCAGCAGAGACATTAGGCATAACCCCACACTCGCCTGCGGCGTACGATTTCAGTAGTTTTTTCTTGGCGCAAGCAGTTATCCAAAAAGCGTCCGCCTTGGTAATTTGCGCTAGTTTAGGCCTCATTTTCATTATTTACATTTAACTTTTCGATCCTGCAATTGTATCCATTACTGTTTATTTTATTAAAATGTCGAAAAGCATATTAATCAAAGTTTCATGTTAATCAAAGAGATCCGTATGAAAGGAATTTGACGTAGAAAGAGCTTTCTCTCTCAATCCATCTCAATCCAAGACATGACATCTTTATTTCTCTTTTTCTCTGATCCGATTCGAAAGTCTCCGCTAGAGACATTGCTTTACTCCTATTTTCTTAAATGGTGAAAATGTATTTCTCCATAATTTTAGTAAAACTCAGATTAATTTTTTTTTATTAAGAATATACATCATGACATTTGATTACAAATCAAGCTCATTTTACCAAGGGAGGCATACTAAGCTCCCATCTATCTTTTTTGGGAGATACACAAAGCTCTGGCATGACATTCATTCAAGAAGACAAAGCTCTAACTAGTAAGTGAAGAGGGATAAAACCTCCCGAATTGCATAACCTATAGTTCGAAACCATGCCTGTTGGGAAAATCATATTGATTAAATCTATGATCACCCCAGGATCCTCCATGCTAAATTACTAAGAAAATAAAGCCATAAGTTGAAGCATACATGAATCCATGGATGTAGTTGTTCTTAAATCTTGTGGTTTCGAGTCTTCCAAGTTAATGCTCTAGGATTTTCTGGAAAATGTGACTCATTTTTTCAACTGATGGGATGTTAGAAAAGACACCCTAATAGGTGCATAACCTGGGGATCATAACCGTTTATATGATGAGCCTATCTTTCGTATTTCTAATTTAGTCCATCATAAAAATATAAATTAGAAATTAGGCTGTAGGGTTTCATTGCATAGGAGACTCATACTTTATTAGATGATTGAGGCTCATAAAACCTTATAAGATCACTTAAAAATTGAGCCGCTATTTATGATAACGTATATATATAATTAATATATATGTGTGTCCAAAATCCAACAATGCCTCCATAAACAGTGGCATTTGCGTGTTGCCCACAGACCAGTTGATTGTTTCTCTTTTCAAGTAAAAAGAATTTATGTTTCTTTTACTTTAGCATACGCTTACTTCGCTGTTGACAAAGTCTGCAGGACTTGGATGGTTGCAACATCAATAGGATTTTTAGAATTATTCAAAGACGCGTAATTTATTTGTTTGAAATTAGTTACTTTCGTAAATTATTTGAAAATTAGAGAAATTTGATTGAAACCACCCAATTATTCAAACAACGAGGTCGAAATTTAAATTTGATACAATTATATGACCTACTTTGGGGGGAAAAAGAGAATAATTTCTATAGGAGTTCTTGAAAATGAGCAGCGTGATTGCTGCTTTGCAGTGAATTTTTGACTAACTAGCATCTGGGGCGGGGACAAATTGTGAATGAGGAAAGGAAGAGAGAGGTGATGTGAGGTAGGTGTAACCAACAGCAGCAGAGGGGGTGGGGGGCCGGGGCCAATTCGACCGCTGCCGGTTGCAATTCACGCCGACACATCTTTTTGTGCCGAAAATGATGTGCTCTTCAACATGCGCCAGAGAAGGGGGTGTCGCCCTCATAGTCATACACACAAGTAATTTTCGATACGCAGGTGTGAGAGCTTGGGCTCTACAAACCACCAACAACCTTGGCCACACCTTCAGTCTGTAACATCGGTGGGTCCCATTGCATTTGCCTACTCATGAAATTCCCAAGATCTGAACGCAAATTCAAAGGGTGCAGCCTTAATTCTAATTATGTTTATAAAATTTAAACTCTAATTTAATTCTAATCTTATTTATATAACTTAAATATTTTAATTCTAATCTTATTTATATAACTTAATCCAAACGTTTTTTTATATAAGTTAAGTTCATATTTAAATTCGGGTTGGATTCGAGTTAACAATTTCTCACTTGATAACTTTAAAATTTCATATGTATATGTAACAACAATAAATGATGTAAGTATATCTGAAAAGTTTAAAAAATAATAATATGTAAATAAATGTTTAGAAGAAATTGCAATTTTTAAAACAAAATAAAAAGAAAACTAATAAATGTAAAGGTAAATAATAGGAATATAGATATACATGTAAATGAGAGTGATCTAATTATCTATAATATAATAATCCTGTGCAACTTTAAAATTTCACATGTATATACAATAACAACAGATTATCCAATAAAAAATAATACATCAATCTAACTAATTTTTAAAAAATAAAAAAGTAACGTAAAATATATTTCTAAAATAAATTTTAATTTTTTAAAATGAAACTAATAAAGTAAAGATAAATAATATAAATATAAATGGAAGTAATCTAATTTATTTATAATATAATGTTAAATGATAAACATATATTCAATCATAAACATAAATTAGGAACGCTTCTACGAAACCCCTCTTCTATGAAACGCCTTTCATTTTTAAAATCTTGATAGTTGATAGAAAATTTATTTCATCCGTTGTATTTAGCATCATATATAGTATCCTGAAAATCTTTTTATTTTTTAATTTCACTTTATATGGGTCTCATCTATAAATGGGTAAAATCAACATAATAAAATAGTTTGATAATAAAATAACAACTTTAAAGTAGTTTTTTCAACATCTAAACCATCTAAAATATCAATAATATATAGATGAATGATCCTATAAAGTATTGTTACATTCTAATACACGTGTGAATGAATCTAAGCGTATTTCATAATTTATATATAAATGCACCTATTTTTTAGCCAATGTGGCTCATCCATATATTGGATTGTAATGACACTTGGTCTCCTAGCTAAACAAATAGTGTTAAATACAATGAATGAATTAGATTTACTATCAAGGATCAGCATTTCAAAAATGTAAATAATTTCATGAAATCACTTCTATAAAATACAGTTTCATAGAAGTATTTCCAAACATTAATAATATAAAAATGTTGTTTTATTCTTTGGTTCAACTTATAAGCAATTGAAAAATTATTTTTATAGAAACATGGATTGCACTTCCGGTGAAATTTGACAAATTTTATGTGTTCCATATTCTTTTACCTTTGACAATCAATATTACTCTAATTTTATTTTTAAAAAATTAAAAATACTAAAATTTTAAAAAAGTGCAAAATTTCATAGAACCAAATATATTTTTGGCCGTACACAAATTTGCCAATTTACGAGTGGCCTATATAATCGTAGGAATTAGTGAAGGTTGACCTGTGACCCACCCCTGGTCCAACTCATTTTTTGACCTTATGCAGGGATGGGTTAAATATTTTGACCCAAATTCAAAAATAAGATTGAGATAAATATGAAATTTTGACACGAATTCAAAAATACAGTCGAGATAGGTCAATCATACCCGACTCAAAGATCCACAACTCGCATCGCGTATATTTATTTATTATAAATCATAAGCATATTTTAATATTATTCTCATTTTCTTTCAAAATTCTTACATTATTTATTATTAATTATATTAGCAAAATAAGAATCAATAAGATATATTTGCACATATACACATAATTCTTATGCATAATTATAGTTTTTTTGTTATTTTCGAAACTCTCACAAAGAATACTATTATTTTTTAAAAAAATATTTTTACAAATGCGAAAGTCCATTCTAAACGAAGTTACCCTATTTTAGTAAAAATATGTTTTCATCAAAAAAATAAAGTTATATTATTTTTATTCATGTTTTCTTTAGTAATAATATTTTCTTTTTTAACTAGTAAAACAATGAAACACACAATATTTAAATTTTGCATAGATATGTCTTTTTATTTGGTATGTGTATAAATTCTTAAAATTATTCTACTTTATCAATATTTTTTTACTCGACTCGCTGTCCCAATATCAACCAGTGACTAACTTAATGTTTGTCCTGAGATCTATTGAAAAGAGATAAGGGCCAAACATCTTTTCCCGATCAAAGATAAAAAAAAATATATATGGTTAAATAAAATTTTGAAAAAGTAAGATTATGGTTGAGCAAACCCTAACTTGGTACAATCCAACCCCGTTCCCACCCTTAGCCACATTAGATCAATGTGAAATATGAAACACATAAATATAAAGAAATATTATTTAGGTGTTATGTATATAATGTACTTTAAAATATAAATTTGAAAAATTAGTCTCGAGTATACTTAAATCTTATCCATAATCCTATTTATAAAATAGGTTTCAAGTTTCAGGCTTTAGAAACGTAAGCCTGCAGGCCGAATGCACGCTCACCCTCCCTAAGGTGCACTCCAGCAGTCCAGCGTACAATTATAAAACGACACAAGAAAATACTCCAAGTGAAAATATTATTTGTACAATTGAATAAGATGGATGCCACAAGTAAATGCAAAACATGAACTTGTTTTGCCCTAACACTGATTTTGCCTAGCTCTAGCATACAATTATATAGGGATGCAAGAAAATATTCCTAAAATATTATTTTTACCATTTAATTAAGGTGGATGTACGGAGAGACAATTACATTAAAAAAATGAACTTGTTTGGAATCAACCAAGAATCCATTTTGGTTTCCATCTCATCATGAAAAATATCGTTTTGAATCATTCCATCTCGCATGAAAGTAGATGGGTTTCATCGAGATCGAGAGGGAGAAATTATTTACGCCATTGAATTAAGACGGATTTACGGAAAGACAAAAGTACATGCCAAACACGAACTTGTTTTGAATCACTCAAGCATTCATCACGACAAATATCGTTTTGAATAATTTCCATCTCTCATGAAAAATATGTGGGTCTCATCCTGGGAGGGTGGATGTGTCAGAGAGAGAGAGAGAGAGAGTTTTCATTGAAATAAGGGGTGTACAGAGATTCAAAAGGCAATGGAATTGGAAGGGTGGAAGCTGGGGTTGGCGAGGCTTCCTATGACAGGCCTACAAGGATGCTAACAAACCAACATCCGGTTTGGGGCCCTTGAGAAAGTGTCATCTATGCACAACCTCATGAGACAAATTCACCATCATCCCTCTCCCCCCAACACCGTATCTTCTCTCTCTCTCTCTCTCACTCTCTCAGCCTGCTCCTTTCCTTTCTCCGAATTTTATGGTCTAGGATTATCTGCAGTCCTTCTCAAGGCGTGCATGGCGGAGCCCTCAGGAATGCTGTCCCCCGCCCCGGAGGGTACCCCCATGTCCCCATAGCTCAAGTGGTCCTCTTAGACAACATCATTGGACCAATGTCATGTCTCGTGCGCAACATTTTATTTCTTACTCTTCCCACTATTTAAATAAATATTGCCTTTACTTGATGTTATATTAAATTGTCTATAACAAAAAAATTTATGCCATTATGATTTTTTTATTCAACTAATTTTCAATTTGTCATTTTGTAACTAACACGATTTCCTATTATTATCTTCACCATTCTCCTTCTCTCTCCATTCAAATTTCTTTGGCATCAAAATAACCCTTCGGTTGGGTCAACACAATGCCAATGTGAGTTCGATAATTGGTAATAGCAGTCTCTCTGAATTTTTATGAGTGTTCACCTAGTAAGAATTTTAGAAATATTGTTAGATGTTTGCTAGAACGTTATAGTAGAAGTTTAGGAATATTGTTAGATGTCTACCAAAATGTTAATAGTAAAAATGTCTCAAAGGTCTGATTGTAATACTAGTCGAGATAATTATAAATACTCATAAAAAACCCTTCGATTATCTTTTATTATGAGTTTTTTTTTTTTACAAAAGAATAATCATCACTGTCTCATCTTCTTCTAATAAGAAGGTTAGATAGAGGGAGGGGGATGAAGCTATCTTTGTATTATGACTAGGAGTAGAGGCTGAAGTTGCAGACCTATTGCCTATATTAAATTGGTTTTGTAAGACTATAGAGCCTTAATATTCATGTGAGAAAGGGGGTAGTTGGTTCATTGGTACTCAGGACAAACAACCTTACAAAAGTGGGGGGACCAAGTGGCCAAAAGGGTTCTGTGGATGAAAAGAGGGACACACTACACAACTGATTGAATACAAAATGTTTGGAAGAATGTCCACTTATTTATATATGATATTTTTGGTCTATAGGATGGGGCCATCTACCTTTCGTATAGGACTCATGTCCTTTTGACTAAATAGTGACTATTTAGATTCGGTCCAGTACATAGAAGAAATTATAGCATATGTAGGACCGGCTCCCGCAGAGAGGGAGGGATAGAGAGAAGAGGGGCGGAGGGTGTTTCCAGTTGAAAAGTAAAAATGCATTGTAGAATGAGAAATAATGCTAAGAATTTTACTTGTGTGAGTCTTAAAACACTTGTTTAAGAAATTTCTAGCATTTATTGAATAAAATTATGAAAAATAGCTTCATGCATGTTTTGGATTTTGTTTATTTTATAGGTTAATTCCATAACCAAGTTTGCTTGTTAGAATGGTTCGTACTCTTAAGTGTTCTTTATGGTTACATGTACACATCATGTTAGGGTTTGAGTAACAGGGTTGCATATTGCAAGTGTGTTTAGTAAATAGTAAGGTCAAAACTTTTTAATTTAAAATTTTTCACTCTCCATAATTATCCTCTTTTTTAATCATTTATTCACATCTTCCCATATAGGAATTTTTGCAAATATACCTATAACTTTTGACCAATATTGCATCGTGTCATTAAGTTTACCGATATTGCAAATATGCCCATAAAGTTTGCATAAAATTACAAGCATGTCCTTTCTGTTAGGACCCGATTAGAATTTTCTGTAAAAAAATGATAATGCCCTTCAAGCCAAATGATACACTTGTAATTTTCCAAATGTTGTAGACATATTTGCTATTTTATTATTTTATATATTTATATATTATTATTTTAGATATTTTTTCAAATATGCTTATAAAATTTACAAAAATTGTAAGTGTACCACTTGGCTTAAAGAGCATTATCGTCATTTTATAAAAACATTAATGACATTATAATAAAAGGGTCACAGTTGCAATTTCATACAAATTTTTCAGGTATATTTGCAATATCGGCAAACTTAGGGACACGGATGCAATATTTGTCAAATGTTATAAGTATATTGCAAAAATCTCTTTTATATAAATACTCTATTTTTCAATCATTTTTACACAACTACCCGTGCAACAAACCTATATTTTTTAACTTTATTTTTTTTGCTCCTCATCATTACTCTTATTTTATCATATCATTTTCTTTCAATTTAACAACTTTTATACTAAAAATTTTTTAACCAAAAGTTTTATTACTTTCCCGGCACTTTGCATATAAATTTGTTTCACAGGTTACATGTTAGACATATAGCTATTTGGAAAAGCTAAAAGGAAGCATCATTTTCTAATGCTGTGTTCCGTGCAGCTGTTAGGTGGGCGTTTGGGCTGATGGAGAAGCCAGAAGAAAGCATCATTTTCTAGTTGCTTCATTCACTGCACTCACTGGGAAGTGATTCTGTATATCCTAGTGCATTGAAACTTTAGTGTACTGAAAAATAAAATTTATTTTAAATTTTTTTATATAACAAATAATCGAAGTGTATGTAATATATATATTAAGTTTTACAACTTTTGAATATGTTTACATTTTTTTATTTTTAAAGGTAAGAGAATTTTAGTCCTTTTAGATGCCTAAAGTACCCTTATCTTTAAAAATAAAAAATATATATCTTAAAAATGGTAAAACTTGATTTTTCGATTATACACTATTAATAATTTTATAAAAAATTAAAAAAAATTAAAAAAAATGGGTTTTGCAGTGCAATCGAGTGCGTGAATCACTTCCCATACTTACAAAAGGGTGATTTCTTCTTGGAAAGCAGATTCTGATAGCTGCTGTCCACAGTACTTCTAAAGGGTAAGTTCTTCGGTCCATCGTACTTTTAAAGGGTAAATTCTTCTTGGAAAGCAAATTATCATAGCTTCCGTACGTAGTACTTCTAAAGCGTAATTTCTTCTTGAAATTCATATACGGACACTACAAGAGCCGAACAGGATTTGTGTTTTCATGTTAAATAGTGTTTGCATTGTGTGCAACACGGGGCCAAATAAAGCGTCAGAGTCCGTTTGCCGTTGGGCTTTACGGAGTTTATACACGCTTATACAGACCTCTCCTTCTCGTTATTTTGTATGAAGAATCAACCCCAGAAGCGCATATCGTGGAAATGCCAAAATATGACTTCTCCGGCAAGAGCTGGTCGAATTTTTTATCGAACAGAAGTCAGCGACGGGACGCAACCCTAATCAGACACTAAAGACATTTTGCGTGATACTTTCTAAAGGTATCCAATATTAAAATTTTTACTGCAAAGAATCTTACTCTGCTTTCTGAGAAGGTTCGACTTCGGCCTCTTCTTTTCTTTTCTTTTCTTTTCTTTTTTTTTTGAAAATTACTCAGAGAATTACATAAATAAATAAATAGATAGATAAAAAGCGCTCATGTGTCACTACAACTAAAAAAGCAATGGAAAGCATGTTAGGGGAAATATAAAAACTTTTCAATTTCCATAATTATTTTATTTTTAATTATTTTTTACACATTCGTATATAAATACCCTACTTTTTTTAATTATTTGTACACAACTAACATATCTATTTTAACTTTATTCTCTTTATTCTTCATCATTACCTTTATTATATCACAATATTTTTTAACAATTCAAAAATTTTTAAATTAAAATTTTGATAACAATTCAAAAAATTTTAAATTGAAAACTTTCCGTACAAAAGTTCCATTACCCCCAAACAAACCCTAAAAGTGGAGAACAACTTTTTACATGCAGTTTCACGCCAATTCCAGTTCAAACTTACACATTTTTACTACCAAAAACCACGTGCGGGCTAGCAAGCTTTGTTTCTCAATTGGATGGGTAAAATTATTATTAACAAGGGCAGTGCCTTTTCCCCATTACTCCGGTTTTACCAACGTTTTTGAGATATTTATAATGATAACTATATCTTATCAATAGTCAATACATCATTTAAATGCCAAAATCAACATTTTTATCAAGAGCATAATTAGAAAAAACGAATTTAGTTTTGCATTTATAAAATATTTTAAAGGTGTAGGTGTATCTGCACAGACCCTTATAAAAATTAAACGAAATAAAAACAGAAATACAAAGAAATCTAATTATAAAGTGGGGCATGTTGACGGGTGGAGGATAATGGGATGGGTTTTGAGCAGCCAGTTTTTGCGAATAGGAAATCCTAACATGCACAGTTGCACGAAACAACATTGACAGAATTTCTCTCTTTTTTTTAAAAAAAAAAAAAAAAAAAAAAAAAGTAAATGTATTTACCACATGAAAATTCGAACTGCATGGTTTGAGCAGTAAATCGGAGGACAAGAAGGTGTAAACCAACAGCAATTTTTGGTATACAACAACAGGTGAAGCAAATGCTGGAGAAGGAAACTAGCTTGCATATCTCTATTCAGATCTGCTACATATACATCAATTGCAATGCCCTACCTCTGTGATAAAGAATCTCCCCAAGGCCGAGCTTTAAAACCAAATGTCATCCAAGGTCTCAGGGGGGCTTTTAGCGGCATCCATATTCCCACATCATCAACCCCAGAATCATTGTGAAGTGATGTCGTCCAAGTCTTATTGTTGTTCTTTTCTGTTGTCATTGGATAGAAGGAATGCATCCTACAGAGCTCTTACACTTTCATAGCAGCAAGATTCACAAGAATCACTCATGTTGCAGGCTGTGCACCAGTCCACGCACTATTTTCATCATCAATCCTATTTAACATTGCACTACGATTGTGCTGGAAGTAGGACAATCCAGACCATATCACACGAATTAGAAAGATTGTGACAAATATCACAGTACCAAGGTTGCAGACCACCTATAAGAAATGGCATTCACCAAATGTGTCAAAAACATGAACTTAATTAATCCGTACAAGAACAGAGTTGCAAAAACTCTGAAGAAAAGTGGCAACAGTCAACAATAACAAATAGCAGAGCTGTAAGACTAAAGACCAACGTAAACCCCCTTCAATGATCTCAACATCGACACAGAAGAAAACAAGAACAACGAGGAAAACATCAGAGTTTTTTATCCCTAGACAAGAGATGGACACCTTCCAAACCCCAATATAGGCACATATTATACATTCAGATCACTTACATTTATATCAGGGAAATTCTTGGTGAAAGAATGAAGTGAGAATAAGTAGGTCTGACCAAAGAATCCCCTTAAGAGTTTCCAGAGTCAGGTCTGACCAGAGATTCCCCTTCTTTTCATCCAAGGCTCCCAAATGCAGCATGCAACTTTTCATTGTACTACGTTCTCCAAGTGTGCTTGTTCCCCCCTTCTTCCTCACCATAGCAATTCTTTGTGAAATAACTCCAATAAGAAGGAAAAGAAGGTGTCAAGAGATCCTCCTTGCCCAACCCTAGACACACTTAAGATCCCTTTTCAGGTATAGTGCTCCTAAAGAATCTCTTGCAAGAAGCTCATACAAAGTTTTAGCAGCCAAGTTGGTATAGCACTTCTAAACAATTCTTGCAAATGCACATATAAAGTTTTCACATACCTAGTGATTGTGCAGATGCATTCTAAGTTTCAAATAACACTATTCTGTAGAATGGAATTTTTCCAGAACAACATATGCCTTATAATGCTAGGTAGATATTGAAGTACCTAAGACTTAAAAGAAATGTTCAGCATACAATAGAACCTATGTTGTCCAAGAAAAGAAGCATTTTCAGTGACCCATATTACCTCCAGGAACCCCTTCGCGATCCACAAAGATGCCAACATAAGCACCCCATTAACTGAAAAACGCACCTACAAAAAAAATCAAGAATAAATGATAATAAGTACCAAGCTACTTGTAAGAAAAGGACATAAACTGAGAAAGAAACCACAGCAAAGATGAACCAAGAAAAAATGAAGACAAGCCCATTGTAAATAAACTGTGTGGATGACAATTACAATGAAGATTCTTCTCAACCTAGTGAAGCATTGTAGGAATGCTTTTTTAAGCAGCTTTACAATCGAGAGTAGTGGAATGAAGATAAACAATTAAGTTGAAGTGTGAACTCGAGGAAATCCTTAGCTGCAGAAGCCTACAGTTCTATCCAGAAGCTTTCTGCAGTTTTCTCTTTTATGCAAGAAAAAGTGTCAGCAAAATGGCCATGACAGCCGCTGATGAAACTGTTATGAATTTGATCTTCAAACACCTTCAACAAATAACAACCCACCATGTCCTCCATGAGGCTTCCATTGTCTTCTATAGCAGACATCAGAACCATCCTGGTTCCGTCGCAAATTACTCACCATAAAACTATCCAGCACCGCTTCTCATTGTCTTACTGTATATTAATACTCAAGCACTCTGATAGTTCCAACTCCATCCTGGTTTATGTTGCCACTACCGGTCCCAACTCATTTGAATAACACTTGTTCTACAAAGCTTGTTCTTGGGCTTTCCATATTCCATCCCAACATGTGGCTGACCCTACCTGTCCAATGAACTCTCCTCTTAGATCACGTTGGCAAGTGGAATGACTACAAAATACTCGTATTGAAATCCCGACTCGATCCAAATTAATAGACTGGGACGAATTTATCGTCCTGTTTCAATCATTCATATTTTAAACCATCCTGTTCTGTGAAAGGACCCCAAAGGATCCAAGACTAGCCGCTTCCAGTGAGCCTGTGCGTGTGGCTCTATGAGAAAGCCAATAACAGCCGAACAACAGCAGACAGATAGCCATGCATGTGCATTGAGGAGATTTATGCCTCTTCAAAAGGGAGACTCACAATTCGTCGAAGGCCTCCAACCAAACCCTAATAAAAGAAGCGGAAGGGGGTGTGTGGTGGTTTTGAGTTGGTGGGTGCAAATTCTCCCCTAAAATGTAACGGAATCATTGTATTTCAATGACCTCCAGACCAAGCAATAAACAAGCGAATGCAATTACAAGAATGGAGGAAGCATCTCACCAGTTTTGGTGAAATCATGACAGGGAGGACCGATCGCACAGACCTCCGAGCCCGCCTGGAGATCTTCCGGAACACGTTCTGGACAAACCGCACAAGAAGGTCCAAGCTCCGATCATCGTCGCCGTCTTCATCAGAGCTATCTTCGTCGTCCTCCACGTCGAAATCGCTGGCGCCCCAGTTGCGGGGGCCAGTGATGAGGCCGCCTTCCTAGGCAAAATTCGAGCGGAATTTCAAAAATGTAGAAATTGCAATTTCTTTGGAGGAGGACGAGAGAAGCGTTGATATACCTGAGTGTAGTTGGAGATTCTTCTGGAAGATCGGAGGGGAGAAGGGGAAAACGGAGATTGGGAGTGAAGGGGGAAGATGATAAAGATGGGCAGAGGGTGTATTGATGGGATTTTAGGGACTGTGGATGGGGATGGAAGACGTGGAAAAGAGCAAGCTGACGTCGCGGCCATGGTTGAGGAGAAGTGGGGGGATGCAGCAGCCACCGGAAAAACGACCTAACGCCCTTTTGTACACAGCCGGCTCTGCAATCTGCATTTGTTTTGTGTTTTGGTGAGGACGAACCCAATTCAGTAGAAAAAAAATTTATATGGTAGTGAAAAATAAAATTATCATATGAATCAGCCACATCCAAATTCGTAGAGGGAGCAAAAATTGCTCTTTATTTTAAAAAAATAACAGCTGGGTTTTTTGCGCCGGTTACTACCATTTTAGTTGTAAGCTTGGATTTGATTTATACGAATTCAACCCTTACGGATTTTTCATTTGACATGTTTTATTTTATCTTATTCACCGATATCAATTTTCCTTTTATTCTCATGTTTATAATGAAGGGGAATTTTTTTGAGAAGGTGAGAAATGATGTTATAATGTTAACGACGGTGAAGAAATAAAATAAAGATACTAATTGTATTTGTGCGCGTTTTGAAAGTGATTCGACTCTACAATGAACAATTTTTTGTGTAAAATTTTTTTAAATAAAAAATATAATAAGATAAAAATAATAATTAAAAGTAAAGAAAATAATGTTAAAAAAAATTATAAAACTCATATTTATGCAATTCTTTTAATTTTTAATATCTAAATAATTAATAGAAAATATACTTAATCTATTATATTTAATATTATTTTTGACTTTTTTTATTTGTCTAGTATCATTGAGCGTGAGCTTCATTTATAAATATATAAAATTAACGTAATAAAGTAGTTTAATATTAACTTTTTTTTTTACTTTTTTTTATTCGACCGCCTTACTTTTCAATTATTTTTATATCATTATTTTTAACATATCACATCATTTCTTTTTATTTTAAAAAATTTTAGTACCAAAAAACCTTTTCATTAAAAGTTTTATCACCCACTCGACTATTAATCATCGAAATAAAAAAGGTGTAGATGCGGCGCACGTACCCTTCCATGTTATTTAATTGTAGAAATTTTAAAAATTATTAAAATTCAAGTGTAAACAATCCAGGTGGGCCGCACCGATTTACCGGAGCGAAAGAATGCGTTGTAGATCGCCCCAACTCCCCGTGTTTGTCCTCTCCCTTCAACGATCACCGATATAAGGCCGCAACCGCCTTTCGAGTTCTCTTCTTTTCTGAAGGCCTTTGCTTGCACAAGAGGAAGTGAAAAAACTATTGAAAATGCGCTCTAATATGCCCGCCGTGGCCAACCAATCTCATCCGCCCAACACCCCTCCTCCCTTTCCTCATTTCCTCACGAGCCTCCACGCCTCCGAAATAAAGGGCACAGATCCCACGATCCCCCAAGCCCTGATATTGGCCGTACATTCCGTCTTCTTGGAATCCGGCTTCCTCGCCTTCGATCCGGCCTCGAATGCCGACGGCTTCCGCCTGCCGGAAGGATGGGCATCGGCGGTGTCCTTCTCTACGGTCCGCATCAGGTACACGCTTCCTTCTCTCCTGAATCCTGAACGTAGTTCCGCGTTGGAATCCGTGGTCTTGAATTTCCAGTTCCTGGGGAATTCTGCTGTCGTATACGGCTGCTTGAGCCAGAGCGCTTCGAATCCTGTCCGCCTTTTTCTCGATGCTTCCCGATTCGCGCCGTCGATCGGCGTCCTGCTGAGGAATAGGGGTTTGGAAGCCGCCCACGAAAGGGCTGTTGTTTTTGAGTTCTGGAAGACGGTGAAAGACGGGCTGTCGCTGCCTCTCCTCATGGGCATCTGCGAAGTCGTGGGGCTGCCGTCACCCCCCTGCTTTATGGTGCTTCCGATCGACGTCAAGTTCCGGATTCTTGAATTTCTCCCGGGCATTGACGTCGCCCGCGCTGCTTGCGTTTGCTCGGAGCTGAGATGCCTGGCCTCGAACGATCAACTGTGGAGGAGAAAGTGCTATGAGGAGTTTAGTGACTTCCCCTCCAAGAAGTGGTTGGCAGGCACGTGGAAGCAGGGTTTCATGTCGAATTGGAAGAGGAGGGAGAGTGAATTTCGTCGACCACGTGGTGTGCGTTTCTTCCCTTCGACGCCACTTATCCCTGTTCCCCTTGGACATTATGATTGGCCAGTTGGTCCTTGCTATCTCCACGGCCCCCGCCGTAATCTCCCTCGTTTTCTCGCCGGCAGGCAGCAGATTGGACCTCACTGCAATCTTGGTGGGTTTGATATCTAGGTTGGCTGCGGGGTTTCGACCTCGGCGGTAACGTCTGTATATGCAGGTTGTTATGAATGCTTTAAGGCGTGGATGGATGCTTAATGGGTGGTCGGAAAAATTGAAGTAGATTTTTCACTACTTACTTTTTGAAGGATGTTTAAGATTCTTGCTCTCTTTTTGGTTCCATGTTGCTTACACCAATCAGTCTTTGTTAAGTGCAATCCCAAACTCATTTATGTAAAAACATCCTTCTTTTGTGGGATGATGGATGTATCTTAAGGTTACTGAATTAAATGAAGTTTTTCTCTTTAATAAAAGCAGCCGTGGTATGGATTTGTTTGTTTATAATTTTCTTGTTTAGTGTTTGGGGTTTTACCATTGAAAGTGTGCGTTTGAAAGGGAGAAGATAAAATAACATGATAAGTAAAATATATATCTATATACATACACACACACATATATATATATATTTCAGTGTATATTGACAATGTAGATACATAATAGAAATGATATGGGTGAATGACTATAAAGCGAAGGGATAAATGATTGAAAAGGTGAATCAAGCACTAGAAACAAATTATTAAAAAGTAAGAATAAATTGTTTTAGAAAAAGGAATGTACGGTTTAAGTAGTAAAATCTACTTTGATTTGGAATATTTAGTGGCTGTAAATATTTAATCTTTAATAGTTTGGAGTTCTGCTATCAACCATACCACTTGGTGTTTAATCCATTACCCACTAGTTTGTTTGAATAGGCTTTACTTGAGAGTTGGTGCATTCGAAATGTGAATTGAGCAAGCAAAATTGGTTTGTAGGGTTTAGGTGGTAATATACCTTGTTTTATTTGAATATTGTTACAATCTTATGCATCTTACATAAGAATAGCACTGTGGACTGATTGTGGATAATATTTGATAGCAGGAAAACAAAAAGGACTTAGGAATATGGGTTGTTTGATTTTTTTTTTTTTTCTTAAGTTGCGTCTCCTTTGGGTGAATTCGGATTTTATAGAGATTCTTAGCGGACAAAAGGAATGTTTTACATACATACGAGCCACAAGGTTCCCTCATTGAGAAAAAGACTAGAGATTGGGTTTCAATAAGAAGCCTGGAAGATGGTAATTGTACTGAAAGAGTAGGAACATTGTGTCTCTATTGAAAGATGAATTAGGGACTTAAAGAAGTTAAGACAGTGAAATGTGTTAAAATGTTTAGTTGGAAAATACCGCGGAGCTAGTCCACAACTGCCCCCATTGTAGTGAAGCTAATAAAACCTTGAGTTGCCAAGTGCAAAGGAGGTGCTACATTACAGCCCCCATGATAATACGAACCTGCTAAAACCTGTAAAGCCTATTGCCACATCAAATGTTGGAAGCAATTTGACAGAGTGATTTAGTTTTCGTTGTTGTTCTCTTTCATTATTAAGTACAGAGATATGGTTGAAATCATTTTAGGAGAAGAGGTATGGGAAGATGCTCCGTATTGTTTTGCCATATCAATTCTTCGTAAGAAACGGTTCTCGAGTCCCAGTGATGGAGGTTGAAGCTATTATGGTTGTGCAGAAAGTCAGAAACTGGGGAGAAGAAGGCAGTTGCTAAACAACCAAGTAGCAACTAGTAATCACTACCAATGCAACAGTGTCTTCTGCTAGAGACGTGCTGTCTATTTGTTTCTAAGCTCATACACAAATTGAATCTCTGTGAGCTAGTCATAAATGAACCAGGTATTTCTGTTGGAAATTCTCTTTGCTCGCTCACCCTGCGTCCCAAAAAAAAATGAACCAGGTATTTCTATAGCTATCTCTGCTCCTGAATTCAAGTTCCCGACTCACCATCTCTTGATCAAAGATGTCCATTTCAAGGATTGGACTTCTGCTCTGGAGACAGAATTAGAAATCCTTTTGGTTTGGAGAAAGCAATCTAGTTTTGTCCCCCAGAAAAATAAAAATTGGGGTTTTATTCAAGAGGCCTGGTCATTTACAGTCGGACGCATGGCGCCTTCATGCATCCAGCCCAAAAATATATATTTTTTATTTTTTTCGTTTTTTTTCGTGGACAAGTAAATTAGGTGTATTAAATCTATAAATCAAATTTTATCATTTTTGGATATTTTTAAGTATTTATTTTGAATTTTTAAAGACATTAGCATTTCCGTAATTATCTAAGAAGAAATGCCACTGTTTTAAAAATCCAAAACAAATACTTAAAAATATCCAAATATGGTAAAACATAGTTTATAGATTTAATACACCTAAATTTACTTGTCCATGAAAAATATATTTTTGGGTCAGACGCATGGCTGCCCCCATGCGTCTGGTCGTAAATGCGTTTGGTCATAAATGATCATGATACTTTATTCAATGCACTTGGGTGCACTTAGCTTCAATGTACTCGGGTGTATTTATCTCATTTTTAATATTTTTTGAAAATTTTTAATAAACTATTAATCTAAGTGTATTTAACATGTATATTAATTTTGGAGATTTTTAGATTTGCTATTGATTTTTAAAAATTTTCAAAATTAATAATAATTGATACGCATGTTAAATATACTTTGATTAACAGTTATAGAAAAAAAAAATTTAGATGAGTATTTGCACTCAGGTACACCAAAGCTAGTGCACCCAGGTGTATAGGATTGTGATTCATAAAAATTTGGGCGGTTATTTGGAACATCCAAGTGTACTTAGCTTAAGTTGACTGGGTGCACAACCTTTTTTTTAAAATATATTTAGTTTTTTTTTTAAATTCATACATGGGCCCAAATATGAATATCTTATATATATAATTTTATTTTGAATTTTAAAATTTAAAAATAAGGCATTTTTTGACAAAAATAAGGCATTTAAAACAATCCAAAACACATAAAAATTTTACGTACATGATATTCATGTTTGAGCCTGCATAAATATATAAAATGGAAAAAATACAAATATATTACGTATTGCATTAGGTGCACTTAACTTAAACGCACCCAAATGCACCGAACTATTTCTCTGAAATTTTTTGTGCAGAAAAGGAGAGAAGCATTGACTGGCGTGGAGTGAAGGTGCCATCGGGCCCGCCAACCAACCCATCAAGGGCCCATCAAGGATGTCCGATTCTTCCTCCTCCCAACTCCCAATGGTGTGATTCGATAGAACTCGGGTTTGTATTGTCCGGTCGTGCTATCTAATAGTATGGACCTTGAAAGACTCAGCCCAACCCAACCCAAACAATCCAGTCCAAGCGTCAGAGAATATTTAGCCCTGCCTTTTTTCTTTTTTGCTTTTTTCCTTTTTTTATTTTTTTTTTATTTTTTTATTTTTTTTTTATTTATGGCTGGAGCCCAGTGCTTTACAGCCGGCTGAAGACCATGGCTCGACAGCGCACGCGATTCGATACCTGGTTCTTGGGGCAAGTTCACCACCCGACCTTATTTTTGAAACATCGACTTATTTATAAAAACTCAATTTGAATTTTGAACCCTCACTTTGTTTTGAAAAACCATGGCAAATTCGGGCTATTTGGCTTGAATGTAGGTGGAAAGCAGTTAGCATTTAACAATAATGGGTAGTTTCTTTTAATCTTGAATTTATTTTACATGGAAATTTTCTATTAGCTTCGACTTAAAAATAAAACTCTAGTACGTGCTATATATCCATTTGTCTGAAAAGATGAATATTTTTGGTGATTATTCCCAAATAAAAGTAGAAGAACTTTTTTTTTTTTTTTTTTTTTTTTTTAAAAAAAAAACACCTCTATTAAGAGTTGGAAATCATCCCAAGCCAAGTCTGCGGCCTTGTTTCTGGACCATCTATGAGAGCTCATAGGCTTTGGGCCTTTTCAAGGACAGAATGGGATTCCGGACGGGTTGACTACGGTATTGAATTTCTCATTCCTAAAAACTATTTTTCTATAGTCTACTTTTCTTTTTCTCAATTCCTATACGAATGTTCCCATTCTTGATGTATAAAAACACTTCCATCCCCCTCCAAATCCCAACCCATTTCTGAACAGTCAGGATGACCACGGAATGAAAATGGGATGTAATCACTGTTTAAATTTATTTTTTTTCGATTTCGAACATAACTTCTTAATTTCTAATATATAATTATCTTACTTTTTGCGTTTTCATTACTATTTTTTTTTCATTTTCAATACACAACAAATAGTTTCCATCGAATTCATTTGTTCCTTTCCTATCTCATTCCATACCCTCCCATCACCCTCGACACAGCCTTATTTCTCAGTAGAAGCAGGCCTGCAAGTTATAGCCAATTTTGTTTCCATTTAATAGGTTTTCCAAAATGCTTTTTGCTCGTGCTACCTGGATTAGCTGTTTAGCTACTGCGAAGGAATTTATAAGAGAACATCGCCATAATGCCAATAAACTTAAAATATCTATCTGTAATGATTAAAAATCTATGCGGACGAATAAAATTTATCATAATATGTAAATGTTAAAATATATTTTGAAAAATTAATTTTGTTCGAAAATTTTATGACATATGGAACTTTCCGAGTATTATCGACGTAGCCAACGGAGGAATATAACTCTAGCGGCTACCACCAGTAACTTTTGTAGCCCGTCTAATTTTATTATTAAGAAAAAGGATAATTCCTCTTATACCCATAATAAATATACATAATTCTTTTTTTACTCACAACATTTTGTCACTTTTTTTATATTCATAATATTTCATAATAAATTCTTCTCGTACCCGTGCTGTTAAAACCACCGTTATTTATCCCATTGAAAAGATAATTTTGCCATTTTAAATTTTTTCTAATTAAAATAAATCAACCTTAATACGACTTTCAAGTTATTTAATATATTGTATTAATGATTTACTATCATCAATTAAGTTATGTTAAGGTTAAATTATCTTAATTAAAAAACTTTAAATAGGCAAAATTGTCTTTTCAATGAGGTGGATAACGGTGGTTTTAACAGCATGCATATCAAAGGAATTCAAAGTGAAATGTTATAGGTATAAAAGAAATTTACGTAATGTTGTGGGTATAAGATGAATTATGTGCATTTGCTATGGATATAAAAAAATTATCGCTAAAGAAAAATTGCATCCGAAGATAGTATGAACATTTTTAAACAGACTAAATAGTTTGGATCTCATTAAAATAATCTATTAAGCTATTAAAACAAGTAATTATTTAAAATATCTTAAAATAATTTATTATTGTGTTTATACGATAAAATAATCTATTATTGTTTAGCCATTAACACAAGTAATTCTTTAGAGGGTTGTTAGAATCATCTTACCAAATGATATAAGGCATCTATAAATATCAATGTGCGAAATAATGTAAGATATAATCGATGAAGTTGATTAACATAATTTAAAATATTTAAATATAATAAATGCTAACGGTAAATGAGATAAGTCATCCAACTAAATGATGTTAAATATAATGTGATGCAGTTGTATGCACCCGGGTGCATACAATCATTTTTTTTTGAAAATTTTTTTACGTAATTGTTAATCTAAATATATTTAACATATGTATCAATTTTTACCATTTTTGGAGATTTTTAGATATTTTTTGGACTTTTAAAATCAATGGAATTACTAAAATTACTAAAAATGTTATTGTTTTTTAAAAATCCAAAAAAATCTAAAAGTCTTTAAAAATGGTAAAAATTGATATATATATATATATATATATATATATTAAATACACTTAGATTAACAGCTTCATAAAAAAAATTTCAAAAAATTTCAAAAAATTGGTGGAGTACAACCTTAATGCACTAGGGTGCATACGATTACACCTAAATATAATAGATGCGATAGATTTTTCATCATCCATTAAAATATTAAAAATGAAGAGATTTACATAAAAGCGAAGCATTTTATAAAAATAAAAAGTACTATTAAAATCGAAAAAATTTAGGGTGTGCTTGGGAAGTTGTAAAACTTTTAACGAAAAGTTTTTAATGTAAAATTTGTTAAATTAGTAGAAAATGATGTGATATTGTAAGGGTAATGATGAGGAGTAAAGAGAATAAATTTAAAATAAATAGGTTAATTGTATTAGTAGTTGTGTAGAAATGATTGAAAAGTAAAGTTGTTGTATAGAAAGATGTGTAAAAAATAATTAAAAAAATAGTTATAAAAAGTGAAAAGTTTTAGATTGAAAAGTTTTAACTTGAAAACTTTTGCAAATTACCAAATGTAGCCTTAGAACGTTAAATTCCATCCAATTCCAAAGCATAGGTTTCTTAGAAACCGTGAAAAGGGTTTAAGCAACGTTTGATAATAATGATGGGTGAGAAATTCAGATTCTGATCCTATGCTCCCTGACTACATGCTCCCGAGCGCATACACCTATTTTTTTTTTTGAAAATTTTTCATAAACTTGTTAACCCAAGTGTATTTAATCTGTGTGTAAATTTTTATCATTTTTGGAGTATTTTATTTTTTTATTTTTTATTTTTAAAAATCAATGGCATTTTAGGTAATTTTTTCGAGAAAAGGAAGATCCTATCCTGAATCCCTAATCATCAGAAAGGGAGGGGGGATAGGTTGATCCAGCAGATTTCATTTCCAAAAAATTGTCTATACAAATTTTTTCCTGTATAGCCTGTGGGGGGTACTCCACCAAACCTAATGATCAACAGAAAAAATAGAAAGAGCATCAACTAGGGCATGTGCAACGGCGTTCCCCTGTCTAAGGACATGATGAACAGTGATAAGGTTAGATGAAGAGAGAATAGTCTTGATTTCATCAATCACGATGCCAACAGGGGAGGAGACGGGACCTCCCGTCTTTCACATGGAAGAGCATTTTAGGTAATTTTAAATTACCAAAATGTCACTGATTTTTAAAAATCCGAAATAAATATTTAAAAATTTTCAAAAATGGTAAAAATTGATACCGACATTAAATATACTTGGGTTAACAAGTTTATAAAAAAAATTTCAAAAAAAATAAAAAAAAATAGGTGTATGCGCATGCTCCCGGGAGCATAGGATCAAAATCCCATAAATTATCTATGTCGGTACTTTTTAAAAAATAACTTGTGAAGAGATTTACACAGGAGCGGAGCGTTTTATAAAAATACAAAAGTACTATTAAAATTGAAAAAAATTTAGAATGTCAAATTCCATCCTATTCTAACGCATCGGTTCCTTGGAAAAGGTAAAATGAGTTTAAACAATGCTTGATAATAATGATGGGTGAGAAGTTATCTATCTCGGTACATTTTAAAAAATAACTTTGACATCTTAAATACTCTAGTATTTTAATTTTTAATTTTTATACTTATGTTTCAATTAATTTCTTCCATAATTATTTTATTTTCTCCTACTTTAGCATATCACATCAATCTGACCCTTTTTACCAATATTTTTTTCCCCGCTACCCTACCACGCCCAAAACGGTGCCTTTAGTTTATATGCAAGACCTATGACAGCCACGCGATCTAAGAAATCAATTCACAGTACAAGCAATGTTTTAATTTTAAATGGGGTCAGCTAAAAATGAATTTTTTAACCACATCCGACGAGGGCAGGTGATTGGTAACTTTCTCTCTTTTAAGTCCGGTCTTGGATTTGAAACTCAATAGAGGTTATATTACCTTATTTTAACTGTAGGGCTGTTTTATCCACCTTATTATATATAAGATCCTCTAGGCTCACTTGTTAATATTTGAGAGCTTGTAATCAGAAGGGCAATTTAGGTTGATGAAACTTGAGTTCGCCTTAACACTAACCTTAATATTATTTATAAAACTTATACTCTAATTTTATTTTTTAAATTCAAATTTGGGTTAAGTTTCAGGTTGGAATTTAAGATAACAACTTTACATTATATTTAAGATCGATAACTCTCTAGAATTTCATATAAATATAATAATAATAACAAATCATATAAGTAAATATAATAATATATAGCTAAATTACATATTTTAAAAAATATAGCAATACGATGGATATTTTTTTGAAAAAATTTAATGTTGAAAATCAATATAAATGAAGAAAATTAATGGACGAGAAAGTTAATGATAGAATTAAAAGACAAATAAAAATAATATCTTTATTTAAATATAATTACACTATGTCAAACATATATTCAAATATAACTATAAATAATATGAAATATATAAAATATAAAGAAATATTATTTAAATATTATGTGTATAACATATTTTATAAAAATATAAAATGGAATATGATAAAAAAATATATAAAATGGAAGATGGGGCCTTGGTTTTCCGGGTTCAGGTTTAATTGAATCTTAATCATATTATATTTATAAATCGGTTGCTCAAAATATGGTTCTTCGCCCTCGAGTTGTAAAAACTAAAATTTTAAGACTGTCGGAATTTAAGTTTAATGGGCCGAAAATGGGCTTTACCCGGCCCAAGTTGGACGTAGTAGAATTTTTCTGCCCTTCCCGTGCAAATCGCAAGCGCTCGTGCTTTCGGTATAGCAAATGCCTACGTGTGACTTTGACAACTTACTCTAATAAACAATTTTTAGTTTTTAGGATCATGTATTATTTTTTATTTAAAAAAAATCTATTTCACGTGTATCCATATCATCCCTGTTTCACACGTGTGGTCCACCCTCCTATTTATTTCTTTACCATCCCAATTTCTCCCGACGTATGCTAAAATTGCCATGCGCCTTTAAGGTCCTCTTTATTTTCCACGAATCATTTAATTACCTAATTATCATATTTTTAATTTTACCTCTACACTTCAATTTTTTCTTTAAATTTTCATATTTATTTTGCTTTTAGTGTTACCATGTCATATGAATCACGCATTTGTTAAAGAAAATATTTTCCTTTCTATTTTGCAACAATCCCACAAGAATCATGATTGCCAAACGTCCCTAGACTCGGTGCATCCAAAAATTTTATGATCATAATATGAAGAAAAAAAATCATACGTTAGCATTGGTCATGTTTCAATGGTCCAGATTTCTCATAAATGGGCCAGGGGTGCTACACTTCCGCGATGACAGAGATAATATAATGCGTGGGAAACTTCTCAAGAGAACGTTTAAGCGTCAGCAAGATATTCGCATCAATTCAGTTTCATATACGTGGAACTACCATGCAAGTTGGCTTGAGGATCACGGCCTTGCCAAGATCCCATCAACCGTCCACCCCTTGAAAAAGCAGGAGAGTAAAAGCCCGAAATTTCGGCCACCGTAAAAAACATGCAAATAAAGCAAGAAACGGACGGCCAAGATCTTTTACGAAATGTGAAAAACCCCTTTTAACCCATTTTCGCGGCTTTGGATATTCTGGCGCCGCAGCGAATTTAGGAAGGTGCCAAACGCATGAAAGACGGCTCGTGAGAGACGTGTCACCCTCATACCAGACACAGGCGAAAGCAGAGTATCGTACGGAAAAGACATTGACACGTCGACGTCGGAGATCTACTGCAGAATCTTACGGCTAGATTGAACCAGCCAACTGCAACATGACACGTGGAGATGCCGTCGCGTGCCAGCCTGAGTTGACCGCCGAATTTGACTAGCGACAGCTATACGAATCTAGCAGAAGATCGAGTAATGAATGCCCCAGGAAATATGGCGATCCTTGCGCGCATCGATTCCTGTTAGAGGTTCTGTCTATCCTCATGTATCGATGTATTATATAATGATCCAAATTGACTTCTCTCTACGCCATATTTCACGGCTGATTGGTCCATTGCAATGATTTTGTTATCAAACTAATTTTTTATTTTTGGACATTTTATTGGTCACACGATTTTAATTAATTAAATTTTTTCGTGATTTGAAATAATTTGTAAGGTCAGATTGTCCCACAAGTGCGTTATAAGGGAGATATCAGAGGCGCTTGTAAAACATTAGCTCTCTATGGCGTGTGTGTTCCAGGCTTCCCACAAGTTTCTGCAAGAGAGTAGTCTTTTATTCGGTACCGCTTCTTCAGGAATTTACAACTATACCCTGGGACAGCTGAAGAAATATCTAATCTTGTGAGGGTGAGAAAATGGGAACCCAATCGTATGCACCGGGTGCATTCAGCCTCAGTGCACTCGGGTGCACCGCACTTTTTTTTTTTTTTTTTTTGAAAATTTTTTCATACAATGGTTAATCTAGGTTTATTTAACATATGTATCAATTTTTTCTATTTTTGGAGACTTTTAGATTTTTTTTTTAGATTTTTAAAAATCAGTGGCATTTTCGGTAATTTTAAATTACGGAAAATGCCACTGATTTTTAAAAATCTAAAAAAAATATCTAAAAATCTCCAAAAATAGTAAAAATTGATACATATGTTAAATAAACTTATATTAACAGCTTCATAAAAAAAAATTAAAAAAAAAATTAAAAAAATAGGTGCAATGCACCCGGGTGCACTGAGGCTGAATGCACCCGGGTGCATACGATCGAGAAAAATGTGATTACTTGGGCATGGGGCTACGAATAGAGAGTAGGCGAAGACAGGTCTAGGCGAAAGAGAGTCGTGAGAGAGAGAGAGAGAGAGAGAGAGAGAGAGAGAGAGAGACGGGGGTAAAGGGAGTTTACTGCTGCTGTCTTTTTGTTGGTTTATACGTTCCTCTTTCCGGCTGCTCTGCTATGCTCTTCAGAAGATTGCATGTGCAGTGTGCTGATTGATTGATTCGGGCCCAGTAACTTACAAAATAGTCTGGAAGCGATAAAACTTTCTTAAGAGTGCGTTTTGGTGAAGTTACAAAATGTACGTATGATCAGTTTTGTGTATAATTTTTTTTAGAACAAGATAAAATAATATAATAAGGAATGATTGAAAAGTAAGCCAATAATATAGAAAAATATGAAAAAATTATTAAAAATAGTATACTTATTAATTGTGATAAACTTGAAAATATTTTAGTTTTGCCAAAATGCTCTAAAATGCTCTAAAAAAGTTTACGGGGGTAAATTGTTTTTTATTGAGAGAAAATAATATAATGTAATAGAAGTAACGATGAAGAATAAACAAAATAATGTTAAAATGAATTAGTTTATTTTATTGATAATTATGTAGAAATGATTAAAAAGTATGATATTAACGTAGAACCATATGAAAAATAATTAAAAATAAAATAGTTGTAGAAATGAGTGTGTTTAAGAAATGATCAAACTTTTGAATGAAAAGTTTTTTAATTTAAAAGTTGTTAAATTGATAGAAAATGACGTGACATGATAAAGGTAATGATAAAAAGTAAAGAAAATAAAATTAAAATAAATAAGTTAGTTATATATGTACTTGTACTTATATGATTGAAAAATAAAGTAGTTCGTATAAGAAAATTTGAAGAAATAATAAAAAATAGAATAGTTGTAAAAAGTAAAAAATTTTAGATTGACAAGTTGCTTATTACCAAACACTTTCGAAAAGTTTTAAATTAAAAAGTTCTTTGCTTACTATGGGTTAAGAAAAAGATAAAATTTTTAGATGAAATTTTTTTTTAGAAAGTTATTAAATTAATAAAAAAAATGATGTGATATAATAGAAGTAATGACGAAATTTTAAAAAATAAAGTTAAAATAGATAGTTGTGTATAAATAATAAAAAAATAAGATAGTTGTATAGAAAGACGTGAATAAATAATTTTAAAATATGAAAGTTATGAGAGTAAAAAGTTTTTATTAAAGTCAAACTTGTCCTTATCCAAACATATCATATGGTAAAGAATGTCCCGGCATATATAGGATGTTAAAATTTTTTGATCTAAAACTTTTCACTCTCACTATTTATCTTAATTTTTAATATATTTTATATAATTATTTCACTCTTTAATCATTTTTATATAACTATTCATACAAATAATTTATTTTTTTTATTCTTCATAATCGTTCTCTCCATCACATCATATGATTTTTCCTATTTTAAAAACTTGTTATATTAAAAAATTTTATCACATGCACATACCAAAAAGAAGTGGGTATGTCTTCAAAAGTAGAAAGTCATAAACAATTAAAAGTAAAAAATCGTAAGAAAATGCAATTTACAGCCGGTAAAATGGAAAACAACCCGTTCAAATCATTTCCGACTCCTACTTTTCATTTTTACTGCTCATGTTTTTCAATATTTTTCACATTGTTCAATCATTGTCAAATATATCTTCAAAAATAACTATATAAATCTTTCTTATTTTTTCAAAATTTAAGAATTATCGAGAAGGATTTTAAGAAGTCTGAGTAAAGAAAAATAGATGAGAATCGAACGATGTATATTGAAAATGAAAATTTTATATCGAATTTTTTTTTAAAAAAGCTTGGTTAGGAATGATGATACAACTTCCATCATATGAGGATGGCCATGCATAAAGTATATAAATTGTGTAGCTTTTGCGAAATCGATAGCTAAACATCATAAAAAATAATACGAAAATACAAATACACAAGGGGACATGGAAATCTCAAGCATTATATAACTGCTTCAGGACACAGCAACTAATTAACGAATGAGCAGGTTATTTGCATACGTTCGATATGTCAGCTATGTGGCATCTAAATAGCTAATCCGGCCAATTGGCCCATGATTAATGACAATTCTAGCTATAACAGATTTGAATGGCAAAGTTTTCTTTGGTAATGACAATGCTAATTTGGAGAAGAAAGAAAAATTGACTGAGGCGCACGGCACAAACACCAAAGATGGTGCTTGGCGTGCGACACGTAAAACAGACGCTGCGATCGATCTATGCTGCGGCCTGCGGGACGATGCATGGAATGGGTACCTCCTCAATTACAAAATACTGCTGCGGTGTCGGCAGATGTGATTCCAGCAACCCAATACATGAAGCTAATTCATAATAATTACTACAAAACAAATTATTTCATTTCACGTCCATGAAAATTTCATCACATCGATATTTAGAACTATGAAAATTTTCCAATTTCCTCCTGCATTTTTCATAATCTCATGTTCTACTCTTCTTTCTAAATTCATTCTTGCCAAAAAATCTGCTCCAATCACTTATCGGATTTTTTTGTCCCATTGGCTGACATTCTTCGATCACCATCTTAACCGATCCAGCTCCACGCAGACACATATGGTCAAGTCTCCTATGCATCTTTTCAAGTGCAAGAGACAGAGATTGGTGATTTTTTTTTTGTTTCTAAAATTTATAAATATATATAAGAATTAAAAATGATAAATTTTAGTGCAGAAATTAAATACACATAAGCTTACATGAATTTGCTCGCACCGCTTCAAATTTTAACTTTTTGACGCTTGATGAAAACACTTACGTATATTTAACATCATTTGTTTATTTAAAAAACTAAATTTTATCCTAATCAAATTTATGTATGGGCAACATTTGTAAAAAATAAGATATATTCACTAATAAATTGAGAAAAATGCTTAAATCAATTCATATATGTATTAGAATGTAATAATAATACAAATTTAAAATTGATATTTTACACTAAATCATTTTCTTAAATCATTAAAATTGATATTTTACGTTGATTTGAATCAAAATTCTAATGCATATATAAATGAATCTAAGTATTTTTTATTATTTAGACATAAATATATATATATATATTGCCTTTGTTGTTAATGCTAATAAAATTGAGTGCTTCATTTGTTGTTAATACTTTATTGCTTATGCCCATTAGCAACAAAGATGATAATATTTATTTTTTGTCAGAAAGATGATAATATTTATTCTTAGTGAGTATAAGCAACTATCCAAAGGCAATAATTAGAGTAAAAATGGTTGTCATTTTTGGCAAGGATGCTGCAATTGGTTGTAGGGAATTATGTCTCAATATTAATTTTTAAAATAATATTATAGAAAATTTTAAATTCGAACCATATTTGAATAAAGAAATCGGAAAATAAATTATGAAAGGCATTAGTAATAAGCGGAGAAGCAAGAAGAGTTCATTAAAAAACAAATTTTATGACATGACCAAATCAAAGATCGTAAATATGCAATCCTCAAAAAAAAAAAAAAAAGAGAGTAACTATGCAAAATGCTCCGTTGAGAAATACAAAAATCAATGGGCTAATTTAGTACATTATTGGTTCTAAAAAAGTTAAAGCTATGGTTTGAATTTAATAAGCCAGTACGAGGTATTCTATATTTATAATTAATAATACTATCCATATTTTTACCATGAATTAGTATACAAATTTTTCATGGAAAGCGTAAAGACATCTCTTCTATGAATATTTGTACGATATAAAATTATTTTAATTAAATTTGCACATAATCCATAAAAAGTCACCACAATAAATTACATTGGTTGCAACCCTTATTAATAAGAAAAAATTTTATTAACAAGAAAAATGTATATAGAAAAAAAAATCCCACTTATAATAATTATAATTTTTTACTTATGCTAATACTTTCATAAGCAAGGAAAAACTTTTCGTATTCGTAATAATGTTTTAACAAGCAAATCAAAACTCTCTTGCCTAATTATAAAAATTACGATTCACTGACAACTAAATTTTTTATAATAATTGCTGTATAGAATATGACACGAATGGTTGGCAACCAAGTTTTCTTTAACGACCAAAATTTAACCTTTTGTAAAGAAATCTTCTTTGTCAAAAATTAAAAATTTTGTAGTAAGTGCAAATGCATAGTGTTTTTTATCATGATTTTTTAAAATATTATAGACTACAAAAGATTTCAATCCAGGTGATTTTTTATATTTACACTTGATAACAAATTTCAATACAATTCAGGGCTTGGATCATTGAAAAATAAAAATCTAAGAAGATGCAATTTGCTTCCAATTTCATAGGAGCCGAGCCCATGTAGGGCCTAGAATTTCAGATCTGTCAATTACACCGTTCTGCATCGTCCGTTGAAGGATATTCATGCTGCCTTTCTTCCCATTAATGGGCTGAAGGCAAAGGCTTCTTTCAAAAATACTAATCCGGTCTTAGCTTGGGCGTGAAACACCGGCACCGTGAATTGGCAGGAATAAATCCTCTTATAGTTGCTGCTAGCGTTTGGTTCCGTGACTGCTTGATCACCAGGTTATTTTAATTAACAATCCACTGTAATAAATAGGTTACAAATATATATAAGAATGTCTCGTGCACATTCTTTATATACTTCACACGCACCCTTAAACAAAAACACTCACAAATTTTTTCTTAAATTCTAACGGGACACTCCTCAAAGCTATGCTGAATCTCTATCTTAAATATTTATAAATAGGACTCTCATATATACTTGGGCAATACCTATATACATTTTCTCATGTTTCACTACATGCTCTCATATGCAAATTTTACGCAAACAATCTACACAGAATTCAAAACACAAACCTAATAATTTTTACTTTGAATTGGATTTTGTATACATCAAACTAATTCATTGTATTCGACCATCCAGCAATTCATCAGTTAGTTCATCAGTCATTAAACTCCAACACAGCTGACACCACATCTCTCCACCTTCATGCTCAAATAATCCATGTTAGTAAATCAACATTGCACTCGGTCAAGCACCTCCTATGCATCAGCTACAAATAATATGAATTGCATTCCATTTTTCAACACCACTACATTCACAGCACTCTCATACTCTCACACAATCCAACCTTGACACATTTTTAGAATCTCTTAGCCTACCGTCTAATGCAGAATTCAAAAAAACTAGTCTATCTCTACATGCTTTCGATACATCCTCAATATTAGCACAATCATAGGCTACTAAACTATGTACAACATCAATCATGTAATCACACTAGATAACTGTTGCAGCAATTAGGTTGAATTGGACTATCACCATCAACCTTGATCTCTGCGATCTAACCCGATCAAGCCTAGCGATCATTTCATCTCATCCGAGTCTCTACATTTCATCCAGTGATCAAGCCCAGCAACTGAGTATCCTCTTGATTTATATTATTCACATGAATACAACATTTCATCTCATCCAAGTCTCTACATCAAAATTTCTGTGATCATCACACGTCTATTGATTTGCAAGCCTCATTTGACTCATACTATCGAAACAAAATCTGCCCGGTT
Source organism: Annona cherimola (assembly GCA_030490835.1). Lineage (NCBI taxonomy): Eukaryota > Viridiplantae > Streptophyta > Magnoliopsida > Magnoliales > Annonaceae > Annona > Annona cherimola. The sequence continues at coordinate 95,769,732 of CM059973.1, read as the reverse complement.
TGAGCCGCACGTGCAAATGCTTTAGACGTGCACATCTCTTCTTCCTCAGCTAGGAAAACCTAGCCGCCACGAGCTTTTCTTTTCTCATCTCCTTACATTGTCGCACAACAGCCAGACACCCACCTCTGCCAGTACGCCTACCCCAATAGCCATCGCTGTCTCTTCTCAATCTCCTTCGGCGGCCACGTCGATCTGCCGTTGCTCGTGTCGCCGTCTTCACTGGTGGAAAAACCCACCGATCTCCTACCGTCCGTAGCGTCTGCTGTCCGTATCATCTCCACAAAATTCGGCAGCCTGCACGTTCGAAACTGTATCACCTTGTGCCTAAATCCTCAATCCAGATTTGCATATGCCAAAATCTATCGGGTTCATTGCTAGATTTGCCCTCACCGGTAAGCAGCACTATATCTGGGAAACACCGTCAATATGCCCATGCTTGTGCACACAACCGCTTCCATCGACTGCCAAACACCATGGATGCACCGGATTTGCAAAATATCAAAATTGGCAGCCTCAATCTCGACCGTCCATCAATGTACCAAAATCTCGAAACTTTGAATCTCAGCCATTCAATCAGCAACAATCACAACGAAATCTTTTGCGCCTTCAGAAAATCACATTACAACATGATCTTGCTTCCCGAAACATTGAGAAGCGACCATCAAACAAGCTCTAATACCAGTTATGACGAAGCGTGATTCTGATTGATACTGATTATAATGAAAGCATACAGAATGACAAACGATAAAAACTAAAAAATCATATACACAAGGTACTTAAAAAGAAAAAATATGGACGTGTTTAGAAAGTAATAAAATTTTTTGATAAAAAGTACTTGAATGGGTAAAAATGATATGATAAGAGTAATGATAGAGAGTAAAAAGAATAAACTTAAAATAAATAAGTTAGTGATATGATAATTTGTATAGAAATAATTCAAAAGTAGGATAATTATATACTAAGATAAAAATAAATGATTAAAAATGAGATAATTATAAAAAGAAGATAATTCCTCTCATACCCATAACAATTGCACCAATTCCTAATATACCCACAACGTTTCATAAATTCTTCTTAAATTCGTAACATATCATCCTAAATTACTTTCATACCTATGTCATCAATATAACTGTTATCTATCCTATTGAAAAGATAATTTTGCTTATTTAAAATTTTCTAATTGAGAAAATTTAACCTTAAAACGATTCAATTGACGATTGTAAATTATTAATGTAAGATATTAAATAATTTAAAGTCATATTAAGGTTGAATTATTTTAATTAAAAATTTTCACAAGAACAAAATCATCTTCTCAATAGGGTAGATAACGGTGGTTTTAATGGCATAGATATAATAAGAATTTAGGGTAAAGTATTATGGGTATAAGAGGAATTTATGAAATGTTATGAGTATATTATGAATTATGTGCAATTGTTATAGGTCTAAAAAAATTATCCCTTATAAAAAGTGAAAAGTTGTATACTGAAGACTTTCAATTTGAAATGTTTTTGTTGTATCTAAGCATGTGGCCATTAGAATAGTCCGACACAATTTTGAAAGTAGTTATCCATATAGATGTAAGGCTGTAATGGCACTAACTGCTAATTAACTAACAATAAAGGAGGTAGAAATTATGTGCAATTGTAATGAGTATAAAAGAAATTATCTCTTATAAAAAGTGAAAAGTTGTATATTAAAGAATTTTAATTTGGAAAGTTTTTGTTATATCTAAACATGTGGCCATTAGAATAGTCTGTCACAATTTTGAAAGTGGTCATCCATATAGATGTAAGGTTGTATGGGCGCTAACTGCTAATTAATTAATAATAGAGGATGTAGGAATTAGGTGCAATTGTTATGGATATAAAAGAAATTATCCTTTGTAAAAAGTAAAAAGTTGTATATTAAAGAGTTTTAATTTAAAAAGTTTTTATTGTATCTAAACATTTGGCCATTAGAATAGGCTGGCACAATTTTGAAAGTAGTTACCCACATAGATGTAAGGCTGTAACGGTGCTAACTGCTAATTAATCAATAATAAGGGAGGATGGCAGTCAAGTCGAATTTCTTCCCTGAAAATCCGGTGCGTGGTTCTCAGTGGTTTCATATCGGAGTTAGGTGAACTAGCTTTTAATTAGCATTTAAAATTGAAAAATTTACCCTCCAACATCCAATTATAAGGTCCAAATTCCTTCTGCAAGTTAACGGGATACATGGATGATCAATTCATACAAGTGTTATTAGGCTTTGTAGTTAGCTCTAGCTAGTTGAGGGTATCCGCTGATTAATTGCATGATTTGCAAAGAAAATATATAGAAACGTGTGGCCGCACTTTTTCGCATTTTCTACACTTACTATATTTAACTATCATTACCCTAAAAAATACCGTAAAATATCATTAATAAACTTAACAACCTTAAATTTTCTCAATATTACTTATACATTTAATCTTTTTTCATATTTTTATCAGGAAACCTATTCGTTTTGTATAATAGGGAGTGTACACGCATTACAAACTAGTAAAACAAATTCACCTCAAAAACATTATCCTGTTAGAAAGAAATAATTTCTTTGTTCCAAGTTATGTTTTGTTGCCGACTAAAGATTTTTCATGAAAATAAAATATAGCTACAAAATCATTACTATAACCCTTACAAAAATTATTATAGAAAGTAGTTATTGAAAGTCACGTTGTTAGCAACGAAATTACCCTTGTTAGATTAAAAGTCATTGATAAAAATGAAATTTCCGTGAAGTGATTCAAGTACGAAAACATCTTGAAAGTGCTCTTTAATTCTTGCTCGGATATAGTCTCTGTGTCCAGCTAGCACTAAGAAATGTCTTAATTGTTTTCTTCATTGGGTGCGCACCGATCTGATATGGTCGACAGAATTCTTTTATGGTGCCAAAACTTATAATTTTTTTTTTAAGATTTCTAAAATAAAAGGTACGTAAAGTTTTAAAATATAAAATTTTTCATTGCCTAATCAATCTAGATCTAGTCCACATATTTATGGAAAAAAGAAAAAAAATAAAAAAATAAAATTGATAAGATCTGGTTCCTTTTACGGGATATATTAATCACATTGGCATGACAACCATAGATGCGCCACTATGCAACAGCGTTTGACTTAAAATATATAACACCACCGGAACATGACAAGAATTTCGCAACAAGTGGTGACGAGAAAGTTAATGAGTTTTAACTGTAAAGCCTCAGAATAATTAGAGACAAGCTCCAACTAATCTTGACCATGAAATCCTAAACAAACCAAAAAGGGCCCACGATCGAAATCACGGAGATAAAAGCATGATTTGGGAATCTGTCCCCTTCTTTGAATAATGGGCTGGAATATTTGTTGCCTTTCAGGAAAGCTCAATGGAGAAAGAGAAAAAAGAGAGAGGATGGTAATGATGATGATGACGGGGGTGATGGAGGAGATGTGAAATGAAAGGGTGGTCAAGGCACGACCCTGCATTATTGGGAGCAATGAGCTGGTTTTTGTACTTAGCAAGGCCAGAAAATAAGGGTTAACAAATTGGTGGGCCACCAATTTCACCCCATCATTTCCGGATTGCCACACACGTGCATCATCATACCCACAGGGCACCAACTAAACAACAGTGTTTGGCTGTGTATCAGTATAACTTGAAGGATGCAAATCCCTCTCTCATACGTAGGCTGGTATGTGCATCAGTGCATGGAGGAAACATTAATAAATAATTTTATAAATAACGGGTTCCGATTCAATGCTTGCCCACTGGTCAAATTCACATGCATCTACAGAATGGTTAAAAAAAAACAAGGCAGGTTGATCGAAATTAATGACAAAGGCCTTTTGCAAAAAAATAATAATAATAAGTGGAGATAATTTTGCAAAATCAAGAACTATGGGGTAGAAGAAAAAATTTTCCCAAGAAGATGGGAAGGGAAATGCATATAACCCTATATAGAATATTAGAACATACATATTACAAAGCGGAATGATCTTTTCAGACCGGTCGACCGGTCAAAAAATATATTTCTTGAATTTTTTTTTGAAAAATAATTTTATAAACATGTTAATCTAGTTATATTTAATCTATAAATAAATTTTTAACATTTTTGGATATATCTATATATTTATTTTGGATTTTTAAATACAGGGGTATTTAAGTCATTTTAAGAATATTTAAAATGACTTAAATATCCCTGTATTTAAAAATCCAAAATAAATATATATACATATCTAAAAATGATAAAACTTGGTTTATAGATTAAATATAATTAGATTAATATGTTTATAAAAAAAATTTCAAAAAAAAAAAGCAAAAAAATATATTTTTGGACCGGTCGGAAATCACCGGATTTCCGACCGGTCTGAAAAGATCGGTACTCACAAAAGCGTAAACAAATGATATACTGTAATATAAGAATGGTTTTTCTCTGAGCCAGGTGCAATTTTCTAACCACATCCGGTCTCCTCAATTTTTTCAAAAAAATTTTAAAATCCAAGTCATTATATTCCCCTCCGCATATATTTATATGATATGAACAACTATTTTTGTTCAATTTGTATATAATCAACAGCAATTGCAAATACAGCAAGCAAGTTGATTTTTTATATTCTGACTGAGGTCATTTTAGTCTAATATTTCAAAACACGATAAATGAATGAATATAAAAATAATTTAAAAATAATATAACCTAAGGTGTGGCAAATGGCAATCTGCACTGGGCTCCACCACTCAAGAAAAAAGTTATCGTACTGCTAGGTGTTACTTAGCTAAATAACAAACTCATGCTTTTATATCAATTTTATATATTTTATAGTTGCCTTCACTTTTATGTGGGGCCTAGCATGTTTAGATTTTATACCAAATTTTATCATTTTTAATTTCTTCAACACATTTTTTATAAAATTTTAAAAGATAAATAAATCATTTTTCATTTACGGTGCATGAAATGGGTAAATTTTTCTATTTTTAATAAAATTTAATATATGGTATAATATGGTATAAACATACTTGAGCTCACGTAAAAGTACAAAAAATATATATAATACAAAATACATGAAGTTGTAGCTTAGCTAAGGAACAATCCGTTATAGAGTGTCGTAAAAAAAAGATTCACAACTATTAGAATGTAACGAGTATGAAATGAGAACAATGGATGAAAAAAATATATTATTATGTTAGGAACAAGAAAACTTGTATGAAAATTTTAAAAAACAGGTTATTACTTTTTTTATGATAAGAAAAGCATATTTGAAAAACCAAACAGAATATCTAATAGCATTCTCATTCTCAGTTGCGATCACGGGAAAAACTTTGTTGGAAAAACGTATTGCGCGGTGAATAAAAAGTGACGTTGAAGATTGTATTAAGCACATCGGAGCCCTTGGCTTTTGTTCCTAGGATTTTTCCATGATAGGATCAGCAACATTGAAATACGACAGAGATTCCTCACGTTTTGGACGGTGTAGATCACAAGCACCAGCATTCAAAAGCATGCTACATAGCACATGCGCGATCCATCAAACGGTGATGTGATGCTCTGAAGAAATGGTAGAACTCGCACAATAATGCACTGCACTTCAATTCAATCCTATTCAAACAAAATCATTGCCTGAACCTTTTCGTTTCCCCCCACTTGCAAAAATCTTCCAATGACTTCTTAAAGAAGCAGTTCCAAAGATTTGAAATTTCTTGTTACAAGATAGGACGGACCCCACCACGATGATTGCTCCTGATCCCTTCTTTCTCATCCACCAATTGCTACCAAAACCAGAGAAAGATGAACCTTCCCTTTTTTTTTTCTTTTTCTTTTTCTTCAAATTTCCTAACTTTCTCTTTCTTTCTTTTTTTTTTTCCCATGCGATTACTCTTCTTTGCGTGTGTTTTCTTCAGACCACCAAACATTGAAATGCTAGCTAGCTTGCACCACCAAACGTTGAAATGCTAGCTAGCTTGCTAAGTATCAGTCCATGCAGCAAACATTGGCATGTGTGTCAATGAGATTGCTGGCCTGATCTGAGAAGGTGATTGAATCCAAGAACCAAGAGGGGGAGAATTCACGAATCTGGCGACGGCGGGTTTGGAGAAGGCCGTGGGAAGGCCCATCCTCTCAGGACTTGCTTCTCTCGAGCTGCTCAAGCTGGTTACCAAAGATGATGCATTCGACAAATGAGCGGTCGCCAATTTGGCCGAGTCATCAAAGCCATCCATCGCATTCACCGCATCTCCACCAATAAGATCATGCAGTGCTGCTGACACAGATGGGGTTCTGTAGTTCTTCTTGTTGGCTAGTGAATTCTCGTCAAGCTGCTGCTGCCGGGAGGATTCGTAAAGCACCATCTTCCAATCAGCAATAGCGTGGCTTTCATCGGTGATATCAGCTTCCCCGCTGCTGTTTTGGGTCGAAGGGCATTGGTCGATGGCTTCGCTGCTCACTTCAGTTTCTTTGTTTCGCTTGGCTAGCTCGCCAGCGAGCAGCGTGCTGCTTGAGGTAATGCGTTCCACGTCGTACCTCGATATGTCGAAGTTGGTAACCGCATTCACCCCACGGAATTTTATAGCAGCAATGTCATAAGCTTCAGCCGCTTCCTCTTGGGTGCCTGAAATTGCACATTTCATGCATTCAAAATATTATTTTGAATACTCTTCCCAAAAATATATATATTATTTCGAATAAAATGGTGGAATTGAATTTTAATTAATATTAATAAACAAGGTCCACCTGTGCAAAATGGGGTCTTGCAAGGAGGGTATTTTAATATTGCTGGGTATCAGAGAAGGGTCATATCAAAACAGCAGAAAGGACCACAGCTGTACCTGTGCAAAAGACCATTTGCCCTCAGGTATTGACTCTCTTCCATCAAGGAACAGATAGCGCATTAATAAGTGATAACTACGGGCCAGAGAAAATACTTGCTTCTTTTGTCTCCTTACTTTTGTTGAGTTGGATGTCTAAAGAATTGAGTCCACCTCCAGATGAGGAAAAACCAGCCTTACGAAAAGTCACAAAGGGCTTCCCAGAAGAACACACTCCCAAAATAAATATCTATCTATACGTATTTAAGAAGACTTACTGAATGTCCCCAAGTAAAGGTCTTTATTCCCTGCAACCCGACCGATTCGTGCTTGCCATCTCCCATGTTGATGATGCCTATAATCGAAAAGAAAATAAATATCCAAGTAGGGTTATTAGTCAATACACGAAATGGATTCTGTTGGACATTGCTGGGATCCATAATACGAAATGGGTTCTCTCTTTGACATTGTTGGGATCCATAAAGAATCAGGTTGTGTAAACCACCAATCGAAAACAGACGTAGATCTGCGGGCAATAATCCAGTGTCCAAACCAAAGCTGGTGCCATTTTCAATAGAGTCATTCAATTACAGGCACATTCGGTGACACATGCCGCCAATCGCGGCATGGATCAGGTGCTCGGACCCACATACGGACATTTGCATATTTCTTCCTAAAGAAAGGGAAATAGAATCTCTCTCAAAACCGAGAAATTGAAAAAACAGAATCACCTTGTCACTCCTCGATACATCGAGGCTCCTCTCGAAAATCCGCTGCTTTTCCTGATGATGACAAGAGAAGCCAAAGATTACGACGACCATCGGTCAATGTGCTAAAAAAGGCAGTCCATGCAACAGAGATATACCTTCTCAAGTGAGCTACATATTCCTGCCTGCTCATGTTCTTCATTTCCTCCAGTTCTACTCGGTAGTTCTCCAACTGCATCAATTAAAGAATTATATTTCACAACTTCTAGAGATAAATGATGACAAATTAATTGCAGAATTTGACGCCAAGCAAGCATATATATACTGGGAAGTTGATGTGCGTGGAAGGACCCCAATACTTGAGCGCGGCCAAATCATAAGCTCTCGCAGCTCTCTCTTCCATATCATAACCACCTTAATTATGCGGCATTTATATGTTAGCAGGCAGAGGAGACGAATCCAAGCAGACTAAATGAAATGATTTTTTATTGAACTCAGGTCTACCTAGATACACTGCATGACGTCCGTTTTGATTGCAATTGCATTCCCCCGAATAAGCAAACATGCCAGATCAACGAAGACCGAAATAGGAAATGGTTAGCCAAGGAAAAGTCCCATCAATCGAAAAAATATATTAATTACTTCCCCGTTTTACCAACCTTGCCTTCCCTTTCTAGTCTGGCCTTCCTTCTTGCAGCTGTTGTCCCAAAGATGGGCTTCGTATCTACCAGTCCATCTATGTCTAGTAGCGGCAAGGGGCAGGAAAAATAAAAGCTTAGAAAGACCATAAGAAACTAAAGCCATGGCAAAGACAACCAATATATTAAAAAATAAATTATTTTTAAACATTCTAAAGATAAAAACAGCTTCAGTTGTCTCACCTTGTAACACCCCTATACTGTGATGTTCTTTGTCCGAACGTGTCAATGGACTTCCTGTGGACAGGCTGTTTCTGACCCAACTTTCCACTCCCTCTCTTCTTCCCATCCGAGGCCGCACATTCAGGACCACCTGCCGGGATTTGCGGCTGTGAAGTTGTGACGCAGCTAGACTGAGAACCAGTGCTCATGGACAAGCTCAATGGCTGTAAATCCCCATACCCCATTCCACCCATGGTTCCAGCAGACCCACTTCCATCGTCTTCCAATGCATGGCCAGTGCTGCAATGACCGGCAACCCAGTTCTTCAGACCTGGAATTCCATCTGCGGCCATTGTTGGCAGCTGCAAGCTGCAATCTGCAAGCCGAGATTGTTTGGATTCCTCTTCCAGGGGTGTTTGGTACATCTGGGAAGGGAAGTAAGGCTGTTGTTGTTGGATTTCGATCTGTTGCCTGTAAGGATGGAGGTGATCTAGAGCTTGGTGGTGCCTGCTGTTATCGGACCCGGGATGCTGATGGTAGTACATGCTGTCCAAGCTTAGTGCCATGGCTTCCCTGTCGCTGCAACCGTAATGGTGGGCACCCATTGCAACACCACCGAGGAAATCCTCCAGTTTAGGTGATGAAGATGGCACCATTCCTTTCCATGCAAATCGAAGAAAATAAATATTTCAAAAACAGCAGCAAGAGGGAGGGAGGAGGGAGCGAAAGGGAGCGGTATTTACCTTCTTGGTGGGATCTTGAAAGAGCCTCCATGATGCAAACAGAACCATCTGATTTCAGAGGCATGACCGAGAGCTGAGAGCTGAAGGCCCCATTTTCAGACGGCGGTTCGACTCCGTAGCAAAAGCCGGATGTGGTGAGCTGAGGAGCTGAGACGAAGAAGCTGGAAGGGATCGCAGCAGAAGAAACGACTGCTGCTGCAGCCTGTGACTGTTGATGGTGGTGGTGGTGGTGGTGGTTGGTGTGGTGGTTGGGGTCTGCAGAGACGTCCATGTTCATGTTGGGGGAGAGTGAAAAACCCAGCCAGCTGTTGCTGTTCATGGACTTCATCTCTCACACTCTCTCTCTAAGATAATCTTTCGGCAGTAAGATTTTTCAATCATTGGTAAAAAATAATCGTTCCCTCGACTGTACTTCTGGCAATTTTGAAATGGGCCTTGTGTGTTCTCGCCGAGACACGCTGTTAAGGAAGAAACTCTCTCTCGTGCAGAATGGAAAACTAATGAGCAAGGTCTCTTTTAAAAACTCAACAAAAAGAATGAGCTTTTCTCGCAACGAGAGAAAAACAAGCAGCAGCATTTCATGGGGATCCGTGTACCGAGAAACTTCCCTCTCCAAGGTGGTCACTCCTGAAGATGTCTGGGAGCGCGGAGTTATCTCTTTTTATAAAATTTGTAGGAATTGTGCGGGGCTTAACAGTGATACGAGTTGAGATGTGTTATAATTCAAAAGCACCCATAATTCACATAAATCTCAATTGAGTTTGTTAAAAAATGATTAAAGAGCTTGTAATTTTTTTTATAGCAAAGAGTTACATGTTAGAATAGGGTTATGCTTATAGGAAAAAAGAATATATTTATGTAAAAATGAATGATCTTGTTAGCTTCGACTAAGCAAATGTCTCACTTAGTCTATCTAGAATAACTCATTCATAACAATTTTTGTATATATGTGTTTATCTAAGTATATTTAATATTTAACTAAATTTTATTATTCTTTTGGGTATTAAATTGGCACTGTAGCTCAATCTGAGGCACATTCGGGTGAAATCGGATTCACTTATCCTTATCAATTTTCTAATAAATGATTGCCCCATTTTATCCCCGATGAGGAATGTCCTCGATGAGATAAAATCTCTTGTTTCTTTTCATTTGCAAAATTTCATTTCATCATATCTTATAATAAGGTTATGTTGTTGCACATCTCCTTACTTATTTTATTTCATACTTTTTTGTGGAAAATCATATATGGTGGAGTAATCCAACAACTATAGCGGAGAGAATTTGTACTGACAAATTTTTAGCAATGAAATACTTGGATCACTCTATCTTATGTTCGATTAGTGGAGACTAGATAAAGTCTTTTGGTCTTTTCAAAAAGAAAGTTTTACTATTTTTTATATGTGTATATATTTTTTAGATTTTTAAAAATAATAATATTTTAAATATATATATACACATAGATATTTTAAATTTTTTTAAAAATATATAAATATATGTAAAATAGTAAAAATTAATTTATATGTTAAATACACTTAGATAACACAAATGTATGCAAAAATAAAAAAATGGAAATAAATAAATTTTTTAAGATAAACTAAGTGGAATATTTAAACAACTATGGCTAACAAAATCGCTACTCTTATATAAAAATATTAAAAGATAACAATAAATGTAGATAAATTTTTTTTGCAAGAACAAATGTAGATAACTCACGTTAAAAACTTTATGTGTTTGTAGCGGAAAAAAGTATCATTTAAAAATAAATAAATAAAGCAAAGCTGCTTTTTCTGCTCCTTGGGAAGCGGATTGGCGGAATTTAAGTCTGTGAAACTCTCTCCTCCCTCGCGACAGTTGCCAATCCTTGTTTGACTCGTGGCTGCAATTTTTCTCAACTCTTTAAGTAAAAGGGCTGTTAAATATTAATAGGAATTACATATTATAAAATTTTATAAAAGGAATTACATATTATAAAATTTTATAAAAGTGATTGTGACATTTTAATGAAAAGTTTTATAAAGTAAAAATTATAAATGATATAAAATGATATGGGTAATAACGATGAATGAAGAGGATAAAGTTAATATAGATAATTAATCAGTTATATGGAAATGATTGAAAAGTAGATACGCTATATAAAAATGTAAAATAAATATTAAAAAATAAGATAATTATGAAAAGCAAAAAGTTTTACTTGACATGTGTTGTACATTATGAAATATACTTTTAAAAAATAATGTAATATAACACGAGTAATCATGAAGAATAAAAAAGAATAAAGTTAAAATAAACAATATAATTATGTGAAAATGATTAAAAAATAGAATATTATATAAAACAATGTGAAAAGTAATTTTAAAAATAAGATACTCATCATAGTAAAAAAATTTAATTTATGAGATACTATTGATTTATTGTCAAATAAACCCTGTAGCAAGTAAGATTTTTGTTTTGAACATGCAAGCATTACCAAATTAACGGACTCTCAAAGAGATACCGTTTGAATTTACAGAAACGATTCAGCTATTGGGGATGTATTTGAATGTTCATTGGTGGCTGTCGTCACGGGACAAACGGAGTTGCTGCCCGGACGTGTAGATTCTTCTCGGATTGATATCCGCGGTGGGGAGGCAGCCGCTGTCCAATGAAGTGCCTTCCTTCCTTTTTTACAGCGTATGGCCATGGATGGTTTGACAGCAAGGGACAGCTGACCCCAACTAGTCACTTCCAGAACACTGTATACGATACACCCTCACTGCTGATGCTGCTGCCTCTCTGCTCGCATAGCAACAAGGATCGAGCTAGTGGGGCCGAAGGGAAAGGATCGAAATTTCTGCGCCCTTGTTCGACATTTTCAACCCCCTTCTCTCTTACTCTGGCTACCTCCAACATGTTTAGCTGGACATGAGACACCACTGTACGGCCTACGGCGGCCGAGTCTGTCTGGCAGGACAAAAGCTATGAAAATGCATAGACGTTGCCCCTGTATTATATAGTTGAAATCAGATGAAGGTAAAAATACGATGACATAGTAATTAAGGGCATGGCATTAGCAAAATATATCCCATTAATCAACATTCTAATCAAGTTGGAGCCTCATCAGTGGTGGGTTTTTTTTTTTTTTTTTACCATTTTTTTTTTTATACAACCACTATGCTAACTCTGAAGGCGGTTCAATCAATGAAGTAGACCACTCGGTGCAGACGACATGAGCTTGCTATGCCACGTGGGGGGTAGACGAAGCTGCACTGCCAAGCCCAGCAGATATTTCAGCATCGTCGGGCGGATTTTTAGTTGGACGTCTTCTGCAGCTGGCACGTATCTGTGCATGCAAGCGGCCAACTCGACCGCCCGGCCAAAATCCCATCCGTGCGCATGCACCTGCTGCGCGTAACTCTAGTAAGGTGTGTTTTTTTTTTTTTTTTTTTTTGATGGAAATAGTAAGGTGTGTTTGGTTAGGAAGAAAAAAATGTTAACAAAATTTTTTAATTAAAAATTTATTTTTTATAATTATCTTATTTTTAATTTTTTAATTTTTTCTTTATAAACTACTGTACTTTTCAATCATTTTTTATATAATTACTTACATAACTTAAATATTTATTTTTATTTTATTTTATTTACACTTCATTATTAACCATATCACATCACATCATATTATGGGTGTGTTTGGGAAATTGTAAAATTTTTGACGAAAATTTTTTTAGGTAAAAGTTGTCAAATTAGTAGAAAATGATGTGATATTTTAGGGGTAATGATGAGAAGTAAGGAGAATAAATTTAAAATAAATAGGTTAGTTGTATTGGTAGCTGTGTAAAAATGATTAAAAAGTAGGATTGTTGTATAAAAAGATTTGTAAAAAATAATTAAAAAAAAGTGGCTATGGTGAGTGAAAAGTTTTAGATTGAAAAGTTTTTACTTGACAACTTTTTCAAATTGCCAAACACACCCTATATCAACAACTTGTATTTTAAAAAAAAAATTCCATAAAAAAGCTTTACGCCTAAGACAAATACACCCTTACTGCTGCAGCTCATCCGCAAGCTATATGGCTTTTCGTGAATGGAGCAGGGCAGCTGGAGAGAGATTTTCTCTTGGCAATCATTTGCTTTCTACGCTGCCTTCCTTCCCCCAAACACTGATTTCGGTCGATGATGCCCACGTCTTCCTTCCAAGGCGTGTGCGCCTTTTTTTTTTTTTTCCAATTTGTTTGGTAGTCGGAAACTGCAACATCTTGAAACTGTTCAATTTGCGGATTACCATTTAGAATTTCATGATTCAAAACTAGGGTTTGATTCCTCTGGCAAGAAATTCACTGCATAGTCTTCTTTATCGGCCTGACTTGTTAATTACACAGCCCAATGCAAAGTGGTATTAGCAAAAGCAGTAAGAGTCTTACAACACAATGCAAATTATGAAGTGGTAATACGCAACGAATTAAGTGTGCCCTGCTTTAGTGTCACTGAAATTCTGTTGGCATATAAAGCCCGTACGAAGGCCATATGCATCATCCCTCTTGCTATCTCTTCAGCCTAAATGGTACTTAAACGTTTGATCTTAAGTTATATTAATTTTCCAAATGGAATTTCTAAATATCGAGCTGAACCAAATAAATCAAAGAATAAGATACATTGGGTCGGGGCTAAAGCGTTAATTAATTAACACTTACTTCCCCTTTTATGAAATGCAGTGAACTTTATGTCATTATTGTGCTTTTACAAGTGTTCCTTACGAAATGAATTTCGCATGCGCCGTCCCCCATACGCATTCTTTGTTGGTCTTCATGCATCAGCCATTACGATCAACGTCTTTGTAAAAGATTGTCTTCCTCGCCTAAGATTCTAAAGCTTTCTTAAAATTGCATGGTAAAAAGAGAGGATTTGGAGAATGATTAGTGCAGCTTTACATCAAAGTAAAATCATAAGACAGTATTTGATGATCTTTCAAAAGAATCTGTTGTGCTGCTTGATCTATCAGGAATCATCACAGTACATACAGTACGGCTTAGTATAATAGAGTGCCCACCAAGCTAGAAGTGAATGGTCAATGCGGCATGATGGTTTCATATCCAGATATGCAACATTGTCTGAATTTTTCATCCACACGTTCAGAAATCTATTACTGGTGTGTGGTCCACCCGAGCTTTAGGTCAGAGAAGCTGCGCCAGCCACGGGCCCCGATCAGTCATACATATATATGGCTGCATGAGTGCTGCAACTTTCCTTAATTTTCCTGAAGAAGCTTTTTCAGTGATTTTTACTAGCTAGTACTTATTGCATGCAGACGTGAATTCCCCTCACGGTTGGGTTTTCGCGTGACAGATTTTCTCGCGTGAATGATTTGGTTTTGGAGAAAGCAGTCGTTAGGTTTTGGCGCGGGGAAAAAAGGACGGACGGTCGCACGAAGCTGCCTTTTGATTGTTGCAATCATGACTGACTCCACCCAATATCAAAAACCCTTGCCTTTTAAACCTTCAAATTTTGTCCATTTACATTTTAAATCTCAAGTTTTGCTATTTGTATTTTAAATTATAAAATTTTTAATTTTTTTGCATTTTAAATCTTGACTCCTAAAAGTGTTAAAAACTACCGTTAATCTATGTAAAATGATGTAATATACTCTCTAATATTTTTTTTAACATTTTAAACTTAACTATTAAACTTTTTTTATTTTATTACTAGATACTCTAATAACATTTTTACCTTTAATACATATTTGGGTATTTTAAAAAAATATTAGAAGAGTATTCACGTTATTTCGCATGAATTAACGACAGTTTTTAACATGATTATAAGTTAGAGTTTAAAATGCAAAAGAACTAAAGTTTCAAAATTTAAAATATAAACCGTCAAACTTTAAAATTTAAATGATAAATAAATAAAATTTAAAAATTTAAAATGCAAAAGAACTCGACCCTGGCCATGCATTCACTACACCCGACCACCAAGAGCAAGGAATTCCCTTAAAAAAATCTTTTTTCAGGCCATTTTACATCCTCTGCAATTCCCTCATGCATTTTTCTCCCACCTTTTTAGTCCGGATATGGGTCCAAAACAAAAGTTTCAAATCAAAATATCATAGCATGCATGCATCACAGTTGCGTGGGAATACACTGCTGTAAATTCCTACGGAACCAATGACATTGATTTCTACCCCTTCGTGGAAAATGTACGGAAAAGTGTTACCATATTGACATGTGATCTTCTCATTGCCTTGACGTCATGCCAACGCATGTAACATCGTAACTAGTGACTTGCGGACACAGTGGCATTTGGACCCGCGCATGGGACTGTTTTGACCCAAGCCCATTTCCAATTTGGAAGGATCGTGGCTTCTTATTCTCTCAACGTTTGTCTTATCCACTTAATTATTCGAATAATCTTACTTTCTATTACCCAGAGCTACTTGTATTTATTGTCCATTTTCTACAATTTTTGGAGAATGACTATTGCTTTTGCAAAAATATCATATCATACAGACATTTTTTGCAAAACATTTCTATTATTAAGCATGTTAATTAAGATTTTTCACAAAACAAATTCAAAGTTTGGGTTATTACCTAATGACCATTTATATTATGTTAAACATGCTTCTAGAGGCAAAATTATACATACAACCTTAGTAATATCCAGAAGAGCATGAGAAGTTCTCTCTTTTTTCACGCTTTTAAAAAATAATTTAACATCTTAAGTACCTAACTCTCATGCCTTTTTACTTCTACCTATATATTTTAATTGCTTTTTATCTAATTATCCTATTTCATTATGCTTTGCCCTTATTATATAACATTATTTTCGCACTTTTTTAAAAATATTTTTTTCTCCATTTCTCTCATCGCCCACACTACCACATAATGCCTTTGCCAAAGTTGATATTAGAGCTATAGAATGTTTTTGCAATGTAGGGTAGAGGTACATTAGATATGTTCAGTTCAAAGTCAACTTTAAACTTTTCATAACTCTAAAAACTCATATCCTATTTTTTTTAGATTAAGTTGATTTCAAACCTACCATATTCTATTTTTTGAGGTCAAGTTAGTTATAGTTTTGGTTCTAAATTGACTATTATTATATCTAAGAACTATAATTTTATGACAGGTTTTACTTAAAAACTTATTATTAAGATCATAGTAATATAATTTTTGAAATATATTTATTAGATTTACTAAATGATAGATAAATTAAATAAATTTTTATATATTTAAAGGATATATTTATATCTTTTACTATTAAAGAAATTTCATAAATATTTATTGAACACGTAATAGTAATTCAAATCATTTATTGGTATATGGATATTGGAATCTATTATATCCTAATTAAATCGAGTATTTTTTTACTTAGAACTGATCATACTCTTTAATTATAAAAATATATATTTATCCTATCATTGTTAGGATACCCAATGGATTAACCTGTAGAGATCTTATTGTGCTGCTAATGTAGGATTCATAATGAAAATGTGTAACCACAAAGGCTTTGTATTTCAAAATCGCAAAATGATGATTAGGCAAACGCAAATAGCTTTATCATTTTTTTATCCCTAAAAGATTCAACGCTTTCAACTAGGTGCAATTACACCCTTTCGGATTGGGTTTTCTAATTTATAATTTTATTAAAGATCAAAACCATTCATATTCTCCTCCATGAATATTCATACGATATAAAAAATTATTTTTATTAGATTTATATATAATTTACAACAAATGCAAATGTTTGAAGTTCTTTTTAATTATATTCTTTTAAAATTATAAATTATAAAAGTATTCAATTAAATTATTTTTATATTTAGCCTAAGCAAAATTTTTAAAGAGTTTATTTTTATTATATTTATATATAATTTACAAAAAATGCAAATGTTTGAAGTAATTTTTAATTATATTCTTTTAAAATTATAAATTATAAAAGTATTCAATTAAATTATTTTTATATTTAGGCTAAGCAAAATTTTCAAAGACAATGCACGATTTAGATAAAAAAATTTAAAAATTGAGAATCAAGGGGTGCAATGACCTCCACTTGAGAAAAACCTTGCTACTTATTATGTTTAATTTATAAATAGTATGTTTAATCTATAAATACTATTAATATTATTTTTCTTTTCATTCTTTTATTCTTCCGGCTTTTCACCCAACCCAGGTGGATTTCCCAAAAAGAGAGAAAAAAAAAAAAAAAAAAAAAAAAAAAAAAAAAAAAGAGTTTTGGTTCACTGGAAGCACGCGTTCGTCCTTTTGACTTCCCCATCTCATCCGCATCAAACTGTCGCCCTGATCTGCATGTGAGCTCCAACCATTGCAAGAAAGAATTCCTGCGATGACCCACCCATCCGACCAAAGAAAAACAAAACGGTTCTAAGATTTTCGTTTCAGGTAATAACTGGATGGACGGATCCAATCAGGCCACCGAGAAATGAATCACGGTAGCCTCTTGTCCAGCTTGAATCTCTTGGAGAAGAAAAGATCTCTGATCCACAGCGGCGACAAAGTCAGCATGGTGAACAAGGTCGTCATATGCCCAAACACAATCTGCTTGGGAGGCTTCGGACGCAGCAGTTTCCCCACAACATGCCGTGCAAGCAGCCTTGCATCCGTCGCCTTCGGACCCTGCGACGCCCTCGCCCTCTCCGCAATTGCCTCCTTGAATTCCTCATACATCTTCCATTCCTGCACTCCCAACCTCTCCGTCGCCGCCCTCCCGAAACTCGACCGTATCGACCCCGGCAGCACCAGCACAACGTCCACCCCGAACGGCCGCATCTCCACGCGCAACGAATGCGCCATGGCGTGGATGGCGGCCTTGGTGGAGCAGTAAGAGCCGGCCCACGGCGTCGGCGCCAGGCCCACCACGCTCCCAACGTTCACGATGCACCCGCTGCGCCGCGCTGCCATGTGCGGGGCCACCCGTTGCACCAGTCGCAGCTGCCCCAGGACGTTGATCTCCCACGCTCGCCGGACGGCCTCCAGCGGCAGCTCAGCCAGCGGCCCTGTGCTGCTGATGCCGGCGTTGTTGACGACGATGTCGATACGGCCGTGGGTCTTGAGGACTGCGTCGACCGCCGACGCCACGCTGTCGTTGGAAGAGACGTCGAGCTCGAGGAGGTGAACCTTGTCCGAGGCAAGGTCGGTCATTTCGTGCATGCGGCTGGGGATGTCGGAGGCGAAGACGAGGCAGTCTCGTTCCGCGAAGGCTTTGCAGTATTCGAATCCGATTCCACCCTTGGCGCAACCAGTCACAAGCACCACCTTTTTTTGATTTGTAGGGAGGAAGGCTGCCTTGGGATCTTCCATGGCTGGCTGCAGAACGAAGGATATTTTGAACGATTGAATGTTGATTCGGGGTGTTATATTAGATGCAGCTGTGCAGAGCTGGCTGTGTTAGTTCCGCCCTTACGTTTTCTATTGATCGTGGAATAATGAACATCATGAATATGCTGTGGAGTATATGCTTCCTGAAAATGATGTATGGCCGGCATCGGCAGGCTTGCTTCGATCGGTTTCGTTATTTTTGCATGCAAGCTCTAAAGACCGCTGTTTCTTTTGTTTGTTTGTTTGTTTTTTTAAAAAGAAAAGAAAAGAAGCTAAAAACAGCTGTTAAGATAATACGATTGTTTAAAAAGCCGTACCGAACATGAACGGCAAAATACCCGGTCCGGTCAGGGCTGTGGTCCTCTCCTCTCTCTCGCTCTTTTTTTTCAAAATCCAGTTAGCTTTTTTTTTTTTCCCCAATAACCGATTAAACCGCTCATTAGACTGAAAATCGGTCGACATGAAGAATTACAAATCTCATGGTCGGCAATAAGGCAATGTATGGTAATACGGATAAGAAGGACGGTCTGTAACTGAGGGAAAATATTTTTAAAATGTGTTAACGTGATATAATATGATAAATATAAAGTAATAAAAATAAAATAACTATGTAAGAAAACAATTAGAATACATAAGTAACAAATATAAAATTTAAGCCAGTCAAATAAATATAAAATTTTTTCAAAGAAAAGTTAATATAAAAATTTTTCGAAGAAAAGTTAACATATTTTATTTCAAAAAAATAAAATATTAAATTATTTTTTGAAAAGCAAATAAGATATTTTCGACCTGCTGTTGTGACTGGATAGTACTTAATATACAAAGCATCAACATCTATGGTGGTCATGCTTACTATTTAACGTGTCTTTTGAAATGTTTCATTAAATACCCAATTTCAGCTATAATATACGAAGTAATTTTCTTTAATTTATATTTTATTGTAGACGTGTCATTTTATAATTATAAAATATCGTATTATTTTATATTTTTAATTTATTTAAAATAAATAATAAAATAGTATATTATAGTTATTCTATATTAATGTTACGATTTAAAACAATTTAAGCTCTAAATTACTTGGCTGAATATAAAAAATTTTAAGTATAGCTTTAAAAACATTGGATAATAGGAGTTTTGCCATTACAAGGACATGGAGCTAAAAGGCGGGGAATGCCCTAAAGCAAACGAAGGGGTTGCTATTAACGAATTAATTATATATTTATACAAGATAACTGTTGGTCGGAGTGATTATATTAGAATGTTGATATAATGCACTTAGGTGTACTTAGCCTCCATGCACCTAATTACATTATGATGTAATTTGGGGTAATACGATAGGTGAGTAACATTCACCTGTGTATGTAGGAGGCGACTTGCGTTTAGCATCTTTCAACTCCTTAATGGCTTAATGGCGACAGAAGAAATAATAATAGTAGATGGCCAATGAATGAAGGAAAGATGTAGAAAGAAGACTCACGATCCAATGCACTGAGCTTTGGTGCACTTGATTGTAAAGATTCATTTTTTTATTTTTTTGAAAATTTTTTTATATGACTATTAATCCAAATGTATTTAACATACGTATCAATTTTTACCATGTTTAGATATTTTAGATATTATTTTTATTTTTTAAAATCGGTGAAATTTTCATAATTCATAAATTTCAAAAATGTCACTGATTTTAAAAAATAAAAAATATCTAAAAATATTCAAAAATGATAAAAATTGATTCACATGTTACATAAGCCTAAATTAATAGTTGTATAAAAAAATTAAAATATAAAAAATAAGCACCCAATGCAATGAGGCTGAATGCTCGTGGGTGTAGAAAGAGTAGAACAACTGCACAATAATAGTAAGAGAGAAATAGTAATGAAATAAAATGTGATTTTGACAAGAGAGCAGATGAGACAAGGTTCGTGCACATTAATTAGAACTGAAAATTTATAAAGGAAACGAAGAAAGGGCATTCTTTATGTACCGAAAAATGAAATTTTATTTTAGAAACATAACTAAGGATAAAAATTTATCGAAATTTATCAAAATTTGACGTCCATATATTATTATTATTAGGGTAAATTTCACTTATACCTACGAATGTTACTCTTAATTTTATTTATAAAAGTAAACTTTCAAAAGTTTCACATATATCTATATATTTTGTCTAAAATTCTACTTATATATATGTCATTAAAAAAGCCATTAGCACCTATAGAATGACGAATATGCTCAAGGCATAATATAATTTAAGATTAGTTTACTTAAAATAAAAATTTACATTCAAATAATATATTATTTTATACCTATAAAAAATATCAAAATTCATTTGAATATGAATTTTTAACTATAAAATTACTATTACGAATGAACATTTTCGTCATTCTACATAGTCGTCAACGTCTTCTTTAACAAATTCTTTATGATGCGGCTATAAATATAATTTTAAGCAAAATATATGGGTATATGTCGAATTTTTTAAAATTCGTGGACATAAGTGAAAGTATGGATAAAATTCATAGTTATATATAAATTTTGCCTAATTAATATTTACCCATTTATATTATTTATAGATTTTAAGTCAAATTTAACCCACTCCCATTAAGGTTAAAGGCGGTACATATAGCATCAAATAGGTTATTAGCGTAACAATAAATAAAATTAAGTAGGGTCCTCAAATTACCCTCTCTAAAGTTGTCCACGTTTGCATGCACCATATAACCCTCTTTAATTTTTAAAATTTTGATCCTTTATGTCAAATTCAATTCTTTCATTATATTTAACATTATTTGCTTATTTAGAAGATCAAGTTTTATCTTGATCAAGTATGTTTATGGGTCACATTCTTTGAAAAATATATATTCATGTATATATTATGAAAAAACACTTAGATTGATTTTATACATATATTAGAATATTATAATATTTTATAAAATCATCTATGCATGTAGAGGTAACATTTAAAACTGTTTAAATGTTGAAGATATAACTTTTAAATTGATCCTTAACATTAAATCATTTTATTATGTTGATTTTCAATAGGGCTTATGCATGGTGATATTAGATGAATAAAATAGTCTATAAGATACTATAAATAATGTTAAATATAATAGATGAAGTGAATTTTCTATCAACCATCAAGATATTAAATATAGAGAGGATTATGTATATGTGTGTATATATATAGAGGTATAATTATATATAATATATTATACAGATGTTCGAGTTACAATATTCATTTTTTAATTTTAATTTTAGTTTATAAACATGTTTTTAAGCATATTCAATTCACATACCAACTTTTACCAATTTACAATATTTTACATTTTAATTTTTTTATTTTCAAAAAATAAATTTTTTAAGGGGTGAAAAATAACTTATATGCCCCTTAAAATTAATGAATTTTAAAAATAAAATATAAATATTTTTATTGTATAATGTTGAAACTTGGTATATGGATTAAATACGCATAGAAAAATATATTTATAAATAAAAAATATAAACAAATTTAAATTTAAATTTAAATATTGTAACTTAAGCGCATGTACATTATAATGTATATAATCATGCCATATATATATATGAAACCATATATATATATATATATTAAATTAGCATGCTATGAAAAATTGAAAATAAATGTTAATTTGATTATATACGTTAATTCTAAATATAACGAGAAGGAAATATGTAAGAGTGTTAACATATCAGGTTAGACGAAATAGAGTCTAATTTTAATTTTAATCTATTTAAAATATCTTAATCCTATTCCGTTTATTAACTCATTTAAAAAAATCTCAACTCAAACTCATTTACAACTCATTTAATAAATGAGGTGCCAAGTAGTATAACAGACAACTTGAAATCCCAGCATATAACAGACGATGATCTTGTAAAGAGAAACAATAGAATATTTTCTGCATGAGAAAAATAAAAATAAAGAAGTAACGAGAAAATAGAATTAGGGTAACGGCGGGAAAATGAAAATTTGGCGGTGTAAGGATGATTTAAAGAGAAAAAATAATTAAAAAGTTTACATTTGTATTTATATATATTAGATTTTAATGTGTTAAATGAGTTACTAAATAAGTTGATGGATTATAAAATCTCAATATTAATCTGTTTATTTAATTAAATAATTAAACAGGTTGGCATGTCATAATCTATTTATTCAAAATCTCGATTCAAACTCATTTATAACCAGAATGTAAAAGCAACGAGTTAACTATAACTATTAACAGGACTAGATAAATGTTAATTTTAATATACATACGGCTCATTTTGCAATGGTGCAGTTGCACATTTTATTTTTATAATTTTTATTGCCCAACCCCGTCCTAAAAGCTGACTCGGAAATTTACAAGCAGATCTCCACCTGGCCAGTGTCCCGTTCCTGTACGTGTGACTCAATGACACGTGTCGAACAGGATACACGTCATGCGGGGAAATCGAATTAGATGCACTAGAGTCTAGGACCTATGTCGGGTAGCAGCTGCGTCAGCAGATAGGGCCAGCGACGCCCCACCCTCGCGTTGTATGCAGCCCTGCTTTTTTTATTTTACTTTTATATTAAATTATTTTTTTCACATAATTATCCTAAATTTTTACACTTTTACTGCACACATTTCCTACTTTCCCGCACACGTTACGAAAGCACCATAATTTTTGCAGACACGAAGCGAATTTCTTTCCCTTAGGGAACAAAATCCCGATTTCTTCCCGCGTTCCATGCTCTTTCCCCCGTTTTCGCATTTCCAATTGAATATTTTTTTATACTGTGGTGCGTTTGAAAAATGATAAATTTTTTATAAAAAAATGGTTAAATTAATAGAAAAATGGTGTAATATAATAGGATAATAATGAGAAATAAAGAGAATAAAGTTAAAATAGATAAATTAATTATATAGATAATTATGTAAAAATAATTGAAAAATATGATAATTTATATAAAAAATATAAAAAGTAATTAAAAAATAAAGTAATCGGAGAGATTGAAAAATTTTAAATTAAAAGGTTTTAATGGTTGTGAACTTCCGCTTGAATTAATGTCTCGACTCTGGTACGTACTTGTTTGTAATAACAGAAACGACGGAGGCACGTGAGTGAGCGCACAAAGCTTTGAGAGTAAGCGGAGGTTCGTGATCGATGGATAACTGGGCGGGCAGAGGGCGGGTGGGGCGAGACGACGAATATATATTCGATGGCACAGATGGAGGGAGTTGAGGGAGACAATTAAGGGTTCGTCGTTGGCACGTTGTGGGGACACAAAATCCAATTAAGATCCGACAATACAAGGATGGATAGCAACAGAACGAACGAGCGAACAAAGGGAAAAGAAGCTAGCTAGCTGCCGGTGATACAGAAAAGTATCGTAGGCAAGTTGCAGGGGAGAGCTTTAATGGCAGGCGCGATGGCAGTAAAAGTAGAACACGCCATGCATGTGGCGTGAGCTATCTTGATATACACTTGTCTCTAAATTTCAGTCTTTTTAATCTAAACTCTCATACCCATTGTCACGTTTCCATGCATTTCTCCATCTTCAATAGAATACCACCACCTTCAGCCTTCATGCCTGCGTTAGTGTATGTTATTCTGATATTTGCATAGTTTATCGTACTTAAAAAATAAAATTTGTTCAACTAAGAACATAAACAGTGTCACAATGTATAAATACACACACACACACACACAAAAAAAAAAACGGTGTGCACACTGTCCTCTTGCCGCGTAGGGTGATGGGCAGATTACACGATTGCAGTGGATGCGCAAGAGAAGGTATGTTGCCTCTGGCACAGTATATATAATCCGGAGAGCAATAAGTGTAAAGGCAAAGAAGTCGCTTTTAGTTCTGTCATTTTTTGTGGTGAAAAAACGAAGGGACGGAATGTTGGTTGGGAAGCTTTTAAGGCAGGCAGGCAGTGGGGGCCCACCAAGTTTGCTCAAGTCAGGCCTCACCTCCTGCTGCTGCGCGGGGTACCTGCTCATCGCCCTCAGGAAAGCAATTTATTCCGTTGGACCACCACCATACATTATACGTCCAGCTGTTGTCACCCTCTAGTTTTAAATTTTCATCTATCTTTTACATTGGCCCATTTCGATTTACAATGCCAAAGCTAAATGTATCTCTTGCAATTCTTTTTTATATAATGGTTTTATTGTCACTCAATTCTTATAATTTTTTTTTTAAAAAAATTTAATGCATCTCTAATATGCTGATTGCTGACACTTCGGTACTTTCCTTGAATATTCTACCACGTGTTCTTTGCATGCAGGGCAAAATGGTTTTTTTTTTTTTTTTTTCAAAAAAAAATAAAAAATTATATTTTGTCCGGATGGAAATATGGAATGTGGTCTTGTTTTCTTGAGGAGATGGATAGTCTCCATCTGAGAGCCCGGATACGAATCAGTAGATCAGTCTAGCCCATTTAAAAGCCATCGTGTCCTTATTTGGAGACATATGGGTGTTTTTCGGAATCACTCCAATCATCCGGCCCACCCTACATGATTATTAGCGGATTATTCAGGTTTGGAGGAAAACGACAATAAGTTAGAAATTTGGTTGGAGCTAGCACAAATAACTAAACGGATTGGCCGCAGGACATTAGTTTTTCAATACCTCAGTTGTCAGCCCAACAAATACATTTAGCAATCCTTTGATTGACCATTAAACAAACCATCCAATTCATTTAACAATACATAATTAAGATTAGAATTTTTATGATGAAATTAAAGTTCTCGAAACAAAATTAATATTAGAATTAAAATTGCAATTTTTAAACCTACAAAAAGCTTAAGAAGCTGCACGTTGCGTTAACCATGACGGCAACGAAAGTGATCCACACTAGGTTGGTAGAAATGGAAAAGTCTTGAGGAATGTAAGTCAGAAATGTATAAGCCTTGCAACTAAGGTTGTGTTTAGTACGGAGTAAAAATTATTTAAAAAATTTTAATGAAAATTTTAAAAAGTGAAAGAATGATATAATATGATCAGAGTAATAACAATTGCAGTGTATTATAATTTGGCTTAAAAATGTGAAAAATAATTGAATTGTACTTTAATTATAATCATTACTCCATTATATTATACAGGATAATTGCCCTTTTATTTCAAAAGCTTTTCCCTTTTTTTTTTTTTTGACATTTTTTCCATATTGCCAAACACATGCAAATCACATGAAAAGGGGTTCAGCACGAAATGGGGATTTTTTTTCTCCACTTGGGCAATCTTTTGCAGCATGAGAGAGACGCACCCTAGATAGGATCTCTACGTGAAAAATTGAGCCAGTCAAAGCATCGGCCTGGGCGCCCTGACTGTGCAAGCAGTAGAATTCTGTGTGTTATCCTCGGGAGATGAAGGTACTTGTCATATTATGATTTTATGAGGCAGTAGAATGTCTTTCCTAATGCAACAGGGCATGTGAGGTACAATGCATGCGGCCACTGCCCCATCACAAAAAAAACGGGTTATTTGCACCACTCACTCGAGTTTTGATTAAGGGTGCATTTGATTGCTGTCAAAACTTTTTTATTTTTCATATTTACTTTTTTAAATTATTTTTCTATATTTTTCTATACATATATTATATTTTTTAATTACTTTTATGCAATTATCCTATTTATTTTAACTTTGTTCGCTTTACTCCTTATTATTATCCTTGTCAAATCACGATATTTTATTTTATTTCAAAAATTTTCTCACAAAAAAGCTTTTATCTAAAAATAATTTCCAAACAGACCTTAAATTGAGCATGAGTTGATGCAAATTGACAAAATACTGCAAAAACGTACAATAAAATAGAAAAATATATCCATTCTTCTACAAAATTAAAAACTCTAGTTTAACGGTTTTTGAAGTTGTGAATTTCTACATCAATTCACTATCAGAAAAATAACTTTATGTAGAGCATAGAAATCGGTTGACTATAATGAAAATTTGTCTGCATTGGTATAACCTTAAGCAGCCAAATGTATAAAGCAAAGATGTTTTTCTTAAGATGGAAAATTTAAACCAATAATAATAATAGACGACTCCCACAACGAACCGGCTGGCCAGGTTCGCATGTTTTTCTCGAGATATCTTTTTTCTAAGGCCACCTCTTTATTTTAATCATGTAAGAGGAATGATTAAAAACAATAGTTTGTACAAAAGGGAATTTGACCAAATGGTTTTTTTTCCCATTCTCTACAATATTTTTTAACGTTTAAATCGTTTATAAATTCAATATATAGTTACACTGCAGATAATTGAATATTTTGAAAACTTTTACACACTATATGTTTATTTACAAAATTTAACATTTTCATATTCACATTAAAATGATGTTAAGCGTTTATATGATTAAAATTCAAAAGAACCGAGGTTCCCTTTGTAGGAATCTCATTTGATAACAGAACAAAAGTCAACCATTTATATTGTTGAAAATCGTTTGTTTTATTACAGTGCTAAACATCATTTCAATTCAAGTATTATAGAAGCCCTACCTGCTTAAAAGTATATAAAATTATGTGTAAATTATGAAATACTTATATTTAACTACAAATACATTAAAATATTATAATAATTTTTAAAATCATTCGTACATAAATTAATAATATTCCGGACAGATATTCAACTAATATATCTGAAAATTATATATAAATTAAATAATTACGTTGATCTTACGACACATTTTATTTGGATGAAATTCGATTTCTTAGCTAAAAAAATTATTTTTGAAGGGAATAGATGGAGTAAATTTTAATCTTCATTAGGGTGAATATTTTAAAAATAAAGGTTTGGTGAAAGTAAAAAAGACATTTATGAAATATAAAATTTTAATTAAAGTGATTTTTGACATAATAAATAGGTTAATTTGCATATATACCCACATAATTTAACTAAAATTGCAGATATACCTGTATATTTTCATAAATTACATATTACTCCTGCATGTTTCTTATAAATTTCATGTAATTCCCCACTTTCCGTCAGTTATCAGTTCTAAAATCTTAAAAAATAACAAAAATAACCCTTTTTCCATCGGCGAATGCACCAATCCTCCATGCCACACATATCAGTCTCAACCATTATTGAGACGTTCTCTGTTTACATCCTGATTGTGTGGAGTTTCTCCTTTGCCTGCATCATTCCGCTTACCTTTTACGACATCATATGGCCGTAAGCCCTGCCCATCCAACGCCTCTTCTTTTATCAGCTTTCAACCCATCTTCCACACCTAATACACTAATAACATTACCCTTGATGACCTCCGGAGAGAACTGCTTTGGTAACAGAGAATGAGTTCATCAGCTCTGCTGGCTCTTGCCGACTTGGGGGAAGAAGGAATTCCCCATCGGCGGGCCCAGGAGTGACAGGGTCGTCCTGACGTAGGAGAAATCCTTGGGTTTGCTGCTCTTGATCTTCTTCAATCCTGAATTCAATCTGATATTATGCATCAAGTCCGCCGACCTCGACCCCATTTCTCAGCTCATCTCCACTTCCTGTTCCCCATCGTAGTAGCACTCGGCATAAAAGTCGCACAACGTGGTGTTGGCGGAGCATGACAAAGAGCTTAGGGGGAAGCTAGTGAAGGCGAACATCAGCCAGTCGTTCTCCATGGTCTCAGAAACGAGCCATGGGTGGTTGCCGCAGCTGAACAGCAGCTTCGTCAAGACCTTACACTCGACTGAGTAGTAATTTAGCTTTCTCTTCTTGCTAATGGAATGAAGATGAAGGGTGTGCAATCCCGACCACCCCTTGCTGGCAGAGCTGCTATAACTAGAGACGTGCAGCTTGGCAATCCCAAGTGGAAAGCTATCCTTCCTCTCCTCTAGTTTTGCAAAATTCCTCCTCCTCGTAAAAGAGCACAACCACAATAAGAAGAGGATTAGCAACCTGAGGATGACGACGAGGGGCAAAACTGCCAATAAGATCCTCAATCATCCATTCATTTTTGTTTCTCAGCAAGGATGTTGATGATTTCTGAAGAAATATTTATTTTGAGATGTTGGGTGGGGAGTAGATCGATTCTGGCATTGAGGATTTGTCATTCATGGGCAATAATGGATTTTTGAAAGTCGACGGCGGTAGGCGTGGACGGTGGACCATGACTTGCATATCCTATGCGTAGAGGAGGGCGGTAAGTGCATCCCTGAAGATGGGGTTGGGGCAAAATAAGAGGAGAGTTATGCTTAACATCGATCATCCCAAAAGACTACTCATGCTGAGTTGGATCTCTGTCATTTTCAGCCACATATTAGACTCCTGGATCTGGTTAGCAAAGAATGTTGGGAAAACCATATTGATTAAATCCATAATCACCCCAAGATCCTCCATGCTAGATCACTGAGAAAATAAAACCATAAGCGGAAGCGTACTTGAATCCATGGATGCAGCCCGTTCTTGAATTCTGTGGTTTTGGGTCTTCCAAGTTAATGCCCTAAGGTTATGGAGAAGGTGACTCCTCTTCTCTACTGATGGGATGGTAGAAAAGAACTCTGATAGGTGCATAACCCGGGGACTACAACCGTTTATATAGGAAGCCTATCTTTCGTATTTCTAATTTAGC
Organism: Annona cherimola; assembly: GCA_030490835.1. NCBI lineage: Eukaryota > Viridiplantae > Streptophyta > Magnoliopsida > Magnoliales > Annonaceae > Annona > Annona cherimola. The sequence goes on along the minus strand of CM059973.1, from coordinate 95,740,785 downwards.
CCATCGTAAAAATAGAAATTAGAAATTAGGCTGTAGGGTTTCTACGCATAGGAGATCCAAACTTTATTAGATGATTTAGGCCCATAAAACCTTATAAGATCACTTTATTATTTGGGCCGCCATTTATGATAGCGTATACATATAATTATTATATATGTATGTCCAAAATTCCAACAATCTCCCACTTGGACTACATATATTTTTATAATTATATATATAATCTTATAAGCTCAAAACCTTTTGCTATCATACCAAAATCATCTCTAAACAATCTCGTCCATTAGTTATGCCAACAACCAAGGCGGCCTTTGTCACATTTATCGTAACTAGACCCATCCATGATCACATATATCAAACATAACCAAACGACATAGATCAAGTATGAATGCGTAGCATGGAAATTACATGTAATGTGATCTAACATGCCTATTTCCAACTGGTCCACCTTATTTGGTGAGATCAAACCAAAACCAAAAGTACTGAAAAATCAAAATACCGAATATTTTATTTCTGCAGAAAATATCCATAACTATAGTAAAATGTCCAAACTAGAAAAGTTAATAAATACAAACTCCCACTTGACTAATATATCATTAAATGATACAACACCCACATGAGCAGTATGCTCATAGAAGACCTTGAGGTGTTACCCTTAGTAAGTGGACCCGCAACCGGAGTTTGTCACAATATGCTTTATAGACACTTTATTTTCCTGAATCCTTCCCTTAACAACCAGGAACATTGCTGAACTCCCGTTGTTGTTGGAATATTAGACTACTAATTTATTGTCACAAAATAACTTAAGTGATCTTTCAATATTATCTATATTTTGCAGTCCTGTGACAAAATTCGGTAGTCATATTCTATAATTGGATACCTCATAATATGCTATAAACTCTATTGTCATAGTCGAAAAGCTACAAGTGTCTGCTAAGCACTTTTTCCTGATATAGCTTTTCCAACAAGCAGATAAATATAACCTTAAGTGGATCTAAAACTGTATTTGCATCCAATAAAATCAAAATCTGAATACCAAATGATCTCTAACTTATCTGACTTTCTGTATGTGAATATATAATATTTTGTTTTCTAAAAAATGTTTTAAAAAACTGTTTGGCTGCTTCTTAAAGATCTATTCCTGAATTACTTAAATATCTGCCCAACATCCCAATAATGTACGTAGTAACCGAATGCATACAAGCCTGAGATTCAAAACCTAAGCATAAATCAAACTTCCCATTGCTAAAGCGTAGGGAGTCTTTTGTATTTTCTTAGATTTAAAATAATCATTCTTGGGGCACTGATTTAGACAAAATTAATTTTGTCTCCCTTAGCAATGAGGTATTTCCTAATTTACAATCCTGCACATCAAGTATCTTGAGTATTTTCTTAATATAGGTCTTCTGTGATAATCTAAAAATACATCAAGAATAATCCTAATATATTTGAATTCCTAATACAAAAGACGTATTTTCAAGATATTTCGTTTCAAAATTTTTTGACAAAAATATCTTAATTTTATGCAATAAACTTATATTGATGTTGAAAAACAGTATATTTGTGTGTTACTCTCACTGAGCCTGTGATTACTCTCACTGAACTTATAGTATATGCAATCATCAACCGAATTCATTTCAAAACCGAATGAAATGATAATTTGATGAAATTTGCAATACCATTATTAGAAAACTTGCTTGAGCTCGTAGATGAATTTTTATTTTAAAAACTGAAAGTCTATTATGAATGTTATCCTTATATCCATTTACTATTGCTCAAAGTCAAAACCCATTACTAAAGTCATTTATCTTGAAAGAAACTTTCAATAAAACCGTAGAGAAAATTTCTTTATAATTTATGCCCTCAAGACAAGCCTTTCCATAGTACCCTCCTTGGTTTTAAATATCCATTTATAACCAATCAACTTTATACCTTTAGGTAATGGAATAGGCTACCAAATCGTCATTATTTTTCATGAACTTAATCGCATAATTATGACATCAATCTACTTTTGAGAGGTTTTACTTTGCATTGCTTGATGGAATCACTTTCCACCATTCCAATGTCATCCTAATTTACTGGAGAAATCTGATGCAACCATCAGAAACCGCATTCTCCTTTCTCTAGTAGATCACTTCAATGACATCAATTCTTGAGGGTGTTGAACTTGATCATCAGGAATATCATATTTATCAACGATGTCTTATAAATTTCTCTTTAAAGACATAGTCCCTAACTATATCTCCCCCTCAAGCTCAATATCCACAAAGAATTAACATTTTTTGTCTCAATAGGATTGAATGTGAGATCATAGGATTTATATCTTGATATTGTCCAGCATATCCAATAATATTTAAATTTCAAAGAAAGAACTAAAATGACTATTTCCAAATGAATAAAAATAACCAAATTTATTCAATACAGAAATAGAAACCAAATTCCATTTAAAAATGGTACCATGTGTCTCTTTCAAATTTAAATAAAATTGAGTTTTTAATAATAATAACTTAAATATCCATATAACCTTAATAGTATCTGATTTGCTATCGCCTTCATCAATGAATTTTTCATCATCATTTGGCCTTTTAGCAACTCAAGCAATCCCGCATGAACACCCTTACATAAATAGCAATACCAAATCTATTCATAAAAATGTGTCTTGGGTCTAAGGCTAAATTAATCACTGAACAAACCAAAGTGAAAAATGTACTCTTATTAGTACAATTCTCCTCTATGTATCCAAGAGTCTGTCAAAAGTAATAGCCAAATTTCTTATTTGGTTTCTTTTGTATTGGATCACCCGTAGTTTTCTTTATCATTTTCTATGTCCTCATAGCTACTTGCCAAGTGAGTACTTTAGTCTTTTCTTACTTCAACTTATTCTTCTTTTGCCCACAATAAAAATAAGTTTATCAAGAGATCGTTTATTCTTTTGTCAGTCATAATTAACTGTAAACTAACCAAATTATGTTTAGGAGAATCAAAACTAAATGCACAAGCAAATCCGCTTTAACTTTAGTGCCTTTAGTTTCAAAGTAAGAAGAGATAAGTACCCCTTATATTTCCTTTAACTTTATACCTTATTGAAATCAAGTTCGAACGAATCGTATTTATTTCAGCTTTATTACCTTTAGCAATACTTTAGAATTTTCTTAATATAAAATTTAACATTAGTTACCTTTTCAGACATGATATCCCCTTAAAAGTTTTCAAAATTTTATATTTTATAATCATAAAACTCATGCAATTTTAACATTCTCACTTCTCAAAATTCCCGTTTTTCCTCATTAGAACTTTTAACCACAAGAGTAGTGAATTGCTCATTCCTTAGTGCGTGATTTATATTCATAACGCCAAGAATGATCATAATATTTTATTTTTATTATTTCAACATGAAAATAGAATAAATGTTGGCAGATATAGTACTAGCAGATAAATTAACCAAAAATTGAACAAAACTTCACATAACTTTTATATAGAACTTTAGCAATTCGAATAATGGTAGGGCCTATCACAAAATACCTAGCACAACATTAATACTTAGTCTTTGGACAAAAGTATTAATTTGTAAGTAGTACTCTTGGTGCAGTAATCAAATATTGATAATAAAGTCCTGTCAAACAATAAGCCTTTCTTTGGACCAACTATTGTTCACATGAAACGCCTAATAATTATCACATATTTATTACCGCATGTGTCGATGTAGTTCGGCCAAATATTAACCTTCTTTTGGGCCGATTAATATCTGCATTAATTATATATCCACAATATTTTTGTATAGTAATCAAATATTTAATAATAAAATCCTGTCAAACAACAATTCTTTCTTTAGACCGACTTGTTATTCACATGGAGTACCAAATAATTGTTACATATTTATTACCACAAGTGTTTACGCAATTCGGCCAAATATTAATCTTCCTTTGGGCCGATGCATATTCGCATAAATTACATACACACAATTATCTTAATGTCTTAAAAATAAATTAACTTACATGAGAGAGGCTACTTTGGTAGCATGTTGTTGCAATTAATTTATTTTAAAACATTAGACATCCATAAAATACTTGTACCATTATTCGAATTTAATAAAAAGTCCAAAATATTGAACTTATTTTTGAATTCCAAACATAAAACTTTTGTATAATAATGGGTCAATTTGAATTTAAACATCCAAAAAATCTAAAATTGAATTTTGCGCAACAATAGGTTAATTTTAAAATTATAATACAAAGCAAAAACTCACCAAAGCAAAAAAATTATTCACAAATTGCTTTCTAAATTCCTATAAATTAACCATGCGCATATAATTCAAAAATTACATGTATTTACATAAAATTCACAAAATTAATATTTTTTGGACCTATTTGGCTTAATCTGACTCTTCCATTTAATCCAGAATGTCTAAAAACATAAAAAACTACTATTGGATCGTCCAAATCGAATAACGGAGTCATAAAATACGATCAATTCAATTTGGACGGTTATTAGGTTGCCACGTGTCCACTGTTGTGTGGGCCAGATTGCTGGTGGGCTGGATCGGCTGGGCACGGGTCCGGACAGAATATTAGATTGTTGGGTTTGGGCCTGAACTTGAGTGGGCTAAAAACAGGCCTTAACTGAATGGGCTGGCTGACTTGAAATTGAGTGGGCTGCTTTCGCCTGGGCCTGTGAAACAGGCTCGCCCAAGTGTAAGTGGTGTGGTCTTGGCTTGTTGGACTGGGATGGGCAGATGGGTTGGCTATGGAGCCCAAGACCACAAAAGACAGCCGGAAGCCTAGGCCCATGTAATTTGCAAATTGACCAAAGTGAAAAAAAAAGTTCTGGACATGGTGTTTTGTGCAAATATTATATCCAGGGGTTTTATGCAAATAGTTCTGCATCTTCTTCCCCAATCCTGCAAACCCTAGCCGCCACAACCTAAGTGCTGCCCACAGCCACCGCCCAAGTGCAGCCGCCCAATCTCCGCCGTTGCCTCTGCCGCTCGCCGCCCACAGCCGTCCGCCACCGTCAGCAGCTAACTGCTGCTCCCACTCCGCCACAGGCGTCTTCTTCGGCACCTACCCGCAGTCGTATCTCAACAGCCGCCCGCGCCAGTGCCGCCGCCATCCAGCAACGACTTCGCTGCGTCCAACAGCACCGTCCGCCCTGTTCAGCCAGCTGTTGCTCCGGCAACGGCGTCCAGGGTCCAGAATCCGGATTTGCCTGAATCGGCAGCAGCCATAATAGCAGCCAACCAGAGGCCAGATCGGCCTGAAATTTAATGGGTTTCCCAATCTGTTCGCCGGCCAAAATCTGTAAAGGTTTTTTTGTCCGTTTCCGTCCGATTTTTTTTTTAATAATAAAAAAAATGTCTGAATCTCAGGCAGAGACGAACAGGGGCAGCCGTCCAATCATAGATTGGGTTTTCAAATTTGAAACCATTCATTAATCTTGAATTTACGAACTTAAACCCGTTTTTCCAGACGAATTGAAAACCCAAAAAAAAAAAATCAAACGGCGGCCGAATCCATATGAAGCCTGAATCCATACAAGCAAGCATGCTGGAAAAATATGGGCACTGACGAAATCACATGGGCAGCAGAAATCGACGGGGAAAAACAAATTTTTCCAAGCAACACGAATTAATGGTAGACCGTGTTCTAACATAGAAAAACCACATAAAGCATGCTGAATCCATGGAAACGGAAAGCACAAGAATTGAACAAGACCCAAATTATTCATGCAATTAAATCAAAACCCGCACGAATTCAAAATTTTAATATTTCTTAATAATCCAACATGAAGATTGGCTCCGATACCACTTGTTGAGAAAATCATATTGATTAAATCCATAATTACCCCGGGATCCTCCATGCTAGATCACTAAGAAAATAAAACCATAAGCGGAAGCGTACCTGAATCCATGGATGCAGCCCGTTCTTGAATTCTGTGGTTTTGGGTTTTCCAAGTTAATGCCCTAGGGTTATGGAGAAGGTGATTCCTCTTCTCTATTGATGAGATGGTAGAAAAGAACCCTGATAGGTGCATAACCAAGAGACCACAACCTTTTATATAAGAAGTCTATCTTTCGTATTTCTAATTTAGCCCATCATAAAAATAAAAATTAGAAATTAAGCTGTAGAGTTTCTAGCATATGAGATTCATACTTTATTAGATGATTTAGGCCCATAAAACCTTATAAGATCACTTTATTATTTGGGCCGTCATTTATGATAGCGTATACATATAATTATTATATATGTATGTCCAAAATTCCAACAAAGAACACCTGGTTGCTATCATCACCAGGGCGACGTCTAGAGCTCCTCTTAATACCCATCTCATGAAAATAACTCATGCAAATATGAATCTCTGCCATTTGCAGCCACCACCAAGATCCCATTGTGATTGACGATCACCCATGAAGCTGTTAAAGACCCTAAAGCTTCCGCTCCAAGTTGCATAACATACGTTCAGGCTCTTCTTCTTCATCGAGTCGTGGTTTCACGCAACATTCTTGACAATGGATCCTGGTTCACCGCTACAACATAGCTAGCCACTCATCATATGTGTCCTAGTTTGTCGGCATCATGCTTGGCCATATCAACATGTCATCGGTGGATCCTCTGCCAGTGACGAAGGTGAGGGATTGGGAAAGCTGGCAGATGGAGTCCTCCAGTCAAAGAGGTTAGAAGTGCCATAGAGGGCCCTTCCGACACGTTGGAGTCTCATGTTGATGGAGACGCAAACAAGATCATTCTCACCGACCTGGAGTGTGCTTGAGGAAGTTGATGAGTGAGTCGACACAGACTCTGGGGAAGAACGGGCATGAGGGTGTTTTCAGAAATCAAATAAGGCCTTAACGTTTGTCTACCTTCCATGTAACGAGAACCGTTAATATGGGATTATATGTAATTTCTATGAAACTATGAGAGGCTAATATATAATTTATAAAATTACGTGATATATCTACAATTTCAGTCAAATTATGTGGGTATATATATTTATAAAATTATATAGAATTACGTTGATATATTTACAATTTAGGTCAAATTATGTGAGTATATATACAAATTATCCTAATAAATATATATATATATGAATTTATATTTTTTGTTGGAATCTATATGACACAAGAACCGATATTATAATCAAGTACATTCGCATTCTTGATAATATGAAAGAATTTTTCTGTAAACCCCCTTTACTAGGCGAAACATTCAGAATCCTCACAAAATTAAGAGAATTTTTGTGTAAACTCTTGTACCAAGGAAAATTTAGATAAAACCTACACACTAGGAGGAATTATAAAATTCCTATAATCACTATTTAAAATGACACCCCTCACATTGAAAGGGGTCTGGATAGAGTGATTCCTTTTTATCAAAAAAAAAAAAATATGACACCCCTCACCAAGGTGGCAAGTTTGGAACCCGTGCCCTGTTGTATACAAAAGTAACGACATTACCACAACGGTTGAATTTATATTTTGAATGATTATAAAAAAACACCTTTAAAATATATTTAAAAAACACCATTTATATAGCCCCTGCTAGACAAACGTTTGTTTTAAATCGTTACCAATCGTATTAGTTCCACAAGCTTTTATCCAATCAAGAGAGAAATGCATCTCAAGCGTGTAGTTGATGTCATGAGCATGAGCACAAACTCAACAACAACTAATCTAATGCGTGTGCATTAGGACGTTGGAAATGGCACCAAAGTCACCACGTACTTACCCTGTAGCTCTTCCATCCAACCTTTGAAAGGAAGAATATCTATCTAGCATCTACAGCATGCGATGTCTGATGGCCAGGACGTTAATAAAGCACCTAGGAAATAGCGTCCGGAGAAATAGAAAGAGCCATTAAAATACAGGACTTAGATCTGAGGCCTCTCCTGTGCCAAATCTTTAGCTGGGTTATTCTACCCTTGCTTGGATCTCATTTAAATGGCTGTCACGTGTTGGGACCCTCGTCATGTGACTTGATCCTAGTGGAGCCCATTATTGCTTCTGGTGCTTTTTCCACATGCCTCGCATGATGGAATCCGATTGGATATCGAGTTGGGTAATCTGCTCAACAATATTTACTCGAAGAAAATTATTTAATGCGGGGAAAGGGAATCGTATTTGAGAAATAAATTATGATTATAAGTATTTTTTATTCCGTGTTCTAAGAAATACAAGATCCTTAAATAAAATGTTCATGGAATGTGATTTCCTGTTCACAAGATAACATTCCAATTTTCAATATACTATTTTATATTTTCAGAGTGTATTTGAAAAATGATAAAAACTTTTAGATGAAAAAATTTTGACGTAAAATTTTTTCGATTTGGTAAAAATAATGTGATCTGTTAAGAATAATAATGAAAAATAAAAAAATGAAGTTAAAACAAAATAACTTAATTGTATGGATAGTTATTTAAAAAAATTAAAAAGTATAATAATTTATAGAAAGATGTAAAAAAAATTAAAAATAAAACAACTATCAAAAGTAAAAAAAATTACCTTCACAGTTTTTTCTCATTGTCAGACACACTGACACACTCAATATAACTTTTATTATTCTTAATATACATGGCTACATTCTCACATTAAAGATCGCATGACAGGCCAACATCTTTCCCCGAGACACGTTGGTATCATTGTCAACATCGGCACCGAGGTGTACTGAGCTTTCCATCCACCCACGTGTAAAACACTTACTAAATTTTTTGCTATAAAATTATTATTTTAAGGACATTTAATATATATGTATATATATAATTTTACTATTTTTAGCAGTATAATTTTTTAAAAATTTTCAAAATTTAGTCATTTTCAACTTTTTGAAAATGACCAAAATAACTTTTTCAAAATTCGAAGAAAAGATGTACATTTTTAAAAATAGTAAAACTTGTCATATGAATTAAATACAACTAAATCAACAATTTTATTAAAAAATTCAAAAAAAATTAAACACCTGGTACATGGAAAGCTGGATCGAAACCATTGAGATTCATACCAGGTGGCCCGACGTCCGCCTGTCCGCGTGCGCTCTACCGTTCGAGACCGCGGCGCTGGCGAATCGCGTGCAGACGCGCATCACAAGCGACCCGTAAAATTGATGGACAGCGATCGTATGCACCCGGTGCATTGAGCTAAATCCATTTTTTTTAATTTTTTTTTCAAATTTTTTTTTCACAATGGTTAATCTAAGTATATTTAACATATGTATAAATTTTTACCAATTTTAAAGACTTTTAGATATTTTTACCAAAATTGGTAAAAATTTATACATATGTTAGGTACACCTACATTAAGCGCTTTATAAAAAAAACTTTCAAAAAAAAAAAAAAAAAGTGTTGTACACCCGGGCGCATACAATCGCTGTTTTGATAGTTGCATGCACACCAAGGGGCGTCTGACTTGAGACTTGCGAGTCGAGAGCGATGCTGACCAAACTACCCTCTGCGGCGGAAGCGTAGACGTACCAACCTATCTGGCTTGCACCTGCTGCCGTTGCACCAAGCCATCAATTCGTGACACATGTGGGACTCCAATGTCAGCAATTGCTCTGAAAAAATACAATCCATGAAAAGCTCCACTACAAACCCACTCCCATTTCATAGTATCTCCGTCTTCTTACCCTCAAAACCCATACGCACGCACCAAGATCTGGCATTGTTAGTGCTCAAGAGGATTAAACCACAAATTATAACAACAAATCCATCCTTCAAGCTTGTCTCAAATTGTTGAACTTTTCAAGTTATAACTAGGAACAACATTATTCTGTCTGCACAACAGGATGTGCCAGTACACGTCCATCCAATCAAATGGGAGCCTGCAATAACATCCCGCGTAGAACCCATACCAGAACTCTTAAATGATGTTCCCCCCGGGCTGTGTATAAGTAACAATTGCAATAACATCAGTGGCTTAGCATATGGAACGACATGCTTTGATTTAGAAGCTTTATCCTTGTTGAGAACTAATGATTTGATGTTTTGATGTTCTGTTGCTATAGCTAAAACTGTAAATTTATTAAACACCAAGAATACTGACCAGACATTGCAATGGATTTTGGTGGCTTCTTGTGGTTGTATTTTTGCCCCGTCGGTGTTCACTGCATAGCTTCATTTTGAAGGTCTCTATTGTTTTGGTTTCTTTCCCTGAAATATTTTGATACGTTCCAGCACATGCGAACATACAAATCCAAGTTAATTGCGTGCTCATTTCTGGAGAGAGGAGAGAGATATTTGCCAAAATCGCTTATCCATACTTGATGCTAATCTTGTTGATAGAACTCTACTACACACAAAAAGGCAAAAGCTAAGTAATTCCATGTGAAAAGCATCACCTCCACTAAATCGTGGAAAAACAGGACTGTAATCGCATGTCAAATGGCCCTATCACTTGGATCACAGGGAGAAATATTTATCAATGTTGACATACTACCATTTAACATAAGAGAATTCATCATTAATGTATCCTCTTCCACTAATCATTTCTATTGAAGTACTATCTTCAGCAAAGATTTAAAGAGCACTATTGTCCATATGGACAAAAGGGGTAGAAGTCATCATAACAGAAGGCTAAGAGCAAGTCATACCAAAAAATACATAAAACGAATGCATGATCTTCATTTGTCAAATAGGCAAGCATTTTGGAGTGCATCGAGATGAGAACACAGAGGCACAAGACAAATATTTCTTTGAAACAGTTCAGTAAAATGCTAAAACTAGATTTAAGTGAAGGCATGTATTCACCACAATAGCTTCTTGTAAAAGCATCATCATCTCTCTGATGGATTTAATATGGCAGTGTGGCTAGAAGAACAAGAAAAAAATCAGAGCCATGACATGTTCAAAAGGAGAGAGATTATAGAAAATGTCACATCTAATGGATATTTTGAATAAATGATTGGGGGCCATTAGCATACATAGAAACAGAAAATCAAGGATTGATGACCATTCTTTGGTTCGCATTCAATGGAATTAGCTGATATTATAGACTAAAAAAGAAAGTTAGATTTCCAAAAGTAACATTCAAGCTAGAGCTGAATCCAGAAGCATGTAATTGAAATAAAATTCCTCTGATGAAGAGAGATGGATCTAACATATAGCATTCTTCCTCCTCCACCACAGATCATATGCATAATGGATCACCAACTTCTGCATAAACTTTGAAATCAAATAGCATCCAATCCACTGAAGGAGATGTAACCATGATAACTATTTCTCTCAAATCAGAAAAGAAGAAGATTATAATGCATTGATGGCTATTTACTATCATCAGACACATTAAGAATCTCAACAATGAGAACCACCACTGACTAGTACAAATTACTTGGACTAAAGGGCAAAAGATTTTACTCGAATTGAAAGAGAGGAAAAATCACTTGCTTCTCAATCTAAAATCAAGAATGAAGAGCACAAGTAACCACTTACATACTTTGCAACCTGAATAAATGCAGTTCTCTGCAGCAATAAAACAAACAAATAAACAAATAAAGAGAAGCATCCATACATAGGTACCTCAAAGCCACCTATTTTGGATGAAAAGGGAATAACAACTTTTCAAAATTGACATCAGAAGCATCAATTACTTTGGAAAGTCAAGGAACAAAGCCAAGCTTTTGAACCTAGAAAAGACATTCATGACAATAAATGCCAATAACCTGTAGAGTGCCAGAAACATGCAGGAGTTGTTTCAACAAAATTCTTAATTCAAATCCATATGCACATGCATTAGAAAGGTTCATGTTTAAAGTGGAAAGTGTCAGAGAAAATTGCATTTGATTGCATCATTAAAATCATTATTGTGTTCTGGCAAGGAGAATGATTAACGTAGATAGAAGTAAATGAATGAGAAGAAGACTAAAAAAGACCACAAATAAAAATAATTAAACAAGATATAAAGAAGTTAGAGATTACTGGAAAAACAGTTCATGATTGTAAAAAAAGAGTCACGATACTATACAATATATTGTTTATTAGCTTATTGTACAACATTCAATTTTTTCATTTCATTTTCACTTTTTTTTATTTTTTCTTCATAAACATGTTTTCTTCAGTGTATTTAATTCATATACTAAGTTTTTCCATTTTATAATACTTTACATATTTATTTTTAATTTTTAAAAATTACATGTTTTAAGGGGTAAAAAATGACTTATATGCCCCTGATTTTTAAAAATAAAAAATATGTAAAAGCATTATAAAATGGCAAAACTTAATATATGAATTAAATACACTTAAGAAAACATGTTTATGAAGAAAAAATCAAAATAAAATTAAAATAAAATGAAAAAATTGAATATTGTACGAGAAGCTAATATACAATATATTGTATACAACTCTTGTATTCTTCATAAACATGTTTTCTTAAGTGTATTTAATTCATATACTAAATTTTTCCATTTTATAACACTTTTACATTTTTATTTTTTATTTTTAAAAATCGCATGTTTTAAGGGGTAAAAAATACCACAACATAATCCACGCAAGTTGACCCCACAACATAATCCACACTTTTACATTAAAAACAAATGTTTGTACAAATGGTTGCTTTTTAACATCTAAAGATTCTAAACTACTTAAAATATAAATTAACATGCATATATTTATGATGCCAAAAATCAATTTGATTGAAAACTTATGTTATAATATTTAACATCATTTGAGGTTGATGGGAAACTTATTAATATTTAACATCATTCAAGGTTGAATATGCCACTGTTAAAATTTTAAAATAAATATGTAGTATGTAAAAGTTTTCCAAATATTTGATTTTTGGTATCATAACTAAAATATATATGGATGAATATTTTAAACAGTTACATATATATATATATAACACTGTGACAAAAGAAAATAAAAATCATTTGTACCACACAAATGTTTGTTTTTTTTAATCATTCTCCTCCTACAATAAAGTTCAATTATCGGCTAAAAATTGCATAATCATTATAGCCGCCACCACAAACGAACAAACAAAAAGCTGTCATAAACGCCTCAGCAATATAAATCCAAAAATATTACTGTTATACCCAACTGGAGGCTTCGCAAGATGCATTCACCTTAGAGTTCTATGACCAGCCAGCCTGTAATCGGTTTCCACAATGAAGGCACCATCCCTAAAAGAATCCATCAAAGAAGATATATTGTATCACTAGCTCCAGTTGAAAATAGAACAACATCCCATATTCCCCTTACAATTGTCTTTGAGTAGGAAAAAATTTAAATTCCAGGTATCTTGTGGAGAATGCCTCTAGCTGCAGGCTCCATCCCATATGTAGATTAAATGGACAAATGGTAGTTACTATTTATGGCTGCAACTGTCAGAGTAGAAATCTCACGCATTCTATGCATATTCCACATTGATGGTTCTAGAACATGATATAACCAAATCTAGGAGGAGAAAACTACATATCAACAAAGCAACATCAAGTTGCAAACAAACATTTTCGTTTTAGAAAATTCATGAGCTTTATTAAAAGAGACACTTCAGAAAAGCCAATGGTAGGGTTCCTGGAACACAGTAACTATATTCATCCACCCAGGTAACCGCTAATTTGAAAAAAGTGTCAGCCATAGGTTGAAGTATGAAATTCACAATAAAGGTAAATCGGCAACTGAAAACTTCTGTGTGCAAATTTCAAGATCCTCCACCTGTTCTACAGGCCAGCAAAGATAGCATGCATCAACGAATAAACATTTATTTGCTCTATAATGAACAAAGATAGTCAAACCTGATATGATACAAACTTGTTTAACACGTCCAGAAGAATACAGTACAAGCAGGAGTTTTCTATCATGTCAACAAGAACTAATACAGAGAGTTATCAACTTACCTAAGAGCCATCTCCAAACAACGACCTTGTAAACTGAATGAGTAAGCTTGAACTAATTCATTTCGAACAACAGAAAGGTGCTTGAAAAGCACTTGTGTCTGCTTTGATGTGAATGTTATGCATCAAGCAGACATCCATATTTTCCATATTCAAATGCCTTCAGATATTTCTTTAACAGATATAAAAAGGTTACAGCGCATAATATCATCTTCACCTAAGCCAACCATCACTACAAATTCTATAATCATTCATCTTTGGTAGTACTCACAAGGGCATTTGGAACAATAAACCAATGAAATAAGATCAATCAATTCACTCAGAATTCAGAAGTTTGAACATATGCATATCAGTGGACTAAAAGCAAATTAAACCTTGTTCCATGCACATTCTATATACAGATGCATTTGCAGAGTAAGATACGGGGGCATAGGGTAAAACTAGCATTTCTACCAATTTTGGAGCATGAACCATGCATTTAGAATCCTATTTCCACATTAATAATCATTTGCATAATTACAATTTTTCACACACAAATGGATTCCTTATTTCAAACATGCAAAAGGAATCGCCATCATTTCGAACAGGGAAATCGAATGCACCGCCGGCCAGCTTGTGAAGGAGGATCAGTTCTGTTAAAAAAGCTTGGACAAGAATAACTACAGAATCTTAAGGAGCAACAAGAGATAATGAACAAGAAAATTTTTCAATCAATAGATATACGATGTGCTTCAAAATGATTTTGAAATTATCTAACTATAGACACATGCATATATGACTCAGGACATGAACTAATAGTGCACTTTTGAAACAACAAAACACTGGTTATCTTGAAGGCAATGGCATCCACAATTAGCCTCTTTCTTTCAATTATCTTTTCCTTTAATGAAGTTCTTTTGACAATATGGCCATTTCATTACCATATCATAAGGACTTTCACCATGGAAGCTGGATTGAAATACAACCAATGAGCTAATCTGAGTAAAAGGTTACAAAAGACATTGATGAACATTCTCTAGTACTACAAACTCCACCAGTTACATGTATCCTCCTCTTCACATGGCATCCTTAGTTATAAGCTACTGCCTAGACCGTAACACTTCTGATTAATCACTTATCAATCGAGCTTGACGCCGTATCTCAGTAAGGCGCAGTCTTCTTTGGTTTTGAAGTATCCCATTGTCTTGATCAAGACCTGAAAATTTTTATTCAGCTGACAAGTTAGAGAAGGAAATAATATCAATTTGTGAGGAACCAAGCTAGGCATATGCAACCTTCATCATGGTAAACATCTTCTTCTACATCATTTGCAATCTCCACCTTTATAGCGTGCATCTTCTCGTTCTGTTGACTCCCTATAAGTCTAGCTATGCGACGTATTATAGTCAACCGTATTCTTCTTTGGCTCAGAAAGATTTCAATGTCTTCAAAAGTATCCACAAAAAATTGTTAAAACTAACATTCTAAACATGCTAGTGGTGAATCACTTGAAAGAAAGTTGGAATTTAGATATAGGGCAGAGAACAAGTCACCTCCTATACGTTTCATTTCATCCAGCAGAAGCCGATCACTGATCCTTGCATTCACACCTTGTGTATCATCTTCCATGATTTCCATGCTTTGACCAGTTCCCATCCGAGCTTGCTTCCGTATATGATTCAAACGAGTTCTTCCATGAACACGCACAACATTTATGCCCTCAATGGCCAATTGCTCGCGCCTTATTCGCGGAAGGCGTACTATCATTAAAAAAATTAATGAAAAACAGCATGCTTAAATTTATTTGATTGGCTTTTGGATAATCATACTGAAGAAATTGCAAAAGGTTAATTCTCACTAGGTACCTAATGGTTACCTTCGAAACTGAAAGCCGATGGTGAAATGCTGGTGCATACTTTGTCATTGACATACATTTTAGCAACACAACATTCACAGGTATGTAGCTAATAGTAACATAAGCATTTTTAGAGAACTCATTGAAAGCAGAGAGGGCATTTGTTAGGTACCAGCTTCTGTCAGAGTTAAATGCCCAAAGTAAATAGAAAAATGAAACAAAAAACTCAAACGTACATAGGTCGAGGGATTCAAGCCTCCCAACAAAATATTAAGTCCAAAGCTGATGAAGATAGACAAAGCCATGATGATTGTTTCTGTGTATAGTTTGCAGTATACACTTCTGTCTTTCGTCGTTCTTTCAAAAGCCCAATGACTAGCATAAAACTAATAATCACATGAATCAATTCAAATATTATGGCAAACATAGTTTTTACACGATCGTAACATACACAGAACACCATTTTGAGGGCAGACTCTCCAGAACTGGAATCGTAAATGTTAAGATGTAAACACAAAAAGTCTAACAGTTCATCAAAGGGTATAAAATATTTAGCAGCAGCAAGATAACCTTACCAAAATCTGCATTAGCTGGAAGCCCAAGTTGTATATTTCGTCTCCGGCGCATGTAATTTCTCCTCTGCTCCCTTCGTCTTTCTAATTGCTCTTCGGTCATACGTAATCTTCTCAGTCTATCAGTGTTTCGGCGTCGTTCCCTCAAACGTTCCCTCTCTTCACTGGACATTTGCATCCATCTTTGGCTCATGTAAGTCCGAAGGCGTTCCCGTCGCTGTTCAAGTTGTTCTTCTGTTAAAAGTTTATGGTGCTGTAGTTGGTCTTGTGTTGAAATTTGACCATCTTCCATCCTCCCCAGATCCAGCACCTTTCAAAGCCCAAAAGCAATCAAGACGATCAACAAGAACAAAACTGTCATTTCTTCAAAGGAAATTCTGCAAAATAATATGGGATGTATAGATAATGCAAGTTTCATACGTAGATTTCTTCCTTAATAATGCAGATTACGCTAAGTATTTCTAAGTTCTAACAAAAGAAACCATTTAAAAGATTTAAGCAGCCTTTGCCAAATAGTCCGTGAAAGAACAAGTCAATAACTTTGTGATCTCTTCAGAAAAAGGAAAGAATGGGGAAATTTAAAAAACAAAGAAGGGAAAAAAGGAAAATTTTCATGAAGCACAAATTCCACAACAAAGTCGAATGTTGCTGGTGGTCCGCTGACATTTTGTTTTAACCAGAAATACATACATTCACACATAACACATTGCAATGTTTCACTGCAGATGTAAGGAACAAGAACACGACGCACCAAAAATAAACTTAAGGCCCTGTTTGATAACCAAAAAAAAAAAGGTGAACATCATGTTTCCTCCCTTACCCAATAATCCTAATTTTTTTGCTTTATCAATATTATCATTACCCACTATCATATTGCATCTTTGCCTGAATTTTTCCTCATTTGCTTTTTCTTATTCCTTTTTTTTAAGGGTTTTCCTCTTCCATTTCTAAGTCCCAAAAAAACCATAAAAAACTAAATAATCACAGGAATCATCAGGACCACTGGAATTTGTTCATGGACTTCTCAACCAAAGATTTTGTTCCACACTTGAATGGAGAAATTGATGATTAAAGCAGCTAAGTCTGAAAAGGCATCATAGATTACACAAATTATTTGTCAGCTCCAATCATATAACAATAAAGCACATGTTACAGTGATGTAAATCATTTTTGAAGGAAATTATTGGCAGTAAATATACTTTTACGATATTAAGACAATCAGATACGTCATTGCCATAGTTGTCATTTAAGCTTTTTCCCAACTAACCGGGCTTCTTTGCAAAAACCCTTCAAATAAATACCAACCAAACTTGGATCATGTTCTCTATTACAGTGTCCTCTGAGTTGTTTTATGAAACCCCTATTAACATTCTTCTGATACGGCCTAGACTCGAGGAGAGGTTAAAGGGATTCCTAATGGCTTGAATGATAACTTGAGCATTTTGTATCAACGGTGGCAGAACCCAGCACCTGAATGGTACATTGTTCAATAATGCAATTTTCAATCTCATTCCTTTTCAAGGCTCTAATTTGAATGGTACACTCTCCAGTAATGTGAACTTTTAACCTCCTACAAATTTTGCCAGGACATGTCCATTCCCAGATTACATTTTTCTTACTTTATTACATATACTAAACCTTAATTTTCCGAGAATGCATGCAGTGGCTGTAACAATCCATCACTATTATTTCCTCTTTCCTATTCTCTAGGGCCTTGTTGTGTGAACATGTTATCACTGGATATATCATTCTTTCTCATTCGCATGAAATCTTAGGGGACGTTTGGGAATATGGCGTGGGAAATGTGGGAAGGAAAATGTAATGGCAAGGATTTCGAGATCCATCATTTCACAACTAATCATTATATTTTTCCGCTTTTACCCCTATATTTTAATCATTTTCCCTATCAACTACCTTCCAACAAACCTATTTATTCCAACTTTATCCCTATTATTTCATATCAATCACACAATTTTCAAAATATTCCATTTTCTATTCCCACCAAATACCATATTTTCCACAACTTTCATATTCCCAAACATCCCCTTACATCCGTAAAATTTTCCCTTTAATTTGTTCCAAGTTGTTGAAGCAACGGAGGTTGGAAATTGGCTTCAGTCAATTTTTGGATAAGGATCCTCTAGTACACTGCTGCATCCATGGAACCGGGGCCAGTTTTAGCTGATATCTTTCTGGTATTTGGATATTGGTTGCAAGATAGTTCAAATTATGTCATAGGCTTTCTAGCGGACTTTATTTTTTAAAGCTCATTCTTAGCTTGATTGATGCCCAACGCATAAGATCATTTGTAAGTTCAGGTTGCACACACAACGCACTAGTTTGAAAACCAATCATGTCATGCTGCATCGATATGGGTTATCACATTCCAGCTCAATGTTGCATGATCATTATAAATATCTATGCGCATTCAGTTCACTCCAGTATTGGCAACTCCAGGCATGATAGTCTGCAACATGACAAGTAGAACCGTATCCACTAGTTGGACAAATGCAAACACGACTTATTCGCAGGATTTGCCTGCAAACCATCATCATAGACACACCACTCCCCACAGTCAAACAACCCTATTCATTCACTCGGCAGCTCAGATATCGTCTGCGAAAGCCAAGACGATCACAACCAATCCAGCAGTTAGGATCATCCAATGGAGAAAACCTCCGAGCCATTTTCCTTTCACCTCAGGACTCACTTTAAGTAGCCCGATTCACCAAGAAACCAAAACAAAGACGACAGAACAGAAACTTTGCTTGAGCGCACCTCCCTACTTCCTCTAGACTATTCCGCAAGCGTCTAGACATTAAGAATCCTGTCTTCTTCTTCTTCTTTTTTTTATTCCTTGCGCAAATATTACTCCTCCCATTCTTGATGTAAAAATAGCACGAGAACTGGGATATGAATACCGAAGAACCGAAACTAGAAATAGTATTAAAAAATGGGAGGCCAAGCAGTTTCTATATGGGATTTTCACCATTTTTGTATTGCTGAAGACACTGAGAAAGTAGAAATGAAGATAATATCTTGACAATAGAAACCCATCTTCTGTATGCAACAGTAGAGTGAGATATAAAGAAACCAGGAGAGGAGGAGGAAGCTTTTTACCCCAAATCCTTCACCGGACCCCTCGCTCTGCCCCACTCTCCCACAGTCTGTGCGGGGGACTTCGATGGCCGCGGGAAATGCCCTTGAAATGGAAGGGAGAGAGCGGTTTTTCTAGTGATACAACAGCGCCCGTACCATGTGCGTTCACCACCACCAAAAAAGGGAAAAAAAAAAAACTGTGAATTGTGACCACGCATCTCCATCCATGCTTCGGGATCTTTGTCCATCCAGATGTTCTGATCTTTTCTTGATGCAGCATATACCAAAAATCACACCGACGAAATGATCTTGTCATCATCACACATATTTCCATTCGTGTTGATCATGCATTATATTCCTTGCTAAGCTTCAACATTTTCATATTTTTTCTTAATTATTTTCAGCCAGTCTTTAGTTGTGTTTGGTTTGAGGTAAAAAGTTTTATGAAAAGTTTTTGAGGTAGAAGTTGTCAAATTGATAGAAAATGATGTGATATAATATGGATAATGATGAGGAATAAAGATAATAAAGTTAAAATAGATAGGTTAGTTAGGAATTGGTAGTTGTGTAAAAATGATTGAAAAGTATGTTAGTTTGTATAGGAAAATGTAAAAAAAAATAATTAAAAATAAAGTAATTATAGAGAATGAAAAGTTTTTGGTAACATTTTTTTGCCGCAAACAAACACACCTAAAGTACGTGTACTTCTCAGATAAAGGATTTGGATTTGGATTTTGAACAGCTTAATATCTTAATTTCAGCTGTTTTAAGCTGTCTAGGCTGTATTTCCCCTGTAATCCAAATCATGCAGATGAAATAATTGGCATGGCTCGGGTTAGTAAACATGTCAAGTGTGCTCTCGGGTTGCCTGATCAAGCTGCATTATTAAGTAATTCTAAATCGTGTTCTTTGGATTTGAACATATTATCGAAACCGTCCAACTTCTACCTCGCAGCTTGGATGATGGAGTGACAGTAAATCAAGCAAATTAAATGATTTTGATGACATGATCTGATCCATTCATTTTTTACGAACCACAGGGTTCTATGTTCGAAGGCCACTCGCCGACGGTTACCATGGCCTGGTGCACCTAACAGGGCACGCGGCATCAACAGTCTGGATTCTTTGCATGTAAACCAAATGTAGCTTTTGCCATTACTATGCTGATTAGATTCTTTAAACCACCAAAGGCAGATTTCAATTTGCAGGTCCCACCAAATGTTCATGGATGGCTCTGATGTTGTATCTCATTAATGGATACGGAATAGCACACGGAGTAATAGCCTTAAATGTTAGTGACTGTGGTGAATTACAGTAAAGAGGAAGAGGGATGATGGTGGGGCCTTAGCAAGCCATAGTCAGCCATGAGAATCTGAGATGAGCAGTCAGAGTCGAGAGCCCCACGGATATAAGTCCAACAGCCAGAACAAGTAAATATCTATTATACATTCATATATATTTATTGTGTATTTGGTTGCACACAAAAAATATCAACCAAAACTTTTCAATCTAAAACATTTTACTCTCCATAATTATCATAATTTTTAATTATTTGTTCACATTTTCGTATACTTTTCAATTATTTTCATTCAACTAGCCTATCTATTTTAATTTTATTATTTTTGCATCTCATCATTATCCCTCTAACAACTTTTATTCTGAAAACTTTTCATCAAAAAATGTTATTTCCGACCAAACCCACCCCTAATTATTTCCTATCCTTAAAAAAAATTTGTTGTTTCCTGGATTCGTTGCTTTCGGTGTTTTCCAAAAACAAGCACACAGATGATGAAATATTTGTTTTTCCTTTTTTATTTATTGTGTCCGAATGTGTTTTCTGGACATTGTGTTTCAGCTGGTTCTTCAAACTGTATTATAAGTTTATAACTGACTTCTCAATCCCTGTCACGTTCAAACCCCAAAAACCTCACTGCAATCGTAACCATCCATACATGACTTGCACCCAGTACTATTCCTGATCCACCTTCAGTCCTACGCATCACACAATTTTTACCTCAGCTGATTACACCATCACAGTCAGATTACCATCTGTTTACTTCCAAGGAATGAAATAGGCCATCTGAGAAGCTGAATGATGACCCAAAAACTAGGGGTGCAACTTGGGCCGGGGTTCAGCTCGAACCCGGCCCGACGAACCCGAAAAAATGCAATGTTGAAACTCTAAGCTTTTCAACCTGAGCCCGAACCCGAATTGCATTTATATAAATTATATATTTTATATAAATTATATTATAATAATAACATATTATAATAATAACATTTACTCATGAATGGATGATGGACAACAGGAGTACGGCATGGCAGGCATGGACAGCTCGTCGCCGAGACAATCTAACATCTTAAGTGATTTCAACAAAATACTTATTCCCAATTTACATTACGATATAGGTCCAACGGTTTTTTTTAAAAAATTACTCTTCACGCCTTTTCTACTGAAGCCTTTTGACCAACGAAATCCTGTTATACTAAATATTAAATTTTTTTGAGATCTTTTTTTCCAACAGAAAAATTTATGAGAACTTTAAAATTATAGTTGTAAAATAAGCTTAAAATAATAGATGAATAAAAAAATACAATTAATGATTAATAATACAATTTTATTGACAACGTTTACACATAATCCATATTCTACTTGATACAAAGAGAATGCTCAAAACAAGTTTATTTCTTTCTACTCTTAAGCGGTATTTGAATTTTTTTTAATTTCATACAATAAATTATTTTTTAAACTTTTTTATATAATAGATTTGTGATAATAAATTATATATAAGATGAGTAACAAAGACATATTAATAGAAGATGTCAACCCGAAACTCAACCCGAGCCCGAATTTCAAAAATAGGATTAGGGTTGAGGTTTACAAATAGGGTTAGGGTTAGGGTTAGAGTTGAAGTTTTACAAATAGGGTTAGGGTTAGGGTTGAGGTGAACCCGAGTTTCATGAGCCCGAGTTGCACCCCTACCAAAAACAGAGTAAAAGTATGACAAATCATCCATTAGATAACACTATTTAGTCATTTTTTTCTCTCCAAATGGCTCACAGGCTTTTTTAAAAAAATAATAATAATTGTGGTTTACTCAATAAGGGCTTACGGGAATAAGTGCTTATTCCTCATGAACAGTGAGAAATCGACAGAAAATATGAGTAGTAGGCCTATGTCTATTAGATTTCCACGAATTGTAAAACTCACAGACTCCTGATTAGCACCATTTGCATGTATATGTGTGTATATATATGGAGAGAGCTTTAGGGGCCTACCAGATGAAAACAGGGATTTGGATGCAAAACCAGCTGCAGAAGATAGAATTTGAGGGCCATGCATGATCATGTCCTTGCCTTTTGTTTTTTCCCCGCGCACATGATGGCGCGGCACACTCTCTTTATTGTTATTGGGTGAATGAATGTTTCGAATCTCCCAACATTCTCAAAATATCAAGGCTCAGTTATTACTGGCAGACCATAGAAAACCAATTAAGATGCCAACCAACTGCGCTGCTTTGTCTAGATTCAACGGGACGACTGGACCGCTGCTTCCGTTCATTTGGGAATTAGGCAAAATAGACCACATCAACCAGCAGAATTTAAATATAAAACTCCCGGGTTTGATTCACAAATATGCAAAATTTTTAGGATTTAGTTTCAAAAACCCAACAGATCGATTGTTTCCATGTGTTTTGATGAGTGCAACCCTTCAACTAATTGATTGTGGTGTTCTATTTTTTTTTATTTGTTTTTTAAGTATAGCTTCACATATGGCCTGACAAAATTCGTGGCAAGTGATTCCATGCGATCTTGAGCCTTTTGCATGCATCTTCTAAATTTTTTTCTTTTGTTTTACGGTGCATTTTTGCATTTTGGGAAGTAATAAAATTTTTGGATGAAAAGTTTTTAAAATAAAAAAAATAATGCGATAGAATATATGTAACAATGAAGAATAGAAAGAATAAAATTAAAATTGATATGTTATTTATATGGATAATTGTATCAAAATAATTGAAAAATAAAGTAGTTTATATAAAAAGATGTGAAAAATAATAAAAAATTGAAGTAGCTGTGAATAACGAAAAGTTTCAGTTGAATTTTTTTTTCGAAAAACAAATCCACCCTTTCGCAATTTTCTTCTAATCAAATAGCAAAATGATCATCCAATATCAAAATATTGTGCATATATACCCCTCTCAGGAAATGGTTCAAAATTAGTCAAGAGCATGTGGCAAGAGGCTAGTGTAAGTGTGTAACACGACATTCCTATTATCTTATTTGTCTCCTCACCTAACTCTTCAAGGGACCATTGAATTAATTTCTTATCTCCCGATGAATTAGTGTGTATTTAGGAAGTGATAGAATTTTTAAATGAAATTTTTTTCGTGTTAAAATTGTTAAAACGAGAGAAATGATGTAATATGATAAAAGTAATGATAAAGAATAAAAAAAAGTTAAAATAGATATATCAGTTGTATGGATAATTGTGTAGAAATATTTTTAAAAATACGATTATATTGTATAGAAAAATATGAAAAATAATTTAAAAATTAGGTAATTATAGAAAATGAAAACTTTTATTTAAAACTAAACACACCCTTAATGTTTTTGAATTTGCCATCAATGCATAAAGATCTAGTGCATTTTTTTTATTTCGGACCTGAACATGTGCAAAATAACAAGCAACGGCTTGGGCTTTTAACAAAGTCGTTGATATGGTAAGACGTCTCCATTTTGAATAGAATAGAGGATAAATTGATAAAGGAATGAGAATAAACATGTTAAAGATAGAGTGGAATAAAGAAAAATAATTAGGATATATAGTCAGTACGAAAATATACAAGAAATAATTTGAATGTAAGAATAAAATGAAAAAAAAAAGCTAATTAAGTGTGACTTTTGTACGTCATTTCCTTCTATTTTATTTTTCCTCATATAAACATTCCTTGAAGTCAATCCTCCCTTGGGGGGATTGTGCACGTGAAATAGGGGTGCAACTCGGATTGGGATGTACCGGGTTTAAGTGAAACCTAAGCCTATTAGATTTTAATGAATCTAAATCCTAATATTAAAATCAGGATTCTAGTGGATTTTAGACTGGATTGACATCAGTTTTGTGTTGTTCTCAAACTAATAAAAATTGTAATCTAACCATAGAATTAAGGAACTCTTTGAACGTAGATACACTTTTAAATATGATAACTTATTTATTCGCAATTTACATAGATATATTTACATAATCTATGATATTTTTGATTTTACTGAAAGTTGGTCTTCTAACTAAAAGATAGCACTAAGTACAATAAAATAATAAATTTACCATCAATAATGACGGTAATAAAAATAATTAAATTGTTGTCTAAATATCTTATAGTTTTTTATAAAAGGTTTCTTTATATTGCTACCGACTATCCAAAACTACATAGTTTACAATGATGCTCGGTGGGTTTCCCTCCAAAAGCATAATAGATTTAACCATTGATGAAGCGAAAGAGCCCAGCAAGTGAGCCGTCCTATTTCCTATACGTAGGACATGGATGAACTTCTCTGACTGAAGCTTTGCTACACTGCTTCTGATATCCCGGATAAACGCCCCTGCTGAGGATACTACACGGCAATTTTCGTTCAAAAAGTTCACCGAAATGAGTGAATCACCTTCGAGCTCCGCATCTGGGAAATTCAATTCCTATGCCCAGTAGATTTCACACGGGGACGCCATTGCCTCAATTGTTAAAATGTCTGTCTTCCCTCAAAACGCCAGCACTTCGTTGCCAGAAAAGATCCCTTTGTGTCTCTTATCAAAGCCCCAAGTCCAATCCAATTACCTCTCATAGTTAATTAATACGTAGACAATAATTTTAAAAAGTCTATATATTTATAATTATTTACAAATTAAGCTGACATAGATGCAATATATTTAACTTTTTATGGACAAATATAGATAATGTTTAGATTTCGGAATAAATATTTTATAATTTAATTAAGTTATGATTATATGAAAAATTATTATTATAATTATTATAATAATAGTTAAAGAGCGCTAATTTTTTGCAGCCATGCATCTGGCCACAAAATATTTTGTTAGTTGTTCATGAACATCTTTAGAAAATTAAGAAAATGTTATTGTGTTTAAAAATTCAAAAAATACTTAAAATATCTAAAAATGATAAAACTTGGTTTATGGATTAAATAAATATACCTTTACATGTTTGTGAAAAAAATAAAAAATAAAAAATATATCTTTTTTAAGCCGGCCTAAGTTGAGCCTCACTAAAGGCCAAAGTAAGACCTAGTTTAGGTCGGCCTAACTAAGTCATCCTCATTAGTTAAAATGCTTAAGATATAAACTTATATAATTCTTTTGACATGCTTAATATATAAATAATATAATCTTTTTAACAACTTAGATGAATATTAGATTTGGACTGGATGAGATTTTTGTACCAGATTGATGTAAAACTTAGTATTGATTTCAATTTCTCCCGGTTTGAGTTGAAACCGGGTTTATTTTGAAAAAAAATCTCAAAAATAAAATTCAAACTTTGTTTTGAAACCGAATCAGGTCAAGTAACTTTGGACTGACTCGATACCAGTTTGCACCCCTAATGTGAAATGATGAACCATTTCCATTGGTGGACCACATATCCAAAGAATGAAATTTATTTTCGATCCATACAAAAATTGGCATTGACTAACCAAATCGTACTTTCATAAAGCAAGAAACATTAGGTTTTGATTTTTCCCTTAAAAGAAATGAATGAAATAGCCACATCATTTGACAATAAGAGTGGGTAGGAAGCTATACGTGGTACTATTCAAAAAAAAAAAGTTAACATTTCTACTATTTTACTTTTTTGCATTTTTATATTTATATTCCAATCATTCTTTTATACAACAATCTTATTTTTTTTTACTTTATCCTAATCATGTTATATCATTTTTATATTTTTCAAGAATATTCGCTTCTCTGCTTCTTGCCGCCCTTCCCACTCACATCACCAAAAAGTGCATAAATGGAGTCATTGGGTATTCAAGAGTGCCTTTCATATTAAAATTTTCAAATAAACTTTACGTGACTCAATATTCAGCTATTGAATCTGCCCGGATTGTAAGCTAATAAATATTCATGTTCGTTTCCCCACTTCACCGATTCACACAAGTACCGAACTTTATGCATGCTGTTCAATGGTCGATCGCAGATAAGACCATTGCCACCCAAGGTCAAGATTTGGCCGAACGCAGCGTCAAAATATATGATAAGATCAATTTCATTGTTTCAATCCTCCTCCCAGATATTATATGAAATGTATAAACTACGTTTTAAGACAATTTTAACTGCAGTGTAGTGATAAATTAAAATAAAAAGTGTAAACGGTTCAATTTTAAACTCTGGCAGATTTCGCTAATAGTGACTTGTGTGCTCAAAAGTCAGAGTTCAAAGCTTGTGAAGAGGGTCGTTTTCCGCTAATGCAATTGTTAAAGGAAAAAACTCAAATGGTTTAAATGCATTTTACAAAATCACATTTTTAATGGGCCAAGAAGACAAGGTTTAACATTTA
Source organism: Annona cherimola (assembly GCA_030490835.1). Taxonomy (NCBI): domain Eukaryota; kingdom Viridiplantae; phylum Streptophyta; class Magnoliopsida; order Magnoliales; family Annonaceae; genus Annona; species Annona cherimola. The sequence continues at coordinate 95,713,904 of CM059973.1, read as the reverse complement.
TTGTGCTGGTGGCGTAGACGCAGTGTATTGAAAAGGATGTTGCACCAGAGAGTATCAAGGAAACACGGAATTACAATTACGCGAACCTTGTTACCAAATAAAAAGAAAAAATAAGAAGTGTAGGTAGATGTACCGGTGAGACACGTGAGAGAGAGAGAGAGAGGGAGCCGTGATTAATATATAACATGGATAAAATTGATAAATAGTTCATTTTTTTATAAAATAAAACGACAAAGGATAATAATTGAAGCTGCCATAGTTGCATATTGGACCATCAATAGATATTGTGTAATTTTTGGCATCATAGCATCTGGTAAATATGATAAAAGTTTAAATGTTGGAAAAAATATTTAAAAACAAACCACCATTCAAAATGATCCTATGAATTGAAATGAGGGGAGAAATGGACCGATAAAAATTTATACCATGACAAGAATATGAAAGTGACGTACGACACATGAAAGCAAAGATAGTTACATATTTGAAAACACGTGCTTTTGGCATTTTGATAAAACTTATGAAAGAGAGTTTTTTTTTTTTGCATAAAAGTTTAAAATGAAAAATGTGATTTGAAATAGATATGTGCAGTAATGAATAGTTAAGATAATAAAGTTAAAATAGGTGTGATAATTATGGAATATGGTTATATACACCATGATGTATTATGATTATATACACCATGATGTATTATGATTATATACACCATAATGCATTTTGGGCTAAAATACAACATTGATTTATTTTTACGATTAGTTATATTTTTAAAATTTTTCTTCATAAATACGTTTTCATTTTACAATACTTTTACATATTTTATTTTTAATTTTTTAAAAATCATAAATTTCAAAGGATTTAACTCATATTTCATTCCTTAAAAAACTTATTTTTAAAAAATCAAAAATAAAAAATAAAAAAATTATAAAATAAAAAAACTTCATGTATAGAATGAATACACTGGGGTAAACATGTTTATGAAGAAATTTTTTTAAAATATAATCAATTGTAAAAAAAAATGAATGTTGTATTTTAGTCTACAATGCATTGTGATGTATATATTAGAACTCCGATAGTATGTAAAAAGTTGTAAACAAATAATTTAAAAATAAGATAATTATATAAAAAGATGTAAATAAATAAATATAAAATAAGACAAAAGTGGATGAAAATTTTTGGATGGAAATTATTTTATAGTAAATACAACATGCAATCTAAGACGTTATATTAAAAATTAGTTTTTTAATCTCCATTTAAATGATAAAGTAGTTAACATGAGTGTACTAAGGTAGAAAAATCTAAGATTTAAAATCAGGGTGAGATAATGACCCATTACTCATTTATTGAAGTAAGACACTTTCATTAAGTGCATGATTATTTGGGATGAACGACCCGAGTGTATTTAAAGATTGCGCACCATGCATCAAGAATAAAGAATATTTGCTAACATGGGCACAGCACAATTAGTATAAGTCCGTGCGTTAGTGTAATTTGATCGATATCCCTTAGGAGCATTTTTTGTAAGTAATGTTTTTTGTTTGAGGAGCATTGATTTATTTCTTATTAAAAAATTCAAGGAAAAAATTTAATGGTAAATTATGCATAAATTGTATTGATTAAAAAAATTAGAGATAGTGCAAAAAAGAAACAAAACATGTTTGGATTGATATAAATATTGTCAAACCTAAAATTTTAATCTAAAACATTTTATTCCCCGCAATCATGACATTTTTAAATTAATTTTCACATTTTTTTAATATAATTACTGTACCTATTTTTACTATCAATTATTAACTTTATTATATTATATTAATTTCTACTGTTTCAAAAACTATTATACCAACAAAATTTTTCTACAAAAGTTTTGCCATTCCTCAAGCATACCTATGAAGGAAAACAATATTTTCCGCCACCGGATCCTTTTCCAAAAACTATTATACCAACAAAATTTTCTCCAAAAGTTTTGCCATTCCTCAAGCATACCTACGCAGGAAAACAACATTTTCTGCAACCGTTGGTGGAGTGTGATTAGGGTGGATTTATTGGCCTATAGTCTATGATTACATTCCATGAAAGTTTGGACGGCCTCGCCCGAGCCATGCCAGCCTGCTCGTGCGATCTATCGGTCAATAGGCTCGCGCGTGAAGTCCGATATGAGTTGCGCAACCAAATCCAACGGCTCACATTGTCTAGTATGGCGAGCCAGGCCACGTGTCCTGGAAAGACTCCCCCGCAGACCTACTATTAGAAAAATGAGTAAAAAATACGAATTAGGTGGGTCTAGCTAAGGCTGACTAGGCTCCCAAGGCCGAGATATGGTGTGGGGTGTCACGTGGCGATGCATCTTTGTCCATGCACACCCACTCTCCTCCCTCACCTATTTATTAAGGATGAGAGAGAGAGAGAGAGAGAGAGGGGCAGAGCGTCCAAAACGATGAGGTTCACCTACACCTATGTGCACCCGAGAAGGCTGTGGGCCCCTTCTGCCAACGCCCACATGCTGTAAGCGTGAGATGATTGGAAGGCACCGAAATCAACTCATGGAAATAATGATGAGTATCCGTCCATCGGTTGCACCCTGTGTAGCCTGGACGGCTGTCCGTTGTCGCGGAACACGTTGCTCGTTGCATGATTTGGACGATGGGAGGCGACCTCGGTGCTTGTCTTACATTGGTTGTAGGGAAACGATGTCGGATGGATTGCACGGTGGGCCACCTTTTGGTCCCAGAACCGGTGGTTAGCGTCGTTTTTACGTGCAGCTAGTTGCACGGGAGCGGCTCTACTTTGAGCGCTCTAGCGGACTTTGCAAGAAAAATCCACCGTAAATGCAAAACGAAACAGTAACTGATAGGGACAGAATTACAGAAATGCCATGCATTTTCGTCGTGACAAAACACCCCTCGTCTCCATAAACTCCTCTCTTTGTTTATATCATTTTAATCCCTGATTTTATTGGTACGTTATTGAATTATTTCAATAATTCTACTTTCCTTCACTATTTTACATGCATGTATATGCATTCAATCATCATTTTTATTTTTCAATTTACTCATTGAGTGAAATTGTCTTCAAACAAAATAGTGGTGAAATAGGGTGTAGGGCCAAACCTCTTGTCATATTTTGATGTATTGTATTTTTTAAAAATTTCAAATAGTCGAAGATTTATAAAGAAATAGTTTGACCGAACTGGACATTATAGTTGAAGATTTATCAAAAATTATTTTGACCAACCTTCGAGTATTTTATGATGTCTAACCAACTGTTGGTAGTGCGGTTGGTTCTGAGCATTGGCAGAAATCCACTCTCCAACCTAAGAGTTGTAAATATGGCTGATTGTAATATTAATTGTTACGATATATAGATATCAATAAAAAAGTATTTTATGATGCCTAAAAGAAATGACCAAATTTACTTTGGGACTAAAGTGACTTTTGGAATCATAAAAATATATAAATGGATATTATAAATGAGTTGGGTTTTCTTAGTTCTTCAAGTACAAGTAGATTAAACAATTTCGCCTTCTTGGTTTTGGGATGCCGAGTTGAATGAATTTTGGAATAATTTAAATAATAAATTTAGTATTAATATCGTAGGAATGATATCTATGAAATAAGTAAGGTTACAATAAATTTAAGAATAAATATAAAAATAAAATTATTATGAACTATAAATATCAAATCAACTCCTAAAAGTCATATAAAAAATCAACTCCTAAAAGATGAATTTTTTTTTTATTGAATTGGATCCATTCAGCTCATTGGCCCTGGAAACTTAACATTTATTACTGTTACCACCATTTTGTCTATCATGTTCTTTATTCTCACTCCTTTTCTTTTCAACTTCTCTTGTCCACGTGCATGAGCCATGTACCACAAATAGAATATTTTTTGGGGTGGAATGGTTTTAGCTTCCCTTGCGAAGTTAGGAGCAAACTACTTTGGCAGTCAGCAGTCAGCAGTCAGCAGTCAGTGCAACTCACAGGCAGTTGTAGGCATTTTGTCTTCCATGCAAATTAGAATTCCAAATGAGGACTTGTCCACAGACCGTGCGTCATTAAAATCATCAAAACATTCAAGTTTATCCTTGCACTCTTTGAAAGACACCCACATACATCCACACATTTTATAAATAAATAAACACTCTTAAACACCAAACAGGCAAACAAGCATAGGCCAAGGACGACGGTCTAAATTTGTAAATAAACGGATTCATAGGGAGAAAAAAGAAATAGCTGGACAGTCCATGCTTTTTGCGGCAAGGTATAGCCACATTAATTAGCTCAAATCACTTGGCTCTTATTAGCTAAAGTTATTGCAGGCATGTCCGGGTCCAGACATGTCTGTCTGGACTCTCGACCCCACCCATGTCTAATTGAAACACATGAGAGCAAATGATGAAGCATTCATGTGCCGCTATACTGCTTGGAATAATTTCTTGAGCTCATTCGGGTGGAGAGAGTACAACTCGTGCACTGTTAAATGCTACGTAATAATTAATTGGTATTTTTCTTGGAAATTTCATTATACAAAGCTGCAAAACAACATGATTAATTTTTAACATTATAGTGGAATCTATCATAACTCGTAAGGCATACAATACGCGTAGATTTCAAATTCATAAAATTCTAGTTGTAATTTCAAAAAATAACTATATTAATTTACAGATCAAAAACTTTCAATAAATAAATTTACTAAACTCCCCACGAGACAGAAGTAAGCTAAATGAATTAGAAAAGCCGTAAATATAACAATTAAAATGCAATTTCAAAGAATTAATCTATTGGTTTAGAGCATCACAAATTTCAATAATGTAATTGACAAAATCTCTAATAAAATAGGGATAAAATAAATAATTAGATAGGGGCAAACAATAGAGGTGGGTAAAAAGTACAATTATTTAAAAAAAATACAAGAAATATGAAAAATAATGAGAATGGTTAAAATAATGCTACCTATAATATAGTTGACGAGGGGTGGACCACACGTGCTGCACACGTGGAATTAACGGGGCTAGAATCTTAATGGCGGATGGACAGAAATGGGTGTCCGAAGGGCAGTAGATTGTAGATAGTCGGCCCCCAAGAGCTGTCACGTTCGCCCCACAAGGCCAATTTGGCTACTTTACCGATTATGAAATTCCCCCACAGGGCACCAAAAGGGATGATCTGCTAAATGACGAAATCGCCCTTTGCTGAAGATTTTTACAAATTTTTGGGTGCGGAAATGTCACTCCCAATGACAATGCACCAGATATTTTGGCCCGGTTTGTCCAAAGAATTGGACAGTATTAACCTTGTCTGTTAGACTCTGGACCTTATTTTCACCCTCTCTCTCTCTTTCTCATTATTCTTCTTCTTCTCCTAAGCCCCTCGAAACCATTCTGGTGGGTTTGGGTCTTCCTCTTCTTTTGCTTGAACATCACTTCTTCCCCCATCAGCTAGCATTAGCATGCACACCTTCCCCCTTTTCCTCCCTCTCCCACCTCTCAATCTCAGAAAAATCAAGTTTTCCTTGCTCACTGCAATGAATTTCTAAGGTGGCGTGGCATCTCTTAGTAATATGGACTTTGGATTGGTGGGTTTGGATGGTTTTGTGGGGGGTGACGGTGGGTTTTCACCTTTGGTGTCAGAGGCTGAAAGCAGGCAGAGAGGTTGTGGTGGATCTGATTTCCTCAAGCAGGGGAGGTCTGCGCTGTTAGAAGACGAATGGAGGAGCTTGAAGATGGCAAGAACGGATGATTTCGGAACCTCCAAGGCAATGCAGATGCAGCACAAAGCTCCCCTTCATAGATCTAATTCACTGTATCCAGATGGGCAGCAGCAGCAGCATCTGATTAGTTTTGCCTTACCCAAGCAAGGTGTACTCATCAACTCAAACGATGGGCACACATACCCACCCTCTACGTATGGTAGAAATGCAGGTACACAAGTTTGCCGTACATGGAAGATCTCTTCGCATGAATTCAAAAATCTCACATACATATTTTTCACCTGGTTTTTGTACGGATCCTCGTCTTGTACTGGAATTTTCGACCAGGGTCTTTTATTTCGCACCTAATCAACTCATGTATCGTAAATTGGATTTCGAGACGTCTGTGTTCTGTTGTTTTCCCAGAGTCGGTAAATGCAAATCCCAAACAGTGACCCGAAGAAGTTAGTGGAGAAGGGCGGACAGCTACCATTTAATTGTTTTTGTTTTTTCAATTTATTTCGATTTTATTTCTCTCGTCGAGTTTCCATAAATGTCACAGACAAGAACTTTTCAAGATTTTTATTTTATTTTTGCTTTTTTTGAAATTCGATTTGGTTGTGCTTCTGTTTGTCGGGCTTTCTCTCTGATGTGAGTGTTCTGTTCCTTTTTTTTTTTTTTTTTTCCTTCCCAGGTCTGAGTTCTGGAAGCTCCAATGTCAGCATGCATTGTGGGGCTTTGGCAGGGTCAAGAGGTCCATTCACCCCATCTCAGTGGATGGAACTGGAGCATCAGGCTTTGATCTTCAAATATCTCCATGCCAATGCCCCAATCCCACCCAATTTACTCACTCCAATCAGGAAAAGCCTCACCCCATCCGGGTTTTCTGGGTTTCCAGCTGCGGCTTTGAGAACCAATGCATGTAAGCTTGTTGTCCTCCTATTTGAGATAAGATCCCCTCTTTCTCGATCTGAATCGTTCATTTTTCTATGCGTTATTTCTGAATCGGCTGTGGCGTCTTGAATTTCTGTTATCTTTGTATGGTAATTGTTATAATCTTTTTATTAGGTGTCATGAAATTGGGATTATTTTGGGCTGCTGCTCCTTTCTTCACAAAGAATTGGTTCTGTTTTATTTCCTTGAGAGTTGAGGCATCAATATCTCATGTGTTTATTACCGAAACTATGCTGGGAGGGGTTTGAATTTTAACCATGGAGTTGATTTTGGCCACAGTACCTGTAGCTTCGGGTTTGGCTGGCTAAACCTCGTGCATATGATGTGGAAATCATGACTTCTTCTGGCCCTGTTGCAGGGGGATGGGGGCCTTTTCACCTGGGTTTCTCCGGCAACTCCGATCCGGAGCCGGGGAGGTGCCGTCGGACTGACGGCAAGAAATGGCGGTGCTCTAGAGACGCGGTTGCCGATCAAAAGTACTGTGAGAGGCACATGAACAGGGGCCGCCACCGTTCAAGAAAGCCTGTGGAAGGCCAGAGTGGCCATGCCGCTCCTGGCCCTGCTGCTGCTGCGAAGTCAATGCTGGTCACCGCTGCGACGGCTTTGGCAGGTCCCAGTGGGAGTGGTCCATCCAATAGTGCTGCCATTGCCCAGCAACAGATGAAGGGCTTGCATGCTAGCACTGTTCATTCTGGCACATACATGGGCAGGTGGGAATATCGTTCGCAGTTCTTTCTATTCCCTTGCAATTTCCTTCTTTATTACATCTCGAACACGTGCGGTTGATCTGCCTTTGTTTCTTTAGTTAGCTGAGATTCTCTCGTGGACTGAATTTGGTTGAATTTCAAAATGATAGGTGAATATTTCTTCTGGAAATTTGATTGTTGACCTTATTGTCTTGTGAATCCATTCATCTGAAATCTGAATATGGCATGCGTGTGTAGAGTTGGTTGATCCTCTAATTGCTGTGTAAAGATGGGATTTTTATATGCGTTTGCTCCACCGGATGGTTGGCCTGGACCGTCTCTCCTAAACTGAAACTGATCCCAGTGGCTGAGTACATGATGCCCAGTTGGAGAATCCAGCATTGAGCCATTGAGCATACTAATTATGCTCATTGCATTTCATCATATACATACTCATTGCATTTGCAGGATGAGATTTTGTGATCTTCGAGTCTTTTTTTTTTTTTTTTTAATGTTTTGTTCGTTTGCAGGATGTTCATCGACAAACCAAATGTGGAAGACCGAATGCAGGATTCCCACTCCCTCTCAATGCTGTCGTCTGTGAACCTCAAACCCAAAGACAATCAACTTCCCATTTTAAAACAGCATCTCCCATTTGAAGAATCCTCCCAAACAGACTTTGGGCTCATCTGCTCTGATTCCATCCTGAACACTCATAAAAACCCCTATGTAGAGAGCCGAAACTTCATAGACGACTGGCCAAAGAGCCAATCCGATCGATCTGCAGTTACTTGGCCTGATGTAGAGGAGATACAATCAGATGGGACCCAGCTCTCAATTTCAATCCCTGTGGCTCCCTCAGAGTTCTCCTCATCAACCTCCTCACCCATCCAAGAGAAACTCACTCTCTCCCCCTTGAAGCTGTCCCGGAGATTCGACCCGATTGAAATGGGGTTAGGGGTTGGTGAGGTCCTGAATGAGGCCAGCCAAAGGCATGCTACCTGGATACCAATCTCTTGGGAGAACTCCATGGGAGGGCCTTTAGGAGAGGTGGTTCTGAACAACACCAATAACACTCCCAAAGAGTACAAGGACTCTTCAGCAGGACTCAATCTCATGAGTGGGGGCTGGGATACCAGTCCCCAGCTTGGATCATCACCTACCGCCGTCCTGCAGAAGACCGCATTCGTGTCGCTCTCCAACAGCAGTGCTGGGAGTAGCCCAAGACCAGAAAACAACAGGACCCATGATCAAACTAGCCTGTGCGACGACGTCGTTGGCTCAACGCTCGTAAGTTCCTCTGTCCCCTCCATGTAAGCTATGGAGTTGAAATTGAGAACCACTTTAGATGATGAGAGAAAGTGGTTGTCATTCCAACATAAAAAAGGTTTTTTTAGTATGAGAACTGAGAACTTTTTTCTTCCTTTCTTTTTAATTTCATATCTTTGGTTTCTTTTTGTCTAATTTATGATTTCACTGGTGTTTGCTGTTTGCTTGTTAGACTTCCTGGGCTGTTACTGTACGAGACATTTCCCAGTTGGCTTGTGATATGTACTGTTTATGTATGATTTGGAAATCAGTTCTTCATTTTAAAATATCCTGGATTTTTTTTTATTGGTTGTCTGTGATCCATAGTCTGCTATCTGCATTGGATGATAAGACGCTGCCAAGCTGCCAATCTTAGCAATATCCTTGTCAAATTTCATCATATGCAATTGAAATGGAGGAGTGTTCCATCCATCAACAGGTGGTTAATGATAGTAATACATTGATCTACAACATGTGGCTCGTTTATGCATCATTGTTCTTCATTTTTATTACGTGTGATATTAAGAAAAGAAAAAACTAGAGAAATGAAGTATGCATCCAAAAAAAAAAAATTGAAGTAATTCGACATAACATAAAAGTAACGCCAACAAGTGATAAACCCCAAATTTTGCCAGGTAGAGTGGCCCGTAGACTTGCAATTTTTTATTGGAAAAAAATCAGTTTTTTGTGCTTGCGACGTTACCATTTATTACTGTGGAGCTCATAAATCAAATGAACTGATTATTTCGATTTCATGGTATGAATGGTTAAAAATATCATTCGGAAGCAAGGGTTTTTGAGGTTATGGATGGACGACTGAGGAGAAGAACATTTATGAAAAGGCAACATATGATTTCCGATATTTTAATTGACCTCAGCGTTGAAGTTGGGCTTTTGGAATTTTTTTTATTTTTCCCCTACTACTTTTGTGTTCCCGTACGTAGATTATTTGCAGCCCAGAGCCTGGGGCTTCGAGCCTTGATGAGACAAGCCCACACACGAGGGCGTTTGTTTCTTTATTGGTCTGGGTTTCATGGAATGATGTCAAGCCAACCTTATTTAACCTTGTTTGTGAAAAGTTTACCTACTCCTCTCTTTTTTTTTTTTTTTTTTTTTTTTTTTTTTTTTTTAATAATAAAGAATGTGTTTGGGTAAGGATAAAATTTTGGGTGGAATTTTTTTGAAAATAAAAGTTGTCAAATAATTTAATACGATAGGAATAATAATGAGAAGTAAAGAGGATAAAGTTAAAATAAATATGTTAGTTGTATGGATAATTGTGTACAAATGATTGAAAAGTAGGGTAGTTGTATAGAAAAATGTGAAAAAATGATTAAAAAATATGATAGTTGTGGAGAGTGAAAAGTTTTAGATAAAAAAATTTTAACTTGACATTTTATATCTATTGCCAAACACACTAAAAAAAAAGAACTTTTAGTGCTATCCTAAATTTACCTTGATTTTAAAATTTCAGCCCTATCCCAAAAGTTTGGGGTTAGTTGGATAGATGATGTGAGATGATAAGAATAAAGTGAAAAAAAGTAGAAATAGATAAGATACATAGAAAAAGATGTGAGAAAATAATTGAAATAAAAGGGTAAAATGGAAAAAATTTAAGGCAGTAAGGTAATTAAAGTCTGAAAGTGACAACAAAAGGTGAATAGGAAAAGTAGTAAACATGCATTGCTTTCCATTCAATAGGATTGGGGTTATTTTTAATTAATAAAATTTAAAAAATTTAAATGAGCTTCATTAGTTTATAAATTTAGTATTCAATCTTAATCAAAACGATCAAAATATTAAATAAAATTATATATGTACACGCAAATTTTGAGTTTAGGCATGGATACGTGGACAAAAAATGGGACGAAAATAAATTGGTATGAATCGTATGATCTGATGGGATAGGAGAGAATGACTATAAACAAACTAGTAGTAAGGACATAATAAAATTTTAATTAAAAATTAAAAAATGCCTCAACACACGAGTAGTGGTAAAAAATATGATTGTTGGGGTGGTTAAAGTTTCTTATGCATTAAAAAGAAAAGGAAAGGAAAAAAAAAAAAAAAAAACGCCAGAACGGATATATGACATGATACCATGTGAAACGCTATACTTAAATTGGCAGCGAACACTGAAGATTCCAAGGTGTGATCAACGGTGCAGATGGCCACACAAGTTTCTGCAAGTGCCCTGTCCTGGTCCCCAAAACTTTACCAAACGAAAAAAAAAAAAAAAGGAGAGAGAGAGAGAGAGAGAGATCTGCCGCAACTGCAACTTGCAATGGTAGCTATTATCTCGTCCTTCCCGAAAACATGAGAAATTCATGAATGACTATGACCCAACCAAAGATTTAAAATTACCAAAAGAAGAGACAGCGTCGCTTTCTGTCTTTGCTGGCATAGCATATTCACGACTTGGCCCTCGGTGGTCTTATACATACCATATTCCTCAGCCTTATTCCCAACAGCCATCAGCCATAGAACAAACAACAAACAGCTATTACCATCAGAACCAATCCTTTCCCTCCATTTAAATCGCAATAATCCGACACTTGTTTTCTATCCATGACGTGGTCATCAGATGGGTGTTTAGTACACGTGCCGATACAACGAACCATGATTAGGCGTATGAATAAGAACAAGTATGAAAATAAAGACTTGGGCTCATCCATGTTATTTTTTGATCTGATGAGTTGATTTTTATTTATGTGCAATGTTGTGTGATGATGTTCTCCTATCCAGCAGTCAATCGTGACTGCCAATGGGCTTATAATTAAAAGGGATTTTTCGCATAGATATTCTCGATTTCTGATCCAATTATACATGATGATAACTTTGCTTGTTTTGAGCATACTCTTGAGGGATTTTGTCTTTAATTCTACCCGTAATCAGAAAAAACGGCCGTAAGTAAATAAGGATAAAATATAAGTAAGAAATTAACAAAATTAATACTCGAAAGTAAAGTAGTTGCATATAACAATTTTGTAGTCATTAATTATATAACTTGAGCATTTTCTTTTTAATAATTTATAGTTTCTAATGCGACCCATAAATCCTTGCACCCGTTTGGTTTTTTTAATTTTAAGAATTTCTTGTCTACATATATTTGTTTATGATGTCGAAAATTATGATAAATGTAAATTCTAACAGTCGCATATTCACTCTCAAAAAGTGTTAAAATTTTAATCGAAGTGCTTATTGATAGCATATATAAATACTTATTAATAAAGATAATAAATAATTTAGGTTTTAAAAAAATTATAAAATTAGAAAAGCAAAATGCCAACAACCTAACATACCCTAATTTCTCAATTAACGTAATTACATGCACTTTCATACTCACCAATCAATGTATTGTTGTGGCCCCACACAGATGCAAACGCAATGTAGCCACTGCCGCCTTTTTGACGTTTTCGGGACCGCTTCAGACGATGTAAGGAAGCCCATAGCGTGTCTTTGCATTTCGCAACCTCACATGCCCGCACGCCACTCCGATTGAGAAATCATACTCCTGCGATCGTGTATGCGACGGGAGCGCGTGTCTAAGATCCATGCCTTTCAGACACGGAAAACAGATCTTAGCAGAGAGCAAGCGCTCATTTGTACATTCACGTGTGTTTCCACACGCAATCCCCCCATGTGCGAGTAGGCTTTTTTTTTGTGTGTCTTCTGAAAGGATGCGAGTAGGCTTCCTATGCTTTCGGAGTTCGGACACCGCCAGCAATTAGACCTATGCCGGCGCCATGACGCGGCATGTCTCGGTCGCGAGAGGTTACCACCGTGTGACCGTTTGGATCTTCCGTTGCAATTGACAACTCATGCGCGCCAGGTAACACCGAAAGTGAAAGTATCAACCATATTTGGAAAAAAAAAATAAAATTGAAAAAACTTTTCAAAATTGTCACTTCGGAACCCATTTCAAAGGGAAAGGGTGTTGGGATAGAATAATTCTTTTATAAAAAAAAAAAAAAGCCTACTTTGATAATTATATAAATTTTTTATTTTAGCATTACTTTTGTTCATCAAATTTTTTTTTATCATTGTTTATCTAGTTAGAAACCTCAAAATCTCCTCTAGTAAAATATTTATTTAGGCTATAAATTGAAACAATTTAAACTTAGCAAGTTAGCATTCATTGATTAAGATTATTTTGCATGCTATGAATTGAATATTCGAATATTTTAAAGTCATAATACTTCAGTGCTGAAATAAACAAATTCGAATACATGTTTTAATACATTTTGGCACGACACGTATCATATCCAATTTTAAACGAAAATATTAATATTTTAGATAAAATAAATAAATATAAAGGAAGCGTTTCAGTCGTAGATGATGTTTTCAAGTGCGTCGGTACATTTATCAAGTTTGTGTTACGATGAGTCACACGTTAAAAAATCTATAAAAATATCTACTCAGTTTTGAAATTCACTTGAATATATTAAATAGTTTATTGATTATTGTAAAATTATATACAGATATTATTTTAAGTTGGATAAATATTTTAGAAGGTTTAGGCGGTTTGATTTATAATTGGTGAGTTCATTTGTAATTTGTGGGATTTTTAACAATACAAGTTTTAACGGATTAAGATTCACTCTCTCTAACAAATGCAAGTTTTCGAGTATGATTTTTTTTAGTTAATATAAAAATTAAAAATAATAAATGAGTTAGAATCGTTTAATTACAAGATGAAACTCAAATAAACCGAAGTGCTTTGCTGTATTAAATGAAACAACAAAAAATTGAAAATAAATTACATGCAATTATTATTGGACTCTGAAATTTTAATCTCATTATTATTTAGATTTTCCGGCACGGAATTCAACAATGGTTAGAACAAGGACGTCGTCTTGGCACGTTTGGCGGCTTTGGGAGATGCATTCCGCTCTACATTCGTATGGAATGCACCAATGCCACGAAATTTCAGCCTCACCCATTACAAGCATTTCCTGGAATTGGAAGGCTACGAGAGTGCATGAACAATGCTCTGTTTTAAAACCGAGCCAACTGCACAAGCCCTTCAGCGTAGGCGAAAGAAAGATGGGCAAGAACGTGAGCAGCAACAGCAGCGTTGCTAGCCTTTCGTGGGAGCATGCACCAGGCATTCGCAAGGTGGGCAAAGAACCACTGCCACCACCTCCATGCCCCTCACTAAGTCCTAAGATTGTAGGCCATGCTCTTCAGATCCCACTTCCTCCATGCCCATTTCAGCCGCCTTCCAGATGCCCGTCCGGCAGGGATGTCACAGCTGAAGATCCCTTCTTGGTTGCATACATCAAATGCACCAAAAGCTCCAGAAAAGACCGCGTGTCGTATGGCAAGAGGAAGAACGAAAAGAAAGAGAGAATTGTGGATATGTTCTCTTGTAAGCATTCATGTGGCGTGAGAGAAGATAGCATGGTGAGTATGGTTCATGTTCTTGTTCCAGTTGACGGAGAAAGGGGGAGAGAAATGCAAGGACGTCGAAGCTTGAACCGCTGATAAAATCAACGCTACGCATTTGAGTACTGCAAAGAATTTGCAAATTCCGGTTTTAGCTGCTTTGGGTAGGATAGAAATTATTATTACTACTATTATTTAATATTTATATGCTTTAAGTTCTCTTCTTAGGCGAACAGCATAGCATGCTCATTTCTTTTGTTTGAAGAATCCACAGAAGTGTATGACTCTTGCGGTTGGGTAATTAAAGTTCCAGCCCACTGCCTCATTCATTACTAGTTTCTGTTTCTGTTCCAACCATTTGAAAACATGGCTAGTTAGGATCACCACCCAAGTCGTGTTTTTCACGTACTAGTTATTCTCAGCATCTATGATGATGATGAAAAGATAAGCCGGCATGGAATGAACCACGATAAAATAGATAAGCATTTTAATTAGAAGAAAATGAGATAATAACTGAAAGCATAAGTAGTGATGAAAGTAGACATATTGAGAATAACTACGCCATCATGCCTGTAACCAAAAAATGCTAGGGATCAACAAGATTAGTACCCTTCCTTCGAATTTGGACAGCTCCACGGGAAATCATTCATCCGTCAGTATTTTAACCAAGGGTAAAAAGACCAGAACATCAGACAGATGTTACCTAATGAACCACTGTTTATACGCATGTAGTGAAACAAGGAAGAAAGCAAAAGATCGAGAAATCAAAACTCACAAAGCAAACGAGATTAATAAGATTCTCATATCAGGGGGTTTCTTTTACATCCCGCTAGCACTAAACAGAAATATATATCTCAGCCTTTTCATCCCTCACAAAATATGAAATAAAAAAATAAGGGTATAAGATTATATTAGCATTTAACAAATTAAAAGTTTCTTAACAAGGTTGTTAAGAAGATCAAATCCAGTGAGTGTTCTGGATGACAGCCACACGTTGCAGGGCTACATGGGTATAAGCTGGGTGTCGAGTATAAGACCAACCACATCATTCATTTTTGGGCATTGGAACCAAACCCAATGCTCTCATTTTCTCCATCTTAGCTTTGCATTCTTTATTGAAAGACATAAATGAGTTCTGTCGCTGAGCAAATGCCAGTCTGAACTGTCTTATATCCTCATCAAGGTCTTTCCTCTTCCGTAGCTCTGCATTGAAGTTTTTGAACAAGTCCTCCTTTTGAGCAGTATTGAGAGCGAGGCCTTGATTTGATGCATGTAGATTTTGCAGCAGTACAATTTCCTTTTCTTTGAGCTCACTGAAATCCTTCTCCAAACCCAGGCATCTTTCTTCAGAAGCCTTTAGAAGTTGAAAGCTGTCGCTCCTCTGTCTTTCTAAAGCTTTGTAATTTTCTTTAAGAGCATCTAATTCTGCTTTGCATTCGTCAAGGCTTTGAGAAGATTTCTGGAGATTTTTCAGCAAAGAACTTTGCTCTTCTCTCATATTGTTGCACATATTTTCACAATGTTCACATCTTTCCTTTGAAGCCTTTGCCAGCTCAATGTTATGATTGCATTCTTCTTTTAACATTTTGTTACTCTGTTTAGAAGAATCTAATTCTGCTTTTACCATCTCATGACTTTGAATCGATATGTGTAGATTTTGCAGCAGAGAAGCATTATCTTCTTTTAGAGCATTACACTCTATTTCCAAGTCCTTGTGTCTTTCTTCAGAAGCCTTTATCAGTTGAATATTCTGATCATATTCTCTTTCCAACATTTTGTAATGTTCTTTAAGTGTATCTAGATCTGCATTCATCTTCTCCTTCCAATTTTGATCTGCATCT
Organism: Annona cherimola; assembly: GCA_030490835.1. NCBI lineage: Eukaryota > Viridiplantae > Streptophyta > Magnoliopsida > Magnoliales > Annonaceae > Annona > Annona cherimola. Next base: position 95,698,046 of record CM059973.1, on the reverse strand, counting down.
TCTTCACCTATTGCCAATCCCTTCATCACGAAAATTACGAAAATTAGTGGATGCAGCTTAGGAAAAGAAGAATGCATTACGAAAATTAACAAGCCGATCCAACAAAAATTAGACACCGTTATGAAGAAAAGAACTCCTCCACTGACATGGATAGGCGAGAATTGGAAAAGGTGATTAGGTGGCCAAAAATGCAGACCATGTATGATTCCATACCAGCTGGTAGATAATATTATTTCAACTCTCAGTTTCAAGATCAGAACACTTTGAGGTTCCTTTTGCAGTGGACCATTTGCTAGTCAGTGTCAATTCATACATCCTACATTCCTACTCCTTATTTTATGACGTAGTATAGTACACCAAAGTTTTATGCTCCCATCTCTATGACATTATTTTCCAACAACACAATGCAATAAACACCTCATCAATAAGGCACAGTTTAATGAAATTTTATAATAAAGCTACAATGCCTTCATATGGAGACAAGCAATAAGCTTGTGAGAAACCACATGTAATTATCAGCAAAAAAGTATTACAAGTATCTACATGTTAAGAGATACTAACGCTTTTACTGTATACTACCTAAATATCTGAGACCATAAGAAATAAAAAATACTAATATGATGATAGATAATAAGAATAAACTGAAGTTACATCTTAGTAGGCACTGGAAGACATCTACCTTATATGTCCTTGAGGATTGCAGCTTCTGTGAGCTCATGAGGATGGAATTTTCTTCTCGTGATGACATCAAAGTTGTAATTGTCGCATTTAGCTTCTCAGAGAGGATTTTGGACTGTTCTTGGATTGAGGAAGTCTGCTGATTCTGGAGCTCATCATCACCAATAGCTCTCAAGAAATGTGTTTCTAATGTCGAGAAAAGCTGCATGCCAATGTCTGTTGTGCTAGATATCAACTTCCGATCAAGAGAAATCTCTTCACATGAGAAACTCTGGTCAAAGAAAAAGGAAGGCAGCTTAAATATTCTCAATGGAAGAAGAGTTTTGTCCTCTGCATATATAACAGGAAAAAGAGCAATGAAAAATCGTCACCTGCACAAATGATAAAATATCCTTGTAGATACCCTTGCAAAGGGCTACAGATTCACACATTTTTTGTGGGATTTCTCTGATTAACAGCGCCTCTTGTTGAAGTTCAGATATTTCTTGCAGCAGCTGGTTGTTCAATGCTGTCTGTTTCATACTATTTTCCTAGAAAGGATGTGCACATAGCTAATTAGGATATATGGTGGTCGTACTGATTTGGTGTAACAAGCTTTGACTGTAATGGGCATATAGTCAATAAACAGCATGAAATGAATTTAAAACAAATTTATGCTTATGAGTGCATCATATATGAATACATTTTGTTCTAAGATAACAGCTCTGGATAAAGGATATTGGACAATTTGATCTAAAATACTAAGAACCTCAAGCACTTCCATTGCCGTCAGTATTTGTTTGGTTACTTGTACGGTTGTACCTAAGAGCACTAAATATGGAAGAGTTTTCAGGATTAAAAAAAAAAATGCAAAGTGAAAAAGTAAGAGGTTACCTCAAGTTCATTCTTCTTCTCAATAACATGTTGCAACTGTGTCCTTAGATTTTGAATCTCCTCTTTGTATTCCTCGGCAGTATAACCCTGCACTCTCAAAATGAATACAATAGAAGATGATGTAAAATATTCACAGATCTATTCCAAAAGCACATGTTGCATAACACAGAATTCACAGCCATAGTTATCCATCATATGATAAAGTGCATGGATATTTATCCTAAGTAACCAACAACAGGATAAAGGATGATCCAGATCTAGATCATTAGTGATGGCTCTTCCAAAAGTGTTATTGATACTTAAATATTTGACCTTTTGATACTGGCAGGACATCTAATTAGTGGTCCAGCAGTTGAGTCCAGCCGATGAGTCCATCAAAGTAAACAATATAGAAATCATGGAGCCAATGCACGTGGCTAAATTATAGGTTCAATGATAATAAATAAATGTTTCATCAATATGAATTGGAATCAGTTTCAACTTAAAATGGAAATAATAAAATCACCTAACATCAGCTCAAATGCAATAAAGAAAAACAGTAGAGCATAACAAGTGTTTTGTGTCATTTGCAAGGAATTCAAGTCTTAAAAAAAAATTTAAGAAAAAGAAGAAAAATAGAAAGAAAGCATAAAATGATAGTTTAACGTATCCTCTAACATCAAGGAAATTTTGAAAAAAATCCAGACTAAATTGAAAGACAATACTACATACTAACTGATTGAAAGGAAGAACTCACAGAACCAGTGTCAGTATTTGGGAATGAATCCTGTCTTCTGTCTGGAGTCATATGAAGCGAATCTAAGTCAGTGGTATGCCCTTTGTTCAGTTTCATCCACATGTCTTCATCCGCTACATCAATGAAATCATCTGGAACTGGACTGGAGCCATGGAATCTTGAATAATCTGATCGCTTGATAACAAATGAGTTTGGGAAAGCTTTAAAACAAGGCGTTCCAAAAGAATCTTCTTGTAATATGTCATAGTTTCCACTGAATCCTTCACTAAATTTTTGTTGTCTTGAAACCTTTCCCTGCACAGCAAAGAATGTTCAGTCTTGACCCCCCCCCCCCCCCCCCCCCCCCCCCCCAAAAAAAAAAAGTCATTCAGCAATATCATCATTATCTTATCTTTCATCCACAGGAAGCAACTCCTTAGGTTTCGCAATTAAACACGTGGAAACCAAGCCTATATGACAGTAATGATGCATCACGAAAAATGCCAAATATTTCAGAAATATTGCTGTCATTGCACACCACAAACTTTTAATCTCGTTTGCAGCCATTTCAACTAACTATAGCAAGGTGTAACTAACATGAAAATGCATAATGTATTATATGAATCTAGAAACATACCTGGTCAATGGAACTCAAGCTATTCTGAGGAATCGTTTGTTCACAGCTGAATGACTAAACAAAAACAAAAGGAATGAAGCAAAATCAATTAAAAGGAAGCATGAAAATTTCTAAAGCTTCTCTAAGATATAATGTCAGGAAAAAGGCAAATAAAAAGATAGCTTTATCAATTCTGTTGTCATTGCTGCAGAAATCAAACCTGGCTATCATGATCTGAGAAAGTAACAAGACTATTAAGATTGTCTATCTTCATTTGTTGCTCCATAATATGCAATTCTCTCTCTTTATGTGATTTTCTCTCTTCCTCAAGCTCCATGGCAAGTCTCTGACGTTCTAGCTCATTCTAATAATTAAAACAAGAGAGGAAAGATGGAAAAAAAAAAATCCAACCCATTAGGAAAAAAGTAACTAGTAAAAGTATACATGGCAGCAAGCCACAGTGATGACAGATAGAGATGGTTACTTTGAGCATGTCCTTCCGCAGCTTTAAGATTTCCTGCTCCAATACCTCTGAATGAGATCCCTGCACAGAGTTTCCTCACATACAGTAAGGACTTGAACTAGTGTCACAAGTTTCTAAAAAGGATATGGACAATCACCTGAAGTTTTCTACGCAGTTCTTCTATCTCCAGCTTTTGCCGCTTCAATAGGGCTGCGTCAGTCAAAATCTATGGGGAAAAAGGATAGAGAAAAAAGCCATCAGCAGTTAGGTGCACAATAGAACAGGACAATCTGAAAGCAAAGATGCAGTGAATTCAATCCAAATAACTTGTGTGTAGGAAACAAATAGAGGTAATTCGATGAAGACAACCAAGGCCTTCCAGACCTTAGATTATAAAAATCATTGCCTTTCCACCAAGACATATCCCATTACGATGGGACTCAATCAGGAACAATCATTGTCACCAGAACTAGAAATATAAGCCTATGAAATATTAATATTGGAACCAATCTAAAGTAATCAATCCCTTTGAAATTTCAAAGGAATCAATTCATTTACTGGCTTAATCAATTAACTTACATGATCCAATCCATCCATTATAGTTAAAAATCTATATTTAGCTAACAATGCAATTATTTTGATACAAGTTTTGCTTGGGCATAGAATTAATCACTTAAAAGTGAGTTCGCTTTTTTATGGATCAAACATTCACATTTAAAAGTCTTATTTATTGGCCTACCAAAGCTTTTAATAACGCAATCGCTATATTCTTATTTAAACAAATATCTTAAAACACAACAAATGGTTTGGATATCCTAAATTAATCCATGAAGCCAAACAACTAAACCGTTTGAAATTTAAACAATTCCTTTAGATTAGTTCTGATTAAATATTGGATGGGATATCCTAGCCAAAATATTTTAAGTAGCCTATTTTTTTCTCAAATGACCTTTCAATATGAGAGCCAATCTTACTAAAACTGAGACAGAGCAACAAAATCAACATAGTAAAAGAACTAACCTCATTCACTTGAGCGCAGTTGGTAATACGCTTAGCCCTGCTTGCAAACTGAAGGGTCCCCCTTGTTTCCTCAATGTGAATCTAAATTTGATAGAAGCATAATGTAAACCCGTTCGTGATGGACAATCAAACTGTAAGTAATGTAGCAGAACTGATAAATAATACCTCCTCAGGTGCAACCGTACAAATAATAGATGTCTTGGCATTACCACCGAGAGCGGGTTGGAGTATGCGAGTGAGTTTGCTATCACGATATGGAATGTGTCCCCTACCATAACAATGAACTTGCTTCAACTGTCACAGTTCCTTAAATAATGAAATGGTTCTATATATGAATCATAGTATCATAGAACTGGTCCTATATATGAATCATACTATCATACCTTTGTTTTCCCCCGTCACTAAGCTTATTAATCACATTTCCAAGTACCATCAAGCTCTTGTTAATGTATTTTCCTTCCTTCAAACGTACTCCTCCAGCTCCAGTCTTTGCAATCCGCTCCGACCCAGCTAGATCAACCAAATTCTAATGCAAAAGACATAATGGAAATAGTCATTCAATAAAACAAAGCGTTAACATCTAATAGTTCACCAATTCATGAAGTTTGTGCTTGGCAACCCATGTTTCCAGGGTATATGCTGACCAAAATATAGACGGCTGTGGATAACACAGAAGAAAGATAATAACGAACCAGAACAGAGACACGGATGGCATCTGCAGAAGAAATATCACCAAAAAATGAATCCTTGCCCCTGCTTTCAATTACCTAATTCGCATGTCACAATGACTAGGATCAATAGTCATGATTGAAATTAAGAGGTAAAGTTCTAACCCTCAGACAGAGGTTACCATTCTAAATATCGTGTGGGATCTACTGCTTCTAATATTCATGTTTGTCTGCCCAAAATGACGATTAACTGCAAAAGAGGAAAAAATACATGCGTTCTTTTAACTTGCAAATCAAAAATACCATATAAAAGCCACCCAATGAATAGTGGAGGACATCTGTATACAACCTTCTCCTATTTCAATGAGTCGGAGCACTTGCTCAGCACTATTTACAATTTCCTCCCGAAGGCCTGCAACAAAGATGCCACGCTAGAAAAACAACAGAAGATCAGTACACAACCTACTGTCCAAGCTATAAAACAAGCTTCAGAATCTTATTAAATCTTACATCTAAACTTTCATGAATTTGGAGTTTATGATTCTCTGGTGCAAGAAGATCATTGATTTCTTCATTATATATCTCCATGTAAGAAACACGAATTAGAAATTCACGGTCAGTTGCCTGGGAACATCAAAATGCCCACTGATCAGTACGCCAAGAATCTTAGAATTGTAACAGAGAGACCACTGAGACATCTCAGACAAATCAACGTGAATACCATCTGAATTCCTCGGAAAATATCCCTAATTGCCAGGTGAATGATTCCAGGATCACTTTCAGAACCATTCATGGTGAAAGTTTTCCCACTGCTTGTCTGTCCATAAGCAAATGCAGTTCCTGAAAAGATTGCCGAGTCAATGAAGAAAAACACATGCGTTTGCTGAAATTCCGTCTATGCAGTTCCAGAATGAAAGAAATCTCAGCTACTGTGCATCACCGCAAACAATTGATAGGTACAACTAAACACTGTCATCGTCAAATTCGGATTCGGAATTCAAAACCAGTAATGCATTGCTGCATTGTGTTTCAAAAGCGTAGCATGGAACCCTGTTCATTGGGGGCAGGGGATCTGGGTGCTTGAATTTGTAAAATACTTCAATAATTAAATTCAAGTTGTAAAACGAAATTCCACCTGTCTATTTCAAATTCCTGCAAATTTCATGGGATATCATACGTGGGCGGGATCCGACAGAAGAAAGCTGCAAGATAGGATACACTGGAGATGCCAAAAAATTGATCAAATGCAGGCACCTTCTTCATCAGGTGGATGAAATTTCGTCTAAATCCAAGCGAAATTTCACCCGCAACTTGCAAATGAGCTGGATTGAAAAAGACGAATCTCGAAACCAAGTGGAAATTGCCACTGAAGTGGCAGAAGGAGCTTCTGAACTCGTTCTAGTTTTCCGGGGACAAATGCAGCGTTCTTCTGGAGCTTCACTACAATGACAACATTAAAAACTGAAAACGCAATCTTTCTATTTATGCATGTCCCATACATTTCTCTCTTTTGTTTTGATTTCTTCCTTTTTTGGTCGTTGTAGTTGTTGTGACAGGCAATTTTGCCTCGTGCGTCTTCCAAATTACAGAAAACGAAAGGCAGAAAAAAAAAGGAAGAATGGAGACTAGCACGCACCGTTGAATCCATCAATGGCAGCGCGAATGATGTCTTTGGCAAGAAGCTGGTAGACAGTCGCATTGGCGCAGCTCGGATCGAAAACATGATCTGGAAAAGACACAAGCAGATATCGGCGAGAAATGAGTTGGAATCCCTAATTCCAAAGAGAAATTTGCAGAGGCGGCGGATGATAACAGACCGAAAGCAAAGGAGAAAGCAACGGTGGGAGTTCCAAGAGGCTTTTGCAGAGAAATCCGGTTCTCTTCCACCTTCCAGTACGTGGCGCTGGATGCTTCTTGGCTGGCCGGTGGCCGGACGCGGACTGCGACGCATATCTTCTCCATGAGTGACGGAGCGAAGAAGAGGAAGAAGAACAAATTTTTGAACTTCGGGGAAAGAGCGGAGCGGAAGGGCCGCGCTTTTGAATTTTGGGCTGTTGGAAGAGACCAGGGATTTGAATTGATGCTCGGCCAGCTTGTGATGTTTGATGCTCCAGGTAACAATTTATTGCACGCAGCGAAGCGGCAGATGATGTTGTTTTTATTACATGCCTCCTAACAAATGAAGCTTGCGTCTATTGAATGAAGAGATTAAATAAGGAGGGATTATTGTGTATTCGAAAATAATAAATTATATTACGATCCAAAAAGTAATAAGCATTGAAAAATTAAATTTATTAATGTATTAAAAAATAAGAAAAGCATTTTTGAAACAACAAGAAGTTTTCAAGTTAAAACTTTTCAATCTAAAACTTTTCAATATCCACAACTATCCTATTTTTTAATTATTTCTTTACATTTTTCGATACAACTACCCTACTTTTCCATCATTTCTACACAATTACCAACACAACTAATCTATTTATTTCAACTTTATCCTATTTATTCCTCATCATTACCCCTGTCATATTACATCATTTGACAACTTCTCATCTCTACAACTTTTCATCAACAATTTTATTCATTCTCGAGCACACCCTAAAAATCCGATCGTGTTTGCATCCCATTTAAGCCCTTCACGTACCGCTGAACCTGTTCTCGTTGTAGGATGGGGTTTGCTCGTTGCAGAGGCAAGGGTGCAGCAAATCCCGGTTGACTAATGATTTGTTCGGGAAGAAATAAAATTTTTACGTGAACATTTTTTGAATGAATAAAAAATGATGCAATATAATAACGGTAACGATGACAAGTAAACAAAGCAAAGTAAGATTATATATGTTTTTTTTTTTATGAAAAGATATGTTAGTTGTTAGTTTACGATTAATTGTGTAGAAATGATATAAGAGTAAGATAATTATATAAGAAACCCTTAAAAAAATTTATTACTAGTTAATCATTACAACCCAGCCATCGAACCTATTTTTAAGGATTTATTTTAAATTCAGTGACTCGCTGGCTTTAAAATTTTAAAAAATACTTATACATCTCTACAAATAATAAAAATTGGTTTGTAAATTATATATCAAATTTAATATAAAAAAAGATTTCTAAATTTGTAAATTATATATCAAATTTAATATAAAAAATATTTCTAAATAATAAGTTTCTGAGCAGGCCTAAGAAAAGCAAGCCTTAAACTTATTTTTATTGTATTTTTAAAAAAAAATTAGCTTACTTTATTTTAGCCTTGGTTAGTTTGACACTTGTTGTGCATTTGAAACTTCCTGTGCCTTTTTTTCCGATATCAAATGCGCTCCAAAGTTATTTTTTAAAATGATATCTATATTTTATTTTAAAACTATAAATCCGTCAATAAATCTTAGCTCCAAACCTATAATCACTGTGACAGCAATACAATTTAAATGCATTTACTAATCACACCACTTAACTGATAATTGAACAGTTTTCTGTCTTTCAAGATATAATTTAAATCAAAGATGTGCATGAGCCATATTTACTTAAAAATATATATTCATGTGTAAGTTATGAAAAATATTTGTATATATCTACATATGCATTAAAATATATGATAATTTACAGAATTATTCATCCATATTAAAATTATATTTTAGATGGTTTAAATATAAATATAGCATTAAGATTATTTTTTAACATTAAACTATTTTATGAAATTAATGTTAAATAGTTGTAGATGAAGCTCATATGTAATGATACTATATATACGAAAAGATTTTCTTGACAGTATAAATAATATTGAATAAAATAGTTTTTCTATCAATTATTAAAAAGGGTGTAAAAAAGGATGCAATTAAAGTAGAATAAAGATTTTATATAAGCATAACCCTACATATGTTATCAACTTTTTATGAAACAAATATGTTAACAATTTAATTTTGTTACGGGTGCATAAACTTTGCAACGAACCCTCTTGTATTTGCAGTAATTAATTTTCAATTCAAACTCCGTTTTATTCGTTTTAGAATGCCCGTTGCAAAGTGATAAAATCATTTTAGAATGTGGTTGTAAAGTGATAAAACTGTTGATAAAAAAAAATTTGTGTAAAGTTTTTGAAATCGAAAAAAATGATATAATATTATAGGAACAATAATGAGAGCAAAGAGAATAAAGTTAAAATAGATAAGGTAAACTTATAGCAAGTTGATAAACTTAAGTTATGTATAAATAATTGAAAAGTATGGTAATTGTATAAAAAAATTGATAAATAATTAAAAATAGGATAATCGTGAAGAGTAGAATTTTTTAAATTTAAATGTTTTAGTTTGAAATGATGTAGGTGTAAACAAATGGAACATGATTTCATGCACCCGAGTGTACTTAGCTTAAGTAGCCTCAGTGCATTTAGGTTTGTTTTTAAAAAGTTTTGTTGAAAAGTTTTGTTATAAAACTGTTAATATAAGTGTATTTAATATACGTATCAATTTTTACCATTTTTTAAAAATTTTTAAAATCAGTGTTATTTTAGTAATTTAAAACAAATATCTAAAAAAGTGTATCAATTTAAAACCACTGATTTTAAATTTTTTAAAACAAATATCTAAAAATATCAAAAAATGATAAAAATTGATACACATGTTAAATATACTTTAGATTAGATAAAAAAATTTCAAAAAAAAGAAAAAGAAAATGGTTATTTGCACCCGGTGCATCAAATTATGGTCTTAGACAAACACCACGATGAATAATTAGCAGAGGAATTGCAGATCGGCCCGTTAAGGAGATGAATATTTACGAAGGACCTGATTTAGGGGATTGATTCGAGGCCCATTTGAAGATGGAGTCATTGATCGGCGGACTTGGGCCGGCTCAATTCCAAGTACATTTGTGGCCTCGGATTCGGTGAAGACAGATGAGCCCTGGAACGAAAAAAAATGTTATTAGAAACGAGAAAATTGCATTAGAATTGAGAAAAATTAACCAACCGAGCTTTGGTCTGTTGGCCATGATTTTCGGTCCAGTTTTAATTTGGGAGCTTGTGTGGTCTCTTTTTTATACTTGGGAGCTTGTTGTCTCCTCTATTAATATTTAGAAACTTGTAGTTTCCTTATTTAATCTTGTAAGAATGATCTCGGGCTTTTTTATAAGATATATTAATATGTAATGTAAAATATTATAAGATATATTAATACGTAATGTAAATTACTTAAATAAAAAAAATTAAGAAAAAATTAACATGCTGTTGAAAAAATAGATTATTTTTTAGATACAAAAAAGTGCTTTTGAAAAATGAAAATTTTAATTCGATCACCCTGAAAAAAAAATTTTTTGCTCTTAAGGCATCTTTAAAAGCTCCAACTTTAAGGGCCGGCTTTTTTAGCATAACCCCCCTTTCAGGTCTTAGAAAATAGCATAATTTAATAAAAGTTGATATAATTGTGGGAAGGTGGAAAGTCGACACCTCCATAGAAATACTGGGGACGAAATTTTACCGTGCACGTGCACTTGGTCAAATTGAAGTTTGAGATTAACCATACGTCACCAATCATAGCCGCGGACGGATTTTAACTGGAATGCAAGCAGGTTGACTCGCATATTATTTACTTTTAAATGATTTAATTTTGTGACCCGTTAAAACCTCTAATAAGGTGATAATTAGACCTGCAGCAAAACAAATATTTTTTAATATAAAGTGTGTTTGTTTAACTACACAATTTTTTAATCTAAATTTTTTTATTATTTATAACCATTCTACTTTTTAATTATTTCTTCATACTTTACTGCACAATTATATGAGCTTCCAATTATCTCTACGTAGCTATTCGTGCAATTAATTTATATATTTTAATTTTACTATATTTTTTTACTTATTATTATTCCTATAATCTTACATCATTTCCTCCTATTTCTAAACAGAAAAACTATTTTATTTATTTTTTCATAGGTAAGTAAATCTAAGTGTATTAAATTTATAAATTAAGTTTTACTATTTTTGGATGTTTTAAAGTATTTTTTTGGATTTTTAAACACAGTGGTATTTTCGTAATTTTTGGATCTCAGGAAATTACAGAAATGTCACTATGTTTAAAAATAAAAAATACTTTAAAATCTAAAAACGGTAAAACTTAGTTATAGATTTACTTACCAATGAAAAAATAAAAAAATAGGTTTCCTCCGTGGCATGAAAAGATCAGGGCCTCTTTCTAAACATGCCCATAATGAGTACTTTGAATTGAAAATTAGCACGTCATTCATTAATTTGGAAAGAAAATCAATTCTTATGGGTGGAATGCATAATACGGAACTTCAGGTAATCATTGATTATTGAATTGAAGGGCAGTGCAAGTTGCAGCACGCCAGCACGATTATGCAATGATTAATTAAAAACATGACAACCAATGCCTAGACCGCAGGCTCGTTCGCTGCACCAGATGCTTCTTTACCGGTCCAACGAATATTTATCTGCTCTGTAATTTTGGTATTGAATTCATATACGGTTGGAGAAAAGAACGGCTGTGTAGGTCAAGCGTGCAAAAATGGGGGGCCACGTTTCATGATTGAGAACAGGTGCCTTTGTCTAATGATACAGTTCCTTCTCCGTTACGAATGTGTTTGGCAATAAATATAATATGTTATGTTAAAAAATTTCAATCTAAAACTTTTCATTATTCATAATTATTATATTTTTTAATTATTTTTTCATATTTTCCTATACAACTACTGTATTTTTTAATTATTTTTATACAATTACTTATACAACTAACATATCTATTTTAACTTTATCATCGTTATTCCTCACCATCACTCCTATTATCAAAAAAATTTCATCAAAAATTTTATTCATTCCCAAACACACTATATATATATATATAAAAGTATATTTATATATTTTAAAAAAATAAACTTTTGAGATGCGCATGAGGAGAGGAAGTGAGCGCGTGCACAAATAAAACTGACATAGTGACACGGAAGTTTCAGCGACGGGAGCACCTTGTGATATTACGGTGTGCACTTTTACCTTTGGGTCTCATCATGTCAAGTCATTGTCTCTCTCTTACGTGCGCATGCAGAAAAATAGGTGTTCATGTGATTTTTTGTCCAACTCAACTTACTCACCTTGGTGGTATCAGCGTGACATTATTTGCACTGTTATTCGATCATGTTTGTTATTTGTACGGTTTAGTTTAAATTGGAGTTTCTCAGTTTGTCCCGTTTTAGGAGAAAAATTTCCTTTGATAGTATAAAGGTTTGAATGTGTTCTATTGTAATATTTGAAAGACATGGTGTATAAAAATATAAAAAAAAGTTACTCTTTTCGTGTTTTTTTTTTTTTTAAAAAAAGATTACTCAATCCTATTGATTATAAATTGATTATCCCTTTTAGATTATAGCCAATGGTCAATAATTTTATCAACTTTGTTATTCTACTTCAATTAAACTCTTACTAAATGAGGAAAGTAAAACTTCCACAAAATAGGGAAGAAATAAACACCCGGATGCATATTCCTAGAATCGAATATTTAACCTTACCAAAACATGGTCATAGGTGTTACCGCCAATATAAATCCCTAGTGGCAAAAAAAAAAAAAAGTGTTGTTAGGTGTTATATAAAATATTGAAAAAGTTATATGGTAAATTAAAAAGTATATTTTTACTTTTTCAAGAACGAAAAAGTATTTTTGAAGAATGAAAATTTTCATTTTGTCACCATGGTATGTAAGTTATGAAATAAATATATTTTGAAGGATTGACTAATCTTATGTTTCAGTGATCCCTTCCTTCGTGAATATTCTAATGATATTGAAGAAGTGAGGCAGTGAGATCTCTATCATTAATTAAAATTAAATGAAAATTATGTCAATAGTACGTAAGAGTGTATTGTCAATAAAAAGAATAAAATTAAAATAAATATGTATCATTTAATCTACTGAGTTGCATGGATAACCCATACACATCCTTTCTCTTCTCATTTTTAAGAGTGCCTTTTTTATATTCAAATCATCTATCATATTAATCTATGCCCATTTATCCATGGTGTTAAAAATTATTTTGTCTAAAAGTGAATGTAAATGATTATTAAATTTTATACTATACAACATTTTAAAATTTAATAATCATATATTTACTTCTAATCCAAGTGATTTTTGACAAAGTGAATAAATGTATGAATAAACATAATTAATAATTTGAATTTGAAAAAAATATTTTAAAACAAGAAAAGCAAGGAGTGCATGAAATTTGTTTACGCAACCTAGGTGCATTAGATCATCATATAATAATGATTTAAATATGATTAGCTGCATATATAACTATAAATTTTAATATTATTTTTAGACATTAGTACAAACTTATAAAAGTAACAACTATGTTAGAATATTTTCTCCATATTTCTAAACAGGATAATGTCTTTTGTATAGCAAGATATATGAGAGTATCTATGCATCCAACCTAAAAATAAATTTATTTTTAGTCGTTCTCTTTATAAAATTGTTATTCTGAGTATATTTAATCCAACAAATAAGTTTTATTATTTTTATTATTTTGAAAAATGTATGCATAATTTTTACGATTTCAAACATAGAGGTATTTCAGTAATTTTAAAATAATTAAAATCCTCATATATCTTAAATTCAATATATACACATCATTAAAATGGATAATTTTATTATATAGATTAAATATACCTAAAATAACAATTTTATGAAAAGAAAAACAAAAAATTTAAAAACAATTACATAGCAATCATGCATCCGACTTTATGATGTCATAATACTTGCACATGCGGTTATCAAAATAAAAACCAAACACAACAAAGTCTTCATGTGTTTTTATCAAAATAACAATGGTTATAATAATCCATCATTAAAAAAAATATTTTTTACATGCGAAAAAAAGAAAATTTTAGGTTGGGAAGGATGGTATTTTGATAAAACTAAAAATATCATTATCATATTTAATAACAAGGTTAAAATGTATGATCACGTCTGGCATTTTTGTAAATGTTTGATCATACCCAAAAGTGTGAGTAAACCTTGTTATCATAAAAATTTCCTTTTCCAATAAAATCCATTTTATTTAGCTGGTCAATTAACAGATATCTTTGATAAATTGATCATTTAATAAGAGGTGAAGCGAAGGCTAATTAGGATGGAATTAGGGCTTGCTTGGTAATGTAAAAGTTGTGGGAAGTATAAGATGGGGTTGAAAGTAGAAATATAATATCTTAAGAATTGTGTGAGTGATATGAAATAATAAAAATAAAGATGGAGTACATATGACTGTAAGAGTATAATAGAAAAGAGAAATGATTAAAATGTAGGGGTAAATGAGTAAAAATATAGTTATTTATCGATGAATTAATGAGCTTAAAAATTAGTACTATGGTGCTTTTCTATACCATATTTTGCATGTAAATTACCAAAAAAGCCCTTTGAGTTATAAGGGGGAAGGAAGGATGGTGAGGTTGACTTCACCGAATAAATAATCATACCCAACTACATTTGCATCCCCCGAATTTATAAGTAATAATGGCGGATCGGACCCCATCATTACTAGCAATGTAATGCTGTGATTGCACGGCCTCAAAAACAATTCATTCATTAATAGCAACGTTTAGCTGTTGATTGCACGCGTCCATCATTGGCTCCTGCGAGAATCCGGTTGAACCGGCGGGTTGCACCACAGTAGGTGGGCGGTTTAACTGGCACAACAGGCCAGTTAGGCTGCTAAACCGGCCCATTTTTATTATCATAATAACAACCCCTATCTGCGGTCCACGTGCATCTTGACGTAGACCCCACTCGATATGACCAGATATGCCTATATTTTAAAATATTGGCAAGCACAACTATCAATTAATTTGTAAAAGAAATACAACTATGTTACATACTGTTAGCGGTCATCACAATAACAATTAAAGAATCATGAAAAAATTAACATTAGTTTTGATGGCACTACTGAAATTTGATCAAATGTACTTTTTAAAGATTGAAGTAACACCGTAATTAATTTTAACAACTATATACGAATTATTTTTATTCTTATTTAGAATTTTAATAATTTTTTAAAAAGTTCATTTTACTAATACCATCATCTATATACTTCACTTTCAATATCACCCTTCTAATTTTTAATAATCTATGGCTACACAAAACGTAATTATATTTTTTGTAATTACGATTGTGTTTGGAAAATGATAAACCTTTTGTATGAGAAGTTTTTAGTGTAAAAGTTTTTGAATTAGTAACAAATAACATGAAAGGGGGAATGAGGAGGAGTAAAGAGAATAAAGTTAAAATAGATTAATTAGTTGTGTGAGAAGTTGACTAGAAATGATTAAAAAGTAGGGCATTCATATGAGAAAAGGTAAAATTTTTTTTTTAAAATAAAATCGTTGTAAAGATTGAAAAGTTTTAAATTTAAAAGTTTTGGCTTAAAAAGTTTTTGTATTTGTGAAACATGCCCTACTTGAAAAAGTTGAAGGCATATATGTGAGCCCCGTGATCTTTTGGGGCTGGCCTAAAATAGGCCAGCCAAAATCCTATTTTTAATGTTTTACAAAATTATTTTTCCAAGCGTATATAATCCACAAGCGAACTCTCTTTTAGCATTTTTAGATATGTGTAAGTGTTTTTTTTTTCTTTTGTAATTTCAAAGTCAAGCATATATTAGTCGAATCATTTTATGCACGTCGTATCATTAATTTATTCTATTACGTAAGCAGTAGCTAAATTACAAACGATCCAGCCAAATCACTCTTTTATGCGTGTTTAGAATGATTCAAAGGACTTGGATGAAGCAAAGATGTGTTCACAGTATATAAATTTTTTCCAAATATACAAAGTACGTTTGACCTTAATCCTAAATATACTCATTATGTTTCATAAATTTCAAATATATTCACTATGTTTGCATATAATCCCAGAAATGTCCACTCCGTTATAGATTTTAATAAACGTCGTTAGCCCATTTGTGAAATTACCAATATACCCAATAAATTTAAGGTTGGATTCAAAATTTTGAATATCATAACTCACCACTACCCTGATTGCACAAGATTTTTAAGTATGAAGAACTCTAATTTTATTCACATTTCATTTTATTTCACCTTTTATTATTTTATTCTAGGAGTATTTTTAGCATTTAGGAAATTATAACCAACATTTATATAGATAACCGTTAACTTATTTAACGGCCTTTAACGGAATGTGCATATTTGAGAATATATACAAACGTAGTGGATATATCTGTGATTAGGGTCAAACGCCGTGGGTATATTTGGAAAAAACCCGTAATATAATAATGTATACTAAAGAGAAGAACAATAATATTGAGATATAAAAAAGTTAAATTGAAAAAATAAAAAATTATGCTGTGTAATAAAAAAGTTGTCGTGGAATGGGAGATTTATCATTCATTCATATCCCGTTTAGAATACTTTGGAACAAGGATGATCTGGATGTTCTGATAATCAGGTTCGCCCTTTACCACCGACCGCCATCCATCCAACGGTGATTGTTTGGTACACCAACTTGCCTGGAGACTTGCCGCGGCCTTGGTGAAATGCGTCAAATTCTCACACCAACATTTTCTACTCCTCTGGGCCTCGCTGCACCACACGCATATGTCTATCCAAAAAAAAAAAAAAATCTATCCTCATGCGTGCGTTGGGTAGGTTGTGGCTCAAGTGGAATTAGGTACTTATAGACAGCGTCAGCAACCCCATTGCTAATAATATAAGCAAATCATATTTATTTCCCTCTATTTTGTCATTTAATATTTATATTAATAATAATAATATGTTTTACAAAAATACATTACACGTACGAACTCTACTTCAAAAAAATATATACCCTTCATTAAACTGTGTTTTTGTGCAAGTCAAAATTTTACGGATTAGCACCAAATTTGAGCAACGCGCCAGTGTACGAATCAAATTGATGGTAGAACTATAGACGTAAATTTTCTTTCTCAAACAAATTCCATAAATAAGAATATTGTTGATAAAAGAATAAACATAAGCTTTAGTACTTAGTAAATAAACTATAAAAGGAATATTTCTTGCAATATGTCCTTAAATTTTAATAAATTTTTCTATACTAATTTATCTTAAATTCCTATTGTAATTATGTAATCAATAATGTAGCAAATTGCCGTTATCTATTTCATTAAAAAAATAGTTCCGCCCTTTCAAAATTTACCTCGTGACGATGATGAAGTTTCTGTTGTTGACATCAAATGATTCAAGTGGGTTTATAGTAAACTGAATTGTCCAAATTAAGAAAATTTGAATTAGCACAACAGCGTTTTCCGTGAATATAGGACAGATGTCATGACGGCTTTGGTATTATCAAGGGTGCGTTTGGCAATCCATAAAACATGTCAATTTAAAACTTTTCAATCTAAAACTTTTCACTCTCCATCACTATCATATTTTTTAATCATTTTTTCACATTTTTCTATACAACTACCCTACTTTTCAATCATTTCTACACAACTATCCACACAACTAACCTATCTATTTTAACTTTATCCTCTTTACTACTTATCATTACCCCTATCATATCACATCATTTAACAACTTTTACTCCTTAAAACTTTTCATCAAAAGTTTTATTCATTACCAAACACACCCCAAATTTACAGTGAAATTTTTTATGAAATATTATTGATGTATTAGAAATTAGAGGCAAATATTGTTGGTAGAAAAGATATATATTTTTTTCAATTATAAAATAAAAAGAAGTCCCAAAGACAAATGCAAATAGAACTATTATTGCTATACTTTTTTTTCACCTTTGAAAAAGCTATCTTCCTAATTCTGGAATGATAATGGGGAAGGCCTTTGATTAGTAGCGAGCACAACCTCACCAGCCGGAGACGATATATATAAAAGAGATCAGAGGTGTCCCGGCGCTGGCAGTGTCCCGACCTTTACAAGGATCTTTGCAGTTAGACAAGATGTTGGGATGTCATTTTCAGCAGCAGTAAGAGGAGGGCCCACACAAACATACACAGAAAACCACCACACCAGCACTCAACTCCGCCATTCTTTTGAACACACCCTTGTCTGCTCCCCATCCACATGAAATCATAAATCCCATGACATATCTCATCTTCTCCTTCCAACCCACTTCATCTCCACCTCTTCTGCTTTGATCAGCCACCCCATCTCCCTCGTATATGGCTTCTGCGACTTCTGCTACTGCCTGCAACTCCACCTTCTTCAGAGAGCCACGGATGCAACGCTCCACTGCTCAGGGCTGCGGCAAGCTCGACAGGGTCGCCACCTGGGTCGGCAATGGTGTCGCCACTGCTTTCTTTGCATCTCTGGAGCGCTGCTCTTGCATCAACATCGCGACAGAGGATTTCGACGGCGACGATGCTAATGACCAGCCCCTGATTTGCAAGGTCGATCTTAGCAGAGGCAGGAGAAAAGGTGGTTCCAAGGGGAAGAAGAGAGGTGGACTGCCCATGGACGAAGAACGATCCTAGCCACAGGCGCGGATGATGGATAGATCAACATATATTCCATGAAAAATCTAAGTTCTCTTCCCCACTTTTTTTTTTTTTCCCCTGCTCATGTCGTTTCGCTATATATGCATTTGCGTATGAATGAAATGGAATTGCAATTGCCTTTTCGTTTGGATCTGTGCTTGGAAGAGTTCTTGGTAATCTTGGTATTGAATTCTATAAGTAATCTTATTCAGGATAAATAGTTTTAAAGACGTGTCTGGTGTCTTTGTCATATATCATTCCCATCTTCTTTTCTCTAATTTCTCCCTGTTTGTTGTTGGGCAGGCATCCAACCCCTTAAAACTAGCTAGATCACAGTATCCATAACACTAATTATGTTTTGGTTCATCCTTTTAATGGGATCGAAAAATGGCGAAATGAGCCAAAGTGCCATATAATTTGAATATACATTTACAGCGTGGAATTTTGAATCTAGTCGTAGAAAGGTTATTCCAGAATCCAAAACAGGTTAATCAATTAAAGCTATGGAGTTGGATTGTATATGATAAAAACCTCTCTCCATGGCAACAAGGCAGATATTCCATTCCATGGCGGAACTGGTTCTTTTTGAGTCATTACCTTCCAATGATTGAGAAACAGAAGGGTAGAGATGCAAGCAGCAAGGTTTAACTGGTTCAAATCCAAACTCATTTATACGCTCAGTTGCATTTCCGACAGCACCAGGCATGGGCGATCATGACAAGTACTAGACCCTATTTTATTTTTGTTATTTATGTATATATTTTTAAAAACTCGTATGTGGGTCCAAATGATGATATAGAGTGTAGGAACGGTCTCCAACAATGATGGGTATCCTATGTTTTATTAAAAAAGTTGATAACATCCACCAAAAAAGTGAAGATGCATAATGCTTTTGGTGGATGTTATCATCCCCTGGCATGTGATTTTTTCACTTTCGACCCCTGCACAAACTTCGAAGCCCAATCACTCTCTCAACACTGTCTGATGAGAGAAAACAGAAATGATGTGTTCCACCAACTTTGGATTAGTATGAGGACCTTTATTTAAGCAACTTTACTGTTTTTGGTGGGTGAGGTGGATTACTTTGAGTGGGAGGTGTGATGGTATTATAGTAGTTGGGTCACATTCTCTCATCAAAACCTAATGATTAGTCAATTTCCTATAGTTGGATATTTATTTTAGCAAGTTCACCGGCCGTAAATACGATGGGATATCCTCTGTTCCTCCTAAATTAGTTCCCTGTTGGCTTTAGTGTTCCTCTGTTCCTTCTATCAGGGATCTTGAAACAGCTTAAGTTAATTTTGAAAGCCTGGATAAATGGTTGAGATTGGCCTAGCCGGACTTATTCACGGGCCTTTGGGCATGGAGGCAGGGAATGGAAATTTCAGCAAGAGGGAGAGGGGTGCGTTATTTGCTTCAGCATTGTTAAACTGAACTTTTCAATTCGAAAATTTTCACTCTCAATAGCTACACTGTTTTAAATTATTTATTCATATCTTTTTATATAACAATTCTACTTTTTTTTAATCATTTCTACACAATTATTCATATAATAAATTTATATATTTTAACTTTATTTTATTACTTCTCATCATTACTCATATCATATCATATTATTTTCTCATATTTTAAATTTTTTTACCTAAAAATTTTTTCATCAAAAAATTCTATCATTTTTCAAACACACCCTTAAAAAAAAAAAAATTTCCCCGGCTTCCTGCACTCTTTCAATATAAGGTGACATTCAATTACCTTACTTTAACATTATTACTCTTATATTCTAATCATTTTTTAAATTTTTATATAAGTATTCTAGTTATTTTAACTTTATTTTTTTACTCCAAATTATTAACTAATTATATCGAATCACTATCTCACTTTAAAAAAAAAATTTCCTACGGAAATTTCCAATAATTTTTTCTTCAATATCAAACGGAAGGGAAAACTCACTGCGATTTCCCAAGTTGTATTTTTGTTTTATTTATTTATTTTTATATTACTATTAGCTTCTTTAGAATGGACTAAGTTGGTGAGTCTGGCGAAACGAAAATTCAGACGAAAAATTTGCTATCCCTGTGTCGAAAAAAAATAAATATTGTTCTCCGCGCAAGCAGTAGAGGTTTGAGCTGACAAAATGAGGCCCACAAAATTGATGGGGTAACTGAACTTGGGCATTATGGGCCATTAACAAGAAAATGGGCTTATACTAGGCCTAGGTAGTTCGTGGGTTAAATGAAGAGCGGTGTTTTCTAACCCACGTACGCAAGGGGGCCTTCACGTCCGCATGAGTTGAGGCCTTGAGAAAGTATAGTGGCCAAATTTCGTCAAGGTCTCAAGGAAAATTTTGAGCTTTGAATTTCTTTCCAACGAAATATGCCATAGAAAAATTATTTGTAAGCAAAGATAATAATAATAATAACATAGTAATTTTGTTATAAAAACGAAAATTTTCGTGGAATCAATTCCATTCAAGGGAAAATTATCATCAATTACTATCTGTAGAACTGATCAGTATGAATATTCATGGTCGACTACAGCTCTTAGTTGGACTTCCCACTGGCGAATATATTCAATCTGCAGAATGTCAATCTTGCGTTGATTGCTGAAGGTAAATGGAAGATTGTTCGCCGCTGATATTGGTGGGAATTAGGATATATATGGAATTCGGGAATTGAAGTCAGCCACGCAAAGAAACGGTGCAATAATGTCTTCCAGTTGAAAAAACCTTGAGATTTCACCGAAAGGGAAACGGAATGAGTTCTCCTCCTTCCAAAAGCATTTCACACGAATCCTAGTGGAATGTGAAAACAAGATGAATCTGAACAAACGGATATTGTCCTCAACTCCTGATCCGATTGAGTTCTTCGTACATATAGTTCAACAATCTTGCTGGGAGTTCTCCCGGGGCAATCCCCATCGACGGCGCGCCGTCAGATGAACGGTCTCGATCAGTCAATGATCACCACCAACTTTCGAACGGATGGTGTCTGAAAATTTCATTTCGAGCTGGCCGTAGAATGTTTAGACTTCAGAGATCCTCATGCGATCGAATCACGAGCTCACACAAGAAGGTTCCAACTTCCAACCAATAGTTTACAGCACTGCAACCCAGGTGCATGGACATATCCATGCATTTGTTTACTTCTTTTAATTTTAAATAATACTTTTCAAAGTATTAGTTTATTAATAGGTATACATTTACTATGTCAAGTTTGGCTAGTGCCACTTCCTATGGCAAGACAGGACTTCATGTGCACATCAATTATTTATTAGTATTCATTGAGGATGGGGATATTTACAGATGTTCTCATTTACAGAGTGAGGGTATTTAGAGGAAAATCTTTCTATGACATGAGAGTTATAAATGTATTTTATTGTAATATTAGTTATTATAGTGTGTAAATACCAATAAAAAACTACTTAGTTTGGAAACTCATATATTTTAAAAAACTTAACATCTTTAGAAAGTGTAGCTAAGGATTTAGCTAAATTGGTTTACAATAATTACTGGCCTGTGTGGTAAAGTAAGGTTGGGATTCCGGTAGCATTTGTTTACCATTGATAGAATTAGTTGTAATTAGTTTAGCAAACATGTAAAGATTACTTAAGCAGGAGTGAATTTTAAGAGACATAAAAGATCAACAGATAGTGTGAAGATGGAATAATAAGAAAACATTTGTTGAATGTGAATATATAATTATTAAAGTTCATAAATTAATATATAACACAAATTTTAGATGTATATTATTTTTATAATCATAAATAAATACACACAGATGAACATTATATATAAATATTCTAGACTCAAAAAAAAAAATTTAAGTTAAAAAATTGAATCGGTGCATGAACATTCAGGGTTGCATTAGATCAAAATTCAAATTTTGCGTGTGAACATTTGGGATGGAGAGTTTGATTATTGGAATGACCGAAAGCGTCGTATGTGACTTTTAAGAGATTGGGAGCCGAAGAAATCTAGAAAAGGATATCCAAACAGCTTGCAAATGCAATCAGCTATATAACACTGACTAGAAACGGATGCAAAGTAAAGGAATCGAGAAAATGTCAAAAGAGAAGCTTCTTTTGATTCCTTTGCTCTGTCATCGTCTTTATCTATTCTTTCTTTATTAAATTAAAGATACATAGCAAAGGAAGAAAAACAGCTTAGCTTGATCAGCTGAAGCCGGCCATGTGTCACATTACATGTGTGGTGGACATGGTCGATTGAGAAATCATGCACGTAGATGCCCATCTTGGATTTCTACACACTGGCCCTCTTATATATATATATATATGGGTCCAATTTATTTTTATTTTTATCAGACACGATCTTAATTGTCATAGGTTGTGTTTGATAGTGCAGTTGATGAGGCAACCCCACATGATTTTGGAGCCCAAGCATTCTGAACGTGGGGCCCTTCCAATGAGCGGGACGGATATATATTAAGCATATGCAAGGAATTTAACTGCATAACACAAACGAATGTATAAAATGTTCGTTTCTTGATCCCTCTAGTCCCAATTGTGTGGCCATCTTATAATTCCCACCATTATCAGAAGTCCGCGAATCTTTCGATCCTTATTATATCGTACAAGTGGCAATGTTATCATCTATATTATACTGCGATCAGATTCAATACGTGATTCAGACACTTTTTGCGCGGCTGAGGACGGAACTTTCAATCTTGGTTTTGCTGCAGTGTGCGTGAAATAAAAAATATTCATGTTCTGGATTTGATTAAATACAATTAAGGTTCTGACTTTCTTTAATTATTTAGAATATTATTTTAAATACTAATAATTATCATGAAAGTCAGGGGTACTTGTGTTTAAGTTGACTTAGGTGCTTCAATCGATCTTGTACTACAACAAAATTTATTTTGAGCAACCATCTTACACTACAAGAAAATACATTTTTTGCAACCTTTAATTATTTGTAAGGAAAGCAAACCTGCCCATGGGGAAGTTGATTTTGCATGTGGGCTTCATGCCCGGCCACCGGAATTTGATTCCTGTGTTCCACATATGCCATCAAGCTTATTGCTATGGCAAAATTTTAAAAAATTATTTGTAAGGAAAAAATTTTATGATTAAGAAAAATGCACAAGCAAGGAAAATTATTTTTACTTATGATAATACTTTTATGCATAAGGAAAAAATTATTTGCTTATGGTGATCAATGTAATGAAAATCGGATTAGCTTTCCAATCGATTGGCTTTTTGGTTCCTAGTTATTCTAATTTAAACAATTGAACCACCCAACCGAATATATAATTGGTCACGATTGAATCGGTTCAACGGGCCATTTCGATCCAGTGTTAATAACACTTATAGTGATGCTTTCTTAAGTAAGAATATTTTTTTTTTACTTTTTAATAATGTTTTGGCAGCCAAATCAAAACTTCTTTTCTTAAAAACAAAAATCACGACCTGTTGATAACTAAATTTCTTCTTCATGGTTTTTATATGGAATATGTTATAAATCATTAGCAACCAAATTTTCTTTAACAACTAAAATTTAGTCTTTTACAATAAAATTTTCTTTGCCAAAAATGATTTTTTTTGTACTATTAGCAATCAATTTTTTTGTTGTCGTTGCAAAAAATAATTTCTTGGGTGATATTGCTATTGTATAATTTTGTTTCTGTAAAGAAACCAAATTTGTTGTTGTTCTCAAATGTAAAGTTTATTATAGTGTATTTGTTGCTAACGTAAAGTCTATTATCGTCTATGTGGAGTTTAAACCATGTATAAGGAGTATGAATCATTAAGGGAAAAAAATGGAATGTGTAATTTTTCGGAAGAAGGGAGAAATAGCTTTACTACAATTATCAATATCAATCTACGGGTCCCCATACATTACTTGTCCTTCACGTATCACATCTCAGTAACTTATTTAAGCTAAATATGACCAAAATAAAATTTGACTTGCCGACCCGCTTCTTTATATGTATTGTTTTTAAAAGAGATTTTATTGGCTTAAATCACATTTAACACCTTTAAAACTCTTAAAATTACTTCTTATGGTCTTCCTTTGGAAACAACTGTGAGAATTATCTCAAGGCTTGGATTATAATATGAGTTGAGATGTGATGTAAATAAAGACCAATCAAAAAAAAATTCAAACTATATTCGGTGATCTACCAACATCACTCTCTTGCGTGCTATAACTTCCATTAACATTCCTGCTACAGTTGTTTTTTCGGTGAAATTTCCACAGGTAGGCTCTAATATATCGATTTTCTTGTTCTATTATTCAAATCTTATTCGAAATCATCCAATCATATTTCAATCATATTAAGCATATTATCGATGCCTACAAATAACCCAATGCATTCAAACTCGACACATGACCCATTTAACTCTTTTTTAGTTTAAAATTCATGTAAATAGCTTAGACTTCAAATAAGTATAATCTAACCATATCAATGGCTCGAACACATCCTAAATCATTGCAGATACATGCAGAAATTGATATCGGGTCACAACTAGTTGGCTTGCTAAAAAACGCTTCTTGGGCTCCCGCTAATTAACCTTAATTCGTCATGTGTACTTAAACTCATGCCAAATAACACACATGTTTCATTGGGCATCAGGAACATGAAGCTTCTCATGCTAATCCTTGAACATCCATCATATGTATTCACAGTGGCAAACAACCAGGGCATCACATTGTACTCCTAAAGGTGCCAAAGTTAAAAGTCAGGGAAGGCGCTATGAGTGAGGGCCAAGATGGTCATGGCGTTGCTGGTGATGCATGCAAGTAGCTAAGATTAACAATTCATGAGTTAGTTGCTAGTGTTGATGCGTGGCTGACGACGAGTAGCTATGGATTAATTTCACTGCAACAGAAGAAGAGAAAAAGACATACGGAATCACAAATTTTTAAAAAAAATGTACGGTTAAAAAAATTTATTATTATTATTTTTTTTAAAAAAGAAAAAATTTAGAAGGTTAGTTTTGCCAACGGGAAGGACGAATCTGCTGTTTCTCAAATTTAGAAAGTTGATTATGCAAAAATTGAAATCTCTTCGACCACTCGGACCGGTTGAACGGCGCCGTTAATTTCGGTTCTCAAAACAGCAGCCGCCCATGGTTTGGATAAGTAACTGCATGGACCTATGGTCATTAATAAGGGTACGTATCTAGAAGCATACACAGCTGCGGCAGATAGCTGTGGATAACTGGACGTGATGTCATCTGGAACGTAATTGCAGGCGTGTGGAAGCTTCCTTCGTGCCAAAACCGGCAAATTGACCATGATTTTAATTGCAGTTTTGACTTGTCAAACACGAAGGTTATATTATTCCTACTTCTTCGATTAGTCTATGCATGCATATATGGTGATGGTGGCCTCATCGGAGGTGGTGACCGGTGAAAGTGGATGGTTAACCAACCTTCAAATTCAATTCATGGTGGAACAAGAACAGATCATGATCGTGATATCATGACATACTGCTTGCTCATTATGTATAGTTTCCTACGGCTGGACCCAGTCCAAAGGAAATCTGTATTCCATTTTCTTTCGTATACGATCCTGCTGCTCTGGCCAAGCTCTTTTTCACGTAACTTCTTTCATTTTTAATATTTTAATAATTACTAAAAAAAATCTATTTTATCTATTATATTTAATATCATTTATAGTATTTTTAAAACTTTTTTATTTCTCTAATATCACTGTGTTTGAGTTCCATTGAAAATTAACGAAATAAAAAGATTTAATGTTAAATATTAATTTTAAAATTATATTTTAAACATCTAAACCTACTTGGATAAATAATTCTATAAATTATTATTATATTCTAATATATGTGTAGCTAGATTTAAGCTTTTTCATAATTTATATGCGAATACATGTATTTTTCAACAAATGAGACCTATAAACATACTTAATTGGGATAAAATTTGATCTTCTAAATAAACAAATAATGTTAAATATTATAAATGAGATGAATTTTTCTTCAACAGTCAAAATCTTAAAAATAGAGAGGATTATATGACTTCACTTATATATCTGATCAAGCTACCGAAATTTATTATTATTATTATTATTATTTTCAATGAAAAGCTGCCGAATTAAGACAACGATAAAAGTTTATAAAAGCAACTACCTTTTTCAGTCTAAATTTAGATGTGATACGTCTGGTATAAAATGTAGCAGCTTATTTACATTTTTAGCTAACAATATTTGCAAATAGATGTAAATGACAGCAGTAAGTATTATTTTTATTTGCATAAAATACAAAAATCGTTGCATTTGAATAAATTTCAGTAATATATATTTGTAGACAAATATACTTATATAGCTAAATTTATTGATGTGTAGGGCTCTGATTTTGTTAGTTGGGGCCAACATTTTTTATTTGTTTATTTATTTTTTTATAAAACTGTTGGCTCTAATGCATTTATTCATATGCTAAAATTTATAGTTTTTGGAGGATATATTTTTAATTTCAAAGATCAACATAAAACCAACCGTTTTGGAGGGTATTTAAGTTATTTTCACACCAAATTTGTTAATTTTTGAAATTTAGGAAAAATATGTACATATATGTAAAATCTATAAATTTGGTCGATTGATTAAATATATTTTGGTCAATATTTTGATGAAAAAAATATACCTATTAGCCCCGGCCAGAACAACAACAGAACCCTTATTTGTAGCCAAAATTATCTTATTTTACAACCGCAGCAAATATTGCCGGATGGCTGCAGTTTCAAGTCCGTGAAAGCACTGCACGCTAGCTATCAAACCACATATGCGTACTTGTAAGCAATTATCTCATCCTGACAGTAATGTCGGCCTCTGTCATGTACATTTTAGGCCATAATTCAAAATTTACCATTGGTATAAAGTAGCATCTTTGAAGAATAGCATTTCCGAGAGTGAAATGTAAATATTAAAATTTCTGAAATATATATATATATATTATATAGACGTTGACAATAAATATAATTTTTTGCAATTATAAACAGATACATATGGATAAATATGATAAATACTTTAAATTGTAAAATATATTTAAAATAAAAAATTAAGCATAAGCATTGAACCTCCATACTTTTTTTTTTATGATGATAACCTCTATATACGTATTAAATCATTACCGTATATTTTCCTGCACCAGTTAAATGCTTGCTTCGAAGAGTCAGTTTCTAGAAAACTTCCCCATGTTGAGTTGTTTGGTGCGTGGGAGGTTAAAGATTAAAGAGAAAATGGAGCAGCAGATTGATATACGAAAGTGATGCGAGACGAAAATGACATGATGCAAATTATAAATTAGGTAAATAATGTGTGCGGGTTATGATTCAACTCAATTGGTTGTTCTGAATCATAACCTAACAAACTTTTATTTATTAATAATTTTGACGTTTTAAAATGATCTAAACTACACATTATGTTATCTTAAAATGTTAAATTATATCTCAAATAAACTGGCTGTTTTAGTCATACCCATGTGTGTGTGTCTATATATATATATATATATATATATATATATATATATATATATATATATATATATATAAGCTAGAAAACTCATAAAGAAATAGACATATAGAAAATAGGATTTTAAAAATAGATATATAGAAATGGAAATGAAACATAAAAATAATTATGTTCTAGTTTAGCTTCTATAAAATTCCCCTTTTATATAGCTCTATCCATTTTTATTATTTTAATGATTGATGAAAAATCTACTCCCCCCATTATTAGAACCCTATCATTTGTATTGTAGATAAGTCTCATTTATAAATATGTAAAATCAACTTGATAAAGTAGTTTAACACTACATATCAATTTTAAGATTACTTTTTCATATTTAACCTTTTAAAATATTATTAATATGTGCATAATGATTCTATAAAATATTGTTATATTTTAATGCATATATAAATGAATCTAAATATTTCTCAGAATTTACACATAAATATATATTCATGCAAATGTGGTCCATGCACATCTCTAATCTGGATAAATCTTATTTTTTGATTAAATAAATTATGCTAAATAAAATGAATGAAATAGATTTTTATTAATGATTATTGTGCAAAAATGAATGAAATTACGTCAAACCACTTTCGAAAAACTTGTTGAATTCATTAAGTTATTCAAAAAATTTCCACAAGTTGTGGAAGATGGTCATTCGAGAGTCTGGTGTAACCATTAGGACTCTGCTACCGACTGTTTGGCATAGCTCTAGCAAGTGAGTTAATGCAACTAATATTGACCTTGATGATCAATTATTCATTTGATTTTCTTTTTTTATTTGTATTGTACACTGTGACATTTAATCTTTACATATCAAACTCATTCACTTTGGAAACAACAGACTTTATTAATCTAGAAGGATATTACAAGCTATCATCTATATGTTGAGGGAGACCAACCATATTAAAGGGAGACCAAATGCTCTTATCTAAAATTTGATCGAAATTCCACAACATGAGATTCAGACCATGCACAACCACCGAAGACATCCTTATCACCTGCTGCTGTGACCAATCAAGCAAAACTCAGTTGCTGTTCATTTGTTTTTCTTGAATATTTTATCTTTTCGCATTCTCATATGATGTAGACCAGATTTTGAGTCATGATTATCTGGACAAACAATTGAAAGGAAAATTACAGTGTTGGATGATATGAGCATGTGGGATGAAAAAAACTTTGTTGTGTTGAGAATTAAACAAAAGTGTATTTGAAAGGAGAAAGCTGTATTAAAACAAAAAGGATGACTTGTTTTTTAAACGAAAAAATTTTCAAAAAAAGGAGATTCTATCTATCCCATATGAGAGCATTCTTACAACTTGGATAGGATGGAATAAAATTTTTCATTTTCCAATAATATTTTTTTCATTTTTAAATGTAATAATTTACTTTTTTTCATTTTCGATTATAACAACACTTTTTTAATTCCATATCCTCATTTCATTTACATCCTGTAAAAATTGCGAATAGGTTATTATATATAGGAATCTTGTTTAATTAAACAAATTAGTGCTAAACATGAATGGACTAAAATTTATAAATTTCACAAAACATTTTTCATCACAACTGATTTGTTCAAAGCATTAATTTCTGCGTCGAAATTTTCATGAACCAATCTTCATTTCAACACCTCCTAAGACTCTGGGAAACCTATCCAATCCATAATTAATGCGATGCCCTCATTGTGAATTCAGATATTTAATAATATCCTAGAATGTCAACGGCCCAAAACGGCTGGTTGGTAGCATGATGACCCCATCATAGCCCTTCAAATTCAAAAAAAGAAATCCTTAATTGCAGTGGTTATTTTGGCTGCATATCATATGAATGTGCTGCAAATACATATATATGGCAAACCTGATGGCAGCACAATTTGCCACTTATATGTCGTCGCAACTGCACAAATACAATCATTTATTTGAAATTTGCTGCATATAATATATATGTAGTCAAAATTTTAGTTCCGTTGCAAATAATCTTAAAGGTGGACGCATCTAATTGAAGTTGCTTGTGTTTGCTATTATAGGTTTCTTTAACCGTCGGCAGTATGAAAGGAAATGAGCGAGCTAGAAGAAAATTAAATATAATAAAAACTCTTTTATATTATATATTTGTTTTTAAAATTTCGAGTCATATTTCACTCTTGAAAGACGTTAAATTTTATAACGTGCAAGTCTGTAATAAAACTATTTTTTGACATTATAAATAATTGCCTAATTAATCAAGTTAATAAATAGTTTAAATCTTATAAAATTTCAAAATAAAAATGCCCATGCACTCCGGTTGCATTGGATCAAAACTCTTATTTATATATTTTAGAAACAGTTCTGGCAAAAAAGTTTGTGCGGTTCAAAAAATGGCCAGCCTTAATGATGATGAAATTCACTCCTTCCTCTACATTTAAAATTGTTTTTTAGCTAGAGAAATTGAATTTCATCCGAGAAGAAGTGCTCGAATCCTATTTTACAAATTTGTAAAGCCAATATGATAAAACAATTTAATTTATGTATTGATTTTAGAGATGCAATTCAACTTTTAAACCATTTAAAATATTTTTATCTTGTAGAAGAATGAATTTTAAATTATTATAATATTTTAATACATGTGAATTGATTTAACTATTTTTAATTTTTTGATTGATATTTACGCAACATGACAACTAATATTACAATCTAATGCATTTGCAACGCTCATAATATAAAGGAAAATTTTCTTACAACCCTCTATACTAGGGGAAATCCATGTAAAACTCCATAATAGGGGAATTATAAAACCCCAACAACTTAGAGAACTATTATAAATGTTATCCATTATGGCACCGTGGCTCAATTATTTTTAATTTACATATAATTATATATGGGCTTTATGCATTCAATATATTCTTAAATAGTTACAGTTCACACAAAATTTTGATTAAAATGATTTTTGAAATTATGAACAAATAAATCATTTAACATAGCATGAAAGGTTGAATTTGGTTTTCATAATTGAAATGACCCCCATCTAATGGGTTTCCACAAGAAAAATAAAAATTAGGGTGTGTTTAGGAAATAATAAAAATTTTAAGTGAAATTTTTTGATGTAAAAGTTGTTTAAATGAGATAAAATGATGTAATATGATAATGGTAATAATGAGAAATATAGATAATAAAGTTAAAAAAAGACAGGTTAGATGTGTGTATAGTTGTGCAGAAAAAACTAAAAAGTAAAATAGTTTGTATAAAAAATGTAAAGTAATAATTAAAAAAATGAGTACTTATGAATATTGAAAATTTTTAAATTGAAAAATTTTGGTAGAAAAATTTTCTTTAAAAACAAACCTACGTTAAAGGACGAGGCTACCTGGGAGTCCCCAGCTAACGGGAGCTATTTTAAACGACTCCCATGACCATGAATCCTTTTCACCCGAGCGGCAAACGTCTCTCACGCGGTATTTCACAGTGCAGCGCATTGTATTGTTCCACCGTGCATGTTCCTTTCGGGCACTAGATTCAGCTTCTGTTAGAAGATCCTAATCGTCCAAAATTTAAACTCATTTCAAAAGTAGTTAAATGAATAATTAGGAATTTATTTACCTCCCAGCTCCAAATATTTTAGATTGTCATAGAAAATTCAAATCAATTCATCGTAAAAAAATAACATCCTCAAAAGAACTTATGATATAATTTCATGTGTGTAATGCTAAGTATTAACGGTTCAGATCAGAAGATAAGATAAATCGAGAAGTGGAATGGGAAGAGTCGTATAGTTTTTCATACATGGATGTTGTACGTTCGGGAAACAATATTCTCCCGTATGTCTATAAATCGTCTGGTTGTCGCAGCCTCTCTCATCGATTCCTATAGCGAGCTAAGGAAAGGAATATCTTTTGAAAATTCCAAAAGCATGTCGAGGAAAATCGTTTTGGCTCTCTTTGCTCTGCTCCTTCTCCTTTCCTTAACCCACGCCGCACGCCCGTTTCTACCGAATCCCAGCGATCTGCCGCAGGAAACCCAGCAAGGCGTAAGTCCTATACGCATGTCTTCAATTCCCAAATTGACTTCTCTATTCAACAGTTTTTCGTTTTTTTTTTTTTTTTCTTTGATCGAATTTTTGAAAGATTGGGTTTCCGTTTTCAATTTATTTTAATTCAAAAACATTGTGTTAAATGCTGATTTTTAAATCTTAACTATATATATGAGGATCTTCTCCCCCACTCCCAAAAATCTTTTTTAGAAAAAAAAAATAATAATAATAAAATTTCTGGAAGTGCGTACATGGCTTGAAATTCTAATCCTGCTTCATGGGTTTCTAGAAGACTAGAAGTAATAATCCATTACAAACAGATGGACGACAGGTTACCGTCCAACCTTGCACAAAAACCTGGACGTGTTTGCTCAGCTATAACTGGCTGGCAATGGTATGACCTGGTCATCATGAGCGTCTTCCCATCGTTTGCCATAATTCCATGGGTGCCAAGTAAAAGACGGTACAAGGCATGGTCAGCTGAGATGAGGGCAACTTAGAGGTGCATATGGCTGAAAAGTGAATCTTAGGCTTTTTTTTTTTTTTTTTTCCCCAACCGCACGTGTGCGGACGGCAGCTGACCATCATCCACCTTTTGCGTGTTCATTAGTAGAGTGGAAAACTTGGATGCATGAAACCAGGTTTGTTCATCTCTCTTAATAAATGTGTAATGCAGAACAAAAACTTTGAATTTTTTTTTTTTTTGAGAAGTTTAAAAAAAAAAAAAAAACCATTTTATGCCTAAGAAGACCACCCATTTGATTTCCAATAAAAAATTATGTGTTTCTTTCATATAAGATTTCTGCAAGATATATATTCCTGCCGGCTATGTATATAATCAGATGGACCAGATCAGCTAAAACCTAACTATTTTACTTAATTCGCACAGGTTGTTGAGAACGAGGAAGGCAATATTGAAGGGGATGAAGGATGCCAAGGGCTGGATGGAGATGAATGCTTGATCAAGAGGTCGCTTGCAGCCCATACGGATTACATCTATACACAGAATGCGAATCCGTGAAAGAAATTGAGTCCTATCTACCGGCCCACTTTAGTTTATCCGA
The DNA here is from genome assembly GCA_030490835.1 of Annona cherimola. Taxonomy (NCBI): domain Eukaryota; kingdom Viridiplantae; phylum Streptophyta; class Magnoliopsida; order Magnoliales; family Annonaceae; genus Annona; species Annona cherimola. The sequence continues at coordinate 95,664,990 of CM059973.1, read as the reverse complement.
GACTGAGTTTGGTTGCCCAATCATGACATTTACTATCATTCGGTGCAACCAAACACTAACAATATAGCGAATAATATTATTGTTCGTTACCAGCATTTGATTGACCAGTACTGTTTTTCGTGTGGCATTGGTTTCTTTTGTTTTGGGATTTAATTTCCGCATATGTTCGGGACCAATCCGTATGTAGCCTTGTTAGAGTGCAAAGTACTGGTTCGGTCTGATATGTTAATCTACACATGATGATGTATTTTGAGATGCAATAGCTTGATGTTATATGTCCATTTGTACCATTATTACCAGTCTGTGATGTAGTGATGTGAAGCTGCTTGCACTTTTTTAAAAAAAAGTTTTAATACATATATTTGGCTCACTTCATTAATCCTCTTTCTGAGATTAGTTAATAGATGGGCGTTAATTCGGTGGCAATTGCATGAAATCTTGTAATTTTTCGCTGCTTAAAAGCGAGTTGCATGGATGTTCCACGTTGCTCACGTGGTGAATGTATCAATAGATAGCAAAGGTGAAGAAGCGTCCAAGCAGCCGCTGGGGATGTTATGTCACGCGTACAGAGACCTTCTTGATCGTGGCCGACCTGGTTGCTCTCAATCAATCGGCAACTTGTTGAATCTTCAGCTTTAGCTAAGCACATGAGCTTTGGCATACATCTTAGCATAACTTAGCATTTTAATATCATCACAAATTTATTTTATTTTTTGATTTTGAATTTCTTAAAGTAAATGCATCCCCGTTGTTGGCGCATTGATTTTACCTCAATTGTGGTGAAATTAGGTATTCTTTAAATTTATTTCTTATTTTTAAAAAGTTATTAGTATTTTTATTTTTAAAATCAATAAAATGAGTATGAATACAAGCGCCTGATGCATGTATATATCTATGTCCATTTGATTAGTTTTTCAAAAATAAAAATATCAAATAAACTTTGAAAATCAACAAATTTCATATGCTACAGGATCTTGGTGTGGCTCATATATTTATAAAAAAAAAATTAAAAATAAAATTTTTTTGGGCCACCCGACTGTATGATGAATGATGCAAAACCTTACTTAAATCTCTTTTATATTAATCAGAAAAATAATAAGGCGACTTTGTAGGCCAACATTAATATGTCGCGATGATTCTAGTCAGAATGATGGAAGGAGAAGGGAAGGCGCGACAAAAGTTGGAACATTCATATAAGCGTTGAAAAACTCAAAAAAAAAAAATGCATGACGGGGAAAGGGAATGCAATAGCTATTCATCAACTAGTCAAAACAGCGCGTGGATATGATAATAACAATAATACAGTCTAGAACATGAATCGCGGATGCGAATACGTGCACCAATTAAGGCCTGCTGGCTTATAAGTCATATCATGTATATATTTTTCGCGTTGTTTGCACTTTGCACCACCAATCAGATATTTGGATGCTTGTCGGATTTGCTGCAAGTCTGCAACAAACGGAGCGTAATCCTATGCACCTATTTTTTTTTGTTTTTTTTAAAATTTTTTCTTACACAACAGTTAATCTAAGCATATTTAACATACCTGTCAATTTTTAATATTTTTGGATATTTTTAGATATTTTTTTTAGATTTTTAAAAATATAAAAAAAATACTTAAAAATTTCCAAAAATTGTAAAAATTGATATTTATGTTAAATAATCCTAGATTAACAACTTCATAAAAAAAATTTTAAAAAAAATAAAAAAAAAATAGGTGCAGTGCACCTGGGTGCATTGAGGCTCAATGCACCCGAGTGCATTGGATTACGCTCCGCAACAAACACGGTTTCAAGTCAATTTCTTTGTGTGGTACGGCGTGTTGGATCTACTTCCGAGTAATATACCTGTACGACATTCAACTCAATCCTAACCTTGAGCGCGAAAACCTTTCTTTCCAACACCTGCATATAAAAAATAAAATAAAATTTGATATATCTTAAAATTGACTTCTTTTTTTTTTTTTTTTTTTTTGTTATAATACCCAAATTAACAATACATTTTAACTCAACTTGAGAACAATCAACTTATGTCCTCAAACGATGATAATGCTTCTTTCAAAGATTCGATCCCCACCATCCAGCACAGAAGTCGAGACTGGTATTAATCCTAGCATTATGAATCATATTACCTATCTCCAACCCTACTTATTATACAAGTTGAGAGCTGGGACAAGGTTAACTTGATCTTAGCCTTATATATTTAAAAGATCATGTCAAATTAAAATGGCCCTGGATTAGTAATCTAGCCAAAAATTCATGTCAATTTTGAAATGCTTGATATTTTAAATATTTATTTAATTTAAAATTTCATTTATATCAAATTTAAATGTTAATTATTACAAATAAAAATAAAATTAGTTTAATTAAGTATAGATAATGTATTTTTTTTCAAAAAGAGAATAAAATAAAAAAATATTTATAATTTTTAATACATGAATATGTGGGGCAAGTTAGTACTATTTACATTGGAACATAGTTGACTTACCTCGTTCTATTTTTGAATTTGATTTAGATTTTGAAACTTGGCTCTATTCTTAGTTAAGAAAATATAATGTTAACTTGATCAAAACACAAGGACGGACCATAGGTTAACCGATGCGATTTGCACCCCTAACTAAATCAGATTATTTTCCCACCTCCCTTCTATACTCTCACTCAAAGAAAATTTTAAGAGGGAGAATTTATCGTAATTGATTCTTGTAGTACATGGTTGCGTATATGTAATGGTTTATAACAACTAAATACAACTATCAATAATCAAAATTATGCTTGTATTTGCTGCATATACTCTTTGTATTTAGCAAATAATCAATTGTTGTCTAAATATCTATATATAATAAATAATTACTACTTTTAATACTATGCAATAAAATTTTATTTGTTGCGTAAACATTGTTGCATAAATTGTTTTGCTTTTTAGTTTTTATATATAAGATTATGATCTTGTTAGCCTGGATTCTCAGACCTCCTTTTATCCCAAAGCATACATGTCTTTGTAATTTTTTTCATGAAATAAGTGTATTAACTTAAATTCATAATTTTTGGATATGTGCATTTTTTGAATTTTCAGCTATTTTAGGGTAAAATTACCTAAACATCCCAAAATATTATTTCTAAAATTCGGAAAAATATATACATATCCAAAATTTATAAAATTCGATATGAAAATTAACTATTTGTCCATAATTTTATGAAAAATAAAATAAAAATATATATGCATTCAGGCTCCTTAGCGGACAGAATAATGACCATTATATATGATATGGTGGTAATTAATCACTAATTGATTGTTTGGATTTTTGGCCAAAAAAAAAATAAATACAATAAGATAAACCAGGTAACGATGGGCCAAGCATATGGTTAAGGTTACAATTATAGTGAAAGTGAATCTGGAAAATCCGAATTTGACTTTCCTTATTTATACTTGATATGAAATATATTATATACAAAAAACCTAAATAGTATTTCTTCATATTCATATATTTAATTTCAATTATGTTTACATTTGAATACGTGTTTGTCATATTGAAATTATATTATTTTTGTGTACATTTATATTTATATTTATGCTATTTAACTTTGCATTTGTTAGTTTTCTTCTTTTATCTTATTTTGAAAAGGAAAATTTTATTCTAGAAGTATTTTATACATTATTATAGTTTTCACAAATTTAATTAAACAATGTATTATTATTTTTCTTACATGATTTGTTAATTATTGTATATTCAGTTAAATTGAAAGTAGTCTACTAAATTCTAATTTGAATTTTAGCCACGACCTGATTTACAAAAACAGGATTAGGATTTAAATTTTACAAATAAAGTTATAATTAACATTAGAATTTATATTATACAAGTAGCGTTAAGAGGCGCTGTAGCTTATGGCGCGACTAGCTCTTTAAGAGGACTTGAGGGTAGGAGTGCAACGCGAGCTTATAAAACTCGGATTCTCCTCAACCCTAACCTTAACCCTATATTTTGAAAATCGAGTTCGGGTTAAATTTCATGTTGAAATTTATATTGATTGATTTATATTTTATTTAACAGTGATAAATTTAGAATTTCATGGAAATATATAACAATAGCAGGTAACATAAGTAAATATAATAATATATAGTCGAACTATATTTTTTTTAAATAGCAATATAAATAATGTTTTTAGAAATATTTAAAATAAAACAGGATAAAGAAATAAAATTAAAAGATGTAAAAGTAAAGAATAGAAATAAAAGATAAATATGAATGAAAATGATATATCTTATTTATACTATAATTACAAGATTCCAAACATGTATTCAAATATAAATATAAATAACATAAATACACAAAATATAAAGAATTATTGTTTAAATATTATGTAATAATATATTTTATAATAAATATAAAATAAAGAATCGGGCTCAGATTCACTTAAACTTTAATTTTATCGTATCTACAAATCGAGTTCATTAAGTTCAAGTTCTTCCAGCTTGAGTTATGAAAAATAAGCTCAAAAATCATTCAAAATCAGGTTTAGGCTCAGCCCGGCCAAAGTTGAGCCATGATTACAGCTGGCTCTCTGGAAGCCGTTGCTGATGCAAAGAACATCAGATAAGAGACCTGCCACATCATTGCGGTTGCAGATGATGTCATGGAAATAACCGTCCGATCCAAAGTAACAAACACAGCCAAAACCTCGATCAGTCTGTTTAAATGGGAGGGATGGGAGATGCGAGAGCCAGCTCAAAAAATTCTACCGTATGCAAGAGAGACCCTATTCACTCGATGCCAAATATAGGATAGGAGGGAGTGGTAGTCACGCCTGTTTGGTAATGGAAAAGGGATTCAATACCTACCCCATCTTTTTCCCACCCCTTCCAAGTTTCAACAATTATCCGTCTTAATAGATCATACTTTTTCATAGTTACAATATTTATCCACCTTTCATCCTCTTTGCGCAAATTTCTTATTTCTTCACTTTCTTCTACCTATTTAAATTCAGGTTCTAATCCTACGGAACCGGTATCCACCTTTCATCCTCTTTCGGCAAAATTTCTTACTTCTTCACTCTCTTCTACCTATTTAAATTCAGATCCTAATCCTATGGAACCGGTTCCATGAATTCATGAACCTCTACATTTGGACGCCAAATATCCCCATAAAGATAATAATCTCTTATTATAATAGGTAAAGATCATATTTATTCTGATATGGAACAATAGAGGAAACAAGAGAGAATGATATGATGACATAAAACAAAGTAAATAAATTTAAAATATGCAGACATTTTAAAAGAAAACATTAATATAATGACAACTTGATAAACGGAATTTTCATTTCAAATCCTATAGCATGGAATCAGCCAATTAGTCCAGAAAAATGCTCAAGAACAGAAAAACTGATTGTCGAGCTTCGGTTTTGTGCCTTCTTGCTGCTGAGTATCCAGACCAAAGCAGAATCGGCCCACCTTATCTAATCTCAACACCAGAGGGTTCTGCTAAGATATCCTATGACAGTCTGACTATCATTGGAGGAGATGGGTTTCACTATCTAAGTCAATTAAAGAACCAAAGGAAAATATATTGATTGAACAAAAGGAAAAGATACACATTCATCACCTTTGTTCTGATTGAGCATGGATGCAATGGTATGTCAGACCAGGAGCATGCAGTTCATGTGTGATTCATAACGGTAAAACTAATCAAATGAAGATTCTCCAAAAAGATGATGTTATGACCAGTAATATTGGTTCTTATGACCGCATACTGGACGTGTGAAAAGGTTTTAGTGGGTGCTTTATGGAACATGCTATCAGCTGGCCTGAAGTAAGGAAGATGGCTGAAACAGTGAAACCCTGCAAGGCTGAGCAGGGAACAAATTTTTGAAGCCTAAATTGCAGGTTCTGAACAAGATTTGACGCCTGTCGAGTAGTAGAATGCATGAGTCTATTCCTAACATCATTTTAAAAGGGATCTAATTCAATCACTGTGTCTATTCAATCCAAGCATTCCCTTTTTTTCCCCCCTTTCCATGGAGGCATCCCACAACAATAATACATTGAATAAAAACTCTTCACCACCATTTCTAGCTTTCCAAATTCCAACCAACGTTGTCCTCAATTTCCAAATGAGAAGAGTTGTTGTGATAAGTCTATAATGACATGGAGTTCCTGAAATTGTCACCACCAGTCACAGTGTCTCAATAATGACCGGTACCTCTGGAAGGGCTGACAACGCACCTGGCAGCTGCCCAGAGTCGACCAGTACAACACAGAGAGACAATCTCCAATTCTACGGGTCCATGCCTTCACTGAAATATTAGCTTCCAGACAGAGGCAGAGGTAAAAAGAATGTCATTTTTGAACCCCTTGAGTATGCCTCACGCCATCCTCACTCACCCCCCCCCCCCCCCCCCCCTCGATGACTCGAGATCATGTAATCAGGGGCATTTTCAAACTGAGAATATATATTTTTGCATTTTGCTGCCACAACCAACAAAATGGAAAGAAAAACACCTACCTAATTAACTATCCAAAACCTCTAATGACAATCTTCTGTTGACAGAAAATGGATATCAATTTTCAATCTTTACTGCAGCTAGGAGATATAAATATGAACATTCTAGCATTTTACAGGGTCCAAAGGTGGTGTCCTGCAGATCCTGCCACAGACCGCAAGTGAGGGAAAAAAAGAAGAGAGAGAGAGAGACAGAGCACTGAAAATTCTATGATGCAGTAGAGATTGTCCAGATCTTACACTTGACATCAGTCTATGTTGTACGTCCAGATCTATTAAATGTTACAACAAATAGATAAGACTACTTTAGGTAGAAGATATTCGGAGATCATAACCTAGATTCTAAAGAATGAAGGATACAATAACAATGCTTTTCTTCCAAACGAAAGTTGAATTCCATCAACAACTACAAGATACAATTAAGAGTGTTAATGGCCATGGTCAACCCGTCAACTCACTCGTCCAACCCGTTTATAAATGGGTTTAGTTTAGGATTTTTGAATAAATGGGTTATGACCCGCCAACCCGTTTAACTATTTAATTAAATAAATAGATTAAGATTGATATTTTATAATTCGTCAACCCGTTTAGTAACTCATTTAACCCATATAACCTGTTCAACCTGTTTAATTTATTCAACCTATTTAACTCGCTTAACTCATTAAAGTTATATGTGTGTGTGTGTGTGAACCCCTTGGTTATTTTCCCTCTCTAAGTCTTTCTCAGGTTACTTGATTTTCATTTTTTCACAGCTGCCTTAATTTCATTTTCTCGTTACTGGCCTATTTCTATTTCCCCTACGCCGAAAATATCCTCTCGTCTCTTCCTGCGAGATCATCATTTACTAGAATTTAGACTTTCAGGTTATTTGCTATACTACCCGTTAACAACTCACCAACCCATTTATTAAATGGGTTGTAAATAGGTTAGGGTTAAGTTTTTTAAATGGGTTAATAAACGGATTAGGGTTTGGGTTAGGATTAGGATTATGCTCCAACCTGTCTAACCCGAGCCGTTAACACCCCTAGATACAATTAGACTATACTTAAAGGTAATATTCCATATTCCAATTTTTAACTTTCAATCTTGTCATCCTTCTTCTTTTTGTGTAAAAATTTTTGAAACTGGAGAAAATAATATGATATAATACGGGTAATGATGATTAGTAAAGATAAAAAATTTAAAATAGATAAATTAGATGTATGAGTAGTTGTATATAAATGATTGAAAAGTTGAGTAATTGTATAAGAAAAAGTAAAGAAACAATTAAAAAATAGGATAGTTATAGAGAGTAAAAAGTTTTAAATTAAAAAATTTTAGGTTAAAAATTTTTTTAGTGTAAACAAGCACTTCCTTTATTGTGTTGCCCACCTTTGATGACCAGGCACCTGACAAAGGTGTATTCCGGGGGTGGGGTAATGGGACAATTGTCTCTTTCAACATTTGAACAGTGAATCTCTCGCGCGCACTATTCTATACACACTCATGTTAGCCACTCAGGCATCCAAGCAGTGACAGCTTTTTGTCTTCTTGAATGGACTGCAAAAATGTAATAAGCGAATAGTAAAGATCTGAGAAAACGTCAGCTAGAACGTCTTCAATGGTATGATGATTCATTTTAGAAATCTGACTCGGAGAGACACGCCGATAGCTCCTTTGCACCCATGAGTCTTCAGACTCCTGGTTAATTAATTACTCAGCAATTCATCGTAAATATTGTACTGGAAAAGAGGCTTCTGAGAAGTCCCTATAAGGTTTTGCTTAACATAAATTTACGTCGCATATTAGCAAGGTTTCCTAATCTCAAGAATACTAATGCCTAAAAATACAGTATCAACAGGAAAAGTAAAATATCCAAATTTTAATTCCCAAAGGAATAGACTTAATGGAATTTAATTGATCAAAACAAAATTCCATTTTTCAAAATATTTCGACTTTATTAGAACTACGAATAAGAATAGCCAATTTTATTCGTTGATTTTCATCAAAGTATGCAATGCAACTATATATATATGAAGAGTAAGAACTCTTACGCATTTGGGGAGCATCAACCCATTCTGCAATATTGACCCTACCAACAGGACGTGGCATCAAGAAACATGCGCCAAGACCCTTGTTCCGAACCAAATATGCAAGCACAAAGCGAAACAGATAGCAGCAATAACCACTGACTTCGCCCCCGCATATCTCATGACCTCAAGGCCCCTGCATGCCACCTCCCCATGGACAGCATTTACACTCCTCCTCCAGCCATCCGACAGCTTCCATGTGAAGAACTCAAGAAATGATTTAACGGACTCAAATGTCACTCTTCCCGTAACATCCAGAAGAAACATTCGGTTGCTGGGGACAGCTAAGGTGGTGGAAACCTTGTCAACCCATCCGCCATCCTTACCTTCCTCCAATGAGTGTTTATCTTTCAGCTCTACTGAAATTTTGGAGCATTTTTCTCCTTGGCCATCCCAGGCAGAAGAAGAAGAATTCGAATTTGAGCTATTCGAACTTAAATTTGAGTCGGGACATGTGAGCACCTGGTGAGACGTCTTGACCAGTGTCTCCACGGCCCCGCTGCAGACCGAGACGAGCATGTCCTTCACTTTGGATTCGTGCTTCGGATTCGTCATTCCTGAGAAGAGCTCATCATAGGTGTTTATATTCATCGTCTTGCCGAGGTAGACTGCGACCGCCGTGCTCACGAAAAGCTGTATGCAGTCCGCAATCAGATCCCTGCACTTGTCGCTGCAGACGACATTCACCCATTTGGAAGAGGAGTCCGACCCGACCAGAGAATTCCCGCCCGAAAGGCCCCCGGCGACGAAACCATTTACCAAATTCCTCGCAAAGCTACCGACGACGACAGAAGCAAAACCAGACCCCGCCGGCGAGAAGACCTTCTCGAGAACCCGATCGGAGAAGCTCGAATTAGTCTGCAGGGTCGCCTCCCGCTCGTCCACATCCGCCTTCGTAGCCGAATTGTAGCCGCGCAAGACTCCCACCGTCAGAGCTTCCGTAATCCTGACCATCGACGCAGCGAACTCGTCCGAACGCGTGATCTTCCACAGCTGGCGAAGACTGGTGGGGACTTCGTCCGAGTCCGAACGGAGGAAATCGGAGAAGTCTCTGGAGACGAGAGAAACAGACTCTGCAGATGTGGACACCGACTCGGCCACAGAAACTAGGGTTCCGAGGAGCTTGACTAGGCGCCTCCGCTTCTGCGCAACGGAGGGGGCATGGTAGAGCTTGTAGCAGCCGTAGGCGGACAACCCTACGGCGGAGAGAAGGAGGAGGGATTTCTTCCTCCGGCGGGTGAAATCGAGACAGGTGTCTACGAGGGAGAGATCCATGGCGCGGATGTGGAAGCTCAGGGAAAGGCCGATGATGGGATTACTCGGGTTTGGGAGTGGACATGACGAGGAAGATTTTGGGGGCTTTTTTGAAGAAGCGTGGGGGCTTCAACGGAAGGAAGAGATGACGCCGGGAGGTTGCATCTCGTTAGGCTGTGTGCATCGCCTGCAACCGCTTGCTCAGCTACGTTAGGAAAATCCACCGCTAAGAACGACGCTTTCGCGGAGAAAGGTGACGGACCGTCAGGATCTCAGCTTCACGAGCCCGTTGGGACCCACGCGATTTGAATTGACCCTTCGGGTGGATAGAAACTACCCTCCCTGCACCGCGGCAAATGGCTTGTTACTTCCCTGATGTCTTCATGGGGACCCCACGCGGGCGTCTCCTCTTCGTTTCGGAGTCTTGGAGACAAACGCCTTTCTAGAGGCTTTGGATTAGGAAACCTTGGATGGTCTGGTAAGCAGTGGCAAATGATGCGCTGGCGCTGCAAATGACCCGGACATTCATGGCTGCCGAAATAACTCATCTCATAACACCTACAAGATGGGTAAGTAAGGTCATATTAACTTTGAGGAAGTCTGGTGACTGCTATTTTTATTGGCACGACGTGGAAAATGAAAAATAAAATATTTTGAAATTTATATGATTAATAGAAAATAATATAGGTAAAGTTAGATTAATTGGAGCCATTTAAAGGAAAAATGATTTAAATATATGAGTAAAAGTGGAAAAAATATGATGATTGATAGAGTAAGTAGCCAAAATAATTTGAATATATGGGTAAAAGTAAAAAAAATATGATGATTAATAGAATAAGTAGCTATCATGGGAAACATGCTCTCATACTTTATTCTCGTTTCCTACTTTTGTATTTGACCAAACATGCAGATTGGCAACAAATTCCTCCTCTTTTTAGTTCAGAAATAGTATAGGATAATAATTTAGAATGAAAATTTATTAAGAATGGATCAAAATATATTAGAAATGAGTAAAGTTATATTAAAAATAAATAAAAATATATTAAAATGACTAAAGGTGTATTAAGAAACGTGACACCCTATCTCATCTTATCTTTAAACTAACCATTAATAAAAAGTTATCATCAAGGTAGTTAGTTATAAATGAAATTACATTTACTGGCTAAGTTCATACATCGTTGTATCAATGACTCTAGGGGTGTGTTCATCTTTGTAATCTTGCAGCTTCGTGCCCATAGGTTGTTGACTCGCTTGACTATCCCACTTTAACGTGGATCTCAAGCTCTGTGTGTTCCGTGAGATTAAAGCTAGTTTATTTTTGTACTCGTCGAAATGCCGACCCATTTCTCATGTTTTCAATTGCCCCATTGGCGCTTCAAATTTCCCCTGCAAAAGAACATTAAATAATTTTTTGAAAAATGAAAAAATAAATTAATATGACAAAATAAATTAAAAAATAGAGAAAAATAATTATTTAAATATAAACAAGAACATACATCATAATAAAAGGGTTTGACCACTAAACTTTTATGCAACACGTTTAGAGTGCATTTCTTTAGGCACTTAGATCTTCGATTTACATGTGGGATGGAAGAAATTCGGCAGACTCTAGCAATCATCACATGGCGGGTGAGATTCGAGCATTTGATGTGTCACACCTTATTTGGTAAGGTACCCACCAACTCCATTTCTAAAATAAGCTCCTAGAGCAAGAACTTTGCTTCAACAGGTGATAACAAACCACGTGCGCGGGTGCTCTTTCTCAGGTTCCTGCTGATCTATATCCTATCATGTAGACACTGTACATCCAAAGTTTTAATACATCCTGATGCATTAAAAATTGAATGTATGAGGGTAGAAAATTTCATTTTTTAAACTTTTTATTTGAAATATTTTTTATAGCATTGTTAACTATGTGTCTTTAACTTATGCATTAAATTTTACTATTTTTAGAAATACATAAATATATTTTAAAAATAGGAATATTTTGTCATTTAAAATGACTAAAACCTCCCCTATTTTAAAAAATCAAATGCATATAAACATATATAAAAAAATGATAAATTTTGATTATAAATTACATACACCTATATTAACAGTTTTATAAAATTATTTTCAAAAAATATATTAAAAATGATGTTTTTCACCTGATGCATTGAAACATTTCTCAATCTAGACACCAATTGGACCAAAAGATAGAAATTTATGTTTAATGTGGACACCTTTTTTTATATAGATTTCTTTTATTACGTTTCAACTCTACAAAAATTCCGCAGGGCTGCAAGTTGTTTGCTCTTTGTGAAAAACATATATGTGAACTTTAAATCATAAGCCTAATATATACCTAACTCTAATGAGAGTTTATCCCTGCTGGCCACAAAATTTTGTTTATTTGTATTTTTTGTGGGCATATTAAATTAAGTATATCTAATCTATCAACTAAAATTTACCATTTTTGGATATATTTATATATGTTTAAAAATAAAAAATAAATATAAATATATCCACAAATCATAAAACTTAATTTATACATTGAATATATATAACTTGAAGTGTTTATAAAAAAAAACAAATAAAAAATAAGTTAAACAGTTGGGCACAATTGTGGCTTAACTATGGCCAACGACAGAGGATCCTCCTAATTTAGTCATGTGGATTGAATTCGGTTGAAATTTGAATTGGACTTCTAAACCATTATTTTTTCAATGGATAAGCTTAAAATTTACTGTGAATATAAATTAAGGATGAGTGTTTTGGGTAGTGATAAAAATGATGTAAAAGTTCTTTGGTGAATTTTTTTTAAATGTGAGAAAGTAATATGATATAGTGGATGTAATGATGATAAGTAAAATAAATTAAAAATAAATAAGTTACTTGTATGGTAATATATTAAGAAACATTTGAAGAACATAGTAGTTGTATGCAAATGTGCGAAAAGATTGAAAAATATTATAGAAGTAGAGAAAATGAGTTTTTAGTGTAAAACTTGTTGCTAATTAAATTTAAGAAAAAATAATATTATATATGTTCAGAAGGTGAGTTCAAACACTAGTTTTCATGAATTTTGCCGTTTAGATTAAGTTATACCCTACCATTGGATGTTGCTTAGCCTATTTGGAAGGATTTAAAAGGCTTAAATGAAATATAGAAATAGATAAAATGTAATGATGTATATTTGCAACAAAAAAGTTTTATTGGAAAGATAAAATATTATGAGTGTGTTTGATTAGAGGTAAAATTTTTGATGAAAAGTTTTTGGGGTAAAAGTTGTCAAATTGATAGAAAATGATGTGATATGATAGGGATAATGATGATGAGTAAAGAGAATAAAGTTAAAATAGATAGATTAGTTGTATGGGTAGTCGTGCAGAAATGATTGAAAAGTAGGGTAGTTTATATAGAAAAATGTAAAAAAATAATTAAAAAATAGAATAGTTATATAAAGTAAAAAATTTTAGAATAAAAAGTTTTAGTTGACAGTTTTTTGCCCCAACCAAACATACCCTATATTAAAAATTGAAAATCTTATCATTGGCACATCCCATCAAAGGTCTTTGATCGTTTGGAACACTTCGTAAGGTCTTGTTCAACATGATTCAATAAGCTTAAATAAGATAAAAATGTAATAATTTATATTTGAAAATGATGTCTTGAGAACATAAATCTCATCCCATACATGTATTCAAAGATCTCGAATTATTTGGAACGTCTCACTTTTTGTTATAGTTGTGAGATAAAAAGGCCAGAGCTCACTGCAACACTTGGATTGGATAAGTATTGTATAACGACGTGGGGAAAAAAGGTGGTGTTGTTATGTTGTATGTCAATAGTAGGAAACTGCTGGTAAAATTCAGTATCTTTTATATTTAATAAAATTTCGTGATAATTATTATTAATTTTTAGGCTTCTTTTACTGTATTTAAAAATACAAGAAATGTATTTAGAATAGAAATGTTTTAAAATACTCCTCACAACAAATATATCAATTTGAATTCTATGTGATATAATTTTTATTTTGATATATTATATATACTGTACTATAATTTTTATTAATATATTGATATTATCACGCGTTAGAAAGAAATCAATAAAAGTGCTTATTTTCAATAAAATTTCTGATTTCTCAGTGCAGATCCACCTCTTTGGCCCCTACAGATCGCAAGATATGGGATGCTACCGAACGGGCCCATAGCAGTCAGCAGTGATCCAGTGACTGGTTAGACAGCATAGGCGTATAGCGCTGCTTCCAAGCGCCTCGCGCAGCGTTCGTATGAAGTATGATAGTCGGGCGGCACATCACCCCGGCGGGCACGCGAAGGGCCGCGAGAGGGCAATCGAAAGAGAATGCAGCAGACGCTCCTCCGCCCTCTCTCCATTCGTCCATGGCGGACGACCTTGACCGTTCGCTCCTTCTCGTCGTCCGCATCATCCAACCGCTCCCGTGGCGGCCTCCCTCGATTCTATTCCGAAAAGCTTCCCCTTTCCAAGGCAAGCATCAGGAATCTTCCAACCCAGCCTCTCCTCCTCGCCCTCAGCGCCGCCCCCACCGCCCTCTCTCTCTCTCTCTCTCTCTATATATATATATATATATATATATATATCCTAACTGGCATATTTTAACTATCTCTACTTCATTTATTTATTTCCTCACTCTCTTGAAAGCAGGGCAATATAGCTAGAGTGCAAGGAGACGAATTTTGGCACATGATAAAGGTTTTGCGATTGAACGTGAATGACAGGTATGAATTGATGTAATTTCTATAACTTTCTTCATTTAAATAGTGGAATTATATATCTGGTGAAACGTAAACGCAAGTGGATGGATGATGTTTGCTAACAAGTGAATGAAAGTTTTAAAAAATTAAATAAAATAGATTCGAGGTAATTGTAAAACATGTAAGTCTCTTTCCATCATGGATTCAGGCTCTTTGGACCGCATCTTGGTCAGTAGATGGACTAAACCAGCGGAGGGTCAATTCAAAGTAAATGTTGATGGAAAGAGAAATGGAGAGAAAGCTTGCATGGGATTCGCTGCTATCATTTGCGATTCCAGGGGCTTCTTCATTGCTGCAAAGGGCTGGGTGTCCAAGGTCTCTTGGATCCACTCATGATGGAAGCCACTGCTATTTTGTTGGGTGTTAAATGGGCTATGGAAGCAAATCTTCGGCAAATCCAAATGGAATTAGATTCCCTCATCCTCGTTGATTTTTTAAAAAGTGACAGGCATATCTCATCCTCAGTTGGGACTTTTTAAAAAGAGATCAATTTTCTTACTACTTCTGCTTCTCTTTTTTCTTACCATCATGTATTGAGGCAGGGTAATACGGTGGCACATACCTTGGCTGATCTAATGACATGTAATTCTAGGCAGGGTCATGCGTGGTGGGGCAACCCACCTAACATCATTTTAGAAAAACTGTGTATAAATAATTTTTTGTCAATGAAATATGTGGACCCCTCCATCCCCTCCCCCTCTAGTGCCTTTTTGACCTGAGGGTGGAAGGATAGAGTTAGGGGTGCAACTTGGGCCGGGTTCAGCCCGAACCCGGCCCGCCAAACCCGAAAATATACAGTGCTGAAACTCTAAGCTTTTCAACCCGAACCCGATTTTTGAGCCCGAACCCGAATTCAAATAGGGCTCGGTTTCGGGTTCAGGCAAGCCCGAACCCTGTAAACCCGAACCCGAATTTGCATTTATATAAAATATATAATTTATATTATAATAATAATATATTATAATAATAATATATTGTAATAATAATATATTATAATAATAATATATTGTAATAATAATATATTGTAATAATAATATATTGTAATAATAATATATTGTAATAATAACATATTACTCATGGATGGATGATGGACAACAGGAGTACGGCATGGCAGGCATGGACAGCTCATCGCCGAGACAATCTAACATCTTAAGTGATTTCAACAAAATACCTATTCCCAATTTACATTACGATATAGGTCCAACAGTTTTTTTTAAAAAAATTACTCTTCACGCCTTTTCTACTGAAGCCTTTTGACCAACGAAATCCTATGATACTAAATATTAAATTTTTTTGAGATCTTTTTTTCCAACAGAAAAATTTATGAGAACTTTAAAATTATAGTTGTAAAATAAGCTTAAAACAATAGAGGAGTAAAAAAATACAATTAATGATTAATAATACAATTTTATTGACAACGTTTACACATAATCCATATTCTACTTGATACAAAGAGAATGCTCAAAACAAGTTTCTTTCTTTCTACTCTTAAGCGGTATTTGAATTTTTCTTAATTTCATACAATAAATTGTTTTTAAAACTTTTTTATATAATAGATTTGTGATAAAAAATTATATATAAGATGAGTAACAAAGACATATTAATAGAAAATGTCAACCCGAAACTCAACCCGAAACTCAACCCTAGCCCGAATTTCAAAAATAGGGTTAGGGTTGAGGTTTACAAATAGGGTTAGGGTTAGGGTTAGGGTTGAAATTTTACAAATAGGGTTAGGGTTAGGGTTGAGGTGAACCCGAGTTTCATGAGCCCGAGTTGCACCCCTAGATAGAGTGTTCCCACTTCTTTCTTTATCAAAAAAAAAAAAAAAAAAAAAGAGTAATGGCAGAAAAAAGGTGAGTTTTGCGTGGTAAGTATATATGTCAAAGCAAGATTTTCGAGATTGGAATTTTCTCCTGGGCTTATTTGGTTGGAGTGAAAGGAAATGGAAGGAAACGGAAAATAGAGGATAATGTTACCAATGAAATGAATAATGCTGCAATAGGTAGGAGATAATGATCAGAAATGCAGGTGATGATAAGAAAAAACTAAATGGGTTATTATGGAGGTATAGGCTAAATCATCTAGGACCATGGGTAATGCAAGTAATACATAGGTTATCTAATAGATAGAAATGCAAGGAAAATATGGAGTTATTATGGTTTATATTTATATATATCAAATCTGTGCCTTGGGAAATGGAAATTCCTCAAAATGGACTCCATTTTCCCATCAGTCAGCCAATTAGCCCCAAAATGATTTGCCCTATTTCTAGCTTGCTTTTATTTATTTCTTTTCCTTCCCCTATGAGTTGCATTTGACATATGTATGCTGTATGCGAGAGCTGATAGCTTGCATGCTTGGATCAAATGCTGTGGTTTTCCGCAACGTAACTTGTAAGGGTGGAGCTCTTCAATGGGACAGGAGTCGTCATTGAAGGATTCATTCAGAGAATTGATCGAACTGGGCTGGATTTCGTGGCCCTAGAAGATCCAAAAGTACTACCGCGCACAGGCATACAGTGGCATGTCTATGCAGCCTTTGGTAATTTTCTAATTTTTATTCTATCCCTCTATTTTTCCCTCTTCATTTGTCTCTTGCTTCCTTTGGGGGCCAGGTGACCTTCAGGGTTTGTCAGGGGGTTCACGTATCTTGCAATTTTCCCTTTCATGCTTGGGAATTCAGGTACATTAAAAGGTGGTCGAGCAGACTGGCTTGTTGAGAAGTGCACGGTATGTTTTAATTTGTACCTATGATCATCAATGTTTTTTACTTAAGAGTGACGAATCTGATGGTCTTCTTCTTTGGCACTTTTAGGAACTTGGAGCGAGCAGCATTACGCCCTTGCTAACTGAACGTTCATCTTCAATAACAGAAAATCGGGTGGACAGACTGCAACGAGTTGCATTAGCTGCAGTTAAGCAGTGTATGCTTGCTATTCTCTCTCAATTCTCCATGTTTTTTCAGCACTGGTTAAAATGGGACTAGGGACATGCGACATAGAAATCTCAAATGATAGGCTGCAACTCAGTGACTTGGTTTACGGTTTTCTTATCTACGTGGCCATTGAGGATTTTTAAGCTTACATGTTTGACTTGGCGTATCTGATATCCACTTTTCCTTTCTTGTTCCTAGGTCAACGGCTGCATGAAATGGCCCTCAATCCTCCAATGAAAATTGAAAAGCTCCTACCAATTGTAAGTATTTATTTTCTGGTGCACCATTCAATGAAGAAAAATCCTATAAATGCCTGTCATGAGGCATGATGCTGTGATTTGATATCTAATGGCAAGTGCACTTACCTCTATGAATTCATAATTCCCGTCTTCAGTCAAAGAGTTGATTCTCTCAATGAAAATAGGCACTGAAGAAGTTGCATATTTGAGTAAGAACCTGCAGTTAAGTAATTCACATGGTTGAGACATGAACTGATCTGCTCTGATTTTTAGCTCCCTCGACCTGCTAATTAGTTTTGTGCATATATTAGTTCTTAAACAAAATGATCTCCTTGGGCTGATGTGAGAATTTATGCATTAATAACTACTTTTAGTCATATTGTCCTTAGTATATGGATGGTTCACACAAAAATCCTTCAAAAACAATAATGTAGTATAATTGAACTCATTTTCCTTCTCTACTCTACATAGCTGTGAATTATATTTCTTATTATGTAGGTTTCTCAGTCAAAATTGGCTTTTCTAGCAGCAGCAGAAGCAACCCCTTTGCTTAACACACTCTCTTTCTCAGTAGAAGAGTCGAATGGGCTGATAATAGTGGGACCAGAAGGGGGTATGACTCTCTCTCTATTTCTCTGTCTCTCTACACACACACATATACACAGTGCTAAGATCTCTTAGTCGTATGAAGCAACAGGTGTTAACAGATCCGGTTGGACGGGTTGGAGCCTAATCCTAATCCTAACTTATTTAAAATATCTCAACCCTAATGTATTTATTAACTCATTTAAAGAACTTCAACCGTAATCCATTTACAACCCATTTAATAAACGGGTTGTATATATAGCCATTTTGCTATTAAAAGCACAACAAGACTTTGCAGAAATTACAAAACTATAACATGATAATGAAACTACCAGAATATTTAGTGTTCATAGCCATTCCAACCCATGTGTGAAGAATCTGCAAGTAAAGGTCATCAAATATTCAAAGGTGAAGCTCCAAAATAGGCAAAATTATACCTGTCAATAGTGAGTTGGACAGCAACAGCAGCGACGGTGGGAGAGACTTCTGCAGCCGGATCACAGACCTAGGGGGAGAGAGAGACTTATTTGGAGAGAAATCGGAGATAGAGAGGGGAGAGGAAGGAGAGAGAAGGGGGGAGAGAGAGAGAGAGGGAGGGAGAGTCCTCACTTACTGCAAGGAGATCAGGGCAGGTTGGACCTCCGGACAACACTACAGGGTTAGGGCATGAGAAGAGAGAGGATAGTCCAGGCAGCGGTGAACATCCAAGAGAGGAAGGATGAATACAACGGAGAGCAATAGCAGAGCCTAGCAATTGAAGAAGCAGCAACGAGAGCACTAGTGAAGAGGGGAAAATGATCGCATGACAATTAGCGCGCTGAGAGGCTAGAGTAGCAGACAAGTGTGGGTTGCGGAGACAGGTTTTCACAATTGGATGAGATCTGGGTGGCGGAAGTGGTAGAATAGGGTTCCGAAAATATTACCCTTGGTATATGTATTATTTACATAAATCTTAAACGGGTTGAGCAGGTTACTAAATGGGTTGACATGTTATAAAATTTTGACCTTAATTCGTTTATTTATTTAAATGGCTGAACGGGTTACGGATCATAAACTATTTATTCAATAATCCCAATCCGAACCTGTTTATAAACGGGTTGGACGGGCCGGTTGACGAGTTGACCATGACGATTAACACCCTTATATAAACCAACATGCAATGATGGAAAATCATGATTAGCGTAGGTTGCAGGACATATAGTGATTGTTACATGTGGGATTATATTTGCTGATTCTTGTATAATGTGCAATTAGTACATGGGACCCGTCTGGATTTTTGTGTAGTTACCATATGTCAGGGAAAATTAGTTCTAAAAGCCTATAAACGACAGGTAAAAGCCTATAAATGACAGGGTCGATCATCTGAATGGTGATGAAGGTAACTAATGCATTTCTTTTAACTTAGCGAGCTCAAATTTTTTGCAGAGGTACTAGGAGATCTGGATAGCCTGATATTGTAGTTATACGCATAAAAATACATTTGCCACCATGATTGTTTTCATCACATCATTTGGTTTGCATTGAGCAGTCAAAACTTTGGAGGCTGAATTTGGTGTTTGGGAATTTGGACTCATTATTGTAGGTTTGTAAAACTGATTATTTTGCCAAAAGCAAGTCCAGTGCATAAATCCTTGTTCCCTTTTTGTTACTGTTTTAAAACATGTTCATCACCGTCATTTCTTTGCACCTCCTAGTTGGGTTTAGATTCAGAATTCAGTTTTGAGGACTCAATATCTGAAAATGGCAACTCATGAAATTTTTTCCTGTTTCATTTATTAAATATGATAGCAATATATTTCTACAATATCAACATGTTATGAATGTTGGTGGCTGGAAGTGCAGCTTTTACCCTGGGTGGATAGAAGACTGACCACCATAGGCAGAGCCACATGGATTTTAAAAAAATATTTTAAAATATAATTCATGTTTATATGGTTCACAGCTACACCTACAACACCACCACCATGTGAATTCTCCCTTCCCCAAAGGTCCTGACTTTACCACTGCTGACCACTCCTTAAGAATGACCCTGATTGGGTTTTTTTTTTTTTAAAAAAAAAAAATTCATTTTTTGTTTTTTGTTGGTGTTGTTTGGAAGTCTTTAGATTGGACTCAAATCATCTTATAGCATCTTCCTTGAGCGTGACTGTATGGTTCCTTTCTTTTGGTGTATGAAGGTTTATAGCCAAACACTGGTCATCTGATCTTTGATGTGTTTTGCCTAGGGAGTTTCCTTAACAGATATTCCAAGTGCCTTTGTTTTGATGGAATGTAAACTGTTGGGAAATTGTAAAACATCCATCTATAATGGTCTATCCTAACTCCATTATCTGTGCCTTTTTTCCATGCCTACACTTTTTTTTTTGTTTTTATTTGAAGTAAAATGGCGTGCATGTATATAAGCATGAATTACTGAGAACATAAAAAGTCTATCTATAATGGATTTACAAGAAAGTTGGGTGGGTTTCCCCACCAAGCCAGATGCGTCTCACTACACTTCACTGCTACATCTGCAATGTTATGGGCGCACCAGTTGCCAGACCTCAAAACATGTGAGTTTGATAGTTAAGAATTCCCTGATTTTGACTGAATTTCCTAAGTTAAAATGCCAGCTGTTGACAAAATGTGGCATTCTTCATTTATGAGACTTATCAAGACTAATGAGTCAGTCTCTGCTACCATGCTGAATTCTTGGATCTGCCCCCCACAGCCCGCCTGATTCTCCTAAGCGTTGCTATAGCTTTCATGTTGAGTGTGTCTACCAGTCCACCTTTCCAGCCATATGCTGCCAGGAAAAGTCCATCTGAATTTCTTGAAACTGCCCCCAAGACCCATGCATCTCCCATTTGTGTGCCTTCTGCCATTCACATTAATTTTGTCGCTACCAGTTGGTGGCTCATGTCCATACCTACACATTCAGTTGTGTGATTCTCTTGAGACTGTTTATTCTTCTATATTGCCCATTCCTAGATGATATAACAAAAGGTTTTCTGATTTGCACGAAATCTCTCTTAATAGTAAAGGAACTTTATTTCCTTGGTTGGACTATCTTATCTCCTTTACGAATGAAAAGTGGAGAAATCAATTTTCTCAATTGGATGAAATCTATTCGAGTACAAACAAATTGATTCCTTGGGTGGATTACCTGATTTATTAATGGAATGAAAAGGAGAATGGAAAAAATAATTCCAACGTTTTCATATGCTCAAAGTAGAATGTGATTTCTTCCAATGGAAACTTCCTATGAGGGTTGTTGCACCACATTTAACTCAACCCCATCGTAGGTAGCCGGGTTGGAATTGTAATTCATGACCCCATAGGTTTGCTGTGTGAACCATCCACTGTTTCTTCCCATTGCAGATTGTCCATGGCAAAGAGATCATGAGTAAAAGGCAAACGTTCAGTGTGTGCTGAAAATAGTGCAACTAAGAACATCTAGTGTTGTCTCGGTTGCCACGGTGAAACGCTCGCTGGTCGCAAGGAGAGAATGATCTGATCAGTAAAGTAGGTTGATTGCTTGTCAGAATGAGAATTGCATTTATGCCACTAAGGTCTGCTACCGGTTGGATCAGTTGCATAGTTGTTCATAAGTCTAGGAGTTCTTTTAGACATTTTCTGTTTTGTTCATAAGTCTAGGAGTTCTTTTAGACATTTTCTGTTTTGTTCATAAGTCTAGGAGTTCTTTTAGACATTTTCTGTTCTAAGGAGTATATTTTAATAGACATTGATGGTGGCATTTTTGCTGACGTAGACTTCACAGAGATGGAAGTGAAGCTGATGACGGAAGCAGGGGCTACGGCAGTGGGTCTGGGGCCTTGCCGTTTGCGTGTAGAAACTGCAACTATTGCCCTGTTAGCGACTCTCATGTTATGGTCAGACTCTCGGACAGGAGATCCTCTGTAGACGGTTGCTGCATCAACAAACAGGTACTGATCTATTTTTCCCTCCCAATCGTGGGGTACCATTCTCTATGTGAATGAGAATCTCGTCCCCACTTTTGTCTCCATCGGGCTTTACAGGACGGTGCTTCACGGGGGTTGACCATACCTTGGTATTAACTGGATTAATTAATGTATTAGTATTAACCAGATTGATTGATGCATTAGAGAGAGTAAAGCGGTTTGTTGTGGAGAAATAGCATGATCAACAAAGTAGGATAGAGGATGAAAGTAAAATCATTCTACAAGATTCGCCTACATCCGTTCTCATTACTTCCTCTTTTTCACATCTTTGCTTAGTTCGCAAGTAGGACCTTCGCTTTCAAGTTTGGTTATTTGACTCTGATGATGGCAAATGGGTAATCCGTGAAGTGCCTGCCACACGTGCTTCTTCGCTTGCATGTGCTTTTTTTCTTTTCTTTTTTTGGGGGTCCCCTTCCTGGTCCATCAATCACAGCGCTTTTTCATTGAAGAAGAAATGGGCTTAGTTAGAACCGGTCTAGATGCTACTGTGGTTTGCGTTTAAAATTCTCAATCCGAGGTTGCCTTTTAGTCGGCCAAATGAGACAATTCTGAAAGTTCATGGTCGGTGGTCCTCGCCTCCTGTGATTAAACTATTGGCGCTTCCACGCTTCCAACGATTAAACTATGTGTGAAGATAGCTTGATAATTTAATAAAAAATTTAGTAAGCAAAAGGGCATCCCACGCTATGCTCGCAAAAATCTTACGCACTATTTCATGAGCTGTTATGAAATGAGGCTTGCTAAAATGAGAAATATAATAAATGATGGGGGATCTGTTGGCAACTAATCTGAAGTTTTACGTCCAGATCTGAGACGTGACAATAGATGGGTCCGTCTGGTCCGCCATCTGGATTATGAGAATCCAAACCGGAGAAATGGGGGAAGAAAGAATTCAGCAATGACTTGTGTGATTATTCTATTAGCATTTTATAGGAGTACAGCAAATGGGAAAAAACTCTCTTTTATAAAAGACGAGGATAATAATCATTTGTTGTGATCCATCCCTTAGTGCACGTACACGCAATTTGAACGTCTGTTTCTCTCTCTCTCTCTCTCGCAACTCAAAAGTGGTCAGCAATGGTAGTGCCGGTCTTTTGGGTTCTATTTTCAAAAAGTCTGCTCCGATATTTAGCAAACCCAATCCGGGCGGTTGGACCGTGAACCATTCGCACCTTAGTTCAGCGGTTAACCGGTTGAACTGCGGTTTAGCCTGGAAGGAAAAAAAAAAAAGTCTGGTTTTTAAAAAACACTGCTCCGCCGGTGCCCCTGCGCATGGTTGGATAAAGTAGGCAAGGGGGAATGGCTTCCGGTGGGTAAAACGAAGTCACATGATTGGATGAAGTAGACAAGGGAAGGAGGGTCATTGGCAGTGGGTAAAAGGGGGGGGGAAATTTTAATCCCTTTAGAACCTTTTTGAAAGAATACAAGATTTTTTTATGAAATCTGTATCTCCATTTTTAAAATGGCCTTTTAATTTCTTAGATGATTTTTCAATTTTCAATATAATTTTTTCACTCATAATATGTATCATTACATTCTCATTCTATATATAGATTCCGCCTAAGAATCTTATATCATTTGAACTATACCGTTATTTTGCACTCTTCTAAGTGCTTGTTTTTCTCCAAAAGTTTTTAGTTTAAAAACTTTCACTCTCTTCAGCTATTTTATTTTTTAATTATTTATTTACATCTTCCTATACAACTATCTTATTTTTCAATTATTTCCACACAATTACTCATACAATTGGCTTAGTTATTTTATTTTTATTCTTTTTATTCATCATTATTCTTATTATATCACATCATTTTCTTCAATTTCAAAAACTTTTACATAAAAAATTTTATCACTTCCCAAATACACCTTTAATTACCGTACTCTATTATTGCTCACATATTCCTTTTATTCTTAGTCATCTTTTCATGCAAGCATTTTATTTATTTTATCTTTTATCTTTATAATTTTTACTTCTAATCATTACTCCTGATTTTATTTTGACTTTTTTAAATTTTTTTCAATAAAAATTTTTCCTTCTTTTTTACCCCTCGCGCAACGCACAAAGTGAAAAAGAAATTTCTGGTGTTTTTGTAAATGCATGCTAATTAATTTTACATGGTACCAAGTGCAATTCGATCTATGTAATAATACAGAACTAATATGCTCGCATTTGTTTGCGCCTGTTTATTACGCGTGATACCGTACTAGAAAATGAAGTAATTGTCTAAGAGTCTCTGCTAACATCAAGAATTGACCTTTTTGCATTGATTTGATGCCATAAAAAAAAAAAAAAATGAAGATGCCACATATCCATTGGAGATAATACCCTGGCCACTTCACACGAAAATTGGAAAATGATGACAGATGGCAGATGACAGATGACAGCACCTGTCAAATCACGGTCACCAAAATATATTTAGATAATACTTTTACCAATTACTTTTTATTTTTGAAATTTTGATGTTAGATAGAAAATTAATTTTATTCATTATATTTAACATTATTTATAATATCTTGAAAATTCTTTTATTTTTTTAATTTAACAGTACATAGGTCCTATCTAAAAATGTATAAAATAAACGTAATAAAATAGTTCAATATTAAAATATTAACTGTAAAATAGTTTTTTCAATATCTAATTCATCTAAAATATTAATAATATGTAGATAAATTATCCTAGAAAGTAATATTATATTCTAATACATGTGTGAATGGATCTAAGCGCTTTTCATAATTTACACATGAATGCACTTATTCTTGAGCAAATATCCACTATCAACATATTGGATTGAGATGAAACTTAGTTTCCTAGCTAAACAAATGGTGTTAAGTATAATGAGTGGATTAAATTTTCATCAAAGATCAACATTTCAAAAATGAAAAAGGTTTTACAAAATCACTTCTATGAAACCTAGTTTTATAGAAGTATTCCCAAATATATTTTATGGAATCTTCTTGATTTGAGCTTGTTATAATGCATTGATTACATCCAAATCTTTATTTTCTTTTCGAAAGATTGGGGTAAAAGCTTTTAGAATGAAATAAAATAATATGATATGATATGAATAATGACGATGAGAAAAGAGAATAAATTTAAAATAGATATGTTAGTTGTATAGGTAATTGTGTAGAAATAATTGAAAAGTTAGGCAATTAGATGTGAAAAAGATTAAAAAATTAGATAATTATGGAGTATGAAAAGTTTTTTTTATTAATAAGTACCACTGCCAAACATATCCTTAGTATTATTTAATGCTTTCATAAAAAAAATTCAAATCACTATTCAAATGAGCCACACAGATTGAATAGAACCATGAGAAGTTAAAATATCTACTACATACATCTCTCATAATTATGTTTGTGAAATTTTTATTTATTCTTATATATATGATATGACACGACAAGGAAAACATGAAAACAAGGCTAATATAAGACTACGTCTCGAAAACTATAAACAAGTTTCACACCGAAATTCAAATACAAAGTTTAAAGAAAAACCATTGAATATTATTCAAGAGTATCTGTCTAATAACAAGAGAAGCTGCAAATGTATAGAAAAACAAACAAACCTTAAGCTAACCACTACATGCACGTCCACACACGAGTAAAATACTAACTGCTCACATGCAAATGCATGACTTACTATAAATAGTAAATAAAATTATGTAAAACTTTAACTGCCGCGCATCATGCAGAAATGGTGAATTTTGATATTGAAAACAAGCTCCAATGAGTTCACCCATGTTATAACATTTATAGGCTTGAAAAATATTTTCCATTGATATATTGTATCTTTTATAACTTCTCCCGGATCAAAAGTTATAATCAGTTGAAGTTGGTGCACACGTTTATTGCTTTCAGACCCTTCCACAACGATTGGCCCATTTTAGCAAGTGTTCGGCAATGACATCTACGTCATAATAATCAATGTTGTAAGAACTGAACCGATTAACGAACCGGTCAAGGGAGTGGTTCTGGTCCAACCAGTTCAACCGTTTATGAAAACAAGATTAAACTAGTAAACTAACATATTATATAAAACATATGATAAATTGTTAAGCTTAAAATCTACAACATAAAAGGTTGAAAATAATGTAAATTAGCATCATAATTTAAACAGGTTATAAAGGACTCATGTACTTACATCAAAAAATTATACAACGCCTCATTTTGTTATTATTTTGGATTAATTTATGTTATTGTTTTTATTTGATCTTTGAAAATTTACATAACTGCAAAGCATAAACAAAGAAAATTATAATAAAAATTCTAGTTATATCACTTGAAAACATTTGAAGCAATATAAAATCTAATATAAAAAACCACACAAGTAAAAGACATAAATCATTATTATAAAACATCAAGTATATTTTTTAATCTAATTTACATATGAATTATATACATTAAATAAGATACAATGAACATCCTAATTCCCAACAGAGATAGCCACGTTTTAATCAATGAATAGAGAAGTAACGTGCCAACATCCAACGAATACTGCTAACATCCAAAGCCTAAACTTTTATCCAAAAAAAAAAAAAAAATCCAAAGCCCAAACTGAACATTGCAAACATCTATTTATTTCAACTGTGTGGAATTGCTAATGCAAATTTCAAATTGTTTGAGGAGAGGGCGGCTGCTCATTTTGGGAATTTTTGTTGGTTTGGAGAATACACTGCATTTGACAATTGAATTTTTGGAGTTAACAAAAATGGACAGTAGTATCTTGTTTGCCAAATTAATGGTCGGATTTTTGCAGGATAGCTATTGCAAAAATGATGTGGGAGAAGCTGTTGCGAATGGTTGGAGAAAAAACAAAATAATAGCGTGGAAGGGGCCGGATTTTATACAGTACAGAGTAGAGCATATACAGAAGAAGACAAACACAACTAACATCAAACAAATCGGTAAATCAAAGCAAAAATGGGAGAAATGGCAACCAACCGGCCTTAACAACTGAATGCCGATGACGCAGCTAGAGAAGAAAATCAATTGTTAACGTGGTGACGAAGACGCTTTTATAGGGACGGGGCTATCAATTAGAAATCGAGACTAAGTGTAGCTCCACTGTGCGGTGCTGGAAAAATGGATGGAAGAAGAGCCATTGTAGTGTTACACTGCTGCTCGGATTTGAGAAAGGGAGAAAACAGAAGACAAAAAGAGATGAGAAAGGGCTTAGGACTTCTGGCGCGAGCGGAAACCGGGAGTAACCGGTTGGACCAAACGAGTGAGTAACAGGAAACCGGGACGGTTAAACCGGTTCTTACTGGTTTAACTCCCCCAACCAGTAACTAGGGTGAATCAGACCAGCTGGGCGGTCCGATCCGGTTTTTACATCATTGATAATAATACAACAGTTGCTTATTTTCTGAAATTGGTGCAGTCCACCACGTGGGAGCATTGAATTTTACCGGTTTTTGGCATGAAAGAAGGAAATAAACCATCATTAAGACATGCTAAATGTGGCTCAAAATCGCATGCGTACCCCACGCTACGCGTGAACTGAAAATGAAGCGTCGGCATTTTCCCACGTTGGAAGGTAAAGATGGCGAATACATGGACTCTCACAGTCTCATGCACGCAAATTTCTAACATGCAAACCAGAAAATGAGTGCTCGTACCAAAAACCTCAAAATTCGACGTTATTTGGTCAATCAAACAATCCTCTCTACCCTTTTCATTTATTTATTTATTTTTTAATAATCTCTCTCACTTTGACTTTGAATTTTTTTTCTTTAGACTATGTTTTAATAGGTGGAAGAAAATGAGAGATTGGAATTGAATGAATTTTGAAAAGTGAGTGGGGTGATGTCATATTATATGGGTGTGGGAATAAGTAAGTTAGTAATATGAAAAGTTACGAAAAAATTTAAAATATAAGATAAAAATAAAAAAATTTAGTACAATTAAGTAAATAAGATGTTAAACCATATCAAAAGGTATGTATGATGGAGTATGAAATGTGCTTTCCATTCTTTTCCCACATTTATATAATGCCAAAGACTTTTCAAAAGCAAAAATAAGAACAACTTATAAACAAATGAAGGATTGATTCGTAAGCTTTCAAAAGTCCTGCAATTATTCATCTCAATCTTTTTGTTGGTAGTTGCCAATTTCGATCATGGCCAAAGGTCACCTGGTTTCAGTAATTCGTATGCATTGGGAATTTTTGGGCAGAAAAAGGAATATATTGTGACGATTGATGGGTTTTCCCATAGATGGACAGATGTGATTGTCAGATTAGTCGGCACGTGTTCCGCGGGAAGCCACCGTTGTACCCATCTCAACCATTCTCGAGAAACTACACGGCTGCGCGTGTCTCGTGATTGGCCCATAATAATATTGATCAGCTTGCTAGTATTGACAAAGAATTTGCTTCAAATAATCATCAAAATTAGATTATCATTACCAAAATTCAGCATTAGCATTCAAAATTCTTTATTCCGTGAGAGTTTGGTTACCCAAAAATTTTTCAACCTAAAACTTTTTATTATCCATAATTACTTAATTTTTTAATTATTCATTTATTTCTTATTATACAATTACCGTACTTTTCAATCATTTCTACACGATCACTCATATATCTAACTTATTTATTTTAACTTTATTTTCTTTATTTATCATCATTAATTTTATCATATCATATTATTTATTTTAATTTCAAAAAATTTTACATTAAAATTTTTTTATCAAAAATTTTATCCGTTTTCAAGCACACCTGATGCATTTTATCAATTTATTCGGAGAGTTTCGGAAGTGCACGTAGAGGAGAAGTAAAATATATATCGAAAAATAAGAAATCAAATTGGAATTGATAAAATACCATCGGAAAAAAAGAAAGAAAAGCAAAATCATCACGTATTGAAATACGAAAGGTTAGCAGAACGTAACATCCATCCACGTCCATTCAAGCCATAATGCCGAGCATGCTCCATAAAAGTTTCTGTATGGCTTGTCTTTATTTTCCATTTTCCGCTGGAGTATTAAATATTTTCTAAAGTTAGAAACAGCTGGTAGTTGAGCGTGAGTGGCGTGCTCTGAATTTTCTTTCTGCGGTTTTGCGTGGTGCCGTGGGCGTTGACGGAGACGGACTCATGATAAAATGTTGAAAACGCAGCCGGCTATTTCTATCTTTTGTAAAGTCGTCCTTTTAAGTGTGTGATATTAAAAAAACAATACATTCATTTTATGATATTATTGTAAGTAAAAAAGTTTGAAAATTGAGAAATACAAAATACCCTCAGCTACTGATGAACGGTGATGGCAGGTGTAAGTGGTTTTTGTGGCAGATGAAGACAGAATGGTGGAGGAAGAGTCGGTTTCGATACCATGCGTGCAATCAATTGAAAACTCAGAAGCCATCCATTGTCAGATTCTAAAACTTTTTTTCGATACCATGCGTATCAAGCTTTCTTCTTCTTCTTCTTCTTCTTCTGAGTGTAGACTATCGAGAGCACAAAACTTCCAATTCCAGCAGCAATTAACTGCGCCTTGACGCGTCCATGGCCGTAGGCCAGATGGTTACGCCTGTGGGCGTCACCGCCTCTTGTCGGGGTTTCGAATTCCCCTTAACGCAAATTTTGCTCAGCCGCGAGCAGTAGGCTCCGGATCATTAAGGAAAAAAAAACCTGCGCCTTGACTTTGAACAGTTATCGCTCGTTCAGCGAATCTAACGGCTTACGTGTTTTCTTCCTGATTGAACGGGTGAGATTAAAGGGAAAGCAAAGGGAAATTCCCAGTATATCCATCTACATTCTCTCTCTCTCTCTCCGGCGAACCGTTCTTCTTCAAATTCCCAGTGTATCCATCTAAATTCTATTTCTCATTTTCTCCCCTGCCTTTTTTGTTTTTCCGTTTAATTAGAAAATGATTAAAACATAAAACCTAAAATAATTAAAAAATTGAATTATTGGAGCTGTTGATAGGGTTTGAAATCTATATCTTCTTAATGCCACCAATTCCACTTAAAAATATTGATGGCTCGGATCTGGTGCATGCAATATTCCTTCGTCCCTCCGGAGAGAGTCCAATCCCCACTTTTTGGAACCGGGTTGCATTTGATGTTTATGTCCATTGAATTGAATCAACAAAAAAAAAAGAAAAAAAGAAAATTACGTCGTGGTCCAAAATGCGGGCGCCGTACATGACATGTGGCGACGTCAATCATCCTCCCTCCTTTTTTATTTTCCATTGCGTCGAAATAAAAAATAAGAAATGTTAGCAAAGAAAATTTTCTACGAAAATTGGTGAATTACTATTAATATGGTCAATAATGATAAGCAGGATGGTCGAAAATAATTACGATTTGCTTTTAGAAGATAATACTCCAATATATACATGCATTGAAACCTCAAGACATACGATTTGCTTTTATTTTCATGTGAGTCATATGTAATCTTTATATATACAAATATTTATCAATTTTGATTTATATTTTATAATTTCAAAATTCAATAATTTTCATACCATAATGGAGGTTAAAATTATTGATTTTTAAAATTATAAAAAATATATATACAAAAACGATAAAATTTTGTACATAAACTCTATATGCATAAATATCAAAATATACCTATGTGTGTATATATATACACACATAGGGTCACACAAAATGAAAATAAAAACAAAAAAGTTGAAAAAGGCTAAAACCATATGTATGTGTTGGGATATTAATACTTACATGTATATTGGATCATTGCCGATTTTAGGACGTATTTAATTGTTTTGAAATAATTTTAGAGATTCGTTTATCTTTTCACTGTTTTCGTTTTGTAAATCTTCTCTCTTTTTATTATATTCATCACTTTTGATTTTTCAAAACTGTTAAGTTACCTCTTCTTATTTTTCAAATGAAAATAAATTTAAAATGATCCACTCGTAACCTAAGAAAGATAGGGATGAATTGCAAAGTTTGAATGAAATTTAAAAGCAAAGTCACTAGTCGAAAAGAAAAAAAGTAAAGTCAACATGTCCTAACCCAGTTAGACTCAATGCACCTTACATATATTTATTTGTTAAAAATACGAATATATTTTTATTTAATCTATTATTCTTTCAAAATTTTCACATTTATAGTTAATTATCATTAAATTTTTAAAATTATTTGTTGTAATAGTTAACATGTAAACTTGATGTAAATAAGATTTTAGAACTAAATAAATATTTAAAATACAAAAAATGTTAAAAGCGAAAAGAAAATTTAGAAAAAATCTACTCAAACTTGATCCAAAGTTTAAAAATACGTTAAGTCGACCTTGTCCTCATTTAGCATAATGGGTAGGATTAAATACAAGATTTTTCAAATATAGTTAGGATCGGGTATACTTTCACTCGAATGGACACCATTTATGCCCCGAACTTCAACCGAGGCTGCCAAGCCCGTGTCCATCTTCGATTCTTTTAGAGGAGAAAAATCAAAATATAAAAGATTTTTCTAAAAATACAGTAGTGGCATTTTAGTAGTTCTTGCTAAAGCGGAGCCCTAATGATATAATCGAATCAATAAATGGAGGAGTGGAAAAAAACCACACCAGGAAGCAAGAGAGGAACCTGATATAGTGCAAGTGTTATTCTCCCCTTGGTTTTCCTCTTTCGTCTTCTTCCCAAACTCCCACCCAATCCTCCTACCCCACTCCACAAGGATCTTTGCAAGCAATGGCAATTCAGCTGGATGGCTTGGTTGAGTCGATCAAATCCAAAGTCCGATTTCTCAAGAAATCCAAGAAGCCGTACGTGAAGATGGACAAGAGCTCCAGCGTGAGGGTTGAGATCCGAAGCCGCCAGGCCCGTAAGCTCATCGATAAAACCCTCAAGGTTGCCGACCGCCCTGGCAAGAGAAGCGTCGAATGATCCAGAGATATTAATTTATTTCCCTCCTAACTTAAAGTCCTACCATCGCTGCCGCAGCACCGCCAGTACTCGTCTCCTCCTTTCCCTTCTCTCCCTGTATAGTTAGTTTTCCTTTTTCGACGGCATCGATCATTCCAGATCTACGCCGCAACGGCAGCTTCTTGGCCATCTCGTCGGGTTCATCTTCTCCGGCGTCCTAGGGGTTTTTTCCGCCTCAAACGGGGAGAAACTCCCTGATGTAATAGGATTTTTACTAGCATAGGCTGTTATTTTATCACTCTGCAAAGATTTTGGTCGTTTTTTCTCCTCGGTGATTCATTTTTCCCTTCTGCTAACGAGCGCACCCGCGTGTCAGCGTATGAGCGTCTTGGAGTCTGTTTCGGTGATAGACGTGTCGTACGCCTGGATTTTCAGAGAACGCCTGAGCCGTTTTAACTCGGACGTAGGCTGAGTCACGCATTCGCTGAGCCATTGGGATCGGACCCGCGATAAAAACCGTTTTGCTTGCGACCTGTGGCTGTGAGCTCGGACCGTATCCTGTGCGTGGTCCCACACCGACTGTCCGTCGATGCCTCGAAAACTGTGGGAGAACTGTAGTGCACCACTTCTTCCGCCCTTTCTTCCAATCCGGGTTCGTTTCCAATGGGTGTTTTTAAAAATTCTTATCCAACTATAAGAAGTTCGAACTTGGTTTGGATTAATTATTTAGATGGATTTTAATTTCTAAATCTGGATAAAGTAATGTTGCCATTCCTGAGGTATGGGCGAATGCATATTCGGTTTAATCTGTTGAAAAGTTGTTTAATCTTTTGCTTCTGCATCCTGTTTCAAAAGTTATGAGTAATTTTTCTTCTAAAAAAAATTTCGGAGAAAATTCTGGCTTTTTAATTTATGCTTCTTGATGGGTATAGACATCTTAAAATATGAGTAGAAAAGATTTCTGTGAATTTTAAAGAGTTTGACGAGATTCCTGTGACATTTGCCAATAGCAGCATGTTGCTTAAGTGTACGAACACAAGGTTTTATACATATGGTATTCCTTTAACAAATGTTTAAAAAACCACGTTAGCAACATATTTCAGTTACATTATGCAAAATTTCACTTTTCAGCTTGTGATGAATATGCAAGATTTGGGCTAAAATGTATTAAAATCAAGTTAAATGATGAGCTCTGAAACCTCCTTCTATGCAGCCTTATCCATTTTTTTCTTATCTTATTGATGAATAAAAAATATTTTCTTCATTATATTTAATACAATCTACATTATTATGGAAATCCTATTATTTGTCTAAGGTATTGTGGATAAGCCCCGAATAAAATGGTGTAATGCTAAATATTAATTTAAATTTTTTTATTTTAACATTTAAATTATCTGAAATAAATGATTCTATAATACTAAGTATTAATTTTAAATTTTTTATTATTAACGTCTAAACTATCTAAAATATCATTTGATTATGGATAAATGATTCTATATAAAATATTATTATATTCTAGTACATATGTATTTGAATTAATCAAAACATTATTCA
Organism: Annona cherimola; assembly: GCA_030490835.1. Taxonomy (NCBI): domain Eukaryota; kingdom Viridiplantae; phylum Streptophyta; class Magnoliopsida; order Magnoliales; family Annonaceae; genus Annona; species Annona cherimola. Next base: position 95,631,298 of record CM059973.1, on the reverse strand, counting down.
TAATCTATATATATATAAGCAAAATGTGCTCCATGATACTAAATACACTATATAAAATGGATTTCTCATCCATTGTCAAAGTATGAAAAAGAGATGAGGTTACATAAAACAGATTTCACTTTGAAATGATAAGCTTAACAACTTAAAAAGCATGCAAAATCTAAATGTTGTTCTGAATCTGATAATGGGTTCTTAACTCACTCGAATGTCAAGGATGTAGAGATAATATCATTCATAAAATAATTTTTGGAAAAAAAATCAAATGGAAATAGATATGGTTGAAAAAATAGGTATAAGATTATTATGGAAAATTTTGTTTCAATAGTCAAAACAACCGTTAGGAAATGAAATTTCTATTCATGAAAAAACCCATTTCAAAAATTGAGCCTTGAAACATGTGATCGACTTTGATGGAAGCAATATATGGGGATTGAATCGTTTCATAAGAATGGACGTGTGATTGATTGTAGGAACTAGATGAAGTCAAGAGGATTGCGGCAATTGCAGTTATAGGAGAAGCATGGACTTTACAGGCTTACAGCATTTAATATGCAAGTCAAGACGTAATAGCCACGAAATTTCTTGGTTGATTGTATTACTAAAACACCTTCCGTCTATTAAGTTTGAAAGTCCAATGGTTAGCAGCTTTCTTATTCTTTCTTGGCAGCTGAAGAGATGATGAGGTTTCTCGTTTCCACTCGGGAAATATATATATATATATATATATATATATATATATATATATATATATATATATATATGTATAAAAAGAAACCATCTTTGCCAATATTACTGTATTGCGAAATGATTCATTGCCATTTGGAATTAAGCCAATTTCTCAGAATCATGGATCTACAAACTCTTTTGTCGGTTGCTTAATTATTTGGACCTCTGGAATGGACTACAAAACCCTTGTCATTCCCAAACTGACTTTGAGCCTCTGGGCCCTCCAATGGATACGGTTAACTTGAATTCAAAGGGGCCTTCAGCTCGGCCCTTCAATTTTTGTTAGTATAGTTGGGTTGAGTTGGGCCCGCCCGCTCACGCAACTGCAAAAAATATCATTTTAGGCATTTTGTACGTAGGTGTTTGCTTCTTCAACTTATTGTATTTTTGATATTTTAGTTTCATTTGATAAAATTTTTAATTTATAAGAATTTGAGAATAGCCACGACTCATGAGACGTCGTGGTAACCCACTGAATTTGCACAGCAGCGGCGTGGGTTGGAAATGAGAGTGGTTGCATTAGTCTCCCTTTTTCGTAGAAATGTCCTTCTTATAAAAATTTTTGTAGAAATGTCCCTCTTATAAAAAAATTTGGAGATGATTGTTAGATCTGTGTTAGAATCTTGTTTGAAATTTGTAAGATGTCTTAGTGCTTAATTGTAATAGCAGTTGAGATAATTGTAATTACCTGTAAAAAGAATTCGAGAATAAATTTTAGTCAATGGATTACAGATGATTAGACTTAAACTGGAGTTCCAACTTAAATTAGGATACACTTCTGACGGATCCGTCGGACCGCGGATGCAGAACTTTTTTTTTTGATAGAGAGGATGAAGGAAGATTTGATATGAGTACCCGTCAATGCAATTGTACACGCTATTCATTCTGTTATTATTTAGAAAGGGAAATTCTTTAACGAGATCGGTCAACGTCTCGGTTTTCTTACAATTTCAATAATGTTTTCATCATTTTAAGCCAAACATTATATTTACTACTAACATATTTTAAAAAATTGTCTTCGAGCAATCCTGTGAATATACAAGAAAATTATAAAGAATGTGGAGCAATGATTTTAAAAAATCCTTTTTTTTAAAAAATAACAGGTAAACCATTTACAAAATTTATTTCAACGTAATTTCTTTATTGGTAGATATATACACTATGATATAAGATATTATAATCAAGCACATTCAACCTTCATACAAAGGATAAATTTTTTATAAACACCTCTACATTAGAGAGGAAATAATAAACACCTCCACCAACGGAGGAAAATAATAACACTCATACCTCCTAGTAGGACTTGAGATTCGAACCAACGGCTTAAGGGCATATGAGCCCATGTTTGTTACTACTAGGCTGCACACTTGGTTGCTATTTATAAGATGTGTTGAGAAATGATAAAATTTTTTGAAGAAAATTTTTTCACTGTAAAAGTTTTTGAAATTAGCAAAAATGATGTAAATCATGCATTATATGATAAAAGAAAAGAGAACAATGTTAAAATAGATAAATTAGTTGTATAAGTAGTTGCATATACATGATTAAAAATATATGATGATTATATATGAGAATATGAATAAATAATTTAAAATATGTTAATTATAAAGAGTGAAAAAATTTAAATTGAATACTTGTATATATTATTTTCAAAAGTTTTACTTTTTCATATTTGATCCAAATGATCAAAATGATTTTTCTCACCATAGATAGGTATGTGTGTATGACATTTAAAAAATAAAATTTTTTAAGAATGTTTCTAGAAAGTGATAAAACTTTCAGATAAAAAGTTTCTAGTGGAAAGATTTTTTAATGTGAAAAAATGATGTAATTTGATATGAGTAGTGATTAGCAATAAAGATAATGAAGATAAAGTAGATAATTCAGTTGTATGAGTAGCTATGTAAAAACTAATTGAAAAGTATGATTTTTTTATTGAAAAAAGTATGATAGTTGTATAACCAAATGTAAACAAAATAATTTAAAAATAGAATAGCCGCAAAGAGTGAAAAGTTTTAAGATATACTTAAAAAGTGATAGAACTTTTGATGATAAGTTTTTAGCGTAAACATTTTTGAAATAGAAGAAAACGATGAAATATGATAGGAGTAATGATGATGAGTAAAGAGAATAAAGTTAAAAAAAATATGTTAAGTGTATGAGGTAGTTGTGTAGAAATGATTAAAAATTAATATAATTTTACAGGAAGAATTAAAAAAATAATTAAAAATAGGATAATTATGAAGAGTAAAAAGTTTTATACTAAAAAATTATAGGTTAACAAGTTTTTGGTGTAAATAAATACCACTTAGTTTAAAAAATTTTGTATAGGAAAACAATAGCTGGCAACTCAATCATGTCCAAGTTAAAATTTTTTTTTATAGAAAAACATTACAAAAATAAAAAACAACAGCTGAAACAACTCAATCATGTCCAATGTGATGCATGTTTTGCTTTTGTAAAAATTATAGATGAGTTGTTTTTTTGAATAATAATAATAATATGCTTAACATGGTTGAAATACGATTGGATGGTTTCAAATAAGATTTGAATCATAGAGTTAGTAAATTGATATATTAGATGGGTTGTTGATCCAAAGTTTTTTATGAGTATTATATACATCGTAGTATTTAATATTACAAATCAAACTCTTTCACAGTCATCACAAGAAAACACACATGAAGGGGAAGCAAGATTCCACCAAATAGTTGACAGTGGGTATGGAACTCACGACCGACTGCGGAAAAAACGTGGCTGCCACAACTGAGACAACTGAGATAACCGGATCCCAATCATATACACCCGGGTGCATTCAGCCTCAATGCACCCGAGTGTACTACACCCATTTTTTTTTATTTTTTTTTGAAAATTTTTTTACAAAATGGTTAATCTAGGTTTATTTAACATATGTATCAATTTTTACTATTTTTGGAGACTTTTAGATATTTTTTTAAGATTTTTAAAAATCAGTGGTATTTTCGGTAATTTTAAATTACGGAAAATGCCACTGATTTTTAAAAATCTAAAAAAAATATCTACAAATCTCCAAAAATAGTAAAAATTGACACATATGTTAAAAAAACCTATATTAACAGATTCATGAAAAAAATTTCAAAAAAAAATAAAAAAAAATGGGTGTAGTACACCCGGGTGCATTGAGGCTGAATGCACCCGGGTGTATATGATTGGGATCCGAGATAACCACACCAGCGTTACTAAAAATTATAGAGGCGTTAGCGTTACTACAAATTATAGAGGCGTTACACTTCCAAGTGAACCATAAATCTCTTCAAATATGGCCCGATACGTGAATATATTTTGCTTATTATCTTTAAAATAATTTGTTTAAGTAAGACATGATCCAATACATACCAATATATTGAATCTTAATATATAACCATATTTTAGGTTTTTTAAACTTTTGTGAACCCAAACGTATTTAATTTACATATAAAAGTTTAACATTTTAAAAGTGTGTGTTTGGAAAGTAATAAAATTTTTGAATGAAAAATTATAAGGTAAAAGTCTTTCCAATAGGAGAAAACGATGTGATACAATATTAGCAATCATGAAAATAAAAAAATAAAGTTGAATTGGATAAACTTGTTGTATGAATAGTTGTATATAAATGATTAAAAAGTAGAATAGCTGTATATAAAAATATAAAAAAATAATTAAGAAAGATAGTTACAAAGGGTTAAAAGTTGTATACGCAGTCGAGTATTTTTTTTAGATTTATATATCTTGTTTATAATTTCGAAAATCCATAATTTCACCATCATAAAATAGGATGAAAGCTATTGATTTTTAAAATGATAAACAATATAAAAATTCAAAATAATAATTTTTATAAGCATACGAACTTATAAAATGTAAAAAATAGATAATAATAAAGGCTTGAACCATATTATTAGCCTCTGATAAATGGATAAAGTCAATTTATTAAAATTAATTGACTTATATACTAATTTTAGATTTACTAAACCAACAAAGCATTTTTCATTTATGTATCAATGATTCTATAAATTATTCTAAAATGTAACCCATCATCAGTTACATATAAGTATTTTCTATAATTTATACATAGGGTGTATTTGGGAAGTGATAAAAACTTTTGAACGAAATATTTTTGGTGTAAAAGTTGTTAAATTAATAGGAAATTATGTGATATGATGAAGTGTAAAAGGAATAAAATTAAAATAGATAGGTTTGTTGTAAGAGTAGTAGCGTAGAAATGATTAAAAATATGATAGTTGTAAAATATAAAGAAATAATTTTAAAACAGAATAATTATGGAAATTGAAAAGTTTTAATTAAATTTTTTTTTGTTGAAAATAAACATACCCTTAAGCAAATAAGGCCCACCCAATACTTAATTGAAATTATTTTTGTTAATAAACAAAAAATAAATAAATAATGTGAACATTGTCACTGTACATCCTGGTGGTAAACTATATTGATCCATTGTTGGCTAGTCTTTAGCAGAGGTATCTGTAGTTTTTTTTGCTATGTGAGATATTATTGAAATTTTTTTTCATTGTACCACGATTATGAATGTAATTGAATGGAACATGACTTATCATGATTTATATAAGTACCTGTAAAAAAAAATAATGGAACGTTCATCAATAACCTCGGTCCCTTCAAAGACCCTCTTACAAAATTTTGGAGTGTGACTCACGCTGTTTCAGATCATACTTACCTGTACGAAGCTGATGCGTATTCGGGAAAGGGGAGGACGTTGTTCGGAAGCCTGCGTATCGAGCATGCCGTATTACCGTCGTAGGAAGTAGTGTCTCGCATAAAAAATTAAAAAAATGCTGTTGTGAAGAAGAGGGTCTTCCTTCCCAGGAAGCGAAGCGAAGCAAGCGATCGATAGATTGATCGATCGTTCGTCGTCGTTCTGCAGAAATGTCGTGGCTGGCGAAATCTCTAGCCAACTCGTTCATTACCGACGACAGCGACGAGGAAGAGCAGCAGCATTCCGGTCAGGGTGTCGGTCACAGGCAGCAACCGCCGCAGCCAAGCCGGCAGTCTGTCTCTTATGACGAGGAATCTCTGCCAGCCGAAGCGGCGGCCGCCGGCGTCAAGGAAGACCTCTCCGAGCTCACCAAAACCCTCACCCGCCAGTTCTGGGGCGTCGCCTCCTTCCTCGCCCCTCCTCCGCCTTCGCCTACCACGAGCTCTGCCGTCCGTTCCGAGGGACCCGACTTTAACCGCCCGATCTCTCATGGCTCTTCGGAATCGCAAGATTCCGGCTATGATTCCGCCGGAACCCCGACGATCTCCGGGATTCGCGGCGATTTCGCGGAGATTGGTGGGAAGTTCAGGAGCGGGATGTCGCGGATCTCCGGCAACAAGGCGGTGACGGAGATCTCGAAGATCGCTTCGAGTTTCCTCCCGTTTGGGTCGGACGGGAAGGATCTCGTCAGTGGGGCTATCGGCGTGACGGACGAGGTGCTGGCATTTGCCCGGAACATCGCGATGCATCCGGAGACGTGGTTGGATTTCCCGCTCTTTGTCGACGATGATTATTCAGACGGTATGCTAATTTCATTAGCAACAGTGGCAACTTCCACTTGTTTTTTTGCTTATTCTCTTTATTTCTGTTGAATTCATTTTGATGGGTATTAGCATGAATAGATTCGGTCTACATTCTTCATTTGGAGGACGTAAACCCTCGTGCATTGCATTATAAACAGATTTCTGGTCACGAAAAATGTCGGCAAAAATCTGGCAATTCGTATATTCTAAGTCATGTATCGGTTCATCAGATCAGTGTTATGGATGACTAGACCATGGACCCCGTTAGAACACTTGTTCTTCTGGTTTAGGAATTGCGGGCTCCATCTGTTAGCTAATAATGAAAAGTCAAACAATGAACACAGACTGTATTCTCTCAGAGTGGTGAGGATGATTGTGGGGCACTTTGTAGTTTTATGAAGTACTACTGGGTTAGCCTAAGCCTAGGATAAATTCACTCATTTTGGGATTTGATTTTAAGATTACTTCATCATTGCTTACCCTTGTAGATATGGGAATATGTTTTACTATCATGAGTTTATACTTTTTGTTTGTTATAAATATTATATCTCATGGTAGGAGATACGATTTAATATGCCAATTAAATTAAAACAAAAAATTATAATATAATTACCATATTGGTTATGCTTTTTATAGTACACTGTTGGGTGTCTAAAGCCTAACTTGTATAAAATGATTGTTGCTTAAATAAGGATCTTGGAAGACGAAAATGAGAAAACATAACATTAGAAATGAAGAGATATGGGCTAATATAGAGCCAGAATTAATGTGTTAATCAGATTGTGCATAACACGGATATTAGGGCTGCAAGGTTTGGTTGAAATCAACTTAAATCTATTTCTTAAACCTCAACCCTAACCTTAACCCTACATCTCTAAAACAGATTTTTGATTTAAGATGACAAACTGCATAGAACCACAAGTTGATGAGTAACCCCAATTGAGTTTTAACCTTGAATTACTTTCAAGAAATCCTTTATCTACTACAACATAAAATGGACAACATGAGTTGAAATCCATGTAGTGTTTCATTGATTCACATCCAAGGATGAATATTTAAGATGTGGTTTCAAAAATAACTTAAGAATAGAGTTAGAGTAACCTGGCAAATGGTCTAAGCATCCTTATGGTTTTAATTTTAATTTCTATGGCCAAGTAACAAGTACACTTGCAATTATTTAGCATGCCATTTCACATTATAACTAGATAAGAAAGTAAAGTGTGTGTGTGTGTGTGTGTGTTTTTTTTTTTTTGGTGCAAAAGTAGAGGTTGTAGAGCCGTTGGACTAACTGTGGATGATTGGCGTCGCTTTTTCTGGGGCCTGTCTATGACCCTGTATACTGCATTTCAGATACTGTTTGTGAAGGTAGTGCTTGGGTATATGAACGAGCCCCGAACTATCCACTCCTTGATGCATGTTTTGCAGGAAGCATGCAAGGAACGCATGTGTCAGAAGTTGGACTTATTCTTGAGAAGGTGGTGGAGGATGGTAGTGGCAGTAGTGAGACAACTTAGAGTTGAATGAATATAAGGAGAGGCAGGGGGGGACCAGGGGTGGGAGGATAAGAAAAGGGCAATCTCTTTTTGCTTTTTTAATTTTGTTTTGAATATTTAATAAATGGAAGCCAGACTGCCTAATCTGAACTAACTCCAATTGAAAAATTGTGTAAAGCCTAACGTCATTTGTCAATCTGATTTTTTAAAAATTAATTTTAAGTATTATATTTTTTTAATAAAAAAATCATACCTGTTCCGATCTGGTTTTTGTTCCTCAGATTTGGTTTGAACCCAACCAAAACTGTACCCTCCTGATATTATTAGTGTCTATTTTTGAATCATACATGATCAAATATTCCACCATTTAGCTCGTAGGATTCAACTCAAAGGATATAACTCGTTGAGACTTGAAATAATGTTTGCTTGCATGGATTTCTAAATCATGTTTATTATGGATGATTTGGCATATTAAAAACGTAATGCCATTTGTGGAAAACTCTTCCTTTTTGGTATCTATTTTGTGCTTTTCTTTCCATTTTGATTGTTTCTCACCCTAGATGTACTTTCATCTCCCAGATTTTGATATGTCCGATGCCCAACAGGAGCATGCTTTGGCTGTTGAACGCCTTGCACCTAGGTTAGCGGCTCTGAGGATTGAGCTTTGCCCCGGCCATATGAGTGAAGGATGCTTTTGGAAAATCTATTTTGTGCTTCTGCATTCTAGGCTTTGTAAGCATGATGCAGAACTTCTATTGACACCTCAGGTATCCGTTGCAGCATTAATTTACGTTTCATGTTGTTTCCAATTTTCTGCATTGTCCATTGGATAAAGTTCAATGCTTATTGTGAATGGATTAAGTTGTCTAGTCTGTATGTTGTGTACTTGATATCCAGCAATCTTTGACCATTGACAGCATGATTTACAGTTTTGCTCTCCATATAAAACATTCTCATGAGGCAAGGATGTTATCTTACAGTTACAGACCATTGCTTGGCAGTTCTTTAATTCAGGTCAGGCCTTTTTTGATGAACCAGTTGACCGAACTACAATCAGTGGGTTTAACAATATGGCATTTGCTAACAATCAGGGCATATCGTTTGATGGAAATCTGGGCATAATATGATCTTTGGAATATCGTTTGGCATTATAGCACTTGTAGTTGGATCATAAATCATAATGCTAATGCCTTGGGTTCAGTCCAGCTAGGCTTCTCTAGTATCTTTTGCTGGATAAGATGTGAAATACTATTTTCCAGGTTTAGTAGCTAAAATTTTTTGTTAACATTTCGGTATGTCAAAAAACCATGGAATCCAGATGCATTATGTGCTGCACAACTTTTAGCCCATCCGGAGAACTGCCATGTATGAAATTCTCTGTGCTGGGAAACACATTTTCAACAATTTATTGGTGTCTGTAACTTTAAATGACTTGGATGTCATGTATATTGAACTCCAAGGAATTATTTCTCAGAAGCTGATTAAAGATTTTATTAGGAAAGAATTAAATGGGGATGTATCAGGCATCAAGATTCAAGATCATCAACCATATATTATGGGAAAGGGGTTCCTTGCAGATGAAATCTTGCATGGCAAAGTATTTTACTTGCTCTGTGTTGATTTTTTTTTGCATCTAGTTCACTTTATCTGGGAGTTTGTATGGTAGAGTTTGTTTTATGAATGCTTGCTTGTCAATGATTACCTCTTGGTAGTTGCTAATGATCCAATCTTCTAAATGCGCATGACTTGGCCATGGTCATACATCCATCAATTCATGCTCAAATGTTGAGCTTGATGTAATTTTATTTGTGGCTTTCTTTGGCCATCCTCATTGCTTAAACAAAGTTTGCATGTTTGTTTGTGGATTAACCAGAATCCACACAGGTTCACAATTTGCCCAAGCAAAATGTTGGCTCATGTCTCGCATGTATGTTGAGTATGTTGACATGGCTGTTGTTATTTACGTCTTCAATTTCTCCTTGCACAGATAGCTGTAAGCTAGTCTAGTCGTCTTTCTTTCTTATAACTCGTCTTAAAATTCCACATGCTTTGTACTTGCAAATAACTCGTACTTTATGGACAAGTCTGTGACTGCGTTTCTATGTAGATTGTGGAGGCAAGAGCGTTGTGGTTGCAGGAGTTACAGAACCGAACAAAGCAGGAAGCTGACAGGTTCAGAAGAGGCATTTCTTATGTGAAAGCTGCTACTACAATTGATTCAGAGGATCGGTTGTCTACTGTTAGTGGTGTCTCTGAAACCACGACTCTCACTACATTTGCTTTTGAGCCAACAAGTTCCGTGCCTGCTACAGACTTTGAGACCGAGAAGCACCCTATTGTAACTTCTGAGACGAGAATGATTGATAAGTCTGTTGTTGAAGAAGGTCCTCTTGTCCAGATTAAAAGTGATGCCATTCTTAGCAGTGCCTCAAAACCATTCAGTTATCAGTATGAAGATGATGAGGATGACTGGTTGGCAGAGGAGCATGATGAAATTGGGACTGCTGCCATTCCTTTTGGCAACGAGGAGGATGTGTCCTTTAGTGACCTGGAGGACGACTATGGTGGGAATGCACCTAAGAGTTCTAAAACACTGCCAGACACATCTGGTGTTTCACTCAGTGGCTCCAAGGGGTGGGTCCAGTTAGACAAGAATTCTAACGACACAGCGGAGGATGGCAGCTGTCCTGGCTCTGTTCACTGTCAAGCAGGGCAGTTGAATGCTAGCTGCAAAACCAAGGCAAGCGACTGGCTTGATGTGGAGGAGGACATCGATGTGGTTCGACAGTGAAGAGACTCCCAAGCTCGATGCAATGTTCGAAACAATCTGGCAAATCCTTACAGAGTTGTTTTGAAAGCTCTAACGAGGAATGTTTGCGGTGCTGTTGGACAAGTGGCTGACCCACCAGGCATTGGTGCAAATGAGAAATAAAGGAAAATTCTAGTTGAGCCATCCTGGCCAGATTTTTGGGCCTTATCGGGTTGAAGATATATGATTGCTGCAATTCAATCTTTGTCCGCCTGGTTTTTGGACATAAGTAAGTGCTGCTCAGAATTCAACTTGGGGCAGTTTCCATTGCATTGTTGGGGTTGATATGTGAATGGTTTGCACATTTGAATGATGATCCTCGTGCAATTTGGGAAAGATCAGCATACTTGTGACGTTTGCAGGGCTTCTGACTTGCCTTCAGAATCTCGTTAGTTTTCCTGATTCATTTCATTTGGTTGTAGTTGGCTTTTGTACAGGTGTCTGTCGATCTTTTGTTTGGCTGCAGTCTCGACCAGGTGTGATTGGATTCGGACTGTTCTAGTTGACTGCCGTTTTTGTGATAAGCGGATAATGGGAGATTTGATGGGGCTCTGAAGTCTGAAGTTGTATTTTGTTAATCAGAATAAGGATGAGTGGTGCTTGTCTTAAATCTTTCGTTTTTCTCATTTAAAAAATTAGCTCATTTAAGTGAGCTTAATGAATCGGCTTCCAGACGCAATCAACTTGGTATTCAAAATATACGAATAGTGAAAATGATCTCTTCAACTCTAAATTTTAGAATTAGGGTTTTGAGATATTCATGATCGAAAGGAGAAACCGAGAAATCATGGTATTTTTGGAAGTTTCTCCAATAGATTAAGATGGAATATTTTATATGTTTTTGGGCCGAAATATGTGAATGCAGGTACATCTGTAATTTTTTGTTAATAGTAAATATGAATGCTTAGAAGTTGCTTAAGAGAAGGAACGGATAACATTCTTAGGGTGTGTTTGTTTGGGGCCAAAACTTGTCAATTAAAACTTTTCAACCCAAAACTTTTCACTCTTCATAACTACTCTATTTTTTAATTATTTTTTCACATTTTTCTATACAAACTACCCTACTTTTCAATCATTTCTACACAACTACCCATACAACTAACCTATCTATTTTAATTTTATTCTCTTTACTCCTCATCATTACCCCTATTATATCACATCATTTTCTATCAATTCGACAATTTCTACCTCTAAAATTTTTTATCAAAAATTTTACCTCCAACCAAACACACCCTTAGATGGCTAACTCGGCCATTCATGGTTATTCAATCGGATGGGCTGCGACAGGTTGGGTTAAGATTTCTTATTTTTAATTTTTTAAAATTTCAATATATAATAATTATATTTATATCTTTTTATTCAAGTACACAGTAACGCAGCAGCCGCTTTTCATTTAATTTTCTCTTCCAAATTTCAGCCTATTGTCTGGATGAGCCCCACTACGGAGGCCACAAAAAGCCAACATGATGGGCTCCCCCGCTGTTTTAAGAACTGAGTGGTTGGACCAGTCAGACCGTGAATGGTCATGTCCCGGTTCATTAGTTTTTCGGTTCACCGTCGGTTTGCACCGGTGGAACTAGAAAAACTAGGAACCGATCACAAAACCAGTTTATTGCCCGATTCGGTTTTCAAAACATTGCCGCCACCGCGGTCATGGTAGGAACTGGTTGAAAAATATGGTTTTCCACAATTTAATTTATATAATCTCGAACTGGTTGACAAATATGGTTTTCCACAATGTAATTTGATCTCGAATATTATAAATATACATGTATGGTAAAAAAAAAAAAAAATCTTTTGGCATTACTAAAACTACGTCATGTGATATCAATAAAAAAAAAAAAAAAAAACCTACGTCATGTGATTTTTTTATGTGACATGACATAAACATATGTTCATGTATCCGCTTGCTTTCAAGTCCAAGCATCCTGTGCCAATGTTCCAACAAGCTCAGGAAATAATTTCCAGTTCCAACTGCCCCAATGATACATCTGATAAAATCTGCTAGGATTATGCATCGATTTCTGCCTAGTTGTATTTTCGACAGCTAAAAAGTCAGCGATAATCTATAGTCCCGATTTCAATCCAAACGGCTGCAAGCATTCATTTCAACTAGCGCATGATTTATTTATTATGATTGCTTCTTGTTCTACCTTATATACGTAGACTAGCAGATCTAGCTACTGGTTTTGTCCCGAAATTTGTTCTAGATGGAAGAGGCCAGGAGCTTGTAAGGTCAAGATGGAAGGACAGGCGGCGGCCGCGAAAATAGGAAAGCCTAGTGCGGTAATTTAATAAATAATAATTAGTTGACATTGCTGTCCGCAGCCATTAAATAGCTCAACTACGTACCGCGGAAAAACTGATGTCTCTTTCTCTCTCCATCAAAATCATTTGACCGCAGCCATGCACAGGAATTGGCTGCTGCTCCATCCATCCTCCACCCTTCTACAGAGAAACGCGCATTAAAGGTAAAATCGGATAAATTTTGCAATAATCTAATGGGTGTCCTTAATTGACGTAATTCTTTTTTTTTAAAAAAAAATAAAATTAAACCAGTAGTATTGACGATAATGAATATGTTACATTCCATTTTTACAAGATTATGAATTCTAAATAAATCATTTGCATGAAGGTTAGATCAAAGGAAAATTGATTCCATTAATAGCTGCTCATTACGAGAATGATGCATTGGTTAAAATAAATTTTATTCGTTTTTCTTCGTATCCCTTTAATGTAGCTATTAATAAGTGCTCATTTCAAAGAGTTTCATGGCTGAACATTCATTATCAAATGAGATGAACTTCAAAGCCAATTCAATTCTTCGATTGATGTTATTTTCAAGCTCCAACTAAGCAATTAGTGTTAAGAGTGGTGAATGACTTATATTAATTAAGTTGGAGACAATTTTCAAACAAATTATTTGTATGAAGATTTCCGTGGAGAGAATACAAAATGGAAAGTATGCTTTATCTACAATTTCAAATGTTAGATGTTGTTGTTCGTCTTTAGAAATGTTTTCTTTTATTAAACTTGACGTTTATAAACTTGGATAGTATTACATCTTTTCTGAGTTCAAACAAACATTTTATTTTATTTGGAGTATGGAAGTGCTTATGGTAGGCCGCTAGGCCAGAGCATGTAATTAATAAAAATCAAAGAGCGACTGGAGCAGTCGGCTATTGAGTTTTGACCATTGATTCCAGGTCAGAACTCTGGTCTGTCCGTCCTTCCGTTACGTCGTTTTTTTTTTTTTTTTTTTTTTTTTGGCTGATTTGGCTAAGTGGTTCTCCATAGAATCCTTCCTTAACTCAACTGCAGATCTTTGGATCACGATACCAAAATGGCCTCCATGGTAAGATGTGAACTACACGTATATGGTTGTCTCAAAGGAAATAAAATTATATAAATAACGTTGCTATAAAGTGAATAAAAAATATAAATAGTAACTAGAAAGAAATAAAATCATTGGGAAATTTTATTTGATCGTTGGGCACTTGGGCTAGTCAATCAATAATCATTTTGGATAGAAAAATCGGGTTTAAGTTATGAATTAACTTTTGAAATCGAGGTATATTGTATTAAGTTGGGAAAATCTTGATCTGCGACCGTGCAAACGTGAAGGAAGTTGAAGCGCTTATATATGAGCAGAAATCACAGAATTGAGATGACTCAGTCCAAATTGCCACTGGGTTTTCACACTGTGCTACTGCACACATAAGAACTGAGTTAAAAAAATCCATTTCTTGAAAACTCCCTCTCCATTACGATTTATAAAAGGAGGTGGCCATTAATATCAGAGCAGAGCCTGGACATTCAAAGCATACAGAACATGAATAATCCTTCTCCTGTCCATTCCTCTTACAATCCTCCCCCAGGAGTGATGGCTGTGTCTTATTCCCATTCCATACGCAGGCCTTCACGCAAGCAATGGAGGAGATCCAGTAGCAATGCGCAACCTGATAAGCTGTACGTGGTCCATCCCTCGCGTTTCCGGAAGCTGGTGCAGGAGCTTACAGGGGATCCGAAATTCAAATCGCGGCGTCTCCGAGAGGCGGCCCCGGCACCCCTCCATCTCGTCCCCAAGCATGCCATGCCTTCGCTGCAGCAGGAATATGCAGATACTCGTCTCCAGCTACAACCGGCTGGTGCTTCCGAGCCCCGCCCACAGCTGCTACCGTCGTCGGCCTCCTCTTCCTCAGTAGACCAACTGAAACAGATCGATCGTTGTCTTGGGTCATTTGGATCTTTCTCGCCCACTTCATGTTCTTTTATGCTTCTGAGTCCTATCTTCAGCCCTGAGACAATGGCTTTATTGGAGCAAAGCGCCGTTCCTTAACTTGTCTTTGGGTTCGCAAGAAAGTCCACCTGCCAACAGAGTCTACCCTCTGGGCTTGCTCTTGCATCGGTCTGTTTCTGGGTGCCCAAAAAGAACCAATCCAATCCATCGAGACTGCGAGCAGTTCCCCTTTTGTCATGAATAAAGTCTCGCGAAAATCAATGGCCGTGGATTTGAAGTTGTAGTCCTTTCACCACGCAAAATCCCATTAACGGGCTCGTAGGAATGGTGTTATCTGTCTCTAATTTCTGCTTATATATATATTTCTAATTTCTTCCTGTTTTCGATGGATGTTTGATTGCTGCAGATGCTCGTATTTCTCCGTATGTTTGTCACCTTGCCTTAAGCCTTGGTGGGCTATGAGATGTGACAAGAAGCATTATTCCATCGGGCTTATATATATATATGCAGTTGCCTAAAAATGGGCTCCACGTGATCATGAAATCATAATCTACTCCACCCATTATATTTAGAATAATGTATTCTATTACCATACCAATTTTCATCCCAATCAGATATGTATATGGGTCCCATCTGAAAATGGTACAAATCCAACGTAATAAAATAGTTTGATGTAAATACCAACTTTAAAGTATCCGATTGAGATAAAAATTGGTATGGTAATAGAATACATTATTCTAAATACAATAGGTAGAGTAGATTATGATTTCATGATCATGTGAGGCCCATTTTAGCGGTGCTGCACGGGAATTTCCGGTGCAGCGTCATTGCACCGGAACAGCGGTGCAATGGCCCAAAAATGGGCCCCACATGATCATGAAATCATGATCTACTCCACCAATTGTATTTAGAATAATATATTATATTACCATACCAATCAGATATTTTAAAGTTGTTATTTATATCAAACTATTTTATTACGTTGAATTTGTACCATTTTCAGATGGGACTCATATACATATCTGATTGGGATGAAAATTGGTATGATAATAGAATACATTATTCTAAAAACAATGAGTCGAGTAGATCATGATTTCATGATCATGTGGGGCCCATTTTTGGGCCACTGCACCGGAATTTTCTGTGCAGCATCGCTGAAATAGGCCCCACATGATCATGAAATCATTATCTACTCTACCCATTGTATGTATTCTATTACCATACCAATTTTCATCCCAATCGGATATGTATATGACCTCCTTTTGAAAATGGTATAAATCCAACGTAATAAAATAGTTTGATGTAAATAACAACTTTAAAGTAGGGGTGCAACTCGGGCTCATGAAACTCGGGTTCACCTCAACCCTAACCCTAACCCTATTTGTAAAACTTCAACCCTAACCCTAACCCTAACCCTATTTGTAAACCTCAACCCTAACCCTATTTTTGAAATTCGGGCTCGGGTTGAGTTTCGGGTTGACATCTTCTATTAATATGTCTTTGTTACTCATCTTATATATAATTTTTTATCACAAATCTATTATATAAAAAAGTTTTAAAAACAATTTATTGTATGAAATTAAGAAAAATTCAAATACCGCTTAAGAGTAGAAAGAAAGAAACTTGTTTTGAGCATTCTCTTTGTATCAAGTAGAATATGGATTATGTGTAAACATTGTCAATAAAATTGTATTATTAATCATTAATTGTATTTTTTTACTCCTCTATTATTTTAAGCTTATTTTACAACTATAATTTTAAAGTTCTCATAAATTTTCCTGTTGGAAAAAAAGATCTCAAAAAAATTTAATATTTAGTATCACAGGATTTCGTTGGTCAAAAGGTTTCAGTAGAAAAGGCGTGAAGAGTAATTTTTTTAAAAAAAACTGTTTGATCTATATCGTAATGTAAATTGGGAATAGGTATTTTGTTGAAATCACTTAAGATGTTAGATTGTCTCGGCGATGAGCTGTCCATGTCTGCCATGCCGTACTCCTGTTGTCCATCATCCATCCATGAGTAATATGTTATTATTATAATATATTATTATTATAATATAAATTATATATTTTATATAAATGCAAATTCGGGTTTGGGTTTACAGGGTTCGGGCTTGCCTGAACCCGAAACCGAGCCCTATTTGAATTCGGGTTCGGGCTCAAAAGTTTAGAGTTTCAACACTGCATATTTTCGGGTTCGGCGGGCCGGGTTCGGGCTGAACCCGGCCCAAGTTGCACCCCTACTTTAAAGTATCTGATTGAGATGAAAATTGGTATGGTAATATAATACATTATTCTAAATACAATGGGTGGAGTAGATCATGATTTCATGATCATGTGGGGCCCATTTTTGGGCAACTGCACCGGAACAACTCTCATATATATAATATTTGTTTCGTGAGTCAGCATCATTCCGACTGGTTTGGCTGGTTTGGCTCAAAGTTATATCATTGCATTTTATATCAACGCATAGATTTAATCAGGAAATTTGGTTGTCGTATATTGAAAGAAATTTTCTTTCAAAACTGTATATTTTTTTTATGGGTTTTAAACTTGTATCTTAAATATAAATTAATGCCAGATTCTTGCTAAAATTTCTGTGCCCCATAAAACTAATTATTTTTGTAATATAATAAAAATATAAGAACAAATTAAAATTATGATGTTTAGAGTAGAAAGATCTAAGAAAATAGCATTAGGGAATTTGATTTGTTTAGGTTTTATTCATATGGTATTTTAAGGATGTGTTTGGCTATGTTTAAAATTTTTCGCTATTTTTTTATTATTTCTTCTTAGTTTTTTTTATTCTGCATAACTTTTCAATACTTTTCAGTACAATTACTTAAACAAATAAACTATCTATTTTAATTTTATTCTTTTTACTCATCATCATTATTATTATCATATTAAATTATTTTCTAATATTTTTAAAAAATTTATAATAAAAACTTTTCTTTTGTGTTTGGATAAAATAAAATTTTTTAAAATAAATTTTTTAATATAAAACATTTTACTCTTCACAACTATTTTATTTTAAATATTTATTCATATTTTTCTATATAATTATCCTATTTTTCAATCATTTTTACATAACTAGTGTATCTATTTTAATCTTATTTTTTTTATTCTTCATCATTATTCCTGTCATATCACATTATTTGACACCAATTCAAAACTTTTATACTAAATTTTTTTTATCTAAACATTTTATTATGTTACAAACACACTTTAAAAGTTTAAATACTTCCTAAACATACCCTAAAGTTTTTTTTTTTTTTTTTTTGAATTATACCCTAAAGTTAGATGATGGTAATTGCACAAAACCCATTTTTGAATCTCAAATTCCACTGAAATAATATACTCTCATAGTAGGATAGGATTCACCCCTTATTGGCGTCCAAAATTTTCATCTGTGACATGAATGAGGATGATTGTAATTGCTGCTGCTGTTATTATTATTATATTCTTTCAACGCTCCTCGAGAGCTCTGGGCCCCCATCCAATAGGCGCATGGAATATGCTTGCGTCAGTCACACTCCAGAAAGAACACGGCACCCGATGTATCTATTTTCCGGAAGAAAAACGAAGAGCGAATATGCTTGCACCCCAAGCAATAGAATGAACGGCCGGCGAGAAATTCATGTGGTGGCGATGGATTAGACAGCATACCTGATCCACTCACTAAGGTCACACTCATGGATGCGGATTACAACATTGTTGTCACTGATTTTATTGCTCGTGATAGGTAATCGTGTAAGTTGTTCAGATGACCATACTAATTAGCATGGTAGATAATGTTTTTTTAATATATTAATCAGCATAATTTGCTATCTTATACCATACACCATAGTGTCCAAATAATATCGACATTGTTGTAATCAGTCTTCGACATGCGAGATGATAAAATATAATATTGCATTTTTAAAAAATACTTTCATCATTTTCAAAAATAACAGTCTATTTTTCTTTTCTCGTATTATTTTTCATTTTGATATAACTTTTTTTTTTTTTCCATCCCCAACCGGCCGCGGCCCTTCCTATTATACTGTTCAGGCCTTTATTATAGGTTGATCTTTCTGCCCACCCTTAAGACGATCTCATTGATTACATAATGCTAAATGTAAAAAATCATTCACAAACTTATATCAATATCCAAGTTCTCGGACTTTCGAGATGTTGAGAATTGTATGTTTTCGTAATGAAATTAATTAATGAAAATTTCGAAAATTTCTCGGCAATTTCCGTTGATCAACTTGTTCCACAATCAATTCCAAATTCCATTTTTTTTTTATGGTTTATATTTACATACATCTCAACACAGATTACATTGTAGTTCTGAGA
This sequence comes from Annona cherimola, assembly GCA_030490835.1. Taxonomy (NCBI): domain Eukaryota; kingdom Viridiplantae; phylum Streptophyta; class Magnoliopsida; order Magnoliales; family Annonaceae; genus Annona; species Annona cherimola. The sequence goes on along the minus strand of CM059973.1, from coordinate 95,612,146 downwards.
CATTCTTACAAACAAGGAGATACATAACTCCTCCAAAAAAATCTGGAGACACAGCTCCACTAACGAATTAGGAAGAACAGCTTCCATCCAGCCCAAGGGAGACCAGTGTTTTAAAAACCGGACCGGACCGCCCGGTCCAACCGGTCGGACCGTCAACCGGTAGTTTTACGGTCCGGTTCAGTTCCGGTTTTTGATTTTAGTTAAAAACCGTTCAAACCGGACGGTTGAACCGTGCAAATCGGTCGGACCGCGGTTCGGTCTGACCGCGGGCCCGCAGAAATCTTCCGCCTGCGCTGAGCCTTTTCCCGCTTTTCCTGCTTTTCACGTTGCTTGGCCTTTTCCCGCTTTTCTTGCTTTTCACGTTTCTGCTTTGCATTTCCACGTTTCTGCTTTGCATTTCATTAATGTTCCTCTTTTCTAATTTGTTAAAATTTTTATTTTTAAAGTTTCATATTAATTAGTATATGTGGTTTATTTCTCTATTGATTTGCATAATAAGTTTTTAATATAATGGACTTAAATGAATTGTCAATATCATATGTAATATTTATATTATATAAATTTTATATTTTTAATTTAATTTTCAAATAAATAAAATAAATAAAATATATTTATTATTTTAAAATTATATCATGCTGACATCACGGTTCAAAACGGTTTGAACCAACGGTTGAACCGGTTGGACCTGAACCGGACGTAAAAACGGTTCAATCCACGGTTCGGTTTTTAAAACATTGAGGGAGACAACAACTCCCACCCCACCTCAAATTCCATTTGGTTTTTGTGGGTTATTTATAAAATAAATTGTATGATTACAGATTAGCATGTGTTTAAATATTCATGAAATGACTGTTCAAGTTTCAGAATATTACCTAGTAAATTCATTTTATAATATTTTAAAATCCAAAAAAATTATTCTGTCAATATTCGAAATATATGTTAATTCATTCAAGAAATTTCTCAAAATAGTGAATCCAAATTAGCAACCGAAATTTTCATTCTGTTTTCGTATCAATTAAACTTCATGAAAATGATTCATGATTAAATTTGGACAGGTTTTATTTGTATACATATAGATTTGAATTCGATGGAATCGATTCCCAAAATTGAAATTCATGAAACATCTCTATTCGAGGTCCACCTTGATGATTATATAATCCTTCTATCTATTTTGAAATTATTTATGAAATTAGAGAAGTGTGATTTGAATCAAATATTTGCTTGGTTTATTTGAAAAAAGTATAATATTAATATATTAAAATTATTTTTAAATTGTTAATTCGACATTCATACCGTGTGCATCGTTATTTCATGGTGCGTGTATTTATGATTTTGCTAATTATAAATAGGGTGCTATGCAAATATATCAACATAGTTTAAACATAATTGCAAATATATCCACATAGTCTCAAAATTTGCAAATTACTCCACATAGTTTGACCATAATTGTAAATACGATCACGCCATTACGACACCGTTAGAGCACCGTCATGACATAGATATATTTGCAAAGGTTTGCAAACTTTGTGGGTATATTTGCAAAAAAATAAACATATCTACTTCATTTTTGAAATTTCAAATATACCCATATAGTTTGCAAAATTTTGCAAATATATCCATGTCGTAACGATGCAATAATGGCGTTATAAGGGCGTCAATATATTTGTAATTTGGTCAAACTATATGAGGTAATTTGTAAATTCTGAAATTATGTGAGTATATTTGTAATTATGATTAAACTAAATAAGTGTATTTGCAAATCACCCAAATTAAGATACCATGTGCATGCATATGTAAATATATTTTGTATTTTTCAAGTGATTATATAAAATTTTAAGTTGCAGGACCGACACAAGATTCACAATGAAATAAATTCTAAAATTATAATAAAAAATAATGTTAAACACAGTTTTACAGGTTGATTTTGGATATGTTTGAGAAGGAATAAAACTTTTTGATGGAAAATTTTTGCTGTAAAAGTTGTTAAATTAATAGAAAATAATGTAATATGATAGAAATAATGAAGATGTATAAAAAGAATAATGTTAAAATAAATAAGTTAATTGTAGGGATAGTTAGGTGGAAATAGTTGAAAAATATGATAATTTAAGAAATAATGAAAAAATAAAATAATTATAGAAAGTAAAAAAAATTTAATTGAAAATTTTAGTTACCCAACCAAACACACCTCTTTGATTAATCGTGAAGGTAGTGCTAAGGAGAGGGTAGAAAAATTCAAGTGCATGCGTACTTTTAAAAAGATTAAGGTCAGTTTCCGATTTTCCGCTGCGGCACTGCAGCACCGACGTAGACGATCACTTTCGACAGCCACTGCCAAGCGTCAAAAAATTGCAATCACTAATCTTACTCAGAGGCGGTAGATGAAAACGGACGGTTCAGATGTCATCCAACTGCCCTTTATCAAGCCACGGTTTGCTTCGTAGGTTGCGGATGCACCTCGACTCGCCCTTTCGTTTTCCTCTCCTCTCATCTGGCTTTCCTTCTTCCGATTCCGCACTGTTTATAATAATAATAATAATTATTATTTTTCCCCTGCGATCTGCTCAGTTCACCTCCTGTGCCCCACGGCCGATGGTCCATGCCCCAAAAATACGTCCGACGATTGTCGCCGTTGGATTAAGATCCGGACTGCAAACCTGCGGCAGATCTACCGCCTTTGGCTGGTTTTTGGGGCATGGTCCATCCGCGGTGGAAGCCCAGCGACTGCCTTGCCCTGGCCCATGGGGACGCCGCCGAGAAAAATGAGGTTGATGTTCGTTTCTTCTTGTAAGCCCTGATTCCTCCTCCTGAAATTTCTTTTCTAAACCAACTTGGGAATCTTTAGGTGTTGGTTTCGATCATCTGTTGCTGTGTTGTTTTCTCAGATCCAAACGGATTTATGCGTCGTTTATTCTGATTGATGTCGAATTCCTGGTTCTTTTGCTTTCGTGTCTTGGAGCGTTCCATAGGAGGAATTGCTGAGAACTAACTCCGTGCAGTGTATGTGCTGGGATTTAATGATGATTTGTTTATGTTTCTTAAATCATAGCAGTAGAAGACATCCTTCCGATGATGTTCTCTTCACTTTTCATTTTATTTTGGCTGTTTGGTGGTTCCTTTAAATTGGTAAATAGAGAAAGTTGTGGCCTTCAAATACGTAAAACTATGCAGCGGATGTAGGTTAAGATTTGGCTGTAGGTTTGGTATAGAGATAGTTCTAATACGTTCATGATCACATCCTAATGTTTTCACTTTGTTGTAGTGAAACTGTTCGATTTGTGGCCTTGTATTTATGAGTGCTAATTCATCCTCAAATGGGATTTTGTGGTCCATTTAAGTCATGAAGTGGGATAATTTTTAGATCTTTGATTGAACAGTTAACTATGATCAACGACTAGATTTTGTAGTAAGCATTTGGTTTCACTGCAGAGCGAATGTTAGGGTCTCCATACAGCCTTTTTGTAATGGTTTCATCTGGTTCGGTTGAATGGTGTTACTGATGTGTGCTGGTAAGCAAATAACTGTTCAGGCGGGAATGAGTGTTTTCTGTTGCCAACCAACGTCTGGGTAGGAGGTGCAACCTGGGTGCTCTCCTGGTCTGACCCAAAACTCCCGGTTTCATCCTGACCTGCAGTGAACCAGTATGAGTATTGTTTGAAGCCTACCCGGTTCAGAAGAAGCTCAACTCGAATTGTTACCCCAAACTCCCGGTTTCATTCTGACCTGCAGTGAACCTGTATGAGTATAGTTTGAAGCCTACCTGGTTCAGAAGAAGCTCAACTCGAATTATTATACTTGCTGCACAGGGAAAAACTCCTCCCTCGTTGTTTGGGTTTTTTGAAGCAGGGTTCGTGGATGATGCGTCTAGGTTCTTGATTATTCTTTTCTAGATCTCGACCCGAGCATTATCAAGAATAATCCGTTGTTTTGACACAGAAGTCACTAGTAAGTCAATCATACCTCAGGAGTATAGCAGTATAGACGGATTAAAATGCTCATGGAATGTTAGAATTCTGCAAGAGTTCACTAGAGATGTTTGTTTTTTGTTTTGTGGACTACGTAAGAGGGAGGTAATACTAGTGTGATGCTTGAGAGATTGTTGATTGTGATCAAAATAGATTCTTATGCGACAATAAGATGCGCTTAAGCATGGAAAAGGGTAAAACTCACTTGAGAAATAAGTTTAATAGAGTGATGGAAAAGAATGGTGACCCTGAAAGAGTTTTAAAATCTATTGCGTGGCATTCAACTATTTTTATGTATTTTGTACATTTTTTTTTTGTCAAATTTTGTTTCCGACCTTTTTCTCAAAATAGTAATGATTTTTACTGTAATTATGGAATGATTCTTCAAAGGAGTTCTAAATTCTAACTTTTTTTGTTCTTTTCATGGATCAAATGATGTATACAGTTATATACCAATATCAATTATTGTCTTTTCAATAAAATTTGGTGTCTTTTCTAGGGCTGCAACTCGGTCCGGGCTGGGCCCGAATTTGGCCCGCCGAACCCGAGTTGCAGCAGTGTTTAAACTGCCTTTGGTTCAACCCGAACTCGAATCTTTAGATTGAACCCGAGACCGATTTCAAACCTATTCGCCTTTGAGTTGAGGGAAATCCGAACACTATGAGCCCAAATCCAATTTCAGTATGTGTATTTTTTTATACCCCACATAAAACCTTTCTTTGCCAATAACCCTAGCCGCATTTGACCATTCTTTCCCCTCAGCCCCTGCCGTCGTTCACTTAGAGCCAGCAGCTGCCTCCCTCTCCGTCTTGTTACCGTTCGTCCTCCCTAAACTTTCTTTCCTGCCACCGTTTGTTGAAACCCTAGAGCCAGCCGGAGCACTGTTGCTCCCTCTTTGTTGGCTTTGCTCTGCATCCACTTTGAAGAAAGCTGCTTTTAGTGGATTATCTTCAAAAGCTTCGGTGACAAGCATCTGCATTGAACTCAGCTGCTTTCGTCTGTTGATGTCCTGCTATTGTTTGTCGATTCAGCTTGGCATTCGCCTATGGTCATATGTCAGGGAAGAAGCTTCTCACAGAAGGGTAATTTTGAAGCTTCTTACTTGTTTCTAAACAGGGATTCTCCTACTTGGTGTCCTGCTACTGTTTATCAGATTCATCTTGGCATTCGTCTGTGGTCATATGCCAGGAAAGAAGCTTCTCGAAGCTTGTTTCTAGACAGGGTTTTTAGACTTCGAAGCATTCTTTTACAATGTGAGCCTGTTTGGATTTGAAAATAATGTTGTTATTTGCTAGCCCCACAGAAAGCACTTATTGATCCATTTGCACGTGAAAGTTGTAAAAGTTGTAAGGCTTCGGCTTCTCAGGGCGTACCACTTGGAGGGATGGGGTATATACTTGGTAAAATTTCGCACCTTAGCGCTTCTAGATTGCCAATTTTTATGAAATTTATATCCTTCTGCATACGCTGCAGAAGTGGAGACCTATAAAATTTTTATGCTTATGCGAATCATCTCCAGTTATGACAAGTCAGTTCTCTATAAGTGTCTGTCCTATTTGACTTGTGGCCACTTCAGCATTCCCTCTTCCTGTCTCTTTTACAATCTTGCCTTATGGATTGCGTTAGTGCAGACTGTCACATGTAGTATTCTAATGATTATAAGAAAAATTTTTACTCTCATTCAATTAGCTGAACTGATATAGTTTAACCGTAGCTCATATTTTATATCCCGGGATGGAGGAATCAAGAAGTATTCATTAGTTTTGGCCCCGGGGCAACATGAAGAAGTAGCGTAAGAGGAATTATTCTACTTCAAAGATTAATTTCAAATTGCAAATTCTGATTACGTATAGAATTGAGAATAGCAAAGAAAAAAAAAGAAAGAAAGAGAAAAGATTTGAATGCTAATAAATACGAGATATGGTTGTGATATTGATGTTAATTTGCATAATTGAAAAAGCTTGTTTTTCTTCATTCTCCAAAATAGGGCTACTATCTACTTAATGTAGAGAGAAGGTCTAAATTAAGTTTCCTTCTTTCTACTCCTAATTGGTCTTTGAATTTTTCTTGTTATCCTAATCAATTGTCATTTGAGACTTTTTAAGTGATAGATTTATGATTAAATAAATATAAAATGAATTGCAAATATATATTGACAGGAGAATATTAACTTGAAACTCAACTCGAGCCCAAATTGGGAAAAATAGGGTTAGGGTTGAGGTTTTAAAAATAGAGTTAGGGTTGAGGTTAATATAAACTCGAGTTTCATGAGTCCAAGTTGCACTACTAGCCTTTTCATCTTAAAAAAAATTCTCTTTGTTGAATAATCTCTCTTGATGGGACAGAATATATATTATTTAATGTATTCTTAGTGTTTGCGATAGTATATGATATTTATACATATATTCTCTGCGTCTGTTATAATAGATGTTATTAAAGTTGTTTTAGTCTCTTATAATTAGGAACAACGTAACTTTTATTTGCCTACTTTTCCATACACCTTTCCTTACAATTATCCTATTTGCTATTTAAATTATTTATTTTAACTTTATTGTCTTTATTTCTAATTATTATTTTATCTATTTTATAATTTTTTCCCCACCAAAATTTTCCCTCCATTTGATCCCCACTTCTCGAACGAAAATGTCCTGTAATTTTCTACTGATTTTCTACTCTAGTAGCAATTATCATTACTTCTATCCATTTCATAATTTTGTTCACACCAAAATTTTCCATCCATTTTATCCCGACATCTGGAACGAGAGAGTCCTACAATTTTCACTCTAGTAGCAAGGGGAGGGAGGGATTCATGTTTTCAATTTGTCTCGTTGAAAGGACAATGATATGGACAGTTTAGTATAATATATTCGCCTTCTCTCTTCGATTGTAAGTAATGTTCTGTCTGTTTTTCAGAAGGTGAATGAATTAATATTATTTGATGGTGTTTGGGAAGGAAGGAAAAAAAAAAAAAAAAAGAGATTTTCCAACAAACGTTTTTTCCTTGCACTTCTACGTCTTTTACTGTATTTTCCAATCACTTCTTCAAAATGTTCAGTACAATTACCTTTTTTCAGTCTCCAATTTTCAAAAAATTTTCCACCAATCCATGTTCTTGAAACATGCAAAATTTTCAAGATGCCCTCACAAATGCCAAACTATCAGTTGTGATGATTGCAAACGCTGCAGTGCTAACCAATCTGAGCAACAGGACTGAATACATATGTAATAAGGGATATAACTTAGGTAGGGTATCCACATGTGGACTTGTTAGGTATTCCAAAATGTGTAGGTTTGGGTTTTATTTTTTTACCCATAGAGTAGGGTACTAAGGTGGGTTCTAAATAAAAAATATCTAATTAAATTAGGGTGGGGTAAGTTATAAGATCCGAGTATCAAGAATCGTTTTGAATTTAATAATATATGTTCAATATATCTTTTATAGAACACATTATAATTTTAAAGATAACATATCTTTTATCGATATAAAAACTTGTTTAATTTATTTACTATTTAGTGCATTTAATTATGTATTTTAAAATGATATTATTATCATATTAATTATATGTATTAAGTCAGATTTGTAGTAGAATTAAAATGTTTATGTACAAATTGTATTTGGAAAATGATAAAACTTGATAAAACTTTTAAATGAAATTTTTTTTATATAAAAATTGTTGAAATGAGAGAAAATAATTTGATATAATAGGAGTAATGACGATGAATAAAAAAATAAAGTTAAAAGAGATAAGTATGTTGTAGGAATAGTTATGTAAAAATGATTGAAAAGTATGATAGTTTATAGAGGAATATGTAAAGAAATAATTAAAAAATTAAGTAGTTGCGGGGAATGAAAAGTTTTATTTAAAAATAAACATACCTATAGTATAAAGATTATTTTAAAGAACTAATTTAGAACCGAAACTGGAATCAATCTGACTTTAAAAAAATAAGATAGGGTAGACTTTGAATCAACTCAAACAAAAATAGATAGGATAGAAATTTTTGAAAATAAAATGAGAATAGGGTTACTTGGAGCCGGAACTACTGACTGAAGTTGTTCTCCTTTGTATAATAGACCTATGTGTAAATTCTGATGCGCAATAGGACCTACTGGCGCAACCTTCATGCATAACAAAACAGCTGCCAGATGGGCGTTTGCCCGGTCATAAGGGACCGCGATAGCGTAGTGGGACCGAGGTCCAAATTGCGTTCCTCTTTTTTATAGTGGTCTTTTTAATAAATAAGTGAAAGTTTGTTGTTTGTCTACTATGTAAAATAAAGCTTAATTATAAACATAAAATAAGATGTAATATTTGTATGATAAAATAAGATGTAATATTTGGTTGGAAAATAGCAGTCTAGTAATAAACGACCATAATCTTTTAGGTATTCATTGAATACGTGTATTTTTTTATATTTATATGTTACTGTAGACATCCCTCCCTTAAGCATAAAAATACACAACACATGGAAAAAGATTCAAGCCCAACAATAACAAAGGAAAAGCAACCCAACAACAAAGTAATTGACAATGGGCCTTAAAATCAACAGTCCATTCGGAACGAGTCCAAAGCAAATATGACTAAGCCAGGCCTACCACCAGACGGGCTTACCCAGCCTCAACCCACAGGAGCAAAGTTCCACCAAGCTACCATAATTGGCTCTACAATAGCAGCCCATCAAATCCATCCTCAGCCCACAAAAGCAAACTCTTCTACAACAACCCATCAGGCTTCAACAACGGCCCACTTGGAGCCATGGGCTCCAACTAAATCCAAGTCCAACTGCAACGGGCCTCCATCCACGGCCCAAGGCCTACACGGCCCACTCCACATCTATAAATAAGGAGCTAAGCCTCCCCTCTCAACACACTTGAGGAGGCATCCTAAAGGGGGAAGACGGGAGTCTACAGCAAAGTCTCGGTGCCCTCTCGCTCCTCAAGCTCCAGCTTTTCAAAGCTTTCCCCCTTTCCTTCTCTCCTCCTTTTCAGATCTTTTTAATTTTCCCTTTTCATGCCCGTGTAGACCGCCTCGGGTTAACAGATTTTGTCATATCTGTTTTAATCTGAAGGCCGGAATCCAAACTCTGTATGATTAGTGTCTTTATTAATTGAAAACAGGGACTGATCTCCCTTTAAAAATCAGTGGCGGCTCTATTTTTTTTTATGTTTTGTGTTAGTATTAACGTGCTTGTTTGAATCGGTGCTTCAGTAAGGCGGGCGCATACGGATCCGCAGATTTCAGCGTAACACGCTGTCGTTATGCTGCCGAATCCGTGACTCAATCCGTGTAGAAACGGCCCTGTCTTAATTGATATGTCGCCGAATCCACGGGAGGACATCCATATGTCCACACTAGCTAAAGATCGTCAATACTAATATATTTTACTCTATGAGAATGCAGGAAAACTGAGCCCATGTTGCTGTTCTGGAGGCATTGAAGAATCGACTCAAACCCATCCAATACAGCCCCGATTTCCAAGGCTAGGAAAAACGATCCGAGCCCATCGTAGCGCTCGCAGCAGGTGCTACAATTACGTATCATTTCAACTGATATTACAAGCAAGCTCTAAGATATTTTATAATTTTTCTAATAATAATTTTACAAATATCTCAAACATCTCAGTTGATAGATAGTGATAAATGCTCCTACAAACAAAAAAGAAAAAATATCGCCACACAATTTTTCGGTCGAAATCTCAAAATGGAATTCGAAACCCGCATGGCACGGCCGGAAGGTTTATTTCCGCATCCGTGCTGCTCGTTTGGTGATTGAATACATATATTATTTCTTTTTAAATATTTCACTGACGCTTCTTCCAATCCATCCCAAGTTTGGAAGCGGATAGGTTGGAGTGTGGGAGAAAAGTAGAAATTTCATTCTAAAGAGTCCATAGAAAGAGACATCACAGTATAATTAAGAGATGCCTCTTCCAAAAACTACCTACAGTTTGATTTGATAGAGCTAGTTTAATCCAGTTGGGAGTTGTTTGGTTTGTACTTCTCAAAATGTGTGAGAAACATAACTACTCAAATCATCTTTCACTGCTTTCCTCCAACGTTAAGTTTGATAAAGTATTTCCACTTTCAGTCAATTGATCAATACTGTTGAATCATTTTAACTTTGAGCACTTCTTATATTCATTTCCTTCAACCAATTGAATCCCATAAGAATAGGGAAAGCTTCCATCCAAGAGGGTTCATATGTACTTGATTTTTTCCCAAAATTTGGCAACAATGAAAGTGTTGTTGGCATCTTGTAGCACTATACCAAATTCCATGTGAGGCTTTGACCCTTATAAAATGGTTATATATATATATATTTCATAATTTCAAAATAACTAGTTTTACCTTATAAAATGAGGTTCTAATCTAGAGCTCCTAGGTGAATTGGGCTTTTTCATGTACCAAGGGTGTGAAACTCATTTTTTATTTTTTGAATTTTTTATAAAATTTTAATCTAAGGGTGTGCTTGGCAATAAGTAAGAGTTGATAAGCTAAAACTTTTTAATTTTCATAATTATTTTTTCAGTTTTATATAACTATTTAATTTTTAATCATTTTTGCTAAACTATTCATAAAACTGACATATCTATTTTAATTTTATTTGTTTTTAATTCTCATCATTATTTTATTATATTACATCATTTTCTCCTAAATCATAATTTTTTACATTAAAAATTTTTCATCTAAAAATTTTATCATTTTCCAAACATACCATAAACATATTTAATCAATATAACAATTTTTATCATTTTCAAAGATATATATTTTGAATTTTAACACATTGTTTTAGTTATTTTTAGAGAATTATAAAATGACTAAACTTTGAAATTCTAACAACATAACACATCTCCAAAGTTGGTAAAAAAAATTTTTATTGGTGTTACATACATAGTAATATATGATATTACAAATCACACAGCTTTTACCAGGAAAGACATCTTATAAATACCTTCACATTGAGAGATGGCCATTGTAAATGCCCCCACCACTAAGGGACAAATATAAAGAGATATAAAAATCCTACCCCAACTAGCACGGGTGAGTTTTGAACCCTAGATTGACAATATAAAAAAGTTTACAACCACCCATTAAGATGACCTCATATGGTTAAAATTTGTAAAACTTGGTATATAAATTAAATATACTTATATTAATATTTTAATAAAAATTCAAAAATAGCTTTTATACTTGGGTGCATGGAAAAGCAAATGCACTTGAGTGCATTGGATGAAAACCCAATCAAATGAGAATGTAACTATTAATTTTGAAATTATAAAAATATATATTCAAAAAATAATAAATTTTGGGATATAAAAAAATTATATATGAACTCACGTACATTTGAAAAGAAAAGGAAAAATAAATAACAATGAAGGCTTGGAAATGCATGTGCGAGGATACTTATAGAAGCTCTTTTTCTATGGAACTTCTTCCATTTTTAACATTTATATAATTGAATGTTGGAAAATTCATTCTATTTATTATATTTAGAATAATTTATATTATTAATAAAATCCTTTTATTTGTCTAGTTGCTAGTGTACAGGCTCCATTTACAACGTGTAAAATTAATACAATAAAATAATTTAATATTAAATATTTATTTTTAGGTAATATTGTCAATATTTAAATCATTTAAAATATCGCTGATATATAGGTAAATGATTATATAAAATATTATTACATTCTAATATATATGTGAACGATTTTAATATTTTTCATAATTTGCGTATTTTTAAACAAATGTGTCCTTTGCACATATTGGATTTGGATGAAATTTAGTTTCTTAGTTAAACAAATAATGTTAAATACGATGACCGAATTAAATTTTATATCAACCATCAAACATCTCGAAAATGGAGAGGATTTTATAAAATCTCTTCAAAGAAACCCAATTTTATAGAAATATTCCGCTGTATTGAAATCGTACTTTTTACGCTGGCGAGTTAATGTTAAATTCCAAGGAAAAAAATGAGAGTTATATTAGTCTCTCTTTACACACGCCTCTCCTCTCTTCTTTGACAATTTTACTTCAGTTTTGAAGCAATTTTATTACGAAAAATGTTATACTTGTACAGAAACCCCCAAAAGTTTATTGGCGTTGTCTCAAAAAAAAAAAAAAAAAAAGTTTATTGGCGTTGAAATTGTGTGATTGCAGACCGAACCAGCTTTAGGGTTGTTGAATAATCTAATATGCTCTAAGTATTTGATAGAAAAGCTTCATAAAAGTAATTGGAAATTAAATTCAATTCGTAGAATGTTTGCATAAGAGGTGAGGGATTGATGTGAAAATTAACCTCAAAGAGTTGGATGGGCAAATAAAATCTTCTTAAAAAGAGTTTTTTTTTTTTTTTTTTTTTTTTTTTTTTTGTGTGTGTGTGTGTGTGTCGTACCCACATATTTGGGCTGTAAGTGCCGTATTTTTCTTTGGACTTAGATTGAGTACATTCTGGTATACTTGGCTTAAGTACATGTGAGTGGATAATCTTTTTTAAAATTTTTTTAAAATTCATATTTGGGCCAAAGTATGAATATCTCATATATATATATAGTTTTTATATTTTTTTCGTTTGTTAATATTTTATTTTGAATTTTAAAAATTAAAAAAAAAACATTTCTCATACGGTGGCATATAAGAAATGCCTTTTTAATTTTTAAAATTCAAAATAAAATGTTAAAATAAATAAAAATATATATAAATTTTATATATGGCACATTAATGTTTGAGCCTATATAAATATACGTATTTAAAAAAATAAGAATAAATTGTACCTGGTCGGTCCAAACCCACCCGACCCGACCTGATTTCGAAACCAAGTTTAGGTTTTATTTTTGAATTTTTTTTTCAAATTAAACTCAATTTCAACCCAACCCAAGAAAACCTAAAACTAATACCGGATTTGCGTCAACCCAGTATCAAAACTCGACTCGATCCTAACCTGATATTTTTTCTAATTTATTAAAATAATTATATTTATTTATGCAGTAAGTATTTCAACTATAATTGTGATAAAATTTATTCTATACATTATAACCTAATTAAACTGTAAAATATTTATTCTAAAAACCTAAATTTTATAAACATTTGTCCATAAAGTTGAATATTTTATATCTATTTTAACTATTTGCAAATAATTATAAATATACCAACTATTAAATTTATTACATATATATTAATTAACTATAATTATATGTCTTACTTTTATTAAACTTTAGATAGTGATTTTATATAATCTTATTTATTTTTCTTATCTTGATTTTTTTATAACATTACGTTGATTATTATGTGTAAATTTATTACGTTCATTGTATTTAAAATTATCTTTTAATTAAAAGACTAACTTTCATCAAAACTAAAGATATCATAGGTTATATAAATCATTTATGTACTAATGCACTAATGTTTAAAAATATGTTATATCTATTGATAATTTCAACTTCTATTGGTTTGATAATAATTCCAATTTCAACTGAAATCAAGACCGAAACTAATGCCAACCTAGTTCAAACTCGATCCAAATATTGGATTCTAATATTATGGTTAAGATTTGGGTTCACATAAACCCAGTAGACTTAAGGTTTGGGTTCACTCGAATCTGATACAACTCGACCGGAGTTGCACCCCTACTTATATATTTGCGAATGAATAAAATTTCTTAATGAAATATTTTTGGTTTAGAAAATGATGTAGTATTATAGGGATAATGAAGAAAATACCTTAAAAATACAAAATTTCTAAAAATATTATTCACACTAAGAATATTACTTCTTTGTGTTAAATTTTCTAAATTCTCACAAAAATATTTTAGAAATTCATTTTTAATATTAAAATAAAAAGAAAATACCTTAAATACCAAAAGTATTTTAAAAAATTCTTCAGGTTAAGTGTGTGTATATATTTGATGGGTATTATGCTAAGTATATTTGTTTTTTCTTAAGTAAAGTATATTTGTGTTTGAGTTGGATAAGGATGCACATATTTAGAGGAGAATGAAAAATAAAAATTTGAAGGCAAAAGTTTGCACCCAATTACTTTACATTTTTTTATCCCTATATTTTGAACATTTCTTATATCATTCAAATCATTTTTTCATATTTTCTCCTAAAACTACATTTTTAAAAATTTTTTTTACTTTACTTTCATCGAATATTTCATTCTTATTTATATAGTTCATTCTTCTATAAACAAACACTAATATTTTAAAATAGATGAAACTAAAAGGTACTGCCTAGCATGTCCCTTATTGAGGAGCTAGCATCCAATGTTGTGCGATATCACGCAAGATCACGTGTTAATAAATATAATGGGTTTCTTGAATTCATCAAAATATGTGGTTAGTAAAAAAAACGATAGCTTCCTCACATGAAACCACATGGAACCTGATGGTAGACGAAAGGCTTGAAAATCTAATGCAGCCACATTGGAATGAGAAGTATGCATTAAGGATGCAACTTGGGTAGTAGTCTATTCTATCAATAACTTATTTCCAAAAAGTTTACCATACCATATCCGCTTACATGAACGGTTCTTACGGTACTCTACCATACCCATTATTCATAAGGTTGGTTTCGATTTCAAATCAGTTCCTACAATAACTAATGACGACATGTGAAAAAAATATTTTTTATGTTGTTTTAAATAACATAAAACAATTCTTATTTACATTTTAGACTTTACAATTTACAAATAATTTCATTTTGTTGTTATTTATATTTATTTCCACATTCTTTGTAGTCTTGTAATCCATATTAATAATCACATTAATATCATTATTCGCATTTATATTATGATCATCCGTTATTACAGATGCAAATTATATATAATTTATTAAAAAATAAGGAAATTAATTCGATAGTAATTTATTAGCAAATAAGGGGTAGAGACTATTATATATTTATTTATATATATATACTTATAGTTATTTACATATTAGAATATCTATATAGTTACTCAGCGTGTATCCTATCCTTACTCTACTTCGAGGGTTGAGTTGAATGAGTAAAATTTTACACCTTATTTTACTGAATTTAAGATCAGGTGGGTCGGCACCCACGAAACGGTACCCAAGTTGCACCCGTACAATGCATCCGATGGGTTCTCCATTTGGACACGGCGATGCGGCGCACGGAGCACCGAATTAACAGTTTTGCTCACGTATCAATGCCATCCTGAATTCCTGATTACTTCGAACAGTCCAAATCCCCTGTTTGACGCGCATCGCACACGCGCCACCAGGAAAATAAAGGGTTAGAGGAGGGGCGTCTCGGAACGTGGCATTTATTCGCGACTGAACTGTCCCCAATCGGACGAGTTTCAGTTTCTTCGTACGCAACAGTGGACGATGTCAACTTTTAGCAATAGACACGTGCCCCCGAGAAAAAACTGCTCTCCGCCGCAGTCTCTCCCTCTCTCTGTAAATGCATGCGGTTTTTTTTTTTTTTTTTTCCGTCGACGATTCGGATGGGAAAAAGGCTTCGGCGGATAAATGAAAATTCTTCGAATTTTATTTTTTATTTAAATAATTTAACTGTATATATTCTTTAAAACATAAATTTTAACGCTTCATAATAAAAATTGTACAAATCAAATGATATTAACTAAAAAATTATGACACGAAGATATTAATAGTGCATGTATTTTTAGATTCTGCAATCATATTTGTATCATCCGAGACGTTACATGTATGTATTTTTACCTAGATGAATTTAAAAAAATGTTTTTATTTTAATAAAAGTATTTCACGTGAATTATTTATGCGTTAAATATGTCGTTTTTATGAGAAGGTCGTGATAATATCTATTTTTATTTTCATTCATGAAATGATTAAATTTATATTTTAAATAATATAGGGTGTGTATAGAAAGTAGGAAAAGTTTTTGCGGTAAAAGTTGTCAAAGGGTGTGTTTGGTAAGCAGGAAAACTTTTTTGACATGTTTTCCCGTCCAAAACCCGTCACATGGGACCGTTGCAGGCGCTGAATGTGCATGACATTAATGCACTTGAATTAGACATTACGTACGGGCAGCAAGATAAAAAAAAGTAATGTGATATGATATGAGTAATAATAAGGATGAACGAGAATAAAGTTAAAATAGCTCTGCGAGTTATATAGACAGTTGTTATATAAGAAAATATGAATAAATAATTAAAAAATAAAGTAGCTATAGAGAATGAAAAATTTTAAATAAAATTTTTTTTAATTTAACATGTTTTGCACATCACCAAACACATCCATACAAAGTAAGTTCATCGAAATAAAATTTAAAAAATGAAATTTAGGAGAGTTCCATTGACTCCACCGCCATTGCCTAGAATTTGTCAGAGGCGCAGGATCATCCGGCGCCGCCCTCGTGTTAGAGGGCACCGCTGTAATATGCCAACGTAAGACTGTAAGAGACGTCCCGTCGATAAACGGAAGGAAGGTGGGCGTTAAGACTTAAGCGGGCGACGCGGCGGTAGCAGGGTCACCGGGCTTTCGAGTTATTAGTTTTTTTTTTTTTTTTTTTAATCATTATTAACATTTCCAGTTTTAAGTTCTAAATCTGCGATCGTAATGTGAAATACTTTTCATATTTAGGAGCTGTTTGAATATTTGCAGAAGTTGCACTGTTGGATAAAGAGCCGTTTCAGATAAAATGCGTCAATACAAGCCGCTGAATTTTCATTTCATACAATTAATATAGTATCCGGACTTGACAATTGGGAGTAAAATTTAAAATGGGAGCAAAATATATGACCGACGGAATTAATGCACCGGAATAGTTGTTAAATGTGGATTAGTGACAATTTTCATATGATAAAAATTGTCAACCCGTTTTGTTTGTTCCCAAACAGCCTTTTAAATTAAACAAACATTATTGAAATTAAATATGAGAAAGTTTTTTTTTATCTTATTGGCATCCTATTCAACTTTACTTAACGGAGGAGACACCTACGACGTGCAATGCAAGCTGTTTGTATAGTGAAGAACCCCTGTAGAAAATTTAAGTAAAAAGGTAAACTGGGACAATTTTTATATGCAAGACAAAACGATCCCCCACCGCTAAAATATTTAATCAGTCCAAATAATAGTTTTGTCGCTAATTGTGACTTGTGAGTGCGAATGGAGAAATTTCTTGGAGGGACGTGTCGGGTGTGGATTATTATTGTCTTGACTCCGGAAAGTGCAAATGGGAGGCAAAGTTTGTCCCAGTTCCTGTATTCATACCACCCGTCCGATTTTCCGCTATGCAGATTCAGGTCTACATTATTTATACGAACATCTCATCTGAAAGGGAAGCGAGAGGAGAGCGTGAGTCGAGCAACAGGCAGCAGCAAGCAACTGCAGCGGAGTGATGGCAGTGGAAAAGAAGGTGGTGGAGGAAGTCACCGGCTGGCTCCGAGTCTTCAGCGACGGCTCCGTCGAGAGGAGGTGGAGTGGGCCTCCAGAAGCCCACTTCTTGGTCCTGCCCGTTCCCCCTTCACCCAACACCTTCCTCCACGGAGTCGCCACTCGGGACCTCGTCATCCATCCCGAATCCCGCCTCTCTGTTCGCCAATATCTCCCCCAGCCCAAGTCCGACGACCCCAAGCGCCTTCCCGTCCTGCTCCATTTCCATGGCGGCGGCTTCTGCGTTACCCGCCCCGATTGGTACTTCTACCACCAGTTCTACGCTCGCCTTGTCGCTTCCGCTCGTGCCCTCTGCGTCTCCGTCTACTTGCGCCTGGCCCCCGAGCATCGCCTCCCTGCCGCAATCGACGATGGCTGCGCAGCCTTGCTGTGGCTCCGCTCCTTGGCCCGAGCCGAGCTCTCTGACTCTTGGCTTGGACACAGAGCCGACTTCTCCCGAGTCTTCCTCATCGGCGACTCCTCCGGCGGCAACCTCGTGCACGAGGTGGCAGCGCGTGCAAGCCGGGACGACCTGCTCCCGCTGCGGTTGGCAGGCGGATTGCCGTTGCACCCCGGCTTCGTCCGCGAGGAGCGCAGCCAGTCCGAGCGGGAGCTGCCGGGGTCCGCGTTTCTCAACCTGGAGATGATTGACAAGCTACTACCTCTGGCGTTGCCGTCGGGGAGCACCAAGGACCACCCCTTCACTTGCCCGATGGGGCCAAACGCGCCGCCCATGGCGGAGCTGCGGCTGCCGCCGTTCCTGGTGGCGGTGGCGGAGAGGGATCTGATGCGGGAGACGCAGATGGAGTACGTGGAGCAAATGAAGAAGAGCGGGAAGGAGGTGAAGACGGTAATTTCGGCGGGTGTAGAGCACTGCTTCTACTTGAACAAGATTGCCATCGACTCAGATCCGCATGTGGCTGCCCAAACGGATGCCTTGATCGCCGCCATTTCTGATTTTATAGCGTCGCACTGAGTGGGAGAGGGCAGAGCAGATGCAGCCTCTTGCACATGTATGCGATAGTGTATACTTGCATCATGTATGTCAATCAAAGCTGTAGTTGGAACTTGGAATGCCCGAAATCTAAATGGTTGTCACTTGTCAGTAGTATTGGCTTCCAATCCAGCCTTTTTCCATTGTTATACCCAGCTACAGTAACTTCTAAAAGTTGGGTTTTGTTGACACTTGGTAGAAGAGAAAAACAATAATAATTTTATTTTGCATATACTGGGTGTGTTTGTTAATGAGTAAAAATTGTCAAGTTAAAACTTTTCACTCTCCACAACTATTCTATTTTTTAATCATTTTTTCATATTTTTTTATATAACTATCCTATTTTTCAATCATTTCTACACAACTACTCAACTAACCTATCTATTTTAACTTTATCATATTTATTTTTCATCATTATCACTATCATATCACATCATTTGACAATTTCTATTCTCTACAACTTTTCTTCAAAATTTTTATCCATTCTCAAACACACTCACGGTCTTGATATCTTGGATGTGAATAAAAAAATAGAGAATAAGAATGGAATGAATATGGTGAAAATAAAATTGAAATAAAAATAGATAAGATGTATGTATTGAAAGATATAAAAAAAATAATTAGAAAGATGAGAAATAGTTAGAATATAGAGATAAAAATAAAAAAATAGGATAGTTAGGGGTTGACTTCTATATTTTCATTTTCTTTTTATCATTCTTTATTTTTTTATCAGTTCTAACATTTTTACTTATAAAAATTAAATTATTTTTATGCATGTCAGTGATTTAAATTTTTTATCTATATTGATTTTTAATTTAATTTAATTTATGCCATATTTATTGACTGCCGTTAGATTTCCCAAGTTATGAATAGAGAAAAATGACTTTAAAGATACATTTGCATCTTTATCTGTTTATAGTTAATTTAACTACAATTTTGGGTTTTGGCATGTACAAAATTGATTTGATAAAGTATAGCCTTAGTATGAACGAAATCGATTTTTGGCATTAACAAAATTACTATAGTCTTGCTATGAATGAAATTGATTTTTAAAAATATAGGAATGAATAAAATTAGTTTGAAAAAGATATGATCTTAGCATGGATCAAACACTTTTAAATGAAAATAATTTTACTTTTTTTTGGCATGACACTATCACTGATGTGCAAGCATAAGTGTGCGGGTAACTTGATTTTGACTAAGGTGTAACTCAGGTTGGGTACCCATGAGTTAACCCGCTAGGTACCCTAATTTAGGAAGGTTCAGTTCAGTTCTCCATATAAAATACTCATCCAAATTCGGGTGATGTCGGTTCTAGGGGTCGGATATCCTAAACCATCGTAGATCCATATGTATAATATTATTAAATATTATAATAATAATAATAATATGAGTGCATTTGGCAATGAGAAGAAAATGTTAAGCTAAAACTTTTAACTCTTCATAACTTCTTTATTTTAAAATTATCTTTTCACATCTTCCTATAAGACTATCTTATTTTTAATCATTTTTACACAATTACTTATACAACTAATCTATCTATTTTAACCTTATTCTATTTACATATCATCATTACCCTTATTATATTACCTTTTTTTAATCAATTTAACAACTTTTCATCCAAAAGTTTTATTACTTCATAAATACACCCTATATATCATAATATGTGCTCCCTTTAAGCCATAAATCATCCGTTTTCCTCTTTTGCGATTTCCTTTGCTCATAAAAATACCAAGTGCTGCGACCGCACGCCGATTCTACTTCTCCTCTCTACCTTCGTCATCATCATTGTCCTCCTCAACTTAGCTTCTCTCGCTTTTATCTCTCACTCTCCTCTTTGTGATCTCTTTGTTGTCTAATAAGTTTCCTTGATATCTTTCCTCTCCCATGCTTTCTTGTTTTCCTTCGCTTTCTTTCTCTTCTTTCTTCTTCTCTATCTCCAGCTTTACAATCATCGCATGCTTCCTAGTTTGCATCATCATTTCCTCCTCATAAATCCTAATAGCAGCTACATTGCCCCAACCACATCTAATTAGGGTTGTTGACTAAGAGAAAAAAAATGAAGAAGAGAAGTTGAAGATGACGAATTGCCGACTGTTGAAGGGTTGTCGATTATTGTTGCCCTACCTTCATTCAAGCTTCCATTCTCCTTTGCTATTAGGTTCGTCATTTCCATCTCTCCTTCAAGCTGTTGCTTTTTTTCTTCCCTCTCTTCTTTGATCCTTCCTCTCTAATTCTTCGTTCATCTACTCTTTAGCTTTGAATCTTCTTCTTCTTCTTCTTCGATTCTATGCTGCCTATTTTTGTTGCATTCTTTTTTCCCTTTCTTCTTCTCTATCCGATTCTTCTTCTTCATATTTTTCCCCTTTCTTCTTCTTCATTTGATTCTTTTTTATCTTATTTTTCTCATTTCTTCTTCTTCTCTGTTTAGTTAATCTTCTTTCTATTTTTCCCCTTTTCCCCTTCTTTTTATTCTCTATTTGATTTTTCTTCTTGTTTTTCTTCATTAACTGTGCAACTTTCATTCTATTGCACATCCATATTTTGTTATTTTTTGTATCTTGATTGTTGGCTATCTTGCCATCCCTACTATAATGTCTTTGTTTTTTCTTCTTCATATTTTTTCCTTTTTCGTCTACTGCAACTTCCATTCTAATGCACATCCTTGTTTTTTTACAATTTTTTTCGTATCTTGTTTAAATTGTACATGCTATTGTGAATGATTGTTGAAATTATGCATGCTACTACGAATCGTTTTTGAATTATACATGTAATTGTATATGGTTGGATATTACTGATTATTATTGCATGTTGTGTATTATTGTTGCATATTACTGAAATTGTTATACATTATTATTACAAGTTACATGTAACAAGCTGTTATAATGAAATAGATTCAATAAATTATATGTGATGGATAGCATTATATTGCGTATAATAAATTGTTAATGTTGATGCATTACATGATATTTTTTGGATCTGATTTGGAATCAAAACCAAAATAACTCGCCTTTCAAAAATAGGGTAGGATATGCTCCAAACTGACCTGGCCTAAAATATAGTAGGATAGAATTTTTTTAAGAAAATAGGAAAAGGTAGATTCCACCCCTATCCAAACCTACCTAACCCAAGTTGCACCACTAATTTTGATTGACTTATTTATGAACGTAGGTAACCTCAGTACAACTTGACAGATGTTGGTTTGATTTCAAGTGAGGAACGCTGGCAGTCACATAGAGTACCTTAGCTTGTTGCCTCATGTTGAGTGTAAATCATGTCGAGTTGATTCGGGTTGTAGTGTTTTTAACCTTAATCTTATTTATAAAATATTAATCTAATTGTAGATTCAATTTTATTTTAAACTTCAACCTAAACCTAAATTAAACTTATATAAGATGGTTTGGTTCAGATTACAAATTGTATTAATAAATATATTATGATGTTTTAAAATATTTTTCTTAATTAAATAATTTTTTAAAAATATAAATTTATATAAAATAATAAAAATTAATCCTTTTTATAAGAATATCTTTCAATTTATAACTTTTTTGATGTAGTCAATTTATGAATTATATAGTAACATAATTGCTAAGCATTTTATTTCAAAGCAATAATATCTAGCTAATGCTTTTATGTGTTAATGTATGACTATTTTTCATAATCCATTTTATTTTACACTAACACTTGAAATTGGGCCGAACCAAGTCGATAATCATTGTGAACTTATGTAACAATATTTTTTTGGTATGCTTT
Source organism: Annona cherimola (assembly GCA_030490835.1). Classification (NCBI taxonomy): domain Eukaryota; kingdom Viridiplantae; phylum Streptophyta; class Magnoliopsida; order Magnoliales; family Annonaceae; genus Annona; species Annona cherimola. The sequence goes on along the minus strand of CM059973.1, from coordinate 95,590,061 downwards.
GATGATGACAAAAGATATAATTTTATGCTATTAATTTTAATTTTGTGAAATTGTCTTTGATAATATTGAACAAGATTTTGAAAAATATGGTGTGTTTGTGAAATTGTCATTTTTAATTTATAGCATAAATTATGATAAGATGAGTTTGAAATTCATGGATAACTTGAGAATGAAATATGCTTATTAGAATGCTTGAACAATTTTGGAATATACTTAATTGATAATTTTACTTGAAATATGCTTTTTAAGACATACTTACTATTGAATAAAGAGTCATATATTTGTTTATGATTATCTTGAATGGATTAACATGTTTGAAACATGACTTTTCTCTAAATTTTGAATTTTCCAAAAATAAGAGAAAAGATCGACCTTGTATCTGATAAAGATCAACTTTTTCGTGATATTTTCGAATTTTATGGGGAATACTGGGCAATGAATTCACTCTCTTTTAAAAGTTAATTATAAAAGTGGCAAGAACTTATCCATACAAGGGCAATGACAAAAATGGTTATCATTGTCAACTTCAACAATGATGACCTTATTAATTAGGCTATTGCCAAGCTACGCTATTGCATAGAAGATTCCACACAAAATTCATCTCCCTCGTAAGCCTTCTTCATAGCTTTTCCCCCCCTCTTTATACTCTCACACACATTGCCATTGCCATAACTACATAAAGTTTTTATAATTTTTTAAAATTTTGGTATTTTTAGGTGTCTTCGGGAAATGATAGAACTTTTATATGAAAAAATTTTGGAGTAAAGGTTTTTTAAATGAGAGAAAATGATGTGATATGATATGGGTGATAATGATAAATAAAGAGGATAAAGTTATTGAATGAGTAATAGTTCTTGAATTAGTAGAAAATTTTTAGATGAAAAGTTTATGGTGTAGTAGTTCTTGAATTAGTAGAAAATAATGTGATATAATATGGGTAATGATAAAAAGTGAAGAGAATAAACTTAAATAAATGAGTTTTCTGTATAGATATTTGTTTAGAAATTGTTAAAAAAATAAGGTAGTTATATGGAAGATACGAAAAAATAATTAAAAAATAAAAAAATTTCCCATTGATTAGTTAATTTCTTTAATCATAGTTATGTTACCATAGAAGTCCCCATTAATATTTGCCTGTCTATTTGGGAACTGGGATAGGATGCTTTATTTCCGCCGCGTTTAATGTCTCAAGGACATTCCCATGTGCTGGGCACCAGAGCTAGACCGTTTGTTCGTGATCATCCAATACTCTTTTTTTTTTTTTTTTTTTTTTTTTTTTAAGAGATAAATTGTAATTGTATTAAAAAGAAAGAAAGAAGAAAAGAAGGGGATCTCCATCCTGCCGCGCACTCAATTTGATGAGGGGTAGGAGGGATTTCCACCGGAAACAAAATTACAAGCATCTGTAGATGATGACATATCTGTATACAAAAACTTTACAATTACAACAGACGGGACATCCCACCAACATTTTGGACAACCATCATCCACAGCTGCCAGTTTAGCTGCAGTGTCAGCTGCCTGATTTGCAGCCCTTAAAATGTGAGTGAACAAAACCTGTTCAAACTATCTGCACATGATCATTTAATACTTAATAAAATAGGATGAATTTTTTATATATTCAAAAGAAATTAAAGATTAGAAATTACAAAAAAACGGTAAATAAAGCATCAGAAACTATATTAGACAGCTTAAATACATAAAAATTGTATGAATTCGAAATAAGAAAGGGGGGCGAGAAGGGATCGTTGTATGTTAGAATATTTTTTAAAAAAATAGTGAAACATGAAGTATTGAAATGGAAAAAATTTAGATTATTTTATCTTGAGAAGTCTCAATAAAGGATTATATCGAAAATGAAATTTTTTTTTTTTGAGAAATTAGAAATCTCATCATCTGGTGGATGATCCAAACAGACCTCTAATGGCATAGTACACGGATGTTTGGCCCTAGCCATGTAATAATATCAAACGTTATCGGGTTGCCATAGTCGTTTTAGCACTGCAGTAGTGCATATTCATCCGTCTCCATAGTCCAGACCCCGTGAGGATTTCATCGGGAGTGGTTTCGTTCACGTCGGTTCATCCGTCAATCCCCACATTCAAGCCAGTCAATCCAATTGCAGTTGGTTGAAATCATTGTACTACGACACCGACATGTTTATAACGACGTGTGCGTTTGTACTACGACACCGACATGTTTATAACGACGTGTGCGTTCGTACTTGTGCTTGGGAAATTGTAAAACTTTTGATGAAAAGTTTTTTACGTAAAAGTTGTCAAATTAGTAGAAATGATGTGATAATGTAGGGGTAATGATGAAGAATAAAGATAATAAATTTAAAATAAATAGGTTAGTTGTATTGGTAGTTGTGTAGAAATGATTGACAAGTAAAGTTGTTGTATAGAAAGATGTGTAAAAAATAATTTAAAAAATAGTAGTTATGGAAAGTGATAAGTTTTAGATTGAAAAGTTTGAACTTGACAACTTTTGAGAATTGCCAGACACACCCAAAGATGTGTTGATTTTTGAAAGTGTGTTTACCAGTGACAAAAACGAGGATCGCGCGGATTACCTTCAACGAGATGGGGGTATGGACGAGGACCAGGTTTCCTCTTCGGAATTCAATTTGTGGACGCTGTAGCGGAGGGCGTTTCATAAAGTTTTTTTTTAAAAAAAAAAAATCATGCAAACGATATGGTAAACAATGCTAATTATAAAGGAGCTACCATTTATGAAACTCATTTTTATATAATTTTTTTATTTTTAATATCGTAATAGTTGATACTTGATAGAATATTTATTCCACAAACTCTTTCATTTGTTTATTACTATTGTGCATGAATCTCATCCACAAATATGTAAAATTAATATAATAAAATGATTTAATGTTATATCAATTTTAAATTAATATTTCAACGTTTAAACTATCTAAAATTATCACCACCATGTAGATAAATAATTTTATAAAGTATCATTACTTTCTAATATATATGTAAATGGATCTAATCCTTTTCCCTAATTCACACAGAAATATATTTGGTTTTAAGCAAATATAACCTATGCATATACTTGATTTGGATTAAACTTGGTCTCTTAATTAAATAAGTGATGTTAAATCTAATAAATGGGTTGAATTTTGCATCAATTGTAAATATCTTAAAATTTAAAGGAGTTACATAAAATTGCTTGTATGTCACCTAGTTCCGCTGAAGTAACCCCATCATGGGTTAAAAATCTATTATGTTTGATGGTACCCTTTTTCTTCTTTGAGTTGACTCTACTCATTAGTTTCTTGGTGGTGAGTCTGACAATAAAATCTAGATAAGTAAATCATGAATTTTTTACCCACAATGTAATGTTTGTTGTTATAGATGTTTAAAGTAGTAAAGCCCAAGCTCGTCGCCATGCCTGTGTTGTGGTGATAACCCCAATTGCCGCCCATGGGGCTAGCAGTAGTTCAACTACCACATGTTGCGAGTCTTCATTTAAGGTTCCTTTTGATGCGGGGCAGGGGTGGGAATCGGGGTGGGTCGTACTGGGTCAAGGGTTTACCTAAACATTGACTCTATTTTTATACCGGGTCGGGACAAGATTAATTTGACCATAACTTTTTTTAATAGGTCCCAAGACAAATATCGGGTTAGTATCAGACCAGTTTCGGAATAGCAGGTCGGGTAAAAAATGCAGGTCAAATAAGATGATTTTAAGAATTTATATACATATCAAATATAAAAATACATCTATATTAAATGTTATATGTTTCAATATTTTACTAATTATTAAAAAACTCATTATTAATAAAACAAAATATGAGAAAATATAGTATAAATTTATTATAATAAGTTAATATACAATTATACGTAAGAATTTTTTGATAGAAATACGTAAGAGTTATTTATGAGCAAATTCTTCTTATTGATTCTTATATTATTTTCTGGATAAATTGATTCTTTTACTGTTAAAAGCAACTAATAATAAAATTTAAACATAGACTTATAATTTTTAATAAATTAATATATGCGAGGCGGGTCGGACTCTTCCGGTCGGGATATGGTCAACCCACACTGACCCTATTTTTAAATTCGGGTCAAAATTTCTAACTTATCCCTATATTGGGTTAAAAAAATATTAATTTTCACAGTCAAAAATGGGTCGGGTCAAAATCAGGTAACGAGTCGATCTGCCCCAATTCCAACCCCTAATGTGGGGTATTTATAGACAAATATCCATGATGTGAGGATTGTAAAAAGTGCTGAATTATAATATTAATTGTTACTGTGTACAAGTACCAAAAAAAGTAGTAAAGTCCATGCTTAATCATGAATTTTGCCCATGATGTAGCACTTACAGATGTTCAGGTAAAGCCTATGTAAAGCTTTTTATAACCATAACTGCTGTGAGAACAAATGAAATTAGGGATGTAGATAGGGTTGGTCTTAACCCGAACCCAACTAACCCAATTTGATGCATTTTGGAAAAAATAAGTAATATAATCAGGTTTGAACCAACTCAATTTTAAAAGTGGGTTGATTTTGGTTAAATAATTGTCAACCCATTTCAACTTGATTTTATATCTTAGCATAAAATATAATAGATTATTTTAAAAAACCATATATTAACACATAATACATAGGAATTAACTTTATTGTTTTGAAATAAAATTATTTACCAATTATATTATTGTCTAAGTCATAAATTGAAAAGTATTTCTATAAAAGAATTAATTTTATTCTTTCATATAAATTTATATTTAAAAATAAATTTTAATTAAACAAAATTTTTTAAACTATTATATATTAATCAATGCGATTTTTAACCGGAACCGAACTGATTTCTGAAGGATTAAAATAAGATTAGATTAAGGTATAAAAAATAGAGTTGAAAGCAGAATTGAGTAGAGATTTTATAAAATTAGTTAGAATTATATTTACACCCCAAGTTGCAACATGGAACGAAAAGACAGGCCTAACAACATTTAAGCAAAAACATGACCAGTTGACTTGTATACTTACAAAGGAACATAACCGAGACGTGTGAATCGAAAGGGACTGTTGTACAATCAGAGCTGTTATGATTTTACTGAAAACTCCATAAAGGTAATAGCAATCATAACAACAAATTTTATTTAAAAAAAAAAAAAAAAAAAAAACTAGCCAGTTTCCCCAACTAACAATAGAAAAATGTTCATTATGATGACAACACAATAATGTCTAAAGGTTAGCAAGCATTAGGCCATTACGAGGAACAAAGATAGGCCAAAACTGTTCTAAAATCAATAATATTGGCACCATATTGCGTGCCCCAAGCCAGATTACAGAAAGGCCTTTCCTGTTTTAACATTCTAATTACTTGAATGATAACCTTATCAACAAATCAAGAGACCTAGATCGTTCGAAAGTACTAGTTATACAAGGGTATTTTACAAATATATCCGTTTAGTTTGACATTAATTGCTAATATACTTATATAGCTTTATGAATTGTATATTATCCTACATATTTTCACCGAAATTGCATGCGCATCCATAGGACATCTTTGCCGTTAGCAAGTCTTCGTATGTAGGCTGAAAAATTGAGTAATGACAAAAATGACTCTACTGTAAAGCTCCCCCGCACGTACATGAACCGAAATAGCCTGCTGGACTATCAAAAATTTGATCATCTCCTCGTGAAGAAAACGATCATGGCTGCTGAAACAAACTGGAAAACCCATTAGTTTTTCTCTCCGTTAATGGCCATCCAAATCAAGTGGAAAGCAAGGCTCAGTAAGGGAAATTTTCGGTGCACGCATTTTCTCCCAGCTCCCAGCAACATGTGGCCGTGAAAACTACCATCTCCGGCAGCCCCTTTTTTCAGATCCTGCCATTTGAACCGTTGATTTTCTGATCAGCTCCGTTGGATAAGAAGGTGGTGCAAGAGCTTTAAGACCGGCGGCCACCTTCTAAGCAGTACGGAACGCGGCTCATCTTCAACGCATTCAGCAGCAATCAAGACCGTCCAGCCTTTCATCAAATTAATTTGATGGGCCATGCTATCTTGTGCGTAGCAGTGCAAACGAAGATCAAGACCTAAAAAATAAACCTCTCGTGTGTTGAAGAAGAAAAAGAAGGGGGTGATTGTGATAGCGGATGTGTTTTAATCTTGGGTATGATATGATCAGATCGATCAAGAGCTAGCTAGCTACGGCTTTCAATGAAATTTACGGTGGTATAGATGAAACTGGTGATACTAAGACACACAGCAAGATTTCCCGCCAAGAAGGAGATGAAAGACCACGGATTCTTGAAGTGGTTGTGCCTTAGGTAGGCCATGTCTTGGTTCCATTTGCATTTGCAGTAGGCACTCACTTGTCTGTGGACCCTATTTAGAAGACTGTCGGGATGGATGGAAGCGTCGTGGGCAAGACCACTGAAGAGATCCGCAATTGCTTGATTAGTCCCCCCACAAGATTTTTGATGATAATGCTCTTCTCCAGCAGCTTCACATCCTCGATCATGTTGTCCATGAATACCACGTACGAGCTCACTTCATTTCAACCACCCAAGTCATGAAGATGCTCCAGGACGGTCATATTTAAGAATTTAGACTTGGTGACACCATCGGTTATGATCTGCGGAAGGCTGAGGATGCCGCTGTTGAATTCGATGTTCGTGAGGCTATCTGTCGAGCTGGTCCTCTGTGTCGTCATCCAAACAACATGCCAGCAGCATGTGCAAATTAACGGCCCATTTCAATAGGAGTCTCAAACATGCCCATATTTGCCACAGCCATCACTCTCACAACCGTGATCTATAGTCAGAGGGGAAATTTTGGAATGATATATTTTGCTCAACAGTTCCTTTATTTCCGTTCCATGTTAGCTATCAAGATGAGTATACATGCAATTTCAATTCGTGAAACTATACGAGTATATCTGCAATTAGCGTCAAATTATATGAGTATATCTGCAATTAGCGTCAAACTAAATAAGTATATCTGCAAATTACCCGTTAAATAATGAAAATACTTTGTTTGATACTTTGTTTGGATGCCGAGGAACGTTGGGTATACAATTGTGACATGATAACTGATTTCTTGTGAAAGGTTGAATAGTGCCACAACCGGTGCCATGAAATCATCGTCTCTGAATTCCCAACTGCTTTTTCATTTCTGTTGACCCACGATTTTGGTTGTTTATGTCCTGCTGTCAAATATTGATTTTCTCGAGTAAGATTAGTATTACTTTTTTTTTTTTTTTTGATGAAAAGATTTCTCTAAGCCGACCCCCTTAACCCATGGGAGGGATTCGGACTAGAGGAATCCTGGTAATTCATAGCCAAAAAATTGTCTGTACAAATTTTATCAATGACAACATATGGGGGATCTCCCCTCCATTCCAAATGATCCATAGCCGAATTTGAAACCAGATCAGCAATAGCGTGGGCAACCATATTCCCACCTCTAAGGACATGCTGGACCGAGACATGAGGATTAGCAGAAAGGGTTGAACGAATTGATGCAATAATATGACCAACAGGAGAGAGAATTTGACCATCATTAGACAGAAATGTGCACAGGAGAAGAGAATCGGACTCCATCTAAACCTTGCACCCAAATTGGAGAGCCCACATGATTCCGAGACGAAATGCTTCAGCTTCCATGAGGAGAGGCTCCCCAACTCCCAGCCGTCTCCATCCCCTTGCCGCAATAAAGCATCCACGAGAGTCCCTGATGATGGCAGCAAGCCCCGCACACCCCCTATCAAATAAACATCTAGCATCCACATTCATCTTGAGAACCCCATCCGGTGGTTTGGTCCACCTTGGAACCGTAGGAATGTCGACGGCGCACACCTTATGGAGTAGATCGGCCCGCCTAGCATTGTCAACATACTCCCTGCACCATTGCAATAGATCAGCAAACACCGGCCTACTCCCATCCACCCTTAGTTTGTTCCGCAGATACCACAGCCGCCAGCAATACACAAGAAATAATTCCAACCCGCTCCAACAATCATTCGCCACCAAAGAGGAAACAGTACCCAGGACCGAGCCCGCCAAGTATCCACCAAAAGCCGCCCGTCGAGCGTAGTTCACAATTGAAGTACACTTCAAGAAAAGGTGATCCGCATCCTCCACCTCACGACGACAGAAACCGCATAGTGGGTCAACATCAATGCCCCTCCAAACGACACCAAGCGGGGGGGGGGGGGGGGGGGGGGGGGGGGGGGAGAATCCGCTGGTTCCCCCCTAAGATTACTAGTCCTTGGAACTATTGGGTTCTGTACTTCAATAAGAATGCATTTCCAAATTATAATTATTATCCTACACTTTGCAGAACCCAAAAAACTACGTCATAAACCGGTGAGATAGAAAGGAGGTGGGGTTAGCCAATCGGAAACAAGATACATGGTGGGACGGCTCAAACTGGTACAACTATTGCCGGTCTGGGTAGTTAAGAGGGTTGGTAGAATATAACCAAACAACCAACCACCACACAAACTGATCTTATTTGTATTTCCATTATAAAAAAAAAAATTCAATGCAAGTGTTAACTGAATCTTTACAAACAACCAACTACATTTAAAAGCTAAAAACAGAGCTGGATTCCAGAATGGAAGAAAATATTAAGGATAAGATTCATGACCAAAAATTTAGAAAGGAAAAAAATAACATTAAAATTTCATTACAAATCTCCACTACCTTGAAAGATTTACGAGCAAAGAAACGCAATCTCTGTCTCCATCTCTCACTCAGTACTCACTCTTCTTCTTCTTGTTTCTTTTTTTTTTTTGGAATCACTCTTTTTCTTCTCGTTTCTCTTTTCTTACGAGATTCAAAACTGGCCCGATTCACAATTAACTGATTTATTGGGAAAAATGTCCACCACATTCACCTAAAATCAGGCAGTGGATACAAATCCACTCCAGGACTCAATATCAATAAAGTAGGAGCCTAAAAATCTCAATTACGTAGGTTCTTCCCGTATGCATTTTAATGGAGAAGAGAAATTAAAAGTTGTTCTAAATATACACGGAACAAGAGAGCTCAGTACCTCTGGACACGCAAAACAAATTACGGCTGGTGCCTGCCAGTTGATCTAGATCTGCTTCTTGCTCCTCATTAATTTCACAGGACTAGGCGGGTCCTATCAACTCCTTTAAGCCCCAATATGAGAAGCTGCCAGGCAAGTCATGTTCCTCTCATTGGATCGTTCTTGTCAGTTTGCACTTTGAAATGAAGAGCGTCGCAGTGTAATTAAGACTACACAACTTCAAAAGCTCTGCTGACTGCTGCTTCAAGGCCTGATTGCAGCCACTCTGTATTACAAGAAGGAGCTTAGCAGCTAAACCTGCCTCCACGGCCAGTGAAGCACATTCATCCGGCGCAAGCTTACACACAGCCCACAATATGGACAATGCATGTTGAGTACAACTCTCAGAAACCCGCATCAGAAATCTAACCATGGTTGGAATGGTGTTCTGGCAATCCTTCAATGCAATGAGGCCTTCCTGCAAGGTGGCTAGAACATCCAAGATGTACAAAGCAGAATCCAAGCAGTCAGGATTCAAATTTGGCAACAGCTCAACCAGCTGTGGAACTGCCCCAATACTCACAACAGAACTTCTAACCTCCTTATAAGTGCATATTGTCTTCAGCAGACTCAGCCCAACTGATGCTCCATCAGGCTGCCGCCTATCCCTAACGAATTTCAACAATCCCACCAGAAGTCTCAAACTTGAAATGATCTCCGAGCTGAAGTCCTGGCATTCCATCAACAATTCAATGAGCCTTGTGCAATTGATCTTGGTCTCGACAGTGCCCTCATTCAACAAATCCACCACCAAGGACACCTTGGCAGGCTGCATTAGATTCGCCTTCGATTCCGCATCAAGTGGCAAATTAACCAAGATGCGAACCACCTCAGAGCCAACAGCATGAGATGTGAATGGGCCCAAGAGTGATGAAACCAAACCAACTCCGCCTTCATCGACAATGGCCTTCTTCGCGGATTCATGGGCAGCCACTACCTGCTGAAGCTCCTTGAGGGCTTGGATCCTGGCCTGACCTTTGACCTTCTTGAGGGTGTCCAGCATCCCAATCACCCTGCCCTGAACATCCTCCGACCGCTTCTTCATCTGAAGATACCGCTGCGAGAACCAACCATAGATGAGGTGGTAGAGGATCTGATTGGGCGTAACGGAGTCATCCCAGAGGTCTTGCATGGTGGTGGGGCAAGTAAGGTGGCCCATCGAGAACCACTTGAGGATGTTGCATCTCTCATATGTCTGCCCAGTGCATAGGGTCACAGGGTCGAGCATGGGATCCAGAGAAATGGGGCAGATAAAAACGGACGGGACATCACCAAGATCAAGCTCGTCAATCATCTTCTTCAGATCAGATCTCTCAAACCCACTTTCCAAAGTCCCGTCTTTCGACGAGATATCGAGATCTAAGGCGTGCCCACCGAACCCATCTTTCGTCCAAGCCGGCAGTTGAAACATTGGCATGGTTCCCTCCCAAGACACACTTTTACGGAGCACGGAATCGCAATTGGGTGGCGACACAAGCACAATCATGCATCGATTCCCCTTTTCGCTTTACCGGGTGCCTCTTTTCCACTCAAAAGAACAATGCCATCATCGCGAACTAATGATGGACATGAAAATCTCAGTCGGAAAAGGCGAAATCATCAAAACCCCAGTGAGAAAGAAAAGAGGCAGGCACAGCGAAATCAAGGTGGACACCGGCAAACGAGTAAATACGCAGGAGTAAAATGGGTTCAAGTAGAAATTCAAAATTTTGTGACGGAAGAAGACATACCAGAGAGAGAGCAGAGAGGAAAGAGAGGCAGAGGTCTCCGCCGCAAAATACAAATGCCGTCTCTCGCTCCTTTCCTCCTCTCCTCCACTCGGGGTTTCTGATGGCCCAACAGGGATGACCGGCTCGCCACCGGCTACAACCGGTTGGCTGTGCTATGGGGAGCGGATGGCACGTGCAGGCATGACTGTCCTGCCAATCGCAGTCAGCCGGTCCATCGTCCATCGATGGTCTTCTTCTTTTTCTTTCTCTCTTTTCCTTTTTTTTTTTTTTCGATTGGATCGATGGGACGACTCGGCGACCGACACGTGGTGGTGGAACCTCGACTGCGTTCTTTGGATGTTCCGCTCTGGTTGATGAAAAAGCAGCTAGAGATTTGCGATAAAAAAATTTCCATACTCTGGCCACTCGTTGAAGCCCATAAGCTGTTGGCCCCGAATCTCTGTGAAATGAAAATGCATGTACCAATCAGTATCATCTATGAATGTAAAATGCACATATTTATTCTATTTAGGATAATAAAATTTAATTTTTCCCACATCAGGTGAAATTTTAATGTAAATTAATGAATGGCGGTGAAAGAAACCATGACTTTGTCCGTGCTGCAATTATTAGCTTGTGAAGCGTAGATGAGGGATTTTAATCCATCTATACTAATTAGATATTCAACTGATAGGCTCGATCGGAATGCCAAGCGTGTCACGGGTGTTAGGTTTATCAAGTGCAGTATTCAGCAAGTCCAGCGGAACCCGGTTTTCATTTGCAATTCGTGTGGCGTGCAGCGAAGAGAGTGCTGGAGTTCGAGAAATTTAAAAAAGGCCGACTATGCTTGCACGTGCATAGAAGGACTTCAGCGTGTCAGTTCCACACGGGATGCTTGTGGGACCCATTTCAGATCCCCTAATTCCTACCTGTTTCGGGTTGTTGCAAACGGGGGTGTTAACGGTTATATTAACCCGTAAACCTGCTTTAACAATCCGTTTATAAATAAATTTTGGCTGAAATATTTGTATAAGCGAATTATGATCCGCCAAATTATTTAACCATTTAATTAAATAAACATATTGTGGTTAAGATTTTGTAAGTACCCATCAACCCATTTAATAATCCGTTTAACTCATATAACCCGTTCAACCCATTTTATTAGTTTAACTCATTAAAGTTATAGGATTCTGTTCCGGCGCAGCGTCACTGTACCGGAACAGCAGTGCAGTGGGCCCAAAATGGGCCCCACATGATCATGAAATCATGATCTACTCCACCCATTGTATTTAGAATAATGTATTTTATTATCATACCAATTTTCATCCCAATCAGATACTTTAAAGTTGTTATTTACATGTCACCTGCGGCTAGCGCAGGGTGGCAGGGGCGTTGGTCCCCTTAGAGCAGGTCGTGGGTTCGAATCCCACATGGGGATTTCGGCCCGGAAAAAAATACTGTGGGAGCTGTGGTCTCCCTTTGAGGTAGAGTGGGAGCTGTTGTCTCCCTTGGGCTGGGTAGAAGCTGTTCTTCCTAATTCTTTAGTGGAGCTGTGTCTCCAGATTTCTTTGGAGGAGTTATGTATCTCCTTGTTTGTAAGAATGTCTCAGAACTACAATGTAATATGTGTTGAGATGTATGTAAATATAAACCATCAAAAAAAAAAAAGTTGTTATTTACATCAAACTATTTTATTATATTGGATTTGTACCATTTTCAGATGGGGCCCATATACCTATCTGATTGGGACGAAAATTGGTATGGTAATATAATACATTATTCTAAATACAATGGGTGGAGTAGACCATGATTTCATGATTATGTGGGGCCCATTTTGGGCCCACTGTACCGTTGTTCCGGTGCAGCATCACTGCACCGGAATAGCTCTCAAAGTTATATATATATATATAAATGTAAACTCTTTGGTTATTTTTCCTCTCTAAGCCTTCCTCATGTCATCTAATTTTCATTTTTTACGCTGCTGCCCCAATTCTATTTTCCTAGTACTGCTCTATTTTCATTTTCCCTGTGACAACAATATTCTCTCGTCTCTCCCTACAAGATCATCGTCTATTAGAGTCTACGCTTTCAAGTCATTTGCTATATAACTTGTTAACAATCCGTCAATCCATTTATTAAATCATTCATAAATGGATTAGGATTAAAGTTTTTTAAATGTGTTAATAAACAAATTAGGGTTAAGATATTTTAAATATATTAAGATTTAGATTAGGCTCCAACCTGATCCATTAACGTCTCCTGTTATAAATACGGAAAAGATGGTAATATTAATAAGGGGAGACGAGAGTATTATGTGATGCTGATCGGGTGGGCAATTGGCATGGCGTGGCCCTCCTTCAAAAAGACAGGGCTGCTTTTCTTTTGGAGAAGTTTCATGTCAGTTCCACATGCAAATCCACACGCACTCCAGAAATTATCAGGGCCGCTTCGAGCAGTGTGGCCTGCCCAGTGCCCAGTGGTCTCCTCCACTGGCATCCGTGTAAAATCCAGTCCATTTGAATTTTTAAATAGCAGCAGATCCAGCCGGTACTGCATGTGTGCAATTCATGTATCACTAACCTAATCCATTTATGATTTAACAGCCATTTATTAATTATTAACTACTAGTAATCTTATTGTGGTTGGAACGTAATTTTCGTTAGCAACGATAGTCATATATAGGGGTGACTGGCTTAAGTAACACGTCTTTTGCAGTAATTAAGAGCCGAAGAGTTTTCTATTAAAAAAAAAAAAAAGAGCCGAGGAGTAAATTAACAATTTAAAATTATAAACTTCTATATGCCTCGTCTACTCTAGCTACAGTCACTGCGTTTGAGGTGGCCCACGAGCTATAAGATGCACGGCTGTGATTTTTCATCTGATAATTTCGATTCCACGCTAATGCTCTAGTAGAATCCATACAGCACGGAACACGGATTATGCTGTCAAAGCATAAGATTTTTTTATTTTTTTTTTTAAGTTAAAGACCTGTTGATGACAGTGCATGACATTTATAGTACTTTTGGCCAACCTGCGCTCAGAATATTATGATGCATAAGACTATGTTTTTATGTAAAAGATATTAGGTGTGTTTGGTAATGAATAAAACTTTTGATAAAAGGTTTTGGAGAGTAAAAATTGTCAAATGATGTGATATAATAGAGATAATGATGAGTCGTAAAGAGAATAAAGTTAAAATAGATAGGTTAGTTGTGTAGAAATGATTGAAAAATAGAGTAGTTGTATAGGAAAATGTGAAAAAATAATTAAAAAATATGATAATTGTGGAGAGTGAAAAGTTTTAAATTGAAAAATTTTAACTTGACATGTTCTATCAGTTGTTAAACACACCCATAATGTTGTTCTTGCGGTGACGGGTCCGGTTGGACTGAACACTTCATAGACGTGAACCAAAATGCGAATAACTAAAATTTTGAGGTGGATTGTTAGAATCTTGACTTTTAATTTCGTGATCGACGGGTGAAATTTTTACAGCTGATAAAATTTCTTTTCCTTTTTTTTTTTTTTTTTTTTTCCACCGTGCGAAATGAATCCCTTATTACGGTCAACATAGGAGTGCCTTATCTTCTACGGCGCATTTGTTTTGGATAGAACTGAATATAAATACAATGAACTAAGTAATACGGGAAATAGTATGAGTTGTAAAGGAAATAATAAATGAAAATATAGTTAATGATGAAAAATGATCATCATGAAAATTAAGCACATGCTTAATTGAATATTTGAAAAAAAAATGAGGTTTTTTAAAATATAAACTCACAGAAATCCAAGCAATTCTACTCAACACATCAAACCCAAAATTTCGAGGCATATGGTGCATGTGTAAGCCATCTTGATATGTATGTTCAATTTAATTCGCATATCTCTCATTCTGATTTCTAAGCATCATTAATTACTTAAATAAGATCACCGAATTAAATGAATGGGAGCTAAGTCTAACTCATTGACGTCAGCCAAATATTGTTTATTTATGGAGTAGGAAGTATTTGATTGTCCACGTCAAGCATCTCACCACGGGAACCATGGTTTTTCTATGGTATTTCGTTTCCCAATGCTAATTATTATTCTATCAATCACACTATTTTTTTCACTTTTACCCCTACATTCCAATAATTTTCCCTACCAACTACATACAACAAACCTATTTATTCCAACTATACATCTATCATTTACTATCAATCACACATTTCTCAAAAAATTCTCTTTTTCATTTCCCACCATTTCCCACAATCCCACCATTTTACACATTACCAAACATCCCCTAAGATAGCGTGTGATAATCACGATTACTTTGATTAAAGGATAATTCGAAAAGGTGCCCGTTTTTCTTTGGTTCGATCTGACATGGCGCGGTCGTATATTTTGAACGGTGGACGTGATGGGGTGGTCCGGAATAACCAAAATTGATTCGGTGGTATGCAGCATCTTGTTGCCCTTTTTTACGTGTATAAATTAATGTTCTCTGCATATATAAATAATTCTTTTGTCATATCAACAATAGGTCATCGATCGGAAGGAGACTCTTCGACAGCCATTTCGCATATATACCGTAGTACAATACAACTTATCAAGCTTGAAAAATAACACCAGTTAGAAAAACGTCCCTTAGTAGCTAGCACGGGCATTTGTTGCAAAACAGAAATCTTTATGCATTTTGCCGTTCCCTCTTTTTATGATTTTGCAATTTTTACCTTAATCACCAATTTTACAAAAAAAAATGTTCCAATTATAAATTTCTGAAAAAAAAGAGGCAAGATGTAAGGAGAACATTACGTGCAGTTAGAAGTGCAACTTCAGTTTACGAAACTCATATTTGCCTCAAGCTCAATTGTAAAATCTAAATTCAACCTCTATTTGTAAATTTTGAACCTGATTTCATTGTAATAAAAAATAAACCCTAACTTTATTTGTGTAAATCAGATTCAAATGACAAGTTTTCATTTGAGTTGATAATAACAAGTTTAAATTTTCATATAAATATACAAAGCAATAAATCATATACGAAATATGTTGATTCCATATAATGCATAAAATGACTATCTAAAGAACTTAAATAGAAAATTATGAATCAATTAGAAATACAATCACAATATGAAATTTAAAACATAAAGATAAAACAATTATAATGGTTTGGTCATGTCTTGACCTACTCCACTTTCAAAGCCCAAAAGATTTTGAGTTCACTACTCAACTTCAATTACATAAGTACCAGTAGTATAGTTGATGCAATTATCTTCTACACTAGAACTTTGCTCCAAACGGGCTTCTACAGCACTCAACACTCTTATTTACTTCCTTTTTGGTTTGAACATAAGCAACACCAAAGAATACAAAATATCTTTAAATTAAAAAAAACCCATTCAACATAACTACATGAGCATTAACACTTACATGAAATCTTCAAGATTAATCTCTTAGATCTTTTGCATCAACTCTTTCAAGTTGCTACTCCTATCTTTAGATTCTCATAAGAACAAAATGTGTTGTTTGCCTTATTTTTGAGCTCATATTTATAGTCAAAAGTCCTTCTGTGCAAAAAGCAAAAGAAATGGCCAAAAGAGGCTAGTCACACGTAGTTTTATACCTATTGCATACTAATAGAAAACATGCCACGTTTTGTTCCCAAATACTTGACTTTTAATTAATTAGTGAGGTTAATAAGGTTTCGTTAAATCATCATTCACCCTTTTCTTCAATAAACATTTGATGTTTTTTCTATTTTCACCAAAAATAGATTTTTTCTTTAAAAAATTCTAAAGCTTCTCCATATCATTTGCATCTAACTTTGAATCAAACTCAAGATACCAAGCTTAAATCACAAGCAAACATAAACACTAAATTTCCACTAACTCTAAACCTTGTCGTATCAAGAGTACAACAAATCCCTCAATTACATGAGCATAATACAATCAATCACAAGATAAAATCTTAATCATATATCGAACTTGTCAAACAAGATAGAGAGTCCTGATTCCGGCCCAAAAATCTGTTTTTTTATTATTTTTATTTTTTTCATGGATAAGTAAATCTAAGTGTATTAAATCTATAAACCAAGTTTTACCATTTTTGGATTTTTTTAAGTATTTTTTTTGAATTTTTAAACACAATGACATTTCCATAATTTTTGGATCTCAGAAAATTGCGGAAATGCCACCGTGTTTAAAAATAAAAAAATACTTAAAAATATCTAAAAATGGTAAAACTTGGTTTATAAATTTAATACACCTAGATTTACTTACCCATGAAAAAAATTTAATTTTTTTTTTAAAAATAGGTTTTTGGGCCGATATCCAGTCTTAAAAGATAATTTTGCCAAGATAAAATCAATTTAAATCTAAAGATTAATCGAATTTGTTATTATCATCAAATCATCAAGCGCATAGTCTAACAAAAAATAACAATTATCTCCTAACTAATTTTTTTTAAAATTTTAATGTATAATATACTTCCATAAGAAAATTTAATCTTTCCAATAGGATAAAGAAAATAAAATAATAACACTAAAAGTAAATAATATAGATATAAAAGGGGTAATTTGCAAATGTATCCACATAATTTTATTATAGTTGCACATATGTTCACATATTTTCAAAAATTATAAATAACCTCCACATAATTTTACACAAATTGAAAGCATACCCATAGCTCTCCTTTTTCGTTAGAGTACACTAAATTACCGTTAATATGTGTATTAGGCATTTTTCAGCATGATGAAATTGGCCATGCTATTATTTAACAGCTGCATACAACTATAGTTACTTGAAATAAATGTGTTCAGCGTATCTCTAATTAGTAGTATGGATTCGAATCCACTGGCATAAAACAAAACAAAAAAAGAAAAGAAAAAATGATACACTGCACTGAAAAATAAATTAAATGGGAGGTTTGAATGTTGATCAGGTACAAGCCATGAAATTCGAGCGGCTCAAACTAAGGAAATATGCTAATACTGGCTTATGTGAAAGCTCCATTTCAGCTGCATTGCAGTAGTAACAAGGTGAAACCCAAAACTGTATAGAAAAGAAAAAATAATGCCCGCAGCTCTAATTTTTCGGCTGTAGTCGTATGCATCTGGATGCGTACACTCATTTTTGAACATTTGTTTACACAACTGTTGATCTAATTATATTTAATATGTATATCAATTTTTACTACTTTTGAAGTCCTTAAGAATTTTTTTCGAATCTTTAAAAATAACGGAATCACAGATTTTTAAAATTTAAAAAAATTTAAAAATCTCAAAAAACAATAAAAATTAATATATATTAAATATATTTATATTAACAGTTTCATGAAAAAATTTATAATAATAATAATAATAATAATAATAATAATAATAATAAATGTGTGAAATATCACCCGGGTGCGCATTAAGCCTTACTGCACCCGGGTGCATATAATTGAGAAACTATTTTGTCCGCGACCATTCTAGAAAAAACAAATCTAAAGAGGAGCATCTGTCTTCCACTGGCATCACCTTCATCAATGCAAGCAGAGTCCGTTGCTGGTAGCGTCCCCTATCATACTACCTTCCAACTTGGGTTACCACCGATAACTGCTGCCATCTTCGAATCCAACGGCCCAGATCACCTTGACATGATCGCATGTGTACTATCCTAGGTGCATCAGATGACCACCAGACAACAAACTTCATTTTCTTGAGTCCATTGCTGCGACTGTCTGCAAGCTTCACCGTCGACAAACTCTCAACCGTCTCTGCCATCCTCCAAGTTCCGGCATCTATCTCTTTGCCGGTGGAAATCCATTGTTGCTGCCTTAAAGCTAGATTCGTTTTCACTTGTAATTGAATCTGCCAATCATCCATTGTTCCAACGATCCTTGCTGCTGAGTCAAAAAATGCCGACCAACATTGCACCTCAGCTCCGCCACGCCCCAGTGCAAGAAGAAAATCCAATCTCCGTAGCCACCAAACTTCATTGTCATATGCCGCAAACCCCCAATAAAATAACTATTGATCGGTGCCGTCGTGCTCCCCATGGTTGCCGATGCCAAAAACCCTCCATACAAGCTAGTCCACTGCCTCGGCTCCCCATCTCCCTCATCCTTCATGGTTGTGGATGACATGAATGCCATCTGCCCTAAATTGAAGGGTAATTTTGGAAAAAAGTAAGGCTTAATGGTTCATTAACTTCGGTTTGATAGCAGTTGTTACTACGATGCACCAGCAATTTTTATCAAATTACAAAGATTATTTGTAATTTTTGAAACTGTGTAGGTACATATACAATTATGGTTAAATTATATAGATGTATTTGCAAATTACCTTATAAAAAGTTGTGAGTGAAAATAATATAATTCACATAGAATATAATTTTCAACACGACAAACATACACTCAAATATAAATAATATGAAATACATAAATAAGAAAAATATTATTTAATTATTTTGTATTAAATATTAATAAGAAAAATCATGCTAGGATTTGTTTGAACCTTAACCGACCCTAACCCTAACAATATCTACAAATTGAATTACGCTTCTATAAAATCCTAATTCTATATAATCTCATCCACATTCTCATTAATTGATAATAAATCAATTCCATCATTTTATTTAACGTCATTTCTACTGTGAAATAATATAAGTATATTAACAATTAGCATCAAACTAAATAAATATATAATAAATTATCGTATTTATGTGAGGTTAGGTCTAAAAGGCCGGATCCGGGCTCAATCCCGACCAAATCTCACCCATAATGCGGTGCGGTGCGGTGCGGTGCCGTTCAGGGTTGTGCTTGTGTCTGCTAATGAAATGCAAGAAGCGTTACATGTCTACACGATAAACATCAATAGAATGTCCCAGAAAAAGTGGATACAACGACATTTTGTTCGACGGTGCAGACTTTAGTGGGCAGAAAAAAAAAAAAAAAAAAAAAAAAAAAAAAAACACCAAGAACTTGTCCTCCGCACTCCTCTGTGAAAGGTAGCCACTCCATTCGATCATGAGTTATGTGAGTGGTGTACAAAATTTCGTGCAAGATGCGGGTGGCATGAGTTGTGATTTTTGGATGAAAAGAAGATGGAATTTTGTGGCAGGACTAGCGGCCAAGCAGACCAGGGGACAGGGGCGGCCGCCGGATGTACGGATGGATGGATATGCAGGAGCGTTTGCGTGACGACAAACTTTTATCGGCAATGCTCATCGGCTTTTTTTTAAAAAAATAATAATAGTAAATTCACAGCAGGAGAGGCCACCAAAGTCCATCCCTTGCGTCACTGATTTCGTCTGCTTTTTTGTTGTGTTTCAACCCCGGTTAAACTGTCGTAATTTATCCCGTGCCCAAAAAAGGTCTGGACATGGAAACAAAATTTTGAAAATGTACCTCCTGTGACTCGCCATCTCCTCTCATCGTTGATTTGGACGGGGCATCCCTAAATTGTTTTTGGCACAATTGCTCTCCAGTTTTGAACGACTTTGATGTCGCAGCTCATTATAACTGGTTTGAGTTGATGTAAATGTTCCGCGGCACTCAAAATCCTAAAATCAAAATATAATAATTTTTTATTCTAAAAAAACATTTCTGTTATTGTGTTGAATATTTCTAAGTTATACTTTATCTTCGATTTTCATCAAGATTTATAATTTTTTATTTTATAAAAGTTTTGAGTTTTTGGAGATTATGCACGAGTGATTTCGTGTAACTCCTTTTATTTTTAAATTTTAATGATCGGTACAAAATTCAATTCATTTATTATTTTTAACGTCATTTGTTTAGCTGGGAGACAAAATTTTATCTAAACAAATATGTATGCACGTGCAACATTTACTCAATAATAGATATATTCATGTATAAACGAGGAAAACTACTTAGATCTATCTACGTATGTATTAAAAATATAATAATATTTTATTGAATTATTTATTTACATAGCAGCAATATTTTAGATAGTTTAAATGTTAAAAATACTACTCAAAAATTGATTTTTGGTATCAACTCATTTTATTATATCGATTTTATAAATTTATTGATGGAGCCCATACACAATGATATTAAATAAATAAGAGAATTTTTATGATAATATAAATAATATTAAATATAATAGATAACGTGAATTTTTCGTTAAAATCAAGATATTAAAAAATGAAAGAGGTCACCTAAAAAATTAACATTTTTTGCCTTTTTTTATTTGCTTTGCTTTCATGATGGTGGTATTAGTTACGAACAAGATGAGAAGATTGGATAAAAAGGTATTTTATTTATTAAATGTAAAAAATTATATTGATAATAACAAATTAGTATTGAAAATTGGAAAATAAGATTTTTATATATTAAAGATCTTGAGAATGAAAAATATTATCCTAATTTCATCTCATCCATTTCACATCCACCCAAGCCTCCTGTTTATGAATGACATCTGGATGAGATAAATAACATGTTATTGTGTACCACAAATGAAAAGTTGAATGAAAATTGAAAAAAAAAATGAATATAAGTGTTTTTAACAATGAGAAATTTCTTCCACGAACCAATATATGAATAGTTTATTAAGAAAGACTTAGCATATCTTTATGATGTTAGGGTGCAACTTGGGCATAATTGAGCCCAAACCGAGGAACTCGAACATTTTTAAAATTGAGATTCACTTTTTTCAGGATTTAAACTTGAAAAACTTGAAAATGAGATATTCAATTATAAATAGGATTAAGGTAAAGGTTAAGTAAACACGAAACCCAAGCCCAATTTGCTTTTATATATTATGTACATAATATGTAAATAATATTTTTTCACATTTATATTTATATTTGAATACATGTTTGTGATGTTGTAATTATGTTATAGATAGATTATATTATTTTCATTTGTATTTATTTTTTATATTTCTATTTTTTACTTTTATGTTTATTAAATTTCTTTTTTTAATCTTGTTTTGAAAGTTTAAATTTTCTCTAGAAATATATTACATATTGTCATATTTTTGAAAAAGTAGTTAGATTATGTATTATTATTTTTAGCTTTTTTTTATTGCTGGTACTGTACATATCGAATTTTAAACTTGTCACTCCTGAATTAAATAAAAATTTGACAATCTCAATTTCAATCTGAAACTCAAATCCTATTCTTACGATAGAATCATAATTTAAATTTTATAAATAAAGTTGAGATTAGAGACAGATTTAAGATTTATAAACCCAGTTTGGTGGGGCCGCATTGCACTGCGTCTGTATTATCCCATCAACGCTATCATTTCTATCGGACCAGCAACTGGAATAATCTAAAAATTTTCAATGAAAGGACAAGAGGCCAAAATAGTTATGGTGAAGAAAACAAAGAAGTGATTATATCCACACAGTTCTATGACAATCACAATTCACAATGACTGAGAAAAGTGGCGTGAGAGGGTACGTTTTATCCTAGACGATTTGAAAAGGACCTTCAAGTT
The DNA here is from genome assembly GCA_030490835.1 of Annona cherimola. Classification (NCBI taxonomy): domain Eukaryota; kingdom Viridiplantae; phylum Streptophyta; class Magnoliopsida; order Magnoliales; family Annonaceae; genus Annona; species Annona cherimola. The sequence goes on along the minus strand of CM059973.1, from coordinate 95,567,850 downwards.
CCTCAATTGCAATTTTCCATAGCTGCCTCATCCTTCGTAAAAATAAAAAAAAATAGCTAAAAAAAAAATAATAGCTAAAAAAAACATCACACAAATTTTCCATTAATTTTTTCATATACCTATTATACTTTTTCATTATTTTTACATCTCTCTCCATAAAATTATTCTAATTTTTAATTATTGTCATATATTTTTCCATACAACTATCTTTTATTCATAATTATTATCCCTGTCTTAACACATAGTTTACTTACATTTTCAAATCTTTTCTCACAACGAGTTTTCACATTTTTTACAGATTACCAACCACACCTGAAATGAAATTAATTCAAAATGCCACACTATGTAAGATAGGTGTGCTTTGGATAAAAAGAGATGGAAGGGAGAATCGTTGTAAATCACACTAGAAAATACACACATATTTTCAAGATTGACAGCATGCATCTTAGTGCATTTCACTCAATTTTTAATATTTTTTGAATTTTTTTTATATAATTATTAATCTAGATATATTTAATATGTATATCAATTTTTACTATTTTTGGAGACTTTTAGATGTTTGTTTTTTATTTTTTTAAAATTAGTGTCATTTTTGTGATTTATAAATTACGAAAATGCCACTGATTTTAAAAAAATCAAAAATAAATATCTAAAAGTCTTCAAAAATAGTAAAAATTGATACACATGTTAAATAAACATAGATTAACAATTGTATAAAATTTTTAAAAAATATATAAAAAAGGGGTGCAATGTATCATGACTCATTTAAGGTGACAATAGAATAATTTCACACATAGGATGTTATTGTTTACACTCCAAAACTTTTTCAATTAAAACTTTCAATCTTCACAATTGTGTTATTTTTAATTATTTTTTTATACCTTTTTATATAACTATTACAACTTTCAATCATTTTTACATAACTTTTACTACAATTAACTTATCAATTTTGATTATATCCCCTTTACTCTTCATTATTATCTATATTGTGTCAAATTATTTTTTTTTATTTTAAAAAATTTTAATTAAAATTTTTTAACATTTCCCAAAAATACCCATGAAAAAAATGTTTGAAAATTGAGCCACGACTTTATCGCGCGTTTGGGCAAGGAGAACAATTGAAACAGGGTACCCATCCCCTGCGATGCATTAATTGTAGCGTCCGTCTTTTGCTCGCACGATATCCAATGGGTGGTTTGATGAGCATTGATCCGCTGTCTGCGAATCACAATTCACAACACTTTTTTTTTTTTTCAAATTTTTTTCGTAATATTTTTACTTCTTTTCCCTGGTGGGCCGAATATAGTACGAAAAAGAGTTATTCTGTATTAAAAACATAAAAAATGTATTTAAAAATAAAAGTTATATTGGAGATTGAAATGTTCATTTTATAAATGGAAAATCTTATTTCATCTTCATGGCATCTGAATTTGTATAATTTGGAAAGGATTTAGATAAGATGGATGAGGATCTAGCAAGGACGCGCCAAATTTAAAGGCATATTTTTCATGTTGGCGTGTGTTTGAAAATATGAAGAACTAGGAAAAAAAAAATTTGATAAAACTTTTTCAAAATAGATGGGTAAACATAGTATGATAAAAGTAATGATTAGACGAAAAGAAAATTAAAGTTAAAATAAAGTGTAGTTATATGAAAATATATAAAAATAATTATAAAATAAGATAAATACCCAATAATATACTTATGAAGTAACTTGTTAAAATGTTTATTCGATTCTTCCAACTTCCAATCTTTACTGTGCATGAAATAGAGAATGAGAATGAGATGGATATGACAGGGATAAGATAGAAATAAAGAAAAAAAAATTATAAAGTAGGTATATGTAAAAAATATGAGAAAATAATTGGAAAGATATGAAAAATAATTAAAATATAGGGATAACAATAAAAAAGCAAGATAGTTGTGTCTTGACTTTTGCACTGTCGTTTTTATTTTCCATTTTTTAAATAATACAAAACAATTTTTTTATATTTGTATGATTAGGAAGTGGTAAAACTTCTAAATGAAAAATTTTTAGCGTAATTTTTTTTGAATTAATAGAAATTGATGAATATAACATGGGTAATGATAAGAAGTAAAAAGAATAAAGTTAAAATAGATAAATTAGTTATATAGATAATTGTGTAGAAATAATTGAAGAGTAAGATAACTATATAAGAAGATGAGAAAAATTAATTAAAAAATAGAGTAGGTGCGAAAAGTGAAAAATTTTAAATGAAAAACTTTTTATTATAAACAAACATGACCTTAATTTTTTTAATCTCATTCTCATTTCATTCCACATCTAATAACAATCTCGAAAAGATAATAAAAGAAGCTATAATTAAGAATGTAACCAACTTCAAAAATAAGAGTATAACATATTAAGGGTATATTAGGAGGTGGTAAAATTTTTAGATGAAAAATTTTTAATATAAAATTTTTTGAAAATGAAAATGATGCAATATGATAGAGTTAACCATGAAAAGTAAAAATAATAAAGTTAAAATAAATAAGATAGTTGTACAGATAATCGTGTAAAAATGATCGAAAAGTAAGGTAGTTGCATCAAAATATATAAAATAAAATTAAACAACAAGATAATTGTCATAAAGTGAAAAATTTTGATTTAAAAGATTTTTATATGTAGCCCAAACATGCCCTAAAAATATAAATACAATACCAAAAAAATTAAATTCATGATCCCTTCTGTTCCAAAATAATCGTTATTTTGGAATTTACACATGTGAAAACGTTCATGCATGCGTGATTAAGGTGAAGCTAATTTGGTTCTATCTACCTTTGAAAACCAGTTCCTAATCATTCAGAACAATGCGCACATTTCATTAAGTCGAACTACTGACGAAGACGAGGTTGACTTGCAATAATAAATACATACCCCGACCACAACGCTCGTATCTATCTTGCTTTTGGGATGGATTCAAGGAAAACTGGAGCAGAATTGTTGCCATCCCTTGCCTTTTGTATCCTCGTATTGCTCTCAATCCATCCACGGCCTGCAATCTCCGGATGGAAAATCGGTTCTTTACCGGGCTTTCCTGGCCCGCTTCCCTTCTCAATGGAAACCGGGTAAGCATGTTCCCTTCTCAATGGAAACCGGGTAAGCATGAGAGAATTTTGCGTTGGCTGTGGGCGGGCGTCTGAGTCAAGTAGTCTTCATATGTACCTCTTATCTCATTAGTTTTAATTACCGATGTTTGATTGCTGTATGTATGTATTGATGTATGGATACATATGTAGGTACATAGCCGTGGGAGAATCAAAGGAAGACCATCTGTTTTATTACTTCATAGAGTCGGAGAGGAACCCAAAAGAAGATCCCCTGCTGGTGTGGATCACAGGTGGCCCTGGATGCTCCGCGTGGAGCGGACTTGCTTTCGAAATAGGTATGTGTGTGTGTATCTATATACGCGTATGTTTTTCCTCTTTATTTTCCATCCACTCTTTTAGTTCGTCTTCTGTCGTGGTTAATTTCCTGATGAGAATGAAAAAGAGGTTGACGGGTTCGATTAATGGTGACGATTGTCTGATTCCATGAGAATCGGGGAGCTGGGGGGCTGAGGTTTTACCCATTTTTATTGTCGGATCTTTAATTCTAGGCAGATGTCCGTAATTGTACTGCTTGGAATGGGGTGATGTTGATCAGAGAGAAAGACAGCAATCGGTGTCCAGCAGTTTCGAGCTTCGGGTGCCGCTGTCGGCAATTCCACCCGCACCCCGACCCCCGCATATCCTTCCTGTACAGCAAACTGTAATCTACTGTTCGAATTCAGGAAATTGAGGATATATAGGTGGGTCTATATTAACATACTTCACCAATATTAGTTTGTTTGCTTTTATTTCCAAGATAAACAGGGATTGTTTTCGGCTTTTCACTATGAACGCCAGGTTTTAACACCCACCAAGCAACCAGAAAGGTTTTACGCTTCAATGATCGCGATGGCCCGGCCTTACGGCTCCAGTTAGCTCTGCGGCCCCAAAATTATAATAAAATTTTGATGTGCGAATTAAATACATTTTGGGGTAGATTTTCATGAAAAAAATAGAAAATAAAAAAAAAACCTATCTACTCCCATGAGCTGGGCTAACAGAGTCAAGTCCAAAGCTGAAGAGGGTTGAAGTATGGTAATAAGGCAATGAGGAAGCCATTTTAGAAAGTATGAAAATGATAAAATACGAGAGAAGTAAAATAGAAATAAATATAGCAATTATGTTATAAAATACTTAAAATTAGAAAGTAAGAAAACTAAGCAGTTAAATGTCAAATCAGTTTTGAAAAAATGCACGAGAGAAATGAGAAAGCTTTTTACCAAACTTTAATAAACGAGTGCTTGAAGTTTGACGCTTGAACCCTCCAGCTGAAAACGTTTCAAACGAAGCCTTCCATCTTGTGTGGAAAGTGGAAAATGTTTCCATTGAATCACTACCCATATCATAAAAAATAAATAATTTCTTATATAACAAATAAGGTGTATGTTTAATAACCAGATAAAATTTTATAATAAGCATCGTAAATGGTTGAAAAAAGTAAATATTTACAAATAGATAATTAACGAAAATAAAATTAATGATAAAAATGGAAATAGGCGGAGTGAATAATAAAAGGTGTCCAACAAGAAATACAACCATGTATCTTGCTGTAGACAAAGGCTTTTGATCCTACTAGGTCATAGACAATCTAAAATAATATAAAATATAGATCGTAAAAAACAAAGGGGCACATCCAATGTTCTCGCATTCTTGGCAGCAGCCAAAGATCAAAGTTTTCTTCTTTTTTTTTTGATGGAAAAAAGATCAAAGTTGATTCCCTTTTATCTCAGATGTATGGAAATGGTTTTGATAAGTCTAATCCAATAATCATATTTAGCTTTTTTTACTTGGTTTTAACATGATACATATATCGTAATTAAAAATTTGAATGTAAGTAACGTAACGAATAGAAGCTTGTAAGTGTGTAAATATATGGTTCTTTTAAAACATTTCCAAACATCATGTTCCATTCAAAAAATTTGAATGAAACGGGGAAATGGGATGAAAATGTAATACATTTAAGAATGAAAAAATTGTATTAAAATGTAAAAAAATTATATTAAAAATTGAAAAAGTTATCTTAGGAATTGAAAGATATGTTCAATTCGCAGATCCCCGAACCCTCTGGAACACTGGTCGATAGTTACGGATTCATCCTGTTTGTTGCTATTCCATAGATAAGTTGGTAAAATAACTAGTGGATGATTTAATCTAAATTAAATAATTTTTCAGGTTTTGCACATATATGCAGACTTTTTTTTAAAAAAATTTGATAAAAATATGTGGGCGCAAGCATAAGGATTTCGTATATATAATTTTACAAAAATTTAACTTTATTTAGTATTTTTTTTTTTTTAATTTCAAAAAGAAAAATGACTGTCCATGTGTGTGTGGAAGCGAAGAGTGACTTTTTCTGTTTAAAATTTAAAAATAAATATTAAGCAAAGTCAGAAAATTGTAAATCTATTCATAAAAAATTTGTAAATCTAAATATATAAATACTACATGCTTAAGCGACATATCAAATAATTAAAAAAATAGATAAAAGAGTCTGCACACAGTGTGCATGTACTAGGAGTTTAAATGGGGTCAGTTTCAACCCGAACCCGACTAAGGGGACGTTTGGAAATGGGCAAGAATAGGAAAATGAGGCAAAGTGTGTGATTTCTTTTCCCGACGTCGATAATGGCTCCATCAATCATATTTTTTCCATTTTTATTTATATATTTCAATTATTTTTCTTACCAACTACTTCTAATAAACCTATTCATTTTAACTATATCTCTATCATTTCATATCTATCACACATTTATTAAAATATTCGATTTTTCATTTTCCACAATCCCACAATTTTTCATCATGCCAAACGTCTCCTAACCTAAACCGATTTATAATAGAGTTAGGTTAGACATTTTGGAAAAAAGTAAGCTATATAACTGGATTTAACCAAATCTATTCAAAAATTAGGTTGGTTGGTTTGGGTTAGATGACTATTAACCTGAGCAGATTTCATATATTAGTGTAAAATATAATAGATTGTTAAAAAATAATCTTATGTTAGCAATATAGGAATTAACTAGACATTATTGCTTTGAAATAAGATTATTTAGTAAGTATATTATTATATAAGTTATAAATTGAAAAGTATTCCTATAAAAAGATTCATTTTTATTCTTTCATGTAAATTTATATTTTAAAATAGATTTAATTAAGTAAAGTATTTTAGATATTATATATATAAGTTATAAATTGAAAAGTATTCCTATAGAAAAGATTCATTTTATTATTTTATGTAAATTTATATTTTAAAATAGATTTAATTAAGTAAAGTATTTTAGATATTATATATATATAAGTTATAAATTGAAAAGTATTCCTATAGAAAAGATTCATTTTTATTCTTTTATGTAAATTTATATTTTAAAATAAATTTAATTAAGTAAAATATTTTAGATATTATATATTTATTAACCCGATTTTTAACCGGAACCGAACCGATTTCTATAGAGTTAAAATAGGGTGGGCTAAAGTGTGAAAAATAGAGTTAAAATTAGGGTTGAATTAAGATTTTACCAAGGTGGGTTAGGGTTCCAACCGGTTTACACCGATTTATATCTGGACTTCATTCAATGCACCCGGGTGCACTTAGCTTTAGTGCGCCCGGGTGTATTTAACCCATTTTTATTTTTTTAAATTTTTTATACAACTATTAATCTAAGTGTATGTTTCATAAAAAAATGTATATATCAATTTTTGTCTATTTCAGAGATTTTTAGATATTTTTTTGTATTTTTAAAAATGAGTGGCATTAATTTTTAAAAATCCAAAAAAATATAAAATATTCAAAAATGATAAAAATCGATCCTCATGTTAAATATGATTAGATTAATATTTTTGTAAAAATATTTTAAAAAGTAAATAAAAACGAGTATTTGCATCTGGCGCAGAGTTTGTACAGGACGTGAATAAAATAGAACCGATTTATTCAGTTCTATTTCATTAACCGATTGAATAATTTTCCATTTACACGGCTAGCACGTACTGGCGCAGAGTTTGTAGAGGACGACCTGCCCTGCATCATTTGGTTCTTCCAGCTGAATTTTTGGTAAATTAGCGTTACTGCATGCAGCCCTTGTCAGTCTCTTTGTTTGCTGATACGAGTAACGACATCTTAGCATGATGAAACGGCCAAGTATGTACAGGTTGCGTGCAACTTGGGCTATGAAACTTGGTTTTGATTCAACCCTAATCTTAATACTATTTGCCTAATTTCAACTGTAACCTTATTTATAAAACTAGCAATTTTTTGTTCGAGTTAAGAGTTAATAAGTTCAGAACTTTATGTGAATATAAACTAATGAATCATCTAAACAAAAAATAGGTAGTTTAATTAAATCAAGAAAAATATAATAATATAATATATTTCTAAAAGAAAGATTTACTTTTTCAAAAACATAAACAAAGAAAGCTACAAATCTAGGAGTAAATAATATGAACATGAACATAAATCTGAATGAAAATGTTAGAATTTACCTATAATAACAAATGTTTATTCAAACATAAGTATCAATAATATAAAATACATAAATATGAATACATTTTATTGATATAACATAATTTATATTAAATATATATATAAAAAATAAGGTTTGAGTTTGCTCGAACTATGACCATCACCTTACCTATTTATAAATCGAAATTGTTAGGTTCGAGTCTGGTTTTTAGTTTACAAAAGCCCACCCTAAGGTGCCTTTTCTAGGTTGGGCCAAATCCGGCCCGAGAAATGAATACTCGTATCTGATAATAGATCTTCAATTCATGACATGAATACCCAAACTACAGAACTGAATTTGCAATCAAGAAAAATGAAAAGGTCTACTTTTAAAAATTCTTAAATTATGTGCATGTTTGTTAATCATAAAAAATTTTCCATCTACAAGTTTTTATTTTTCACAATTATCATATTTTTAATTATTATTTCATATCTTTATATACAACTACCATACCTTTTAATTATTATTTCATATCTTTATATACAACTACCATACCTTTTAATTATTTCTATACAACTAGCCATACAAATAATCTATTTATTTTAACTTTATTATTTTTACTTTGCATCATTATTTCTATTATATCATATTAATTCATTCAAATTTAAAAATTTTATCACTTCCCAAAACAACCTATTTGTGTTATTTCTTGAGCATAAAGTACTTGTGATGCTTATTATTATTATTATTATTATTATTATTATTATTATTTTGATTGATAGATTCGATTGATATTCTTTTAGTCGAGGGAAGATGCTGCTAAGTTACGAACAAAGGAGTGTGGCCCACAAGTCAGTATCGTGACACGTGAGTAGCTGCTTTTACAAAGTCAGTCCAAAAACTTCCTCATAAAATGATGCCTCGGTCCTTAGCGTCCAACAAACAACCGACACACCATCAAAATCAAGGAAAAGGCACTTGATCGATATATAGCTACAATTAACTTTAGGATATGGCAGCTTTATTTTGATTTTTTTAAAAAAAGATTTAGGTAGGAAAGTTAATTAGGGTTACATGAATTAGAATTTGATATCGAATTAATTTTTGATGACGTAGGCCCTTTGTATTACTTAAATGAGGATTACAATGGAAGTGTACCAGCTCTTGGGTGGAGGCAAGAATCTTGGACCAAGGTACATGTTTAAGTCATCCTCGGGCACTAGCATTTCCAATTTTCCATTGCTTCTGTTTAAATGCTGCGTAACCAAGCGGACTCACAGATTTTTTCCAATATTCATATCTTTGCCTTTTAATATGAATATTTTTTTCCAAAATGAAAAACAAAATAGAAAATAGATCGAACCTGAAAAGCTTTGTTATTAAAATTTGGAATTTATGCTTGGAACGCCTATGCATCATATATTTTGGTGATGTTCGGTCATTCAGGCTGCCAGCATCATCTTCTTGGATTCACCTGTTGGGACTGGATTTTCGTATTCAAGTGCAGCGAAAGTTGAACAGAATGGGGACATAAGATCATCGAAGGAAGTTTATGAGTTCCTCTTAAAGGTAACAAAAAATAATACTAGTACAATCGCTTTCGTTTCATCTATGGCTTTGGTCGACCATGATTGGAAGTGGGGCTTGTTTTGACAATTATATTCAGTTTCATATATCTGCCTAATTCCTCTTGTTAATATAATTAAGCCCATCCATTTGCCCACTCACTTCCATCTAAACCTAGAAAATAAACAACAAATGGAGAATCTAACGTCAATAACTTGTGTTGACTTTACAGTGGTACGCTGATCATCCTCAGTTTCTTTCAAATCCGCTCTACATAGGGGGTGATTCTTACTCAGGTGTTACTGTTCCTGTCATTGCTCAAGAGATAGTAAATGGTAATCCCCATTCATCACTACATATATAAAACAACAAACTAATGTTGTTTAGGGCTCTAATTAAAGGATCATATTTAGTATTTTGATAGAGAAATTTAGTGGACTAAAACTAGACAATCAAGCTGAGGTTTTACATCCCTACTACTCACTAGTCCACAATTTGTATTGTTTGTCTTGCAGCTATCGAAGCTGGGTTACAGCCAGTTTTTAACCTCAAGGTATATATATATGTGCATGCATTCTAGCCAGGATTTAAAATTAACTGTATCACATACGATGGAACGTCCAACACGAAATATGACAGAGTTGAACCATTAATTTCAATGCCATCTTGTTTCGTTCGCGCCTTCCAATTCTCTTGAATTTATAGCATTACAGTCACTTCTTATCTATATTTTTCCACTCTACTGTCCATTTAAAATCACGGATCCCCAGCATGTATAGCTGACGAGGTATATTAGAATAGAGTATTCGCTTTGTTTTTGACATGAGGGGAGATAGACAAAAGATACAAGGGGAGAGGAGAGAGCATGTGCCATGGCGTGGAGTGGGAACTGTTCCTTTTCCCTATTCCAATCCGCATTCAGCTGACCAAGACATATGCTAATTCACGAAAACTCTATTTTTGCTTTTTAATGGTGCTTAATCTATGAGCAACAATTTTCTTCTAACCGAGCCATATATCTGTTTGTCCAGGGACAAAAACAGCAATTCCTCAATGATGTACATATATAAACCTTAATGAAATGTTAATGGGTTTCAGGGATACTTGGTTGGGAACCCAGGAACGGATTACAGGTTTGACGGGAACTATAAGGTGCCATATCTGCACGGGATGGCCATCATATCAGATGAACTCTATCAGGTGATTTCATACCCTTCCCTTGTAATCAATAACATGTAGAAATAAAATATAAATTCGCCCAAGATGAATTTCATCTAGCTCTGCATTAATTCTACACATAGTTGCAGTTTTTTTGTTTCTGCTTTTGATTTTTCATCCAGTTCTAAGGAAACCCCACGAATCTCTTATTTGAAATTGTTAAAAACAAATATAGTCTACACATGTTCAGTTTCTCCTGTAACTATAAACTTGTTCTATTGTGTGGTGCCCCTATGATCATTCTGGCATCTTTCGTGTTTTCGTGTCTTTCGTTTCAGGCGGCCAAGGAGAGTTGTGGGGGTGACTATTTGAATCCAAGCAATCCGCAATGTGCTGAAGCTCTTGATGAAGTAAACAAGGTGGGCAACAATTTGAACGGCCCCAATCTCTATGCAGAAATTAACAATTGTTTGATGTATACTCAGTTACGTGAGTGCCATTTGGTTGTTAAACATCCTGATTTTTCTCGGAAACGAAAGTTTTTATTAAAAAAATTAAACTTTGGCTGCCAACAATTTATGGTTTTTGGTATTTAGGAATTTTTTTTTAAATTTAATTAGAAAAATATTATTATACACAAGAAAATTTTTCGATATCCATGAAAGCAACACGAGCAATGAATGAAAATTTTTCTTGCCCACAAAAACGTCATCATAAGCAACAAAAATTTTCCTTATATATTTTCATTGTTGACTTTGATTACCAATAAGGTTGCCTAACATCAATTTTCTTCTAGTGTCGATATATAGTTGCGAGATTAAATTGGAATATTGATATTTCAAAAAACGCATGCAGTGTATGTATGGACTAAATACTGTCCACATTTTGGAGCCCTGGTGTTTTTTCGCATCACCTGAGCCAAACGAATATTTAATGGAAGGAGAGCAGAGAAGATCTCTGGAAGAGGAGGATTCGAACCTGGCCGCCCGCTTCCTCAAAGCACCAGATCGACCTTCGGATTGCAGGGTAATTAACTTAATTGATTAAGGACATTTCTTGATTAATTTCCACAAAATTAGTTGCTTCCCAGTAGAAATATTTATTTTTCTTTGATGTCTTGCTAAATTCGCAGTCGTTCGGATATATGCTCTCATATTATTGGGCCAACGACCAACGTGTTCAGAAGGCTATCCGGATCCGACAGGTATATCATTAAAGGGTTGCGGATAAAAATGGCAACCAACATATCTTCTATTTTCTATTTTCTTAATTAAACAACTGCGAATTCTTAATGCATAGGCTTCATGAATTAGTATATTGGTGGGGAAATTAATTTTCGCAGGTGCCCATTGAAGGAGAAGTATGATTGCAATTTTTTATGGTGCCTGATTATTTCAGTTTGCTCTGAAAGTATATTTTTTGTTTTTCTAAAACTTTTTTTTATAAAATTATTAAACTTGATATATTTATTCTATAAACTAAATTTTATCAAATTCAAAGATATATATATATATATTTTAAATGTTTAATATAGAAGTATTTTAATTATTTCAAATTATTGAAACATGACTCTAATACCCTTATATTTAGAAATTCAAAATAAATATGTATACATCTTCACAAATGATAAAATACAATTTATAACCATCCTACCTATCAGTAGATTTGATATGATTCTCAATAAAATAATAACAATTGTCGTATTTTACAAATACTTAAATGTCAGTCATCAATAAAGGAATGGACGAGGTGCAACTATGGCATACCTTACACGAAAGATGTTGACAGTAGCATAATTTACCATCGGGATCTGACGATGAAAGGTAACCGAGCTCTCGTCTATAGGTAAAACTTTAATTTCATTGCCACATTTAATTTTTGTTTAATAAACTTATATACAAAATTATGCTATTACTTAATTAATACCTGCTGCTTAATTTTATGTCTTTGCTAAATTATGTAGTGGTGATCACGACGTGACAATTCCATATCTGGGAACTGAAGCATGGATCAGAACCCTTAATTACTCGATCGTTGATGATTGGAGACCATGGACCGCCAACTCTCAAGTTGCAGGGTATATGGTTGCATTCGCATCATAACCCGTTCATAAACTAATTAATTAATTCTGTATTCATTTTGATGTTTGTTGGATTTTTATTTTTATTTATTTTTAAATTTTTTTTGGCCTTGTTGAATTTCTAGGTACACGAGAACATACGCCAACAACGTGACATTTGCGACAGTGAAGGTAAGAAATTAATTCCAGGATAATGTACTGTGCTAATCATTGCCAGACTAGCTTGAAGTGGATGTGACCGAACCGCCTGTTCAAGTTACTATAAATACTTAAAACTTCGAATTGCATGGATGACATCTGAATGATAATCCCTGTTTTTTTTTGTGGGGTGGGGTTTTGCAGGGAGGAGGGCACACAGCTCCGGAATACAGGCCTAGGGAATGCCTTGCAATGGTGGATCGATGGATGTCTGGGAAACCTCTATAGGCATTCATCCATTTGATTACTTTCGGACTTCATTTTCTTAATTAACATATATCGTATTTTAAAAGAAGCTTGAAGTTGGGATCTGCCAGCGAAATTCGAATGCAGCGCTTCACATATATTTAGAGAAATCACTGCATGCGTCTTCTAGCTAGATGCATGTATATTTATGTACGTATTATCCGTGTTTATATATATGTTGACGATTTTCCTCACCTTTGAGATAAAATATGGCCACTAATTATTTATGGACCTATTTCAGTGTGTATGTGTAGCTGCAGGTTACACTCTAAAGTCATCATATGCAACAATTTTTTCTGTTGAAATCTATTATTTGCAACAAAGCAACAAAATATATTTTGTCACGTATAAAATGACTTCTATGAAATAAATTTTATTCAAAAATTTTTGTTGTAAATAAGATTATATGCAGAAAAAATTGTTATACTGTATCATAAACTGCCAAATTTTACACTGCATAGCGCATAACTAGAGTTTTGTTGTTTTTGAACTTATTGACCAAGTTTTTGTTGCATAAATTAACTTTTGGGAAAAAATTACTTTGTTGTAAAATTGAAAATCTAGTGGCATCTACAACTTTGTACAAATTTTTTGGGTGTATTTAGGAAATGATAAAATTTCTAAATAAAATTTTTTTAGTGTAAAAGTTTTTAAACTAAAAAACTTTTACAATAGGAAGAAATGATGTTATATAATAAGATAATAATGAAAAGTAGATGGAATAAAGTTAAAATAGATTTGTTAATTATATAAGTAATTGTGTAGAAATGATTGAAAAGTAAAATAGTTATTTAGGGAAATGTAAAGAAGTAATTAAAAATAGAATAAATACAGAGAGTGAAAAATTTTAGATTGAAAATTTTTATGTAGCCAAAAATTCCATTTATAATTTAGTAAGATTTTGTTAATGGTGGTTATTTAAGGAACTAATTTGTAATGAAATCAAATCAACCCAAACTTATTTTGATGAATAAATCAACCCAAGCTTAATTATATAAATATAGAATAGACTTTGAACTGAACCAATCTATGCATGGGGTAGGATAAAATAGGGCAAAGTAAAGCTTTTGAAAAATAGGATATGGACAAGATATACTAAAAATAAAATTGGACATTGAATTACACCTTTAAATATATGATAAATAAAATTGAAGTTGTCAGTATTTGTATTGCCAAGTATTTGACATTAATGTCTGTGTAAAAAGAGTTTGATTTTCGTTTGGGATTGGATGGATAGTCTCCATTCATATCAAAAAATGGAAGTCATGGATGGATTCAAACCAAATAGAAACTACTTTGAAAAAACCAATAGAAACTGAAAGATATATCTAGGAAAATGATCTGAATTAAACTTAGAATCTTTAAGAGGGTAGTTTTAAAATTTTTATTCTATGGGCTAAAATTTTAATAATAATATATAATAACCAATTTAAATAAAAAATCTAAATAGATATGTCATGGCTAGCAACAAGCGATAAACAAAGTTACGGCGGTGGCTGCCCGGATGCTGTGTTGACAGGCGTGGTTGAATTGGTGGGTTTTAACTGTGGCACTGCAGGAAATATCAAGTTATGCACCAAGCTTTTTATTATTTTTTGGATGCATGTGATACATTTTACGTTTAACGACTATTATTTAGCAAGGTGCCATATTACTACATATGCACTGTAAAATAGCAAATAGTTGCTTTTGTAACTAAAGGCGTGTTTGGCATACACCATAACTTTTCTAACCAAAACTTTTCCATCTCTATGGTATCTTATTTTTAATTTATTTTTTACATATTCTCATATAACAATCCTACTTTTCAAAAAATTCTATACAACTACACATATAACTAACTTATCTATTTTAACTTTATTTTTTTCACTCCTCATTATTGTTCTTGTCATATTATATTATTTTTTACTAATTCAAAAACTTTTCATATAAAAGTTTTATCACTTTCCAAACCTACATATATACAACAAATGTTCATGTTTTGCATATACATATAATATGCAGCAGTTGGTGGCTGCTTGCAATATTATATGTAGCGAACATATTTTTTATTGTGTATACTCAGTTGCATATGTATAAAAGGATTTTTCAGTGGACGAGGAAAGGACGGGATAGGGTGAGGAGATAGATTTTCCATTTCTAAAAATTATTTTCGTTCATGCTTTTTAAATTTTAATATATAAAAATCTTACTTTTTCAATTTTTAATACCATTTTTATTCTCAATATAGTTTTTCACATCCTAATATACAATAATATTTTTTTCATTTACTCTCCTGATTTAGTCTTCTCCCATCCCACCATCGACAACGTCCTTAGATGGATGGTTGATGGATCAGGGATCACTATAAAATTTTTGATTTTTGACAGCTAAAAATTTCTTATCAAATTTTAAAATTTAGTTGTAAAAGAAAACTTGGTGGCTAATAATTCGGGGCATTTCCTTATAACAATCACTAAAAAAATTTAGTTATCAATAATTTATATTGTCCTTGTCTATCGAAGGAAAATTTTACTTACCTGTACAATCTCCAAAAGTTAAGAAATTTTCCTTTGCATATAGAAGTATCAATATAAGAATGAAATTTTTTTCCTTTCATATGCAATTTCCTTAAAAATAAAGATTTTTTTTCTTGTTAATAAGAGTTTTGAAAAAAATGTTTGTTATTATAGTGGACCTTAAACATAGTAGATTTCATTTTAGGTACTTTTCCGGAATCAACTTGATTTTTCAAGAATCTACTGGATTTATGCGGCATAACTTGATTTACCTAGACCTATCTAGAAATAACTACCGTAATTTT
The DNA here is from genome assembly GCA_030490835.1 of Annona cherimola. NCBI lineage: Eukaryota > Viridiplantae > Streptophyta > Magnoliopsida > Magnoliales > Annonaceae > Annona > Annona cherimola. The sequence continues at coordinate 95,552,255 of CM059973.1, read as the reverse complement.
CCAATCAACATGTTTTCTTACTAACTAACCTGATTTATAAGTGTTTTCTTTTAAATAATCTGCATATGAAACGTTATAGATTATTTAACCATTTTGGAAATAAGTTTTCCCTCATCATCCGCACAGCAACTTCAGCTGCCACATCATCATGGTCCCCATAGGCATCAAAATATAAGAACAGAGTCGACATCAGTATTAACAGGCAGAAGCTCCACAACTGCATCCACTGAAGCAGGTACAATAGAGTTAGGACTATAAGCAGTCCTAAGTCCTAATACCTAAACATTAAGAGCGATGCGCACATTTCATTTTTTGAGTTTCCAATTAGGAGTGATTGATCCAGTTAGCTTGCGTTAAGTAAATGCTCCACTTAGCTCACCTTAAAAAACTTATTTACAAATTTTTTTTTCTTCGTGCACTTGTTTATCTAAGTGTATTTAATATATATATATCAAGTTTTACCATTTTTGAATATCTTTATCTATTATTTTGAGATTTTTAAACATCTATGTGTATATATGTATTTAAAATATCCTTATTTTTAAAAAACTAAAAAAATATATACACATATTCAAAAATGGTAAAACTTGATTTATACATCAAATACACTTAATAAATAAGTATATGAAGAAAAAAGTTTTTAAAAAAAGTTATTTTAAATAAGATTTTTGAGATGGGCTAAGTGAGACATTTATTTAGCCCGGGCTAACAGGATCATTTATCACCAACTAGTAGGGCCGAGCAGCTTGACTTATATCGACATGAAATACTCAATCTCTATACAATTATAAATCTCCCAACCTTGACACTCCTGTCCATCTCGCTTTTGAAATGGATTCAGGGAAAACCAGAGCAGAAATGCTGCCATCCGTCGCCTTTTCTCTCCTTATATTGCTCTCCATCCATCCACGGCCTGCAATCTCCGGATGGAAAATCGGTTCCTTACCAGGCTTCCCCGGCCCTCTCCCATTCTCCATGGAAACCGGGTAAGCACGCGAGAATTTTGCTTTGGCTATGGGCGGGCGTCTGAGTTTAGTAGTCTTAACATCTCTATCTCATTATTTTTAATTACTGATGTTTGATTGCTGTATGTATGTACTGATGTATGGATACATATGTAGGTACATAGCCGTGGGAGAATCAAAGGAAGACCATCTGTTTTATTACTTCATAGAGTCGGAGAGGAACCCAAAAGAAGATCCGCTGTTGGTGTGGATCACAGGTGGCCCTGGCTGCTCCGCATGGAGTGGACTTGTTTTCGAAATAGGTATGCATATATGTATATGTTTTTGTTCTTTATTCTCTCTCCACTCTTTTTAATTCGCCTTCTTTCATGATTCATTTCCTAATGAGTATTAAAAGAGGAGGACGGATTCGATTTTTGTTGAGTATTGTCTGAAACCAACCACCCCCGCGTTTTTACTGGATCTTTTGGGATGCTGGTGATCAGTGAGAAAACAGTAGTGGGTGTCCAAGGCTCTTCGAGTTTGGGGTGCTGCTGTTGGCTATTCCATCCCCACCCCCACTTAATCCTTCCTGTACAGCAAACAGTAATTTACTGTTTGGATTCGGGAAGGTGGGTGTATACATATTGGTATAATTCACCAATATTAATTTGTTAATTTCCAAAAGCTCTAGTGCGCGCACAAGACGCATGGCCAAACAGGCCCTTTATTATGAATGCTGTGCAACGGCTGCTGGCTTATTTCATTAAACACAAAATTACATAAATTTTTTACGTAATTAATATAATTGAATGTGCCTTTGAAAAATAATATTATATACTGATTGTGCAATGAATGCGCATGCTCTAAATCTGATAATAGAACTCCAATTCATTTTATAAATACCCAAAATATAGAGTTGATTATGCAATTATGTAAAATTAAAAGGACTATTTTGCAAAATTCTTTAAATTATTGGAGCTACTTTATAACTCGAGTCAGTGCCGTGACTCGTGACAAAGTGGGATCACGATTTAATGCACCCGGGTGCACTAAGCTTTAGTGCACTCGGGTGCATTAAACCCATTTTAATTTATGTTTTTAATTTTTTTTGAAATTTTTTTTATACAAGTGGTAATCTAAGTGTATTTAACATGTGACATGTGTATCAATTTTTACCATTTTTGGAATATTTTAGATATTTATTTTTGATTTTTGAAAATCAGTCACATTTTAGTAATTTAAAATTATCTAAAATGCCATTGATTTTCAAAAATAAAAAATAAAAATCTAAAATAATCCAAAAATGGTAAAAATTAGTATACATGTTAAATACACTTAGATTAATACTTGTATAAAAAAAATTTCAAAAAAAATAAAAAAAATAGGTTAATGCACGCGGGTGTACTGAAACTCAGTGAACCCGGGTGCATTAGCTAGTTGTCCAAGAAAGTGGCGTCCACAAACTTCCTCATAGAGATGGGTGGGTCCGTTATGTCTAATAAACCACCGACACACCATCAAAAGGAAGGGGGATGCCAATTTTGATGCTCTCGACGGAGTGCATTGGGTAATGAGGGTGGAAAAGAGAGCGGCAAAGTAGAAATTTTTTAATTTTTTTTAAGAAAGTGCGTGGATGATGTAATATGCTGACAATAAAGTGAAAATAAATTAAGTAGTTTATTGGAGAATGATTAAAATATAAAAATAAAAAATAAAAAAGAAATAATTAAGGTGCCTAATAATTTTTTAAAGAATGTGTGGAAGGGATATGAGAAAATTGATTAAAATATAAAAGAAAAATGAAAAAGAAATAATTAAGATGTCTAATAATTTTTTAAAAAATGTGTGGAAGAGATATAAGAAAATTGTCGTTGATTTTTAATTTTTAAAATTTAGATAGGAAAGTTCATTAGAATTACACGAACTAGAATATGATATCTTAATTTTTGATAATGTAGGTCCCTTGTATTACCTGAACGAGGATTACAATGGAAGTCTACCCTCTCTAGGATGGAGGCAAGAATCTTGGACCAAGGTATATATTTTTTTATTAATATTATATATATTGTGATATTTGATATTATAAATTAAGCACTTTCACAACCTTCACCACGAAAGGATATCTTGAACTAAAACGTATATTTAAAATTGAGTAACGATTTTTTCAAATCGGTCTAAAAACATATTTTTTGTTTGTTTCAAATTTTTTTATAAACATGTTAATCTAGCTGTATTTAATTTATAAATCAAAATTTACCATTTTCATATATGTATGTATATTTATTTTGAACTTTTAAATAAAAATATTTAAGTTATTTTAAATACAAGAAATATATTTTTGGATTAGTTCGAAAATAGCAGTCAACTTTAAAGTCACACACTCAGTCGCTCACTCACGAACACGGATTGGAACGATGGGTGCTTTCTGTCATCCTTTCCTTGCTATCTTTCCCCATCCTCTGCTTGGCAAGATCAGCGTGCACCGTTCCCAATCCGCTTCCCTCACTTGCCACCATTTCCATAGCTCTGTTCAAATGCCACGTAGCCAAACGAAGTTACGGATTTTGCAAATGTTGATATCTTTGCCTTTTTAGTAGGAATTATTTATTTTCATAAAAAGGTATGAATTATTTATTAAAACTGTCAAATAAAATTATTCTAAAAATTAAATTTTACTGCGGATATCATAGCATATGCCCACTTCAAACTATGTGAAAAGCTATTAATTATTTACTTCTTCAAAACCTATATATTTATCGATTAGATAGATTATATACTATGATTTTAGTCATCTGTAACTCTAAAACAATTTCTTCTTAATTTTTAGCATGGCCTTTTCTAATTCAGGTTTATCTAAGAAAAAAAAAAAACAAAGAAAGAAATAATAGATCGAACCTGATAAGGTTTGTTATTAATATTTGGAATTTGTGCTTGGAATGCCTATGCATCATATCGTAGATTATTCTTGGTGATGTTTGATCGTTTAGGCTGCCAGCATCATCTTCATCGATTCGCCTATTTGGACTGGATTTTCCTATTCGAGTGCCGCGAGTGATGAACAGACTGGGGACATAAAATCATCAAAGGAAGTTCATGAGTTCCTCCTAAAGGTAACAAAATACTACTCCAATCACTTTGTTTCATATATGGTTTTGGTGGACCATGATTGGAAGTGGGCTTGTCTTGGAAATTATATGCAGGTCTATATATCTATCTAATTCTATCAATTATGTTGATTTTCGCAGTGGTACTCTGACCATCCTCAGTTTCTTTCAAATCCACTCTACATAGGTGGCGATTCTTACTCAGGTGTCACAGTTCCCATCATTGCTAACGAAATAGCAAACGGTAATCCCCGTTAATCACTGCATATTTAAAATAATAAATTAATGTTGTTTATGGCAGTAATTATTTTAAGCATCATATTTATCATTTTGATAGTGAAATTTAATGGAGCACAATCATGTGCACGTAGCTTTGGTGCACCTAGGTGCAAGCACTCATTTTTAAATTTATTTTACACAACTATTAATCCAAGTGTATTTAACGTGTATATCAATTTTTACTTTTTTTTGAGAATTTTAGATATTTTTTGAATTTTTTAAAAAATAGTAGCATTTGTAGTAATTTAAAATTACTACAAATACCACTAATTTTTAAAAGTCTAAAACAAATATCTAAAAATTTTCAAAAATAATAAAAATTGATATATATGTTAAGTACACTTTGATTAACAGTTTTATGAAAAAATTTCAAAAAAATAAAAAATAAGTTAAATACACTATGTGCATTGAAGCTAAATACATATGAGTGCATTTAACAATATCTCAAATTTAATCGACTAAAAGTAGACAATGAAGCAGAGATTCTACGTCCCTACTGCTCACCGGGCCACCATTTGTGCTGATTGTCTTGCAGCTACAGAAGCTGGGTTGCAGCCAGTTCTTAACCTCAAGGTATATATATGCATCATGCATTTCTAGCCAGGACCAAAATTCCATAAAATTAAGTACGTCACATATGATAGAACGTCCTATAAGAAATATGAAAGAGTTGGACCATTAAGTTCGATCCCATCTTATTTCGCTGGCATCTTCCAATTCTCGTGAATTTATAGCATCACAGTCATTTCTCATCTGTATTTTTCTGCTCTAATTGTCCTTTTACAGTTGGCCCAATGATAATCTACTAGCGAATATGGCTCACATCTACCAACAATCATAACATCCATTTATTTATTTTTTTAAAATTTTAAATAAAATTATTGATCTACATATATTATCTATAGACTAGGGGTGCAACTTCAGTAGAGTGCCCATGGGTACCCACCGACCCGGCCCTAATTTGGGTAGGATAGGTAGAAAATATTATCTATGGTTATGCGTAGAGTATAAATTACTATCCGCCTCCTCAAATAGGATACGGGTAGGGTAAATACGTTGGGTACTCAGAACCGACCTGCATAGATACTCGTATGGGTAATTAATTAGGTGCATAATTATATATATGTATATTATATAATATGTATTATGTTTTGTCTTTGACATCTTATGTGCACACATGTTTTAACAAATTCAAATTTAAATGAATTTTGTACCTTGTAAAGTATGAATTTATATATACATCATTGACTTCTGAAAGACTATTATAAATATGCTTGTGACTTGTGATTATAATATATCAATAGTTTTAATGATTGGGTCATGATAGTATATATTTCATATTTTTATATAATAATGTAAATAATAATATATGTACTTATGATTTTAAAATATAAATGAGTATTATTTTACATTATTTAAAATAACATTAAATTTTTTTAGAAATATTGTATCTGAGTATTAAAGGAACCGATTTGGAACAGATACCGGAACCAACCCTATGGGTAATGGGTAGGGTATACTTGGAACTGAACTGACAAATGGGTAGTGTAGGGTAGAATTTTTACAAATAGGGTATGGATAAGATAGACTACTACCCGAACTAAACCGATCTGAGTTGCACCCCTACTATAAACCAAGTTTTATTAATTTTAGAAATGTATAAATATTTATTTTATGTTTTTAAACACAGAAATATTGTGGTGCAAAAATGACCACAATAACTTTATGTTTAAAAATACAAAATAAATATATTAAAAATGATATAATAAGTTATAAATCATATATACTTAGATTAATGATGTCATTAAAAATTTTTCAAAAAATAAAAATAATATTTCAAACTAGCGTGAGATATGGCCATTTTAGGCCGGTTCGAGAAGATCATGGCACTTCAAGTCATGCGTCCCAGACATATTTCGCTGAGCTGTATATATGCTCATTCACAAAAACTCTCTTTGCTTTCTAATGGTACATCCTCAATCTATGAGGAATAATTTTCTTGAAAAGATCATTGATCAATCCTTATCGTGGCCATATATCTATTGGTGTAGACAAAAAAACAGCAATTCCTCGCTTTCTGTATACCTTAACCCAATGATAATGGTTTCAGGGATACTTGGTTGGGAATCCAGTAACGGGCTGCAGGTTTGATGTGAACTATAAGGTGCCATTTATGCACGGAATGGCCATCATATCAGATGAACTCTATCAGGTGATTCCATATCCTTCCCTCGTAACCAATAATATGCATACATCAACCAATAGGAAACAACCTGGTTGGTCAGGTCGATGGTGCATTTGCCATCTGCCTATATTCGAATCCCACCATGGAATTTCTTAGGAGCTTACTGTCCTGTGTAAAATAGGTGGAACCTGTTGCCTCCCTAGTGGACAGGTGAGACTTTATTATCTCCTGAGTACATAGATGAGGGCATGTTATCTCTCTTGAGCTTATTGTAATATGAAATGAAATATAATATATGCCCCTAATAAAAAAAAGAATGCATACATTCAGGATGAATTTCATTAGACCCTACATTTTTTTATGAGAAAAAAATGCAAGGTCTACATACATTTGCAAATTTTCTGTTTCTGCTTCTAATTTTTCATCTACTTCTAAAGAAACCCCACAATCCCGTATAGTTACACATGGTCAGTTTCTCCTTTCATTGTACATGTGTTCTAGTATGTGGCATCCCTTGATCATTCTCACATCTTTTATGCTCTTGTGCCTTCCTTTTTAGGCGGCCAAGGAGAGTTGCGGAGGAGATTATTTGAATCCAAGTAATCCGCAGTGTGCTGAAGCTCTTGATAAAGTAAACAAGGTGGGCAAGAATCAGAACGACCCCAATTTCTATGCAGAAATTAACAATCGATAAAAACTCACATGCGTGCCATTTTTTGGCACACGTGGCACTGCAAAAAATTTGTTTTTCCTAGAACTAAAGTTTTTGTGCGAAATTCCATAAAAAAAGTTTTTGTGCAAAAAGTAAAAATTTATTTGTTATAAAAATTCTGTTACAGTAGTTGACAACGTATGTCATAAAGCAACCTCTAAAGAGAAATTTAATTGCCAATAATTTATAATTTTTTGAATTTAAGAAAATAAATTTTAATTTCATTGTAGAAATTTTATTATAAGAAAGAAAATTTTTCCTTACTTATGAAAATATCACTAAAATTGCATAATTTTTTCTTGTCTATAAAAACGTCTCCAGTGCGTGCAGTGCACCGGCCCAAAATTTAATTTATTTCTATTTTTGCACTGTCGTGGGAGCTCAAGCTTGAAGATTCCATATATATGCCGTTTTTATATTTTTATTTCTAAAATTTCAAATAAAATATTTAGAAACATCAAAATACGTAAAAACTACGTATTTGGAAATATCATGTTTGCCCCACAGATAAAATCAAAGAAATTTAAGAAATAAAAAATGGGTTAAGCACCCGTGTGCACTAAATTCAGGCTCAAACATCATTATAATCAACAAGATTTCTACTTATATATATGTATATATTTCTTGCTAATAAAGAATTTTTGGTCGCAAATATGATTGTGGATAACTAACTGATTTTCTTGTAGTATGGGGATGTAGTTGTAAGATTATATTAGAATATTGATATTTCAAAAAACGCATGCAGTGTAAGCATGGACTAAATAGGGTGCACGTTTCGGAACCCCGGTGTTTTTTCGCATCCCCCAAGCCAAAAGAATATTTAAAGGAAGAAGATCAGAGAAGATCTCTAGAAGGGAAGGATTCGAACCGGGCCGCCCGCTTCCTCAAAGCACCAGATCGACCTTCGGATTGCAGGGTAATTAACTTAACTAAGGACATTTCTTGATTAATTTCCACAGAAGTAGAGTTCTTTTTCATTGATGCCTTGCTAAATTCGCAGTCGTTCGGATATATTCTCTCCTATTATTGGGCCAACGACCAACGGGTTCAGAAAGCTATCCGGATCCGACAGGTATGTCATGAAGAATAGCAGATATAAATAGCTAGAAGCCAACAGATTTTCTATTTTCTCAATTAAGAAACGGCTAATTCTGAAGGCATAAACTTAATGAAATGATTTGTTGGTGGGATAATTAATTTTCGTGGGTGTCCTTTGAAGCAGACAGATGATGGCCTTTTTTCCAGCCATCCCATGTATGATCCTCCATATATAAAATAATGACAATTATCGTATTTTATTTTCGCAATAATTATGTATCCAGTCATCGATAAGGGAATGGAGGAGATGCAACTATGGGTTACCTTACAAGAAAGATGTTGACAGCAGCATAACGTACCATCGCGATCTAACGATGAAAGGTTACCGAGCTCTAGTCTACAGGTAAAAGTTAATTCCATTGCCACAACTATCTATCCTTTCTTGGTTTATTTATTATGTTTGCCTAATCAACTTTTATACCAAATTATGCTATTAATTAATCAACACTTGCTGCTTAATTTTATGCCTTCGCTTAATCATAATATATAGTGGCGATCACGACTTGTCGATTCCATATCTGGGAACTGAAGCATGGATCAGAACCCTTAATTACCAAATTACCGATGATTGGAGACAATGGACCGTCGACTCTCAAGTTGCAGGGTACAAGCTTGCATTTGTATCACAATCTGTTCGTGAACTAATTAATCAATTAATTATGGATTAATTTGATAATTGATAGACGTTTGTTTTTTTGCCTTTTGAATTTCCAGGTATACGAGGACATACGCCAACAACTTGACATTTGCGACAGTGAAGGTAAGGAATTAATTCCAAGATAATGTACCGTGCTAATCATCACCGGACTGTAAGTTGAAGTGAACGAACGGTGACCGGTTCTCCTGTTCAATTTATTTTATAAATAAATTATTGAACTTGGATTATGCACAGATGATATCTGATAATTGATAATCACTATTTTAATTTATTTTTATTTTTATTTTTGTTTGGGTGTTGCAGGGAGGAGGCCACACAGCTCCGGAATACAGACCTAAGGAATGCCTTGCAATGGTGGATCGATGGATGTCTGAGAAACCTCTATAGGCATTCATCCATTTAATTACTCCTGGAATATGGGCTGCATTTCTTAATTAATATATTTCATATATGTTAAAAGAAGCTAGAAGTTGGAATCTGCTAGCGAAATTCAAATGCATGCAGCGCTTCACATATTTATCAAGAGATCATTGCGTGAATCTACTAGCTAGATGTATGTATATACGCGTGTAGTATCCGAGTTGATATACATGTAAAATATGTATGTGGGCGAGGCACGAAGTCAATAAATTATAAAATGAAGAAAAATAGAATAAGATAATTTGAAAAAAATATATTAGAGGGTCAAATTTATTCAAATAAAATGCAATAAGAGAAAAATTAATAAAAAAAATAGATAAAAGTAATTAAACAATATATTAAAATATTAAAAATTATGTCAACAATAACGCAACAAAATTCATGCAGTTGACTTTCTATACAGGTGGAAAATGACTTATCAATGATGAATTATTTAGGGACCCATTTCAATGTCTCCTGTAGCGTGTTACATTTCATGAGAAGTTATCATATGCTAACAATTTTTTCTAATTAAAATATATTATTTGCAACAAAATATATTCTGCCACAAAAATGAATTATGCAATAATTATGATGGAGTCATGAGGCTCGACATCATGAATATATTTATAATTATTGTCAAACTATGAGGAATTATATATTAAATAATTTTTAAAACTAAGTAATATTTGTAATTATGGTTAAAATTTTGGGTGTATTTAACAAAAAACATATTGTAAATAAAATTTATTTGCAAAAAAAATTTATTTTATTATATAGTAAACAAACAATATTATCGCATATGAAACTAAAGTTTTGTTGAAAACAAACTTAGTAACAACAATAATTTTGTTGCATAAATTAAAATTTTTTTTACGAAATTTGCTTTGCTAAAAAAAGAAATAAAATTTTCAAAATTATTTGCAATAAAAATTTTATTGTAGTAAATCATAAATAATACTTTATATTATTACATCTACAGGTAAATTTTTATTACTTATTGACATCAATAGTTTTGTTAAATAAATAAAATTTTCCAACAAAATCTACATTGCTGTGAAAAATTAAAAATTTATATCTCATATATTTCTTCAAATGATCTTTTATGTATCGGGTTCTATAGAAATAATTTCATACAACTCTATCCATTTTTCCGACCTTGATGATCAATGTGAAATTTTTTCAATATATTATATATAGTACTATTTGTTTAGCTACTAAGTTTATTTGAATTAAATGTATAAATAAGACATATTTGGTTAAAAATAAATACTTATTTATAAATTATGAAAAGTACTTGGATCATTTATATATTTATTAAAATAACAAAACATTTTTTAAAATTATTTATTCACATAATCATGATATTTTAAATAGTTCAAAGGTTGAAAATATTTTCAAATTAATAGTTACCATCAGATTATTTTATTATATCAATTTTATAATTTGCAGACGAAGCCCATGCAGAATAACACTAGAAAATTATAGAATTTATATGATTAAATAAATAATACTAAGGGCATGTTTATTTTTAACAAATATTTTTCAATCTAAAATTTTTTATTCTCCAAAGCTGCCATATTTAAAATTATTTCTTTACATTTTTTTATACAACTATATTATTTTTTAATAATTTCTATACGATTACCCATACAATTAACCTATTTATTTAAACTTTATTTTATTCACACACCATTGCTACCTCTATTAGATCACATTATTTTCTATTAATTCAAGAAAAAGTAAAAACTTTTCATCTAAAAATTTTATAACTTTCTAAACATACCCTAAATACGAAGAATGGAGTAGATTTCTCATTAATCATCAAGATGACCCAAAACAGATGAGGTTTCATGGAAATGAATTTCATAACAAAGGCACTATAGATTGATATTTAAAGATGATATTATAATATAATATAAATTTGTATGTAAATAATATCATTACTCATCCTTCGTAATAATATTTTATTTGAACTATGGCATGTGAATAGAGCAAAATATTGCACAAACCTAAAATAGTTGGCAAAACCTGTACTTTTGACCACTAATATTCTTTTATTATTATCAGCACTTGGACGACCCAGTAGTTAATGTGAGCGAGTTAAGAATGTGTAAAGTGAGAAACCTAAAGTTTGAAGTTGGATAAATATATCCATCTACAATATTAAAAATATAGTTATAAAAAACCTTATGCAACTGATGTAATCGATTGTGTTGGAATATTTCTCATATTATATACACATGAGAACCTTTCTCATATTATATGTATATGTGTGTGTGTGTATATATATGAAAACCGTTCAAGTGTAGACCATACGTACTAGAATGCAATGACATTTTATACCATTATTTATCCATATGAAAATCATATTTAGATAATTTAGATATTGAAAATACAACTTTAAAATTTATATTTATATGAAACTATTTTATTACATTGATTTTATATTATTATAAGATGATGCCCATGCATATGTTTGATGTAGATAAAAGTTAATATACTATTAAAATAAATAATTTTAAATACAATTAGTAAGGTAGATGTTAATTTCATATGTTTGATATAGATAAAAGTTAATATACTATTAAAATAAATAATTTTAAATATAATTAGTAAGGTAGATATTAATTTCACAATCAAGTTGACCCTTTATAACGGTATATATATATGTTGTCTTTAAAGCACGTTGCTTGTTCTTTTGAGTTTGCATATTTGTTGCTACTTCTTATTATTAGTTAATCGAGGATGATTCTATGAAACTATCTTTTTATGTAATCTCATTCATTTTTAATATCTAGATAATTGATAAAAATTTTACTCTATTTATTGTCCCTTATATTATCATAGAAACATTTTCATTTGTCTAATATTACTATATGACCCCATATACAAATATATAAAATCAATGTAATAAAATAATTTAATGCCAAATATTAATTTTTAAGTAGTATTTTCAACATCTAAACTATCTAAAATATCATTAATATGTGGATAAATGATTCTATAAATTATTACAACATTCTAATACATATGTGAATGAATTTAAACATTTTTCCTAATTTACATATAAATATATCTATTTTTGAGCAAATGTGGCTGGTGCTTATATTAGATTTGAATAAAATTTGGTTTCATAACTAAACAAATGATGTTAAATATAATGAATGGATTTAATTTTATATCAAGCATCAAAATCTTTGAATTTGATTGGATTACATGTAACAACTTCTATAAGGCTCGGTTATATAAAAGCGGGCCCATTAGTTAATTATGAGGTAGATTATATTATTATTATTATTATTATTATTATTATTATTAGCAAATTATCAGCTAGATTACTATACTGTGCATTGGAAATGTGGATCTTGTCGACCATGAATTAAAGCCACTCGATCGATTTTCTTGTATTTAATGGAAAGTCAACCAACATGTGTGTAATTCTTTTCCAAAAAGCAAATTAAGAAACCGTGCCAAAATTTATTTTTTAAATTGGATTTTGATCCTAGGGAGAAGAGCGCTGCTTCTTTAACAAACAAATGCATCGGCTTGGAAGTTTTCACTTGAAAACGATATATAAAAATATATTCCTCCGCGATGCTTAATTAGTCTGTTATGTGATCCACTGCAGAGAATTTTAATATTTCATGACACATGCATGTAAACATGGACGATTTATGTGAGCAAATATTGTCAGTATGTGCATGTGGCTGGGGGGAGATTTATTTAGATTGGCATGCATGCATTTCGTTTTCCGTGTGAAATGTTGGAAAAATCGAGGTGGGGCAAGTGTCGAGACAACACATGCGTGTGTAAATATATATATAATAATCGAATTAATAATATTGTTATTAATCGCGTGCCCATTTAAATTGCGACACGCTAACCCAGAATTGAAGGCAACATATCAGACTTATTTATGTGGCTATAAATTGAATTAGCGCCCAAGTATCCCATTAGTTTCTATTTCTGTTTAGCACGCCGGCAACGGTGCTAAGCTTAGGTAGCATGAGGGTGGAAAGGTTATGCATGACAACCCCCAACATTTGCCTTCTGCCGAAGCTCTTCGCTTTGCTCGCCTTTCTTCCTTCGCTTGTAATATCCCAATCGAGGGTCAGATATCTTCCTGGATTTGCTGGTCCTCTGCCCTTCCACCTTGAAACTGGGTATGCTGTATGCATGATGTTTTCTTACCATCTGCTCATCTTTTTATATCGTGTAAATTTCATTAGAGTAAAATACTATGAATGACTTAAATTTAAAATAAAATATCAAAAAAAAAATAAAATCCATTGCGTTGGAGATTTTCTCATATATTCCTCTCCTGTAATATATCAAAGGAACTTCACTGCAATCGATTTCACTTTTTTATTTGATTATTTGATATTTACTTCTAAACCCAAACCATCTATTATATCTTAGTTCGGTGATATTTGCATGACATAAAAAATCATATCATTTGTATTTTTATATAATCCCCAACAATTGTAAATGTATGACGTTATTTATAATTATATTTTTCAAGATGATTAATTATTAAAGTTTTTAATTCTCTTATTTTTTGTATATAGACTAAATAAATAATTTTAAACATAATAAAATGAATAGTAGTAGTTGTAAAATACAACTAGTTTCTCACCATATTGTTCATCTACAATGTACATGAGTGTATTGCAGGTACGTAGGCGTGGGAAAGTCGGATGAACATCAGTTATTCTATTACTTCGTGGAGTCGGAAAGAAACCCAAAAGAGGACCCTCTTCTGCTATGGCTAAATGGAGGCCCCGGCTGCACTAGCTGGACCGGTTTTGTCTATGAAATAGGTTCCCACAATCCTATCAACCTACTAGTATATTTCAACCTTCAAGTTATTTTTGAAATTATTAAAATTTGAAATTACTTTTTTTTTTTTGATTGAAAATTTGAAATTACTTTAGGTCCATTGTATTATGAATATGCCCCTTATGATGGTTCTCTTCCAACTTTGAAGTTAAGAGAACATGCCTGGACAAAGGTACTCTTTTCCTCTATAACTAACAATATTCCAAACTTCATGTGTTAATGAAGATAGAGGTTGTTTCCCTTGTAACTAATGCAGCAATGATATGTATCTATATTTTTTTCTGCAGGTGGCCAGCATAATCTTCCTAGATGCACCAGCTCCCACAGGATTCTCATTCTCAACTACAAATAATTATGATAGTGACGATTTGAGAGATCCAAAAGAAATCTACCAGTTTTTAGTGAAGGTTAGTACCCAGCTTGTAGCATCGTTAAGACTTAAGATATTACCAGAACTGTGTAGGTACAAGTTTTGCAAAATTGCATGTTTTCTCTCATTAGCGAATATGGGGATGGGCCGAGGTTACAACTGTTGCAACCCAAAAGTGTTCCCTGTTATTGCTACGATGGGATTGGCACAAAAAACGAGTGTAGATGAAGTGGTGTAGATGGTATAGGCCGGGGTGAGCACTGTTCGACTTAGGGCACTACTCACGCGGATTTAATCGGCACTCATCACAAATGGACATCTTGATATTATAATCAAGTATCTCCATAACACTCATGAAAGAATTTTTTTTTGTAAATATCCCCACACTATAAAGAACATTGTTGTAAATACCCTCACTCGGGAGGAATTATCTACCCGCCCCCGACCAGCATATTGACTGCAAGACAACGTGTACCACTGGGGCAGGGCCTTGCGGGCTGCTTGAGCCTGACTTCTGATGGATAACAATCTTATTTTAATCGCTGCAGTGGTTGACGGATCATCCACAGTTCTTGTCCAATCCTCTTTACATCGCTGGTGACTCTTACAGTGGGCTAGTTCTTCCCACATTGGTGGATGAAATAGTAAATGGTAATTCTTTTTAATTAAATATATGCCTTTCTTTTCATCAAAAAAAATAAATATATATGCCTTTCTAGTCAAAGACAGCAGATCGAATGACACTTTTCAAATATACTTTTGTCGCTAAAGAGTTTTGTGCAGAATAGATCCTGTAGTTTTTCCTGAATGGAAATTTGTACCACCTTTCGTTTGGATTCTGATCCTATGCTCCCGGCACTGCATGCTCCGGGCCGGAGAGCATAGGATCAGAATCCCTTTCGTTTGGGCTTTAGAAAATGAACTCTTTAAATCATGTAAAAATGTTATAAATGAACAGTGGGATCGCGTCCCTAACACAAATCACAATATGAAATGGGCTAAACATAAAATTTCAACATTTTGGATTATAATTTTTTTGAGATATTTTAAAATCTGTAGGATTTTGGAATCCCCAAAATATATCACTAATTCCAATATCAGATAAATTTTTGCGACTAATTTTTCATTGCAAAAAATTAAAACTTGTTGATATTTTGCAAATAATTTGTGGCATATGCTCACTTGCAAGGAAACTATTTAATTTGTTGCAAATAGTTCATATTTTATGTTATTTAGCAATAAAAATTTTCTTGTCAATAATTATTCTATGTAAACAATAAAGGTTATTGCTTATAATTACTACACGCAATAACTCGCATATAATGATGGTATATTTTAGTGTTGCCAATAGCGATGGTTTGCTTAGATAATTGCGCGCTGAAATTGAGTTTTTTGTAGTACTATTTAATTTGTAATTAGGAAAATTATGCGTTAACAATTTATGATCAGACAAAATTACATGGACAATTTTGCAAAAAACCCATCTATCCCACACTTCATGAGGCCTAGGTACATTATAAAAAAGCATAGAAATCCGGTGCCAAATTGTTAGATTAGTAAATTTACGTTGGGTTTTGCAGGAATTGAAGGGGGCAACGAACCAATCTTCAATCTCAAGGTATATATGCCACTGAAATTTGTGCATTAATGTCTTGAAAATTACCTCCCTTAGCAGAAAGAAACTCTTCAGAGCAGTTATTTAAATACACACGTGTTCGATCAGGGTTATATTTTGGGAAATCCCAGCACGGATAGAGGAATCGATCAGGGCGCTTTTGTGCCCCATTCATATAGGCTGAACCTTATACCTGTTGAACTCTATGAGGTGATGATCTGTTTACTAAATACCTACATAGCTTCTTCGATTTCTTCTTTCTAACTCACTTGGGCATTAATTAATTGTAATTAATGTGAATGACTAAGTTGTTCTTCTTCTTCTTCTTCCTTTCTTTTTTTTTTTTTTTTTAATGAAATCTCCTGGCTCTTTTTGGTGTTACAGTCAGTGAAACAAAGTTGCGGAGGAGCTTTGCAGGCTTATGCATATCCGAGCAATCCTAAATGCCAAAAAGATATTGAAGCAGTAAGATCGGTACGGTAAACTCTAATGCATATATATATATATATATATATATATGAGAAATGATCCAGTGCATGCGACTGCACCGTGCAGTCCATGCACTGTGGGCCCCACCTGATCATAAATAGAAAATCCACCCCACCCATTGTATTTAGAATTGTTCACTTTATTACCATACCAATTTTCATCCAAATCCAACATGTGTGTAGTCTCCATCTTAAAATGGTGTAAAATCAACGTAATAAAATAGTTTAATGTAAATATCAAGTTAAAGTGATTTTTTCAACATCTAAACCGTCTAAAGTATGATTTATATATGAATAAATGAGTGTATAAAGTTTCATTACAATCTAATATGTGTGGGGTCCATTTTACAGCGGACTGCACAAGATCGGATCTCTCTCTCTATATATATATATATATATATCGCCACCGACGCCATGCAGTTGTGATTTACCGGCAATCAGTAAAAAATATTTTTTTATTTTAAAATTTTTTATAATTTATTTGATATTTAATTTTTTAAAAATTAAAATAAAATACCGAATAAATTTTTAAAAATTGTCGAATTCATAAGATAAAAGATTTAAACAATGCTTGCATATTTGTAAAAAAAATTTGACAGAAATATTTTTTTTTTTTTTTTTTGATAGGAGACAGAAATATTTTTTGGTTACCCGTAAATGCAACCTGATATAAACACACGTCTTACTTTATTAGAAAGGCTCGTACATGGATCTATTGAGTTGATTTTTGAGATTTGCAGAACATTGGAGGACTAGAGATTACAAATATTTTGGAACCCCCTTGCGCCTTTGCATCACCGAAGCCCCCTACAGTGCCACATGCAAGACTACTAGATGAAAATTCAAGAGAGCTACATCTTCCAGACCCTCTTCCTCCCTTTGGCTGTCGAGTATCTTTCTTTTCTTAGCGCTCATCTCGTTTCCAATTAGTGCATGTATGTGCAAGTTTGAAATTTCATCCCAACTAACTATCGATTTTTGGCAGGCATATTGGCATTTGTTATCAGCTTATTGGGCTAATGATGCAAATGTTAGAAAGGCTCTCCATGTTTCTGCGGTACATGACAAACCTTTCTAGCTACCAATCTTGCTTATAAGTCATTCGAGACTCAAGTTGGTGTATTTTCCTAATCTTATTTGCGAAACTTTAACACCTCTATTTCCGTGGACAATGGTTAGTGAACCATTACAAGTTGGCAGCTATAGCTGGCCTGGCCTTGTGAGGAAAATGAACCTTCATTAGGGTGCTCTGCCAGCAATCATAATTCATACACGTGCAGTCCACGTTTGGTGATTTAGACCATTAATTACAATTGTAATTTTAATTGCCCAACACCCTACCATGCAACAAGCCAATAACACAAGTATAAAACCCCCGTTTTATCCAAGCCAGGACCAAGAGGCCTTGTTCTGTTTCAGATCAAATGTCCTGCTCTGTTCTACAGTGATTGCTGGTCAAAATGAAGATTTTAACAGTTTGATTGCCACACAGAAGAAGACGGGGGAATGGAAACGTTGTGACTATAGTATACCTTACGTCAGAAATGTGAATAGCACCGTTCATTACCATCTCAAATTGACCACGAAAGGCTATCGAGCTCTCATATACAGGTGAAGTCACATCTATACCTTTGGCCAACCAAACTATTATGTGTTTCAACACCAATATATATTAGTTATCATATGTTTGTCAATCAATTCCCACATGCATGCAGTGGCGATCATGATATGTTAGTGCCAATTGTTGGCACAGAGCATTGGATAAAATCTCTGAATTTCTCTATTGTTGATGATTGGCGACCGTGGATAGTTGACGGCCAAGTTGCTGGGTAAGTCCTGCCTCCTCCATCACTTGAAATTGTACTTCCGTCATTCAACAAGCTCTCCAATTTCACGGCTAGCCAGAGGGCTTAATTATTGAGTATTCCTGGATTCTTTTTTTTTATTCTGCTATTACATCATATGACATATTTTTATTATTATTTGGATTCACAGGTATACAAGGGCTTACGCTAACAATTTCACTTTCGCTACAGTAAAGGCAAGGAATTATTCATTTTATTTTTATGTGATTTTGGATGAAAATGAAAAAAAGAAAAGAATAAGAAGATATATGTAATCATTGATCGATCTTATTCATTTTGCAGGGTGCAGGGCACACAGCTCCAGAATACATGCCCAAGCAATGCTTCGCCATGTTCCAACGTTGGATTTCTCATAATCCCATATAATTTTCTCGCATTATATAATATATATACATAAGGCGATCGACGCCAAGTAACTAGCTAAGCCATTCAATTTCTAAACGGTATTTGCCCTGGAGATTTTCCTTTCAGGTTTGAAGTGTACTGTTGACCAGTCGGTGCTTTTTTGTTATTCTTTTCAGTCTAAATGATATCCTTCTTGGGCGGTTCCATGTATTCTATTCTGCATGCATAGATATAAATTATAATTTAATGTTTTGTCGCTCCGATTTAGCCCACTTAAGGATTGAATTAAAATTTAATCTATTTAGTGGATTTAAATTATTTATTAATCTATAAAGTCAAAATTTATGCAAATCAAATATGTATATGGACCCCAACTATTACAAAATAAATTCAACGTAACAAAGTTATTTAATTTATATATGGACTATTTTAAAGTTATTAATTTAATATTCAAATTATCTAAAATATTATTTTTATATATGAATAATTTATAAAATATTACAATATTCTAATGCTTGCATTTATACTTAGTAGTGGATCCAGGACCTCTGGCCAGCGGGGGCAAAGTTTATTCTTTGTTTTAAAATTTTTATATGTTAAAAATAACTTTTTATATGAGGACAAGTTAATTTCGGTTTTGATATTTGTTTAAGCAATTCTATTTAAAAATTTATGTGCATCATCTTGTTCACTATTTTCTTGAAGGAAAGACCGGTGATTGATGTGGACTCTCTTTTCAAAAATTTATCCATATCTTTTAAAAGAAAATTATTTAAATTAATATTCTTTATGTAATTATGTTTATATACTTTATACAATTCATTTGCTACTAAGTTTTTTATTTGAAAGAATAATTATATTCGAAATTAGAATATTAAAAGTTTCTACTGTTCCTACTTCACCTTTGCCCATTGGGGTGATTAAACAAAAATTCAATCGCCAATTGCATTTAAATTATTTGTTTAATTATGGCATTAACTTTCTTTTACCTCAAATATTTGTATGAATCCATTTTCTAAAGTGATAACAATGTAAAACCAATTTGATTTATATAACTATTTTAAATTGCTAATTCAATATCTAAAAATATTTTTCAATATAAATAAATAGTTTGATAAATTATTATGATATTTCAATAAATTTATAAATGGACCTAGGTTTCAGTGAATTTAAATTATTCGTTTAGCAAAAGCATCAAGTTTCATTCACCTTCAAATATTTGAATGGGCACATCTAATAAAAGTAATAAAAATGTAAAAATGGTACTAGTGATAAATATTTACTTTATTTTTCTATTTCAAAAATGACTCTTCTAATAATCATATTTCACACCTAAGGAAAGGATTACCGATAAGCTAATAAAGATAGATTAAAGAAATTTTTTAATACAACAATAAAATAAGGGTACATTTGTGTGGTGTAAAAAAATGAAGAAAAAATTTATAATGAAAATTTAGAAAAAGTAAGGGAATCATGTAATATAATAAGGACAATGATTATAAACACAAAGAATAGAGATAAAATAGATATGACAATTGTATAAAAATATGAAAAATTATTACAATGTAAATGTAGTAATAAAAGGTAGATTTATTAGTTAACATATCAAAGCATATCAGAAGACATATAGAAATAAGTGATGATATTTTTCATGTTTTATTAAATGCACTCTAAATCTGTTTAGTCAAATGTAAGATTTTTTCATTTATTTCTACATACAGTTTAATATAATTTAATTTATCAATTATTATTCCTACATTTTAATTATTTTCATATTTTATAGAAATATCTTATTTAGTTTATCTTATCTCTTCTTAACCATTACTATATTTTTAAAAAATTCACAAAACTTTTTTTATTTTTTAATCTTTTATCCAATGAACTAAAATTTTTAAAATATATTGATTTGATATAAGAAATAATCGAATAGCATTTGGAAGTCCAATACTATTATTAATTAATGAAGCTTCCATAGGTCGTGTTGCATGGAAAAAAAAATCCATCAATTTCAACCAAAATGCAAGTCTCTAAGTTATACTTACAACATATATATATATATATATATATATATATATATATTTTCAAATAGAAGTTACAATTAGACAATAATAACGTGATTGTTTTCAAAAATTAAAAAATTGATGTATTATGAATTATAATAATCTATATCTTTCTTTTTTTGTTGGTAATGTATGATATAATATTTAATATTACAAATGAAGATACACTAAGCTTCTGCAATCTTAGAAGATAAGAGATAATATTACATTTTATCAATCTATATTTATCGCTCGAAAAATTTAAATTTAAAAAAGAAAAAATAGCGTGCTCTTTTAATTTCAGTATGTCATAAGAAGAAGTGAGATATGAAGCTGTGAAAGAGAGAAAATAAGTTGAGAAAGAAGTCTAGCTTGAGAAGGAAAGTAAAGATGATAATAATACATCCCAAATCGCTATTAAATAGAAGTTGTAAGTTGCAATAATGAATTACAAGAATAAAAAAAACATGCTTCTTGTAAAGAGAATATTATTGGAATCAATGAAAAAATAAATAAAAAAAGAATCTTGATAGAAACAATGTTAAAATGGTAAAAAAAAAAAAGTCTTTGCAATAAGTGCATACAACATACGGTTGAGTAAATGCACGGTGCTATCTTAATAAAATCAAGGCCAAAAATGTAACAAAAATATCTATAAAATAAACACATTAAATTACGAGATTTTAATGAGGGTGGGAGCAATAAATTCTGGTTAGCGGGGATAATAAAGTTTAACAAGTGGGGGCAATCTTAGAAAAAATATATTGTATAACATATAGAGTAACATTTTGTAAATTTCAGCAGGGGTTTACGTGGATCCGCCACTGAGTATACTCACACGGTAAAGTTATAGTAATTTTTCTCGTGGGAAGAGCTTCCTATGGAGTGGGGCATCCGAGCGATAGTGCGACAGGGGCATCCTAATGGAGCAACGTTTCTCTTGGTTGGTTCGTGCTTCCCGTACAGATTCAGGTTAAGAACATATGCGGTACGCCGGGATCACGTGTTCGAAGTTTGAACCGTGACACTGGGCTACCACGTTTTTAATTTATTGCCTGCCCGATATTATAGGATGTTTTCCAAATAAACCCAAAATGAAAGGTTGCTTTTTAGAACTGCCTGTTGAATTCAATACTTACTGGGTTAGTGTGAACCTACCTCAGGACAGTTGATTCCACACATGGGCATGCATGCTGCTATCCGATCCAAGATTTGATTCTTGTGGAATGCAAGGTCATTGAGCGTCAGCTCTGGCCAAATTCCAAAAAAAAGAAAAATAAAATTCTTGGGTTAGCGGGTCGCAGTCACATGGGCGTGCCATTAATAAGCGTCCTATCCATTTGATCAATATGCATGCATGTATAAAGGTGATTGATTGTACGTCGCTGCCTCGCGTGCCTCTGTAACTATCTTCAGATATAATCATCTTAATTTTTAATCAATTTTATACAGTTATTCACACATGAATACTATCTATTTTAACCTTATTATTTTTATTTCTCATACTTATTTCTACCATTTCACATCATTTTTTACTTTTCAAATATTTTTATACTTGACCTCCTTCTTGAACGCCGGCGCCCCGTGACAACAGTCAGCTGTAAGTTCACGCCCATGCACTCGTACGGGCGAATCCCACCAAATGGTCCATCCATTGACCTGAGTTTCTTAGGCCAAATCAAACCAGCTATATCAAATTTTCTTTTTTCTTCATCTTCTTGTTCTTTTATTTTAATACTACCGCTCTCTTGAATTACCAGGCAACTAACTTGGGACGACTACTTGATAATTCCAAGTGGTGACAAACTTTTCTTCTTTTTTTTTTACCCCATCACTCGGCTGATTTGATAACACCATGCGGTCTGCCTGTCTTGGCACGCACTTCATGCAGTGTTATTGCTGTGGACCTATGAAGGACAAAAGAGAGGAGGGAAATGGGGGTGAGTTCCTCACAAGCTAGCTATGGCGTGAGCCACAGTAGAAACCTCAAATCTTATTCCCATTTTTATTACAGCCGCTGAAATGTTGCGCCATGGTTCTAAATTCCTGAAAAGCCCAAGCAAAATTCACTCCCGTATATCGGTTAGTCGGTTACAGTGCATGGCAGAGATCCCAAACTTAGATGCATTAACTCAGACAGTGGCGGAACCAGTTCCCACCGAAGTCATTGGGAACTAGCCCAAAAATTATTGTTTTAATTTTATTTTAAAAATCCCACTGTAGATAATGTTTAAAATATAATTATAACCATTCACAGCAAGAATCAAATAAATCAGATATTATAATTATCTTAAATAAGAAAAATAAAAAAATTATGTATTTTGCACATAAAAAATAATATGCAATACTTTTACATAAATGATCTTCTCAAACCCATTGGAAATCCGGCTATTTTCAATCGGTCCAAACACTTACTTTTTTTATAAAAAAAAATTATAAACATATTAATCTAGTTATGTTTAATCTGTAAATCAAAATTTACCATTTTTAGAGATGCGTATATATTTATTTTTGATTTTTAAATACAGGAGTATCTAAGTATTTAAAAATAAATATACACACATTTTCAAAAATAGTACACTTGTATTCAAAAATCAAAAATAAATATACACACATCTTCAAAAATGGTAAACTTTGGTTTATAGATTAAATATAATTAGATTAACATACTTATAAAAAAATTTCAAAAAAAAACAAAAACCAGTAGGTGTTTGGACTAGTTGGAAATAGCCGGATTTTCAACGGGTTTGAGAAGATTATTTTACGTACTTCTATCAACAAAAAGGGACTTTTTAAGACTCATCTAGATAATATAAAGGTGTATAACGTTTTAGATTATATTAATACTGTTATAGATATCATTTATAATCTAAAACTATATGTATCATTGATATACTTCAATCATGGTTTTTTTTAATTAATATCGTCTGAATTATTTGATTTTCACCATATGCGTTCCAAATTTTAGTTAAAATAATATGTACGTGATATTTTTGAAACAAAATCAAACAGCAATTTTTGGGATGGTTCCTATTCAGAGCTGTGGAACTGAGATTCCACAGAAACCGTCCCCAATTTTTTAATGCCATTGAGCATGCTGCATTGACTTGATATTTAAGAGCTCCTTAAGTCATTGGGTGGAGTAGATTAACTAGGCTGTCTTTATAACAGAAGTAATCCTAAGAAAGACTAGGGAGTTGACGTGATAACTCAGGAGTGTTTGATTACATCAAAAACATTGTAAATTATAACTTTTTAATCTAAAATTTTTCACTCTTCAAAATTATCTTTATTTTTTAAAAAAAAAATCACTTATTCCTGTATAACTACCTTACTTTTCAATCATTTTTACATAATTACTCATATATATAATCTACTTTATCTTAACTTTATTTTCTTTACTAATCATCATTATATCTATCATATCAAATTATTTTTCGCATTTCTAACACTTTTATACAGAAGTTTTTTCGTCAAAAGTTTTATCACTTCTTAAATTCGCCCTTAGTGAAAACTCAACTCTCTTCATAATTTACGAAAAATGAGGGAAAATGGAAACAAATTGATTAAGTTTGACTCGATGAATTAAGTCAACTGTTAAGACTCAATGACTTAGGTAATTTGGTTCTCTCAATGGCACGTAAAAAATTTCTACAGAGTCATATCAGGTTGACTAACTCTAACAACTTAGTTAACAAGGATTAATTCAGTAAGTTAGGTTGCAAGATGCGTGGATTCAATAAGTTAGATTTAGATATCTTAATTGTCTTTGAGAAATTTGGAAAAAGTAGGACAACTTAGCGAGTAAGACAGGTTAACAGAGTTGCCCAGGATTATGGTTGAAATGGCATTGCGGATCAATTGGTTGGGGCTGATTTTCTCTTACGACTGTAAATAGAGTTAGGTTGACTTGGTTTGGAGTTTGAATGGTGGTTGGCACGCCATTAGCTGGCCTTGTTGAGGAAAATGAAGCTTCATTATGGTGCTTTGGCAGCATACCTTAATTCACACAGTGCAGTCCACGTTTGGTGATTTAGATCATTAATCACGATTGCAATTTTAATTATCTTAATTGCCCGACACCGTACCACGCAACAAGCCAATAATACAAGCATTTTATCCAAATCGGAACCGAAAAGCCATGTTCTGTTTCAGATCGAATGCCCTGCTTTGTTCTACAATGACTACATATTTGTCTTCAATGAAGATTAGCTATCCAGAAGGCTGCAGGGGAGTATGCTCCTGGTATATGAATAGCACTGTGCATTAGTCATTACCACTTCAAATTGGCCACCAAAGGCTATCGAGCTCTCATATACAGGTGAAGTCACGTATACACCTGCCGTGCTGATAAGGGGCGCCGTGGTCATGGGTTTCCATCCCGTATGGGAGTTTTGTGCCTTTAGCGGGAGTTGTGGTCTCCCACATAAGAAGTATTTGGTTTTTTCCTTTGCCAGTAATAGTTTGAAGTTGATTTGTGCTTTATAATATAAAATGAGAGGAAAAAAAAGAAGTAGAAACTCTTAAGCTTAATTGTAATATGAATTAAGAAGAAATGTAATTTTGTAAAAACATCCAAAAAAAAAATTAGTGTGTTTTCGTGTGGAAAACAACCCGGAATTAGTTAGCACCAATATATATTAACGATCTTATGTTTGTCAATCAATTGCAGCATGCATGCAGCCAATTGTTGGCGCGCAGCATTGAATAAAATCTCTGAATTTCTCCATTGTTGATGATTGGCAACTGTTGTTAGTTTGACGGCCAAGTTGCTGGCTAAGTCCTTCTCCCTGCTCCTGTCACTTTGAAATTCATCTTGCCTTCATACAGCAAGCTTTGTCTGACAGATTACACTGTTATTTTGATTGCTAACATGCGTAGGTTTTGGTAAAACAAAAGCTCAAACATAAATTATTTTTTTTAATGAGATAATATAAAATATTCTGAATCAGATGGATATTCCAAATAAAGACTTTCAGTGGGTTAGATATTGCAGATTTTTTTTTTTTTCGAATCCAGATATGGCAGATAATCAAACGTGCATAATTCAAAAGGTGGGAACACGTGACCCCACTTTTGTCCTTACAAATTTCTGCGCAGAGCCCAACCCGATCAAGAGAAACGTGTCTCGGATAACCCTATCTTACAACTTTTGTCCTTATTTGAATATGTACTCGTGATACCAGCCACGATTAGTACGGGGCACAGCCCGTGCAGCAGGGACACTTCATGGTGTATTTAACCAATTTTTAATTTTTTTTTGAAAATTTTTTTACACAACTATTAATTTAAGTATATTTAACATATGTATCAATTTTTACTATTTTTGAATATTTTCAAATTTTTAGCGATTTTTAAAATTTTAAATTACTAAAAATGCTACTAATTTTAAAAATTCCAAAAAATAGTAAAGATCGATAAAAGCATGTTAAATATATTTAAATTAACAGTTATGTAAAAAATTCAGAAAAATAAAAATAAAAAAAATATTAGCACAAGAGTGCACCCAAACGAAATGCACCTAGGTACGTAAAATTCTGACTCATGAGAGCCATTAATTATTTCAACAATACAGTCCATGCCCTTTGCTTGGATGGAATGAGTATAGTACAATATTTTGGGACGAAATCTTATTGGAAATGAATAAAGATGTATTGGATTAACTAAATATGTATTGAGATATAAAAGATTTATTGTAGGATTATTTCATCTTATTCCATCATAGGATAATACTAGCTATGAATATGCTCCACATGACTTCACTACCAACCATCTTGCTGGTGGTTCGATCATCATACGTGCTTGCACAAGACAATTAAAAATTGTTTGTACTCCCATAGGCTAACATTTTTTTAAAAAATTTAATGATTAATTTTAAATAGGATCACAATTTATATCCGTATTTATAGACATGACCATACATTTATAAAATATTATAAATGACCATACAATTCATTTTTTAATTTCAAATATGATAATGCTTTTAGATCTAGTTAGATAACATGGTAAAAAAATTTTAAAATGATAAAAATGCCGTTATCGTTTCTTTTAAAAGGAACAATATGCACACATGAAAGTGATTAAGTCAACTTTTATTTCATGTTTTTATATAATTTCATTAAATGGTTGTTTATAATATCTAATCAGAATAGCTTTTTTTTTTTTATTTTCTGCTGGGATAATATTATAATTACACATTACTTTTAACGTAAAATTTTATATTATTGTTATATTTGGAATTAAAGATAAAATATGGAGTCATCTATGTCATTTTTATAAAATATAGTCATATTGGTAAATATAAATATAAGTAATGTGTATTTAATGTATAAATAAAGTATTACTATTTTTGAAAATGTGCTTATATATATATATATATTTTTTTGGAGGTTTAAACGTGGGGAATTTTAGTCATATTTAACCATAAAAATGACTAAAATACCCTTATTTTAAAAAATTCTAAAAATATACATATCTCCAAAATAATAAAATTCAATTTATATATTAAATCACGTAAATTATTAAGTTTCTAAAAAAAATTAAAAAGGGTGTTCGAGCCCGGCTAACGGGATGATAAGTTGATAACTCTCCAGTATTGGCCTCAGTCTCCTCGTTGCAAACCGCACCTCGATTTTCCAGCATTTCAAATGGAAACGAAATGCATGCGTGCCATCAGTCCATTGATCATTTTCTCGGTTCCAGATGTCCTTAGATTCAAGCATCGAATATCGATATTGCCACACGGCGTCCACCGTCCACGTTTACCTGCATGTTTCCGGGAATATTAAAATCCTCGTCGTCCCAAATAGAAGAGTTTTCAGTGCTTTATTAGATCGGGGATAATCGGACGCGCACCATTCGGCCCCGTGTAACGTTGAAATGTGTGATCCCGCTGCCGTGCCTCCCGCTTTTGTCCTCACCTAAATTAGACCTAGGGAAACTGGTGTTGGACGAGGGAGGATTAGGATGACTCTGTGGGCAGTCCACGCCACTGCTTTGGCCACGTGTCATGAGGCGTTCCTCTAATCATATCTTGTGAATATTTTATTTATCAGAGAATTACGGTTTATCTTCCTTCCTTCCTCGCTCTCTGTCCCTGCCAGCCTCCTTTCTCTCCGCCTCTTTTCCTTTCGATAGTTCTTACATGCCTGCAGCACGCTTCTTCTGTTTCTGTAGTTCTCAGTCCGATGAAATGTTCTTCCGATTATTGTATATATAATTATACGCGCCCAATCATGTCTTGGAGTATTTTTTTTATAGAAATGTTGGAGTATTTGATTTCGAGTAATTTTCCTAATTTTAATGACTACCACTCGTTGCATAATTAACTACGGAGATATATGTATTATCATCTGACCCATTTTTCTATTTTACTTAATTTTCATATTTATTTTGTTGACTTATTTCTGACAACAAGTGGAATTTATTATAATTGTATAAGTACAATATGAATAACAAATATATACTAACAAGAGAATGTTAACTCGATAAATAAATCCGAATTTCATAAGCCAAATTGCACCCCTAGAGCTACAAAACTGACTGGTTTATATTACTACATCAGATGTTCAGATGTAATTAATCTCTCACACCCACACATCTTCTAATAACCCTCTTGTAAATTATAATCTCCACGAGCAATGCTCACTTGCCAGATTGAGATTACCAATTCTAATCTTCCTTGCTCTGTCACAAATTCACAATCTGTCCATCTTACCTACAGTTCGACCATCGTGCTCGCCCGTGACACTGCTAGCTAGAATTTTTTTGCGCTCGCTCGACATAAACCACGAGCAGCAGCTCTTTTTCTGGGACTCTGATGAAATTCCTGGTCATTAGGTTGTCATGAGGTCCATTCACAATATCTGTTGCCATTTCTGATTGGCCCTCTGTTGATGATGCCCAAATATCTCTGCACTATCGTTTAGTCGAAATATACATACCTTCTCATCGAATTTTTTTTTTTTTTAAAAAAAAATCTCCGCCCTATCACCTGCACCTGCTTAATTTGAAGATCTATGAACTACAAAGTTTTTGTACAATAGATTGTACTAGACTACAAGAAAAAAGCGAGAAAAAAAAATAGACATTTTATATTTTATAGTATGTTTTTCTTTTTATTTTTAAAATATTTTTTCATTATTTAATTCTTTGTCATTTGCGTTATAAGAAACATATATCGAGTTTTTTTTTATCTTATTTCTTCTCAAAATTAAAGTTAGGAAACTTTTTTATTATACGATTCCATTATTGCTTATTTTATAAAAAAGATCAATTTATATTTTTATTCAATTTAAGCAATTTATTCTTATTACTCAATTTTCAAAATCTAAAAATCTTATTGACTGTTCGTTTTTCTTTAAAGTGAGCCTGCTGCCACCTAACATATGCAATAAGCACCGCATCAATAAAACTCGCCAAGGCGGAATGACTATAAGCCAATGTATTATTGTCAAGGGCGGGACAAGGGGAAATGACTATAAGCCCATGTACCTTAGTCCTTACGTTGTCTGAGGTGAAAAGACCAAAAGCCCCATGAATTATTGCGAAGTACGGGAGAAAAGCGTAGTTTTTCAGTTTCTACCTGGTTCTTAAGGTGCCTATGAATTTGGTAGGGCTCCGTCCAAGCATATCTCCTCTCCATTTCTCATTTATACTTCTATTTCTCTTTAGCCAGCGCCCGTGGTGCTACGTGAAGGAAGCATGCGGGGAGAAAGGTTATGTACAACATCTCCCAACAGTTACCTTCTTCCAAAGCTCTTGGCTTGGCTATCCTTTCTTCCGCTGCTCGTAATATCCCAATCGAGGGTCAGATATCTTCCTGGATTTGCTGGCCCCTTACCTTTCTTCCTCGAAACCGGGTATATGTGTTTCTTTCTTACCATCTCCTTCGTCCTCCGGCTGTATATATATACACACACACATTACCCATTATCAATATATATTTGTGGATTGCAGGTACATAGGCGTGGGAGATTCAGATGAACATCAGCTGTTTTATTACTTTGTGGAGTCGGAGAGAAACCCAAAAGAGGACCCTCTTCTGTTGTGGCTAAATGGCGGCCCCGGCTGCACTGCCTGGACCGGCTTTGCCTACGAAATAGGTTCCTACAAAATCCTATAAACCTACTAGTATACTCCAACCTTCAAGTTATTTTTTGAATTATTAAAATAATATGGTTGGTAATAGTAGGAGGATATGGGAGAGGGCATTGTATGAAAAAAGACGTAAGTTGATGGGCTTGGGCTGAGGGTTATAAATATGGCAAGGAACCGATGATGATGGGAGCTTTGAGTTTTGAGAATATCCTTTTTTGATGGTTTATATTTACATGCATCTCAACACATATTATATTGTAGTTCAGAGATATTCTTACAAACAAGGAAATACATAATTTCTCCAAAGAAATCTGGAGACACAGCTCCACTAAAGAATTAGGAAGAACAGCTTCCACCCAGCCCAAGGGAGACAACAGCTCCCACTCTACCTCAAAGGGAGACCACAGCTCCCACACCATTTTTTTCCGGGCCGAAATCCCCACGTGGGATTCGAACCCACGACCTGTGCTAAGGGGCCCAACGCCCTTGCCACCTGCGCTAGCCACATGTGACCGTTTTGAGAATATCCTGAGTTATTGAGATAGTACAGAGAGTTAGGATTAAAAGATGGAGAGAAAGATCCTTTGGGACTCGATGTTTATCGTTGGGATTTTGTGATTGAGATATAACTCAACTGCTATCATTAGATTGTAATTCGCAGTTTTTTTTATTTTATTTTTTGAGCCAGAGCCCAGTGCTCACGGCTGGATGCGATTGTAATTCGCAGTTGATTCTAATAAAGTCATTGTTTTTTGCAATTCGGTCGGGATTGTTGGTTTGGATCTAACATAAAATTTGGAATTACTGTAGGTCCATTGTATTACGAGAATGCCCCTTATGATGGTTCTGTTCCAACTTTGAAGTTAAGAGAACACGCCTGGACAAAGGTACCCTTTACCTTTATTATTAACCATATTCCTAATTTCGTGCATTAATGAAGTTAGAGAATGGTCGTTTATTTCCCTTGTAACTAATGCGGCAATGATATGTATCTATATTTTTTTCTTCAGATGGCCAACATCATCTTCCTAGATGCACCAGCTCCCACAGGATTCTCATTCTCAACCACAAATAATTACGATAGTGACGACATAAGCGATGCAAAAGAAGTCTACCAGTTTTTAGTGAAGGTTAGTACCCATCTTGTGGCATCGTGGAGACTAGACCCTAGCTACAACTTTTGCAGAATTGCATGTTTTCTGTCATTAGTGTGAATGCTGGGATGCGCCAATAGGTGTTGTCAAAAGCGAGCCTGCTTGGGTGTGACATTGATACCCGTATGGAAATCGTCAGATCCTATTCCTTTTCCTAGATCATGAAATTTGATGGATTGGGATGGAAATCGGATGAGATTTTACAATATTTTTTTTTTAAAATTTTCCGATGATGCACGACGACCTTACTTGTATCCAATTGAAAAATGGAAAAAGGATTTTCCAATTTAACTTTTAATTTTCAATACTTAACAACTTTATTTCCGCTCAACTGAAAATTGGAAAAGGTTCTTTTGAAATGAAAAGATCTCACGGCAAAATTTTTACTTTTTGGCAGCTAAAAATTTCTTGTAAAAGATTAAAATTTGGTTGCTAAAAATCCTTCGCTTATCATTTATAGCATATGTCATATTGCAACCATCAATAAAAAATTTGGTTGCCAAATAATCATAGTTTTTGTGTTTAGGTAATGAAATTTTGATTTGATTGCTAAAACATTATTATAAGCAAAAAAAATTTCTTCACCAATAAAAACATCATTATAAATAAGTAAAATTTTTCTTACCTATAAAGGAACCATAAGGAAGGAAAATTTTCCTTACATAAGTACCCTTCTTGCTAATAAGGATTGTGAAAAGTGTATTTTCTTGCTGTATCTCATTTTATTTCCATTTAATTGGATGATACACCGGCCCTTAGCATGAATGCAATGAGGGGTTGTTCCTGTTTGAGGTTGACTAAGATACCCATATGGAAATTTGCAAAGAAGAATAATTTTGTTAGCCAAAGCTAAATAAATAGCTTGCTTAGCCATCTCAAAATTTCATTTAAAACACTTTATTTTGCTTTTTTCATACATTTATTTCTAAGTATATTTAACATATAAACTAAGTTTTAACATTCTTGGATAATTGTACATTTTTTTAGATTTTTAAATATCTATGTGTATATGTATTTAAAATACTCTTATGTTTAAAAATCTCAAAAAAATATATACAAATAATTAAAAATGGTAAAATCTAGTTTATATGTTAAATACACTTGGATAAATAAGTATATAAAGAAAAAAATATTTTAAATAAATTTTTTAAGGGGGGCTAAGGCTAACAACGTCACCTCTCATTTGCAAAATGACTGGCCAACTTCTTCTCACTCTATCACGCATATAACACACTTCAACCGATCTAAACAGCGTGGAACTTCATAAGTATACATCACATCTTACAAATGATGCCGCTGAAAGTTCTTCCTGTATTTTTAATTGCTGCAGTGGTTGACGGATCATCCACAGTTCTTGTCCAATCCTTTTTACATCACCGGTGACTCTTATAGTGGGCTAGTTCTTCCAACCGTGCTCGATGAAATAGTAAATGGTAATTCTCTTTAATGATTTATATGCTTTTGTAGCCAAAGAGAGCAAGTTCTAATTTCCCTTTTCACGTATACTTTTGCGGTAACAATTTACAATTTGACAAAATTACATGGACTATTCGCTAAAAGCCAAAGTGCCCCATCCTTCACGCAGACGCATCAGAAACAACGCTTGGGTCTTCACACTAGTAAATTTACTTTGGTAATTGCAGGAATTGAAGCCGGCAAGGAACCACTCTTCAACCTCAAGGTATATATGCCATTGGAATTCGTGCTCTAATTTCTTGAAAATTACAAAATACATGGCAGAGGAACTCACTTAAAACTCGGGTAGCAAAATTTACAGAGGAACTCCTCAGATCACTCATTCGATTACCCATGTGTTCCATCAGGGTTATGTCTTAGGAAACCCCAGCACGGATAGAGGAATCGATCAGGGCGCTTTTGTGCCCCATTCATATGGGCTGAACCTTATACCCCTCGAACTCTACGAGGTGATGATCTGTTTACTAGTTATTACATACCTACCTAGTTTCGTCAATCCTTCTTCCAGCTCACTTAGGAATTAATTTACTGTAATTAATGTGATGACTAAGTTCATCTCCTAGCTCTTCTTGGTATTACAGTCGGTCAAACAAAGCTGCGGGGAAGCACTGGAGAATTACGCATATCCAAGCAATCCTAAATGCAAAAAATATGTTGCAGCGGTAAGAAAGGTACGGTGAAATTTACTGCCCACCCCCCACCGCATGTATCTGATCATTTTAGGCCGAACCGCTCCAAGAATATTTTTTTAAGTTTTTTTATTTTTTTAATTGAATTGTTAATCTATATGTATTTAATTATAAACTAAGTTTTACCATTTCTAAAACGCATATATATTTATTTAAATTTTAACATGGATATTTTAGTAATTTGAAATTGTTAAAAATAGCTAAATTATTCCTAAGTTTAAAATTTAAAATGAATATATACACATTTTTAAAAATGATAAAACTTAGTTTATATATTAAATGCATTTAGATTAACAATTTATAAGAAAAATTAAAAATCAAAAATTAATATTTTTGACCTGGTCTCAAATGATGGGACTTGGGGTAAAAGATCATGCACCTATATATATGCACCTTGCCTTATTAGAAAAGCTTGTGCGTGGATCGATTTAGCTGAAGTTTAAGATCTGCAGAACATTGCTGGAATTCCGATCGGATATATTTTGGAACCCTCTTGTCCCTTTGCATCTCCAAAGCCACCTACGGTGCCACATGCACGACTACTGGATGAAAATTCGAGAGGGCTACATCTTCCGGACCCTCTTCCTACCTTTGGTTGTCGGGTATCTTTCTCCTCTTAGCTCTTCCCCACTTTCCAACTTATGCGTGTATCTGCAAGTTTGAAATCTCATACTAATTGTTGGTTTTTTATAGGACTATTGGCATTTGCTGGCAACTTATTGGGCTAACGAAGCAACAGTTAGAGAAGCTCTTAATGTTTCTGAGGTAATATTCAAATGCACTGGCTCAAACTTTAGTTGTGCTTCTTCGATACCGCTGAACACGTTGCAGTAATTTTTATTTGATAGTATCTCAAGCCACTATTCAGAGTGGATTAACTAAGTTCTTTCTTATAACCATAGGAAGCTTAAGAAACGGATGAAGAAGTTGACTCAACGAGTTGGCTCACCGAGGAAATTTGATCTATGGATTACCCTTAAGAAACTTACGAAAATAGGAATCAAAGTAATCGAGTTTAGAAACTTACGAAAATAGGAATCAAAGTAATCGAGTTTGACCCAACAACTTGGTTCGAATCTTTTAATTATTCCTAAGAATTTTTTTTTAAAAAATAGAATTAGGTTGACTATATTTGATAATTTCTTGTGGGTATTTACAATTATTTCAACTGATATTACAATTAAGCTTCAAGATATTTTTGCAAATTTCATATAAAATTTTTACATATATCTAACAATATCATTAAATTCTTCATACGGTGTATACTCCTACAATAATGGAGAAACTGTTGTCACCACTTTCAAACTGCTATTGTTGCCGTTGCCAGAGTGCTCTCTTTATTATCTTACAAATTTCATATAATATTCTAATAAACATTTAATAATTTCACTAGATTCTTCATAAGGTAGGCAGTCCCACAATAATGGAGAGATTGATGCCGCCACTTTCACGCTGCTACTATTACTGGAGTGCTCCTGTTTTGAATAAAGGGAGAAATGCTCAAGACTGCAATTGAACTCACGTCGACTGCGTTTCTGTCGAACGAAGTTACCAACTAGATTTTATAACTTAGTTTATCAAATGGATTAACTAAATTTAACAATTTACCTAGCCAAAAGAGTTGACTTTGTATGTTCAATGGTCTAATTCTCTTAATTAACCATGTGTAAATTAGAAAGGATAGGACTAAGTTGTTATTGATTCCATAAATTAGATTTAATTCTTTTAATATGTGTGAGAAACTTAGACAAAGCAAGACTTAAAAGTAACTAGATTAGACAACTTGACTAGCAAGATAGGTTTACTTCGAAAATTAGACTATTCAATTCTCTTAATTGATCGTAAAATTTTTTTAAAAAAAATAGAACCAAGCTCACTAAATTTGACAACTTAGCCCGTAAGATGAGTTTAGTAAGTTGGGCAGTTTGATTATCTTAGTTAACCTATGAGGCACTTAGTAAGTTCTAAAAATTTGTACACTTATCAAATATAGAATTATATTTATATTAAATTTATAAGCTGAATGCTCTAAAAAATTACTAATTAGTGAAAGTAAAATACTATTAACTATAGCAAAACATTACTAAAATAGATATTGTAACAAATTTATTGGGCCTTACTGGAAATTCTATTTGCAACTTAAAATAGTAATTCAATTGAAAATTTTGAGTCAATTTTGAAATTTTCATATTTTAAATACTTATTTAATCTAAAATCTCATTATACCAAACTTAGATATTAATTATTAGAAGATGTTTTTAAAAAATAAATTAGAACATAATCATGTATAAATATGTACAATTTTTGAAAAGAAAATGAGAATAAGATTTAAAATGCCTATTATTTTTAACAAATGAATATATGTGGAATGAGGTGGTACATGGTTAACTTGCTCTGGCCCTCTTCTTTTAAATTTGGGTAAAAAAAAGTTTCAACCTAACTACTTCCATCTCGGCTTATGAAAATATTGATTTAGCCCGGTAAAAATGGAATGAGTTAAGGGCTGATCAAAGGTAGATCCAACGCAACTTGCACCGCACTTGTATACAAATAATTAACTCGTGGAATGGGCATACTTATCAAACCTTATAATGACTTATCACATCCTCACCACTCCATGGTGTGTGTTGGTTGTGTTTGTTGATAGCTATTGAGCATGGTGGTGAACCCCACACGAGGAAGAAGATTTACATGCACGTCCCTCAATTTTCTTAAATTTGTGCATTTAATCCTCAAGTTTTATATTTACATCAAATGACTTGAACTTGTGAGAACGTATAGTTATAGCCTCTTTACTAATGTGAAATCCTCACACTAAGTATTTTAACTTGAAGTGGCTAAAGTACAGATTTGTATTTTAATTTTTAAAATTAATATTTATAGCAAAAAATGTATTAAAAATCGCCCATAAAATTTTGAACACACAAGGTAGTCTATGTAAGACTTGAATAAAATCAAATAAATTTTTTTTGGTAATTTCAAGTAAATAATTAATAGTTCAGGAATTTAATGTTAGTGGTGTGACCAAAATTATGTATTTACTAAACTTCAAGTAGTGCAAATATGAAACTTATGGTCGAAAGTGAAAATTTAAGACATTTGAGGGAGCTGTATGCAAATCCCTCACTGGCAATGGGATGCCGTTTCTGGATGGGTTTCTACTTTCTGGGAATGAACGGCGGGGAGCAGATCCGTTTTCAGCGCGTGGTGCATGGATGACGGCGACGAGGGTTGCCCGATGGCTGATGAGGAGGATGACTTGCTGGTGGAGATCATTGGTTGGTCGGTATCTCGCTGCTTAACGGCCATGATTGTTGGGCGTGGCCGGCTTGGGTTCTTGCAGATCGGATTTAAACGTTGCCGCGATAACAATGATTTTCGCTGGCTGCAACTATGGAGGCTGATCGGAGGGCCGGCATCGTGAGCAGATCCGGCGTGGTTGCCCAGATCTTGCAGCAACAGTAGTGGCTGCCTGTTTAGATGGTGATGATGGGTTTGGCAGCGGCGAGGTGGTTCATCGCCGGAGAATACTCGAAGCGCCGCAGCAGAGGTTGCAGCAAGGGAATGCCTGGTCTGAAGAAGACGATTTGGGAGGCCGGAGTTTCAGGTTGGTGCGGAGCCGGCGGGATCGTGGTCGCAATGGTGTCTCCGATCGGTTGGTCGGGGCAGATTTCTCGTCGGATGATTGCCGGCACGCCGCTGCAAGTCGGCAGCCATGGCTGGCCTTGTCGAGGAAGATGAAGTCACGTTAATTATGGTGCTCCGACGGCCTCCCATAATTCCTACATCTGCAGCCCACGATTGGTGATTTAGACCATTAATTTTAATTGCCCGACACCCCCATGCAACAAGCATAAAACACCATTTCATCCAAGCCAGAACCCAAAAGCCGTGCTTTGTTTCAGATCGAATGTCCTGCTTTGTTCTCCTGTGACTACTTGTCTGCGATGAAGATTGTAACAGTTTGATTGCTATGCAGAAAAAGGGGGAGTGGATACGTTGTGACTATAGCATACCTTACATCAGAAATGTGAATAGCACCGTGCATTACCATCGCAAATTGGCCACCAAAGGCTACCGAGCTCTCATATTCAGGTGAAGTCACATCTATACCTTTGGCCTACCTAACTAGTATGTGTTTTCATGTGAAAAATAGCTCGTAATTACTTAACACCAATATTTATTAATTATCTTATGTCTGTCCATCAATTCCAACGTGCGTGCAGTGGCGATCATGATATGTTAGTGCCAATTGTTGGCACGCAGCATTGGATAAAATCTCTGAATTTCTCTATTGTTGATGATTGGCGACAGTGGATAGTTGACGGCCAAGTTGCTGGGTAAGTCCTCCTCCCTGCTCCTGGCACTTGAAACTATACTTGTCATCATTCAACAAGCTCTCATCTCATGACTGGCTAGAGGACCGCAGAACGTCTCCCATAGTATACCCACCAGATTTTTTTTTTTTTTTTTTTTAAAATAATAATTCTGCTCTTATAATATTGTATGGCAGATTTTTATTATTATTTTGATTTGACAGATACACAAGGACTTACGCCAACGACTTCACTTTTGCTTCAGTAAAGGCAAGGAATTACTCATCTTAATTTTTATGTGATT
This sequence comes from Annona cherimola, assembly GCA_030490835.1. Taxonomy (NCBI): domain Eukaryota; kingdom Viridiplantae; phylum Streptophyta; class Magnoliopsida; order Magnoliales; family Annonaceae; genus Annona; species Annona cherimola. The sequence goes on along the minus strand of CM059973.1, from coordinate 95,514,271 downwards.
TTGATGGAAATGGAAACAAAAAGATACATGTGCGATCATGGATCTTGTTCATTTTGCAGGGTGCAGGGCACACAGCTACAGAATGCATGCCCAAGCAATGCTTCGCCATGTTCCAACGCTGGATGGCTCACAATCCATTATAAATATATATATATATATATATGGAAAATAATTAAGTGCATTTAGATTGCTGGGTGGCTGGACCAGCCATTTAATTTCTACCCGATATCTGCTCCTAGAGATTTCTCCTCTTAATGTGAGGGTTGAAGTGTACTGTGGACAAGTCAGTTCTTGTTTTTCGTTATTCTTTTTAGTCTAAAATACCCTTTCTTTTTCTTCTTATCCTTCTATATATATTTTTTTTCTACGGGCATAGATATACGTGATAATTTAATATTTTGTTGGCGTAACCCAAAGCAACTCGCCCCAATATTCAATTAAACATGTGCGATGCTTTAATGCTTTAATTAATGATGCCGAGGATACTGAAATATTTATGCGTTGTGACTCCAATTTGGCCCATTGAAGACTAAGTCAAACTTTAATTGCATTTCAAATTATTTGTTTAATTATGAAGTCAAGTTTCCTTTAATCAAATATATGCATAGTTCTCTTCTATCAGAGGTTAAAATCAATGTAACGAATTATTTGATCGATATATTGATTTGAAAATTGTTAATTCAAGATCTACAGTAGCTAAAATATTATGTTTATATAAATGAATAATTTTATAAAGTATATAATATTTTAAAGCATATATAAATGGATTTAAGTATTTTTCACAATTTACTTATGTTTATATCTGTTTTTAAGCATGTATAACTGACCAAAGACTTGGACTAAATGGTTTTTGATAACATGATAAAATAAATGATGATAAACAAAGTGAGTAGACTGGATATTGAGTTAAACTATCAAAGTGAGCCACTATGAGTGAGAAATATTGAAATATTTCGCTGTTGTCGACATGACTAAAGCATTGTCCCTTAATATATGGCAAATTAACAGAAATATAAAAAATAAAAAAAAGAGTATTTTCAATTTATTTGCAATAACCAAACACGAACATTATCTATTCAAATATTATCGTAACCCAAATCCATAATAATATTGGCATAAAAGTAGTAATTTTTTAAAGAAATGGTATAACAAAAAACAATCAACATTAAATGAAACGATTCTTTGTATTCATGTCAATCAAAAGTAAAAGATTTACATTTATATCAACTGGTTTTTTTTATTTTCGTATTTATGCTAATAATTTTTAATATCTTATATCCGTATCGACTCTGATAAATGGAATCTAATGACTGTTAAATGCTCTTTTGAGTAGCCGGAAAGTTATAACTATACATATATCTATTGTTATGGATGCGGCATCCACTGTCTGCAACATTGCAAGGATCGACACCTCTGCCGATATGCTACAACGTGAATCATTTTGCATATAAACTCAGTTCTCTGTGCTTCCTATGTTACGCGTCCTCATTGGTGTGCAACTCCTCGTTGAAGTTACATATTTTCTCTCAATTATAAGAGTCCAAGATGCACTTTGAGATGCCCAGTGAAAGGTTTCAACATGCGATGAGAAGTCGTATGTTGCGATTGAATGCAATGTCCATTCTTCATTTGCTTTGTTTATTGGACTTTTATTATTGTTATTATTCTATCGTCCATCCTTCATCAGGTGCGGCATCATTTTCCTTATATCTTCAATTATAATTTTTGCCATGACATGTGATCAAGAATATATTCATAGTTTTTCTTGTTCATTGTTGACCCGAAATAACTTGTACTTAATTTATCATATATAACGAAATGAAGAATTTACCTTTTTGACGACGTTCTGTTGCAGATTTGCAAATAACTGATTGCAGCATGTCAATGAAAACTTTTCAATTGAAAACTTTTCAGGGTGTGTTTGTTTAGGACAAAAAAGTGTCAACTAAAACTTTTCAATTTAAAACTTTTCACTCTCCATAATTATTCTATTTTTAATTATTTTTTCACATTTTTCAATACAAAAGTCATTTAAAATTTTTTAATAGACAAGTGCTAAGAGCAAAGACATTATAATATATTAGGACATTAATTTTCGTGGAAACTAGCAACGAATATAAACATGAAAATGTTTTTAGCATTTTATGGGATGGTATTTGGAGACTTCATCATTATTTGTATAGTGATTTTTTATGATCTCATTTGGTATATTTTTATAAATTTATATATTATGGTTTTTTTAATGATCTCGTTCGGTATATTTTGATAAATATTACATCCGTTTAATGTGCGCATTTCATAGCATGCCTATTAGGAATGCCTCCTCTCGAAGGTAGCTGATAGCAATAAGACCCTTTCGTTGCTAATTGTGTCTATTGGCAACGAATTAGTTTTGTTGCTATATGTAGTAGAAATGAAAAAAAGTTAAAATTTGCAAAAACCTTAAATAGTTGCTAAAACTCATACTTTTAACAACCAATGTCCATTAATTATTAAACTTTAAATCAACTTGCTTGTACGACACTTTATAAGCATTAAAAATAAATATTTGTCTTTGAAGCACTTTGGTAAATTTAGACAATCGATCAAATTGATCATGAAATTAAAGCAACTGGATCGATTTTCATGTATCAAAGAGACCATGCTAAAATTTCATTTTTGTTCTGAGGAACGATTTTGTTAGCTTGGGCTAAGCAAATACTCCGCTTAATGCACTTCAGAAAACCTATTTATAAAATTCTTTTCTTTATACATTTATTTATCTAAGTATATTTAATATGTAAATCAAGTTTTTACCATTTTTTGATACGCGTCTATATTTTTTTTGAGAATTTTAAACATCTATGTGTATATATGTATTTAAAATACCTCTACTTTTAAAAATCTAAAAAAATAAAAATTCACAAAAAATACATATACATATGCAAAAATGGTAAAACTTGGTTTACATGTTAAATGTATTTAGATAAATAATTATATAAAGAAAAAAGTAAAAAAATTATTATAAATGAATTTTTTGAAGTAGGTTAAGCGGAACATTTGCTTAGCCTATACGAATAAGATCACTCTTCTTTTTTTATAGGACTATAAATCCTTGACAAATGCATCGACTCGTAAACTAATTTTAACTTCAAAACAATATTATATGAAAGGGAACGCTTAAATGGAACCCTTTTCTATATAAATTTTTTATTTTTAATATCTTCATATTTATAAAAAATCAACTCCATTTATTATACTTAATATCATTTATATTATCATAAAACTTCTTTGTTTATATAATGCCATTGTGAACAAGCTCCATCTAAAAAGTTATAATCAATCTAAGAAAATAATTTAATATTAAATATTAATTTTAAAATTATATTTTTAATATCTAAACATAGTAAAATATCGTTAGTTTATGGATAAATAATTCTATAAGTATTATTAATTGCATTTTAAGATATATGTAAATTGATCTAAGTATTTTTCATAATTTATACAATATATATTTTTCAATAAATATGGCTCATGCACATGCTTAATTTGAATGAAACTTGATTTTCTAATTAAATATAAAATAAATAAATTGAATTCTTCATCAAACTGCAAGATGTTTATTTTAAGTGTAGTTACGTATATGTACTTCTTGATACATATTTGTTTATTTGTTATGTGATTGAATGAGGAGGTTTTTATTTTTTTTATTGAATGACGAGGATTTTAGTATTCCAGGGAACATGCATGCAAACGTGGACGCCGTGTGGTAATATCGATTTTCTATGCTTGGATTGAAGGACATCTGGAATGGAGAAAATGATCCATGGACTGAAGGCACTCATGCATTTCTTTTCCATGTGAAATGTTGGAAAAATCGAGGTGCGGAAGTAACGAGGAGACTAAAGAGGTAAACATTAGAGCCTTATCATCCAGTTAGCCGGGCTCGAAACCCCTTTTTAATTTTTTTAAAAACTTATTAATTTAGGTGATTTAACATGTGAATTGAATTTTATTATTTTTAGATGTATTTATAGTTTTTAATTTTTAAATATAAGAGTATTTAGTCATTTTAATAGTTGAATATGGCTAAACTACTCTTATGTTTAAACCTCCAAAAATATATAGATACACCTTCGAAAATAGTAAAATTTTATTTATATATTAAATATTTCACTATATTAAATACATATGTATTAATAGGTTTTTAAAAAAGAGGTTAATTTTAAATATGACCACAACTTATATTTATATTCACAAATATAACCACATATTTATTAAAATGACATCAATAACACCATATTTTATCGTTAACTCTAAATATGACAATGTTAAAACTTACCTTAAAAGTGATGTGAAAGTATACTATTATTCCTACCTTAGGGTGTATTTGGAAAATAATAAAAATTTTAATAAAAATTTTTTTAAAGTAAAAGTTATAAAATTGTGTAATATGATAAGGATAATAATAAGGATTAAAGAAAATAAAATTAAAATAAATAGGTTATGTGTACGGATAGTTATGTAGAAATAATTAAAAAGTAGGATAGTAAAAAGATGTGAAAAATAATCTAAAAATATAGTAATTGTATAGATTAAAAAGTTTTAGTTTAAAAAGTTTTATGGACTGTGAAACATGCATTTAAAATAAAAGGAAGCTACTTTGATTAGATAGTGGGTATGTTTGAGAAGTTACAGAGCTTTTGATAAAAATTTTGTGTAAAAGTTTTTGAATTTATAGAAAATGATATAATATGATAAATGTAATAATGAAGAGTAGAGAGAATAAAGTTAAAATAGATAGATTTATTGTATGATAGTTGTGTAAAATGATTGAAAAATAATGCAGTTGTATAAAAAGATGCGAAAAAATGATTAAAAAAATATGATAGTTATATAAAATGAAAAGTTTTAATTGAAAAAATTCAGTCACTCTCATTCCATATTATCTAACTAGATCTAAAGGTTCTGTCATATTTAGAATTTACGAGTAAAATATATGGTCATTCATAATATTTTGTAAATATATGATCATATCAATAAACACGGATATGAACTGTGATCATATTTAAAATATAGGGTGTGTTTGTTTGGGATATAAACATGTCAACAAAAACTTTTCAATCTCCATAACTACTCTATTTTTTAATTATTTTTTCACATTTTCCTATACAAACTACACTATTTTTCAATCGTTTCTACACAACTATCTATACAACTAACCTATCTATTTTAACTTTATTTTTTTTATTTCCCATCATTACTCCTATTATATCATATCATTTTCTATCAATATGACAACTTCTGTCTCAAAAACTTTTGATCAAGGGTGTGTTTGGTTAGAGGTAAAATTTTTGATGAAAAGTTTTTGAAGTAGAAGTTGTCAAATTGATAGAAAATGATGTGATATAATAGGAGTAATGATGAGGAATAAAGAGAATAAAGTTAAAATAGATAGGTTAGTTGTATGGGTAGTTGTGTAGAAATGATTGAAAAGTATGGTAGTTTGTATAGGAAAATGTGAAAAAATAATTAAAAAATAATTAAAAAATAAAATAATTATGGAGAGTGAAAAGTTTTGGATTGAAAAATTTTAATTGATATTTTTTTGCGCCAAACAAACGCACCCCACAAATTTTAGCACCAGTGAAACACACCCGTATGAACTCATGTCGCGGAGGAAAAGTTTATGAACTCGTGTCGTAGAGGAAAAGTTTTCGCGACGCCAGGAGTGCGCGGGTAAAACCTGTCAAGTCGTCTCTGCAGTGCAGCAGGTCTTTCATACTGCAGCCTGTACGCAAGGTGTAGGGGCGTTGAAAGCAAAAGGAAAGAAATGGGTCTTTCATCTCACAGTCCGTACGCAATGTCTAATTCAAGTGCATTAATGTCATGCACATTTAGCGCCTGCAACGGTGGGCGCACAGACACTTTCTGGCTATCACGGGCGAGCACGTACTACAATCACATGAGCGCGGTGATTCCTTTAGGACAGGGCATGGATTGTACTGTTGAAGCAGTCCGCGGACCTAATTTTCCCATGTCTACTGCTGGCGTGGGCAAACAGTAGCCATGGAGTTCCCTAGTGGACAGTCTATGCCGCGTACTAATCCGTTTCTGTTCGTTGCTGATATCTCGTGTGGGAAGGACAAACGACACTTTTGTCTTGATGGGTTGGGGCTTCGTGAATCGTGTAGAAATTTGTGAGGACAAAAGCGGGATCACGATTCACGTCTTTCAACATTTGGAATCATGCACGTTTGATTCTCTGCAATATCTGGATTCAAAAAAATAAAAATAAAAAAAGGCATTTGCGTGCAATATCTGACACACTGAAAATCCGCTCATGTAAGATGCGCTCGGGTGCATTTAATTTTAATTAATTTATTTTTTATATAAAAGTTAATATAAGTACATTTAATATATGAGTCAAACCTAATTGACCACATCCTTCGTCCTTCTTAGGATTGTTTCTGTTGTAAAGAGAGCCTAGTTAATCCACTCTGCCAAATGACTTAAGGAGCTCTTAAATATCAACTTAATGCAACATGCTCAGTAGTATTAACAAATGGGAACGGTTTATGTGGAAACTCAGTCCCACAGCTCTTCATAGGAACCATCCAAAAATCGATATTTTGGTTTTGTTTCAAAAATATCATTGTACGTATTATTTCAACGAAAATTTGGACCGGATATAGTGAAAATGAAATAAATCAAACGATAGTAATTTTAAAAAAAAACCATGATAGAAGTATATCAATGGTACATATATTTTTAGATTATAAATGATATATAATAATATTAATATAACCTAAAACATTATATGCCTTTACACTATCTAGATAAGTCTAAAAAAGTCGCTGTATGTTGACAAAAGTATTGCATATTATTTTTATGTGCTAAGTATATAATTTTTATGATTTTCTTATTTAAGATAATTATAACATCCGATTTATTTGATCTTGCTGTGAATGATTATAATTATATTTTAAACAATATGTGCCGTGGGATTTTTAAAATAAAATTAAAATAGTAATTTTTAGGCTTGTTCCCATTGACATCGGTGGGAACTAGTTCAGCCACTCTCCAAAAAAATACACGCAATGGCTGAGTTCATGCATCTAAATTTGGGATCCCCGCCACGCACTGCAGCCGACTACCGATATATGGGAGTGAATTTAGCCTGGGCTTTTCAGGAATTTAGAACTGTGACGCAACATATCAGTGGCTGTAGAAAAACTGGGAAGGAGATATTGACGTTTCTACTGCAGCTCACGCCAAAGAGAGCTTGCGAGGAACCCGCAGCCACCGACTCTGTTTTCTCCTTCATAATAGTTAGCAGACCACCAAAGAAAGAGCACGCCCTCCGCTGTCCCCACGTGGGCTTGGCAACGGCCAGTTTGTCAGGTGGCCCACAGCAATAACACTGCATGATGGTCCACCCATCTCGTCAAGTGCGTTCGAAGACAGGCAGACCTCTTGATATTATCAAATCAGCCGAGCGATGGGGTAAATAGAGGGTGTGTTTGGCTGGGGGTAAAACTTTTGATGAAAATTTTTTGAGATAGAAGTTGTCACATTGATAGAAAATGATGTGATATAATAGGAGTAATGATGAGAAATAAAGAGAATAAAGTTAAAATAGATAGGTTAGTTGTATAGATAGTTGTGTAAAAATGATTGAAACGTAGGGTAGTTTGTATAAGAAAATGTGAAAAAATAATTAAAAAATAGAGTAGTTATGGAAAGTGAAAAGTTTTAGATTGAAAAGTTTTGGTTGACACGTTTACATCCTAAACAAACACACCCAAAAAGAAGAAAAAGTTTATCATCATGTGGTTCACGTGAGCATGTATAGAAATATATAAGATGAGAAATATATGATTTGAGTAGAGTTATTTATCTCGTTTACTCTCCTCTCGTAAATTGTCGTCGAAAAAAAATAATAATAAAAAAGCCAGAGTCATGGCAGTAACAAGCTCAAGGAACGAGATGTGTGCGTGCATATTGATGGAATTAATAACACGCTTATTTTTTTTTTGATTGGTATTAATTACATCCATCTCAATACATATTATACCTGAAGATCTGAGACATTCTTACAAATTCGGGGACAGAATAACATCCCAAAGAAATCTTGAAGACACAACTTCACGAAATAAACTGGAAGATACAACTTCCAACAGCCAACAGAGAGACCACAAGCTCTCACACCCCCCTCACCCGGGAGACCACAAGCTCCCACGCTATTTTTGGGCCGAATATCCCACACGGGATTCGAACCCACGTCGACAGCAAAGCGCATTTCTGCGCCGCTGTCGACGACCAACCGCGCTAGCCGCGGTTGGCAATAACACGCTTATTAATGGCACGCCCATGTGAGCTGCGACACGCTAATCCAAGAATTTGAAGTCGACATAATTAGATTGCAATAGCGCCCAAGTATCCCCAGTACTTTCTATTACTGTTTAGCTGGCCGGCGCCGACTCTGCGAAGTGAAAGTTGATGAGGGTGGAAAGGTTGGGTATGGCAACCCCCGGCACTCGCCTTCTACAGAAGCTCACCGCTTTGCTCGCCTTTCTTCCATTGCTTGTGATATCCCAATCGGGGGTTAGATATCTTCCTGGAATTTCTGGCCCTCTGCCCTTCCACTTGGAAACTGGGTATATGTGCCGCTTTCTTACCATCCCCTTCATTCTCTTCTCCGGCCATGTGCATGTGGAGTAATGTTTCAATGCATCAGAGGGTGTAAAATTGTATTTTTTTTAAAATTTTTTTAATATAAAACTATTAACCTATGTGTAAACCAAATTTTATTATTTTTAGATAAGTGTATATTTTTAAATTTTTTTTTTTTAAATAGAAGAGGTTTTAGTCATACCCTTGTTTTGCAACTTCAAAAAGTAAAACTTAATACATAAATTACATTTACTTAAGTTAATAATTTATAAAAATATTTTTAAGAATAAAGTTTCGCACCTTGATGCATTGTATCATTACTTGTATGTGTAGGTATATATCTATATACGTACATTCCACTCATCGTTTAAAAAGTTCCGCACTCGCACCTTAATGCACTGTATCATTACTTGTATGTGTGTGTATTTATATATGGATGCTGTTCCGGTGCAGCATCACTGCACTGGAACAGCGATGCAGTGGCCCCAAAATGGGGCTCACATGATCATGAAATCATGATCTATTCCACCAATTGTATTTAGAATAATGTATTCTACTATCATACCAATTTTCATCCCAATCAAATACTTTAAAGTTGTTATTTTCATCAAACTATTTTATTACGTTGGATTTGTACCATTTTCAGATGGAGCCCATATACATATCTGATTGGGATGAAAATTGGTATGGTAGTAGAATATATTATTCTAAATACAATGTGTGGAGTAGATAATGATTTCATGATCATGTAGGCCCCATTTTGGGGCTACTGTACCACTGTTCCGGTGCAGTGACTGTCACTGCACCGGAACAGCTCTCTATATATAACAGCGTCACTGCACCGGAACAGCGGTGCAGTTGCCCAAAAAAGGGTCACACACATATTAAAATGCAATGAAACTTTATATAATCATTTATCTATATATAAATCACACCTTAGATGGTTTAGATGTTGAAAAAATCACTTTAAAGTTGTTATTTACATCAAACTATTTTATTACGTTGAATTTGTACCATTTCCAGATGGGGCCCATATACATATCTGATTGGGATGAAAATTGGTATGATTATAGAATACATTATTCTAAATACAATGAGTGGAGTAGATTATGATTTGATGATCATGTTTGGCCCATTTCAGTGATGCTGCACCTGAATATATCTATATATATACACACGTACATTTCACTCATGGTCAATAATATTGATGGATTGCAGGTACATAAGCGTGGGAGAGTCGGATGAACATCAACTGTTTTATTACTTTGTGGAGTCGGAAAGAAACCCAAAAGAGGACCCCCCTCCTGCTGTGGCTAAGTGGCGGCCCCGGCTGCAGTGCCTGGACCGCATTTGTCTACGAAATAGGTTCCTAAAAATCCTAACCACATGCTAGTACATTCCAGCCTTCAAGTTTAAAATCCTAACTACGTACTGGTAAATTTCAGCCTTCAAGTTAACTTGCTGATTATTAAGATTTGCAATAACTCTAGGTCCACTGTATTACGAGTATGCCCCTTATGATGGTTCTCTTCCAACTTTGAAGTCAAGAGAACATTCCTGGACAAAGGTACCCTTTTCCTCTATAATTAATAATTTTCGTAATTTCACATATTTATTAAGGTAGAGGCCAATCGTTTATTTCCCTTATAACTAATGCGGCAATCATACAAATTTTTTTCCCCCCAGGTATCCAGCATCATCTTCGTAGATACACCAGCTCCCACAGGATACTCATTCTCAACCACGGGTGACTATGAGAGTGACGATATAAAAGATCCAAAAGAAGTCTACCAGTTTTTAGTGAAGGTTAGTATCCAGCTTTTAGAGACGGTTACTCTCATAAGTGATGTTTTTATAACTGAACCATAGATTGAACGGTTGTTATGTTTGCTTCTGTTCTAATTACTTCAACCATTGGTTTAAATCGTTTTGAACCATATATTAATATAAAATAATTATAATATATTAGATTTCCTATTTATTCTAAATTTATCTACAATCTAAAATAGTTATATTTAATATTATATTCTATAAGCATAAATGAAACATATACAATAAAAACACAAATTAATGAAATTTTCATAGATTAAATACCGAAATTCAATATTTATGATTATTTTTTTAACAAAATAATCTGAGTAATGACCAATTTGCCAATATTATTTATTGTTCATAATAAAGATAAGAGTGAGGGGAGGTCATATTCGGTCAATATTTGCCTAGACCTTATTTTTTTAATTCTATTTTTTATATTGAGTCGGAACAAATTGGTTTGACCCTTGTATTTATTTAATAGGTTTTGTGATAAAATTCGAGTTGCTCTCAAGTCGGTATCGTGGTGGTAGGGTGGGTGGATAGAAAATACAGGCAAGTAGAATAATTTTAATAATGTATACACTTATCAAACATAAAAGTCACATTTATACTAAATTTAACATTTCAGTAATTAATGAAAAGAAAATGCCATTACTCAAACAAAATATAAACAAATATAGTGCAAGTAATAACATAAGAAGCCAGGGATGCGTTCTTCTGAGCCTAATAGTCCACGATACGTTTCAGTATTGATATGCCAAACAATGATTTTTCGTATGATTGTGACGGATGGGTATATAATGCCCTAGGTTATTAGTTTAGAAATACTTATATATAGAGCAATCTCAACATTAATGAATTAAACTGAAAATTTCAAAAAGTTACAACTTGATTTTACATATGAAATTATGTTCCTTTCACCAGGAGTATAAGTATTATGTATATTTTTTACTAATCAAACTTTTAAAGGTACACGATTATATATAAAAAAAACACTTTTAAGGGTACATGGACACCATTTGCGGGTTTTTTGTATTTTTGACTCTCTAAGTTTGCATATTTGCATTTTAAATATCTAGGTTTGCATATTTGCTTTTTAAACCTTGTAAATTTAAATCTATTACTTTTTGGACTCTATTGTTTCACACTATTAAAAAACTCAAGTAACCTCCATTTACGTGAGATAAAAATACTAAAATGCCCTTAAACTATTGTCTCTCTTAACTCACATAAAAAACTTATTTCAAATATTTTTTATTTTTTCTTCGTACACTTGTTTATGTAAGTGTATGTAACATAAAAATCAAGTTTTACTATTTTTTGGACATGTTTATATATTTTTTGAGATTGTTAAATATATCCTATTTGTTTTTATGATAAATTTAAAAATATGAATTTTAAAATAATTATATGGAGAATATTTCTATAGTAAATTTTCAAACTTAAATTTAAAATAATTATATAGAGAATTTCTCTATAATAAATCTTAAAATAATTAAATGAAGAATACTTCTACAATAAATTAAAAATGTAACTTTTTGATATATAAATTTAAAAATGCAACTTTTTAATATATAAATTATATGGAGAATATTTCTATAATAAATTTGAAATAACTATATAGAGAACATTTCTGATGTTAGTGCTATTTTATTCATGAGATAAGTAAATGAAAAAATAACGTCAGGATTTATATATTTATATTTATTTAATATTCTATAAATTATTTAAAAAGGAAAAGCATATGCAATTTAAGTATAACATATGAAATGTAAAGTTTTCCCTTATATGTTATATTTACAATTTTAAATAAATACAAATTATACATTTTGATTTTAAATATTTTATTAAAAATAACAGCAGGTGTTCTATAGATCAATAGCCTTATTTAAATATGCTTAAATTATATAATGATATTTATCATCAACCATTTTTAAAAACATACATATTTTGCAGGAACAAGTATTTATCCCATTTGAAATAAAAATATTACACAAAATTCAGAATACATATGCGGTTGGTTGTTGCTGTTCGACGTTACTACTGCCCATTTGCATCTCGGCAATTTGGCGGCCGTTAAATTCGAGCGGGTCTTTTTAGTACCGGGTTGGGTTTACCCAAACTCGGCACTAATCATTTCAGTCCGGGTTGAACCTGGTACCGATATATGTCAAGTGCTTGTTTTAGAAATTTGAAACCAAATTTTTTAGACGTCGGGTCGGTCCGGGTTGAAACCATCCCTCCTGGTGTGCATCCCTACCCCTTTTCTATTTGTGTGTCTAATTAATTCTTTTGCAACAAAAAAAACTAATGGTCGTTAAATGCAAATCACGAGTTTGGAAAGTTTTAACAGAATAGATATTCCAATCAAGAGAAGAAATCATAATCCATGTTCCATACTAAAGCAAAAAAAGGGAACGGCTGGTGAAGATTGAACACGGTTAATCCGAACCCATTCGACCGAAATTTTAGGTCTGTTAAGAGTTTTTTAACAACTAAAGTTGAGTTGAAAAATAAATTTTAACTTTAAATTTGGAATATTTATTAATCCAGTACAGTATATATTTTTAATAAATTTAAAGGACTGTTCTAAAATGATAAAACTTTTTTTTATTACATTAAGGGAGGGAAAGGGAGACGTGTTCTCAAGCAAGATCGAAACCTGCGCCGGTGGCTAACAAGCCACGATGTGAAACCAGTTGGGCATTGCCAGTTCACAAAATTGAATAAAAAGTTTTTTTTTTTGTGTGTAAAAATTATCTAAATGAAAGAAAATGATGTAATATGGTATGAATAATTATGAAGAATAAAAAAAACAAAGTCAAAATGGATAAGTTAATTTTATGAAAAGTTGCGTAGAAAGAATTAAAAAGTAAGAAAATTTATATAAAAAAAATATGAAGAAATAACTAAAAAATTAAGTAATTATAGATAGTAAAAAGTTTTATAATAGAAGTTTTATTGAAAGTTAAACATACACTAATAAGGTATGAATGAGATGGGATTTTACATTTCCAAATCAACTTTTTTTAAAATTAGTACAATTTTTTAAAAATTGCAATCAAATGGTCAACGAGGCTTTTTCGTTGACTAAGATTCGTTTCCTTGTGCGTTCATTTTCGGAGTCACCAGAAGAACTCGACGTTTGTGCTAGTACGAGACCCGGTAAAATTGGGTAGGTTTTTGGCTGTTAATATTGTATTCCTAACCCGGTACTAATACGTGACAAGTTTCTTTTTTCAAAAAAAAAAAATATTATTATTATTATTTTTTTTTCTAGCATCGGACCAGTTCAGGTCAGATAAAATCCGCCGGTCTGCATCTCTAACCGGAGCTGGATGGGTCATAAGTCGACCCATCCTGATTCACCCAAGTCCCAACCTTGGTTTAAGATATCCTAAAAGAGCGGTAAAAAAGGAGCTCAAAGCATGGGCGTAAAGGCAAAAGCGAATGGTACGGTGTTGGAAACTCATGCCGAATCACGGTTGGACTCTTTTTCAAATGTAGAAAAGAAACCGTAGAGTGGCCGAACCGGATTGTTGGCGGTTCATAGTCCCGTCCGGCTTTTTAAATCACTGCTCATAAGTGCGAATGTTGGAATACGCCAAAGAGGGCTGGTCGCAAACGAGCCTCCCTGAGTCTGACTTTTGACGTCATATGGAAGTGGGCCGATTTTGCAGGCCCGTAATGCACATGTTCTGGTGCACGGTGGAGGGGTTACTGCCATAAACGAGTCTGTTTGAGCCTGAATTAGATGACCATATGGAAATGGGCGGATTCTTTTCCTGAATGATCGACCAACTTCTTCTCACATTGTCACACATATAATAAAATCTAAACAACGTGGAACTTCGTATGAATACATCACTTCTTACTAATGATGCAACTAAAAGTTCCTCATGTATTTTAATTGCTGCAGTGGTTCACAGATCATCCACAGTTCTTGTCCAATCCTCTTTACATTGCCGGTGACTCTTACAGAGGTCTAGTTCTTCCGACCGTGGTGGATGAAATAGTAAACGGTAACTCTCTTTAATTATGTAGATGCTTTTGTAGCCAAAGTCAGAAAAATCTAATGACGCTTTTTCAGTTTTTTTCACCATTATGATTAATGGAAATCTACTTCGTTCAATGTATTTAGTAATATTTATGTACTTATGAAATCTAAATTTTACCCAAATCAAAGAAATACATTAGAATCACATGTGCATTAGATATCCATTATGAAATATGCTTATGTCTATTCACATATGTATTAAAATGTAACAATACTTTATAAGCACGAAAATCGGAATGGATTATGGCATGCCCAGCCTTGACCGTACATTAAACAAAATTCTATTTGACTTTACTTTTTATATCAGGTTGGGACAAAATTAGTCAAACCCTCACATTTCTATAATATGTCTCCGAATAAAGTTTGAATTGGTTTCGGGTTGGAATGGGTCGAGTTGAAAAGGTGGATTAAAGTTTAAAATTTTATATACATATCAATATAACCTCATATCTATGATAAATTTAAAAGTTAAATGTTTTAATATTTTACTATTTAGTAGGTAAAATACAATTATCATAGCGAAGCATTAGTACAAAATTTTAAATAATTTTATTTACAGCTTGACCTTATTAAATATATATCAACCTTCAAAAAAATATTGATGTGAATTTTAAATCACAATTAAAATTGCTAAATTGCAAAATAATAATATTCATTTTTGTAAAATATAAACAACATAGATAATATATTTTATTTCATTGATAAATCATGTAAAGGACATAACTTAAACAACATATATTCAATTAAGAAATAAAAATTTATATATACAAACAAGTTATAAAGTTATACGTACATCAACATAAATCATATTTAAATTAATAAGTAATAAAACTAAACATAATTATCTAACAAAATAAAATTCACACAAGTAAGGCATATGATTTATAAAAAAAAATTTATACCTTGTGGGGGTAGGGTGGGTTAAGGCGAGTTGGGGCATAATTGACCCACCTCGCACTAATAATTGAAATACGGGTTTAAAATTCTGACCCGCCTTATCCCATTAAGTTAAAATTCCTGCCTCAATCCTTTGTAAAATCAGGGCGAGACAAACAGTACGGGTCACAGGTCGACCCAACCCTATTTTCATCCTTAATACTTTATAAAACTATTTATAACATAGTGATATTTTAGTTAGTTAAATATGAAAAATAAAATTTTAAAATTAATATTTAGTATTAAATTATTTTATTATGTCGATTCCATACATTTGTAAATGAGATCCACATACAATAATACTAGACAAATGATAAATTTTTCACGATAATATAAATATTTTTAAGTACAATGGATGAAGTAAATTTTCTATTAAGTTTTACTATAATAAAAATACATGAGAATAAATAAAAATGAGGCTTTGTAGAAGTAGAACTCTTTGTTATATGCTTTTGTCACTTTTAAGGGTTTTGTGAAAAATAGACTGTAATTTTATCTAATTGCAAATTACGACCTAACGTCTGGCCATTTAGAAAATAGACTTGTTTTATTCATGTAAAATTGTTACAAATAAACATTCGGATCACATTTTAACTCAAATCAAGATATGAAATGGGCTAAACCTGATTTTCCAACGTTTCGGATTATAGCTTGTTTTGTAATATTTTAAAATGCATGGGATTTTGCAATAATATTTTAAAATGCGTAGAATTTTGCAATGCCAAAATATAGCATTACTAACACTACTACAAATTTGATTGTTTGCGACTAATTCTTTGTTGCAAAAAGTTAAATTTTGTTAACATTTTGCAAAGACTTTTTGAAATATCTACACTTGCAAAAATTTTATTTAATTTGTTGCAAGTGCTATGTGGCTTATGTTCTTTAGCCATAAATTTTTTTCTTGCATATGACTATTTTATGTAAATGATAAAGACGTCTATTGCATATAATGAAGGTCTATTCTTTTTTGCAAATAGTGATGGTTTTCAAAAATAGTTGGATTCTGAAATTGAGTTTTTAGTCACGCATAATTCGTTATGAGCCAAAGTTATTTTGTGATAATTTGTAATTAAATAATATTACGTGAACTATTTTGCAAAAAGCCCATCTAGCCAGCCATTCTGCACCTCGAACACATATCGATCAAAAAAAAAAAAAAACAATTCGAAATCCAGTGTCAAATTGTTTATTTTGGGTACTGCAGGAATTGAAGCTGGCAACAACCCGATCTTCAATCTCAAGGTATATACACCATTGAAATTCGTGCTCTAATGTCTTAAAAATTGGAAAATGGTAGAGGAACTCAATTAAAACTCGCGTAGCAGAATTCAGAAAGGAACTCCTCAGATCACTCATTTAATTGCCCATGTGTTCGATCAGGGCTATATATTAGGAAACCCCAGCACGGACAGAGGAATCGATCAGGGCTCTTTTGTGCCTCATTCATATGGGCTAAACCTTATACCCAGTGAACTCTACGAGGTGATGATCTGTTTACTGTATGCCTACCTAGCTTCTGCAATTGCTTCTTTTCAGCTTACTTGTGCATGATCGAGCTCATCTCCTAGCCCTTCTTGGTGTTACAGTCGGTCAAACGAAGTTGCGGAGAAGCTCTGCAGGATTACGCATATCCAAGCAATCCTGAGTGCAAGAAAGATATTGAAGCAGTAAGAGCGGTATGGTAAACTTTAATGCATACACACACACACACACGTGTCGCTTTATTAGAAAGGGTTGCATATGGATTGATTGATCTGATTTTTGAGATCTACAGAACATTGCTGGACTTGAGATTGGACATGTTTTGGAACCCAATTGTCCCTTTGCATCGCCACATGCAAGGCTACTAGATGAAAATTCAAGAGGGCTACATTTTCCAAACCCTCTTCCCCACATTGGTTGTCGGGTACCTTTCTCCTCTCAGCTCTTACTCACTTTCCAATTGATGCGTGTATCTGCAATTGCTAAATTTCATACCGACTAATTGTTGAATTTTTTTTTTTTTTTTTTGCAGGCATTTTGGTATTTGTTATCAGATTATTGGGCTAATAATGTAGACGTTAGAAAGGCTCTCCATGTTTCTGAGGTACGATACAGTCTATCTAGCTACTTATCTTGCTCGTAAGTTATCCTAACCTCTGTTTGTTATTGTGGGGAAAACCCTTAATTAAAAGAAAACAGAATGCATGACAAATATTCTAAATTCAGAAATACTAACTCAGACTATGATTATGCTTGTGCTTCTTTTAGACCAGTATGCACGTTGCGATAACTTGATATTTGAGAGTGCCTGAGTCACTAAGCAGGGTCGATTAATTAGGCTCCCTTTATAACAACAGGAAGCTTATGAACAACAGGTGATAGATTGACCGAAAGAGTTGACTTGATGACTTGGTGAAAAAACTTTGCTCTCTGGATTATCCACGAGAAACCTAGGAAAAGCAAGACCTGAATGATCGGGCATCGCTGTTTGAACTTGTAATAGTTTAGAACCGAATCTCATATTGAAAAGGAGAGGAAGTTCCAAGTAGTTTACAAGTGAGTATCAAGTTCAATATAGTATAATCTATTTTAAAATCGTGCTGCTAAGTTGCTACGTCAGAGCGGACGATATCACACTGTAAGGCCTATAGCCCACAGGTCACATGGTCATTTTTCTGAGTCGGTGTGCTCCGTGTTACAAGTGATATTAGAACAGTTCCCCCTCCAGTAAATGTAGTTTGGAGAGTTGAGTTAGTGAAAACCAGAGTTGCAAGCAAAAGTCCAGAGTTAAGTTGTGGTTCAGGGACGAACCAAGCAGAAGCTTGTGGGCTTGTAATAGTCCGGAACAGAATCCCATATTAAAAAAGAGAGAAAGTTCTTGATAGTTTATAAATAGATTTCAAGTCAATATAGTGTGATGTGTTTTAAAATCATGCGGCTAAGCCGTCAGGCCAGAGCGGACAGTATCATACTGTGAAGCTATAGCCCACAAACTCAATGGTCATTTTTTCGAGTATGCGTGCTCTGTGCGTTATGCTCAATGGTCGTTTTTCTGGATCTATGTATTACAAAACCAAATGAATCTAATCCTCTCGACGGTTTGGTGATTTAGACCATTAATTGTAATGTTTAATTATTTTAATTGCCCAACACCGTACCATGCAACAGGCCAATAACACAAGCATAAAATCTCCCATTTTATCCAAACCAGAACCAACGATGATTGTTCTGTTTCATATCGAATGTGCTGCTCCGTTCTGCAGCGACTACTGGTCTCCAACGAAGATTATAACGGTTTGATTGCCATGCAGAAGAAGAAGGCTGAGTGGAAACGTTGCGACTATAGTATTCCTTACGTCAGGAATGTGAATAGCACCGTGCACTACCATCTGAAATTGACTACCAAAGGCTACCGAGCTCTCATATATAGGTGAAGTCACATATATACCTTTGGCCTACCTAACTACAATGTGTTTTATTATGAAAAAATAGCTCGTAAATAATTGACACCAATATTTATTAATTATCTTATGTCTGCAAATCAATTCCAACGTGCATGCAGTGGCGATCATGATATGTTAGTGCCAATTGTTGGTACGCAGCATTGGATAAAATCTCTGAATTTCTCCATTGTTGATGATTGGCGACCGTGGTTAGTTGACGACCAAGTTGCTGGGTAAGTCCTTCTCCCTCCTCCATCACTTGAAATGGTACTTGGCATCTGTCAGCAAGCTCTCCAATATCATGACTAGCTAGAGGGCTTAGTTTCCCAAGTATGATCATCAGTTAGTCACTGAACGTCCCTCCCGCAACTATTTTATTCTGCTCTTACAATATTGCATGACAGATTGTTGTTGTTATTTTGATTTAACAGGTACACAAGGGCTTACGCCAACGACTTAACTTTTGCTTCAGTAAAGGCAAGGAATTACTCAATCTTAATGACAGAGATGGAAACAAAAAGACACATATGTTTGATATGGATCTTGTTCATTTTGCAGGGAGGAGGGCACACAGCTCCAGAATATAAGCCCAAGCAGTGCTTGGCTATGTTCCAACGCTGGATTTCTCATAATCCAATATAACTTTCTCCCACTGTATATGCATTAGGCGATCAACACTCGGTAGCTAGCTAAGCCTTTCTAAATTCTGCACGGTATTTGGTCCTAGAGATTTTTCTCTTAGTAATGAGGGTTGAAATGTACTCTGGACATGTTAATGTTTTAAATTTAGCGTTTTAACAACCGAATGTGGGCATGAACAACTTTCAACATGGGTTTCCAGTTGACGATCCAGAAAAAAAAGGTTTCCAGTTTTTTCGGTTTAACCATGTTTCACTCACATTTAAACCAGAAACCTGTACATCTCAAGAAAGGGGGAAAAAACTAGCTAGAACAGTGAACAGGATATTAGCTGTTCATGGTCAGACTGGTAGAACCGCCCAGGTCTGGTTTTCAAAAAAAATAAAATAATAATAATAATAATTCTTTGTAGCTGAAAATATTCTTTCTTCTATCAAAAAAAATATCTCTTTTCCTTTTTCCCTACCGTTCTATGTTGTTCCGCATGCATAGACCATAAGTAATAATTTAACATTTTGTTAACATAACCCAGAGAGACTTGCCACAATATTTAAATATGGGCGATGCCCCCAACAAATCCCCCGTTTCTTTGGACGCCAACGTAAAGTGGCCAGGGTTGTAGGTGGCTCTACCACTGGATATTATTGATTAACTAATCAAAGTAGTTCTTATTGCAAATCAATTAAGGTATATAACCCCTGATTCAAGTAAGAGAGTCGACGCGTGACGCTATCATCGCTGATACTTTCTGTCTACAATGGCTCTTCAACATGCCGTATGCCCAAACCTTTTTTTTTTTTTTTTTGAAAGTTTTTTTAAATAGATCTGTTGTCCTAAGTACATTTTCATTTATCTGTTACGTTTTACCATTTTTTAGACGTGTAAGTATTTTTTAATTTTAAAGTCAAAATATTTTAGTCATTTTAAGGATTAGCTACATCTAAAACTTTTCAAACTAAATTTTTTAATTCAAAACTAGACACTCTTTATAATTATCTTATATTTTTCTATACAACTATCTTACTTTTTAATCATTTCTACGTAATTACCTATACAATCAACCTATTTATTTTAACTTTATTCTTTTTATTATCATCATTACTTCTATCATACCACATCATCTTATCCAAATTTAAAAAATTTTACATTTAAAAATTTTATATGAAAAAATTTTCATTTAAAAGTTTTATAACTTCTTAAATACATCCCCTCTAAGTAGAAAACGGCTAAAATGTTTCCGACCGTGAAATTAAAAAAAATGCTTACGTATCCAAAAAAATATTAAATCATGATGTATAAATTAAACACACTTAGTAAAATAATTTCATAAAAATTTAAAAAGGAGGTCTTTACTGTCAGCATAAATGATCATGCCCCCTTCAGGTTATATGTAAAACTTTACAAATTAAATTCCTTTTAATTATCGATTTCATTCCATGCATTTGTATCGATCCCAGCTAATGTACATAGCGTATATTGGTTCATTCCAATAGTTAAAAAAAAAAAACACACACCCACACACACACACACACAACAGATTCAGCAACAGGGTGCATTGAGCTCCCGTTATGTACCGGTCCCAAGAAAAGTTTCTGATTATTTATTGTCATTATTCTGTCATGCTTAAGTGAAAAGTAAGCACAACAGAATAATAAATAAAAATTATCAAAACGACTTATCCAGTGGACCGTGGCATGACTAAACGCTACTCCGTCAATGTGTACGTCTTGTAGACGTGATTTTCATCTTAATTTGCTGGCACAACATCGTAGGAAAAAAAAAAAAAAAAAAAAAAAATCTCAGGTCACCACGTTTTAGCCTAAATTAGCTGGTGAAGGTTTCCTTCGTCATCGGCTCTATCGTGTCCGTATCCCGCCCTTCCCCAATCAATGCGTGTTGTGCACACATGGGGATGCCCACACTAATCATTATACCTCACCAAGTTATTGACCATCCCGCGTTGACATTCTCTTTACATGCGATGGATTCATTATCATCCACTGGGAAGGGAAAGGATTGGGAATAAGATGAAAATTTTTTAATTTTAATATAATTATTTATTTCTAATACATAAAACCCTTATTTTACACATTTCCAATACCACTTTGCTAATTTTTAATATAATTTTTTATTTTTAATGCACAGCCACTATTTCTTCTTCTCGTCAAAATCTCATGGCATTTCATCCCATTGTAAAACCTTGCATGTGGTATCAAACAAGAAAAAGAATAATTTGCTGTTTCACAATTGCTAATATATCTATATTGTTTCAAAAATTACATATTACCTTCACAAAGTTTCACAAAAATTGCTTGTGTAACCATGTTAATGACTGTTAAATAAAAAATATAATTTTGCTAATATGCCCAATTAGTTTGACGTTAATTACTGATACACTCATATTATTTTATGAATTGTATATTATCTCCACAAAGTTTCACCAAAATTGTTTCTATACCCATTATACTTTTTTGTCGTCAAACGTGCATTAAAATTTTGGATAATAAAAATAACCTTATTTAAAGCTATATTAGAATATCGTGTTTACAAAACACCTAGTTATGCAGGTAGAAGAGTATAACCTATCAGCAATTAACATAGGTGTTTTTATAAACCTTTTTTACCTACACAACCGAGTGTTTTATAAACTACAAGATTTTAATATAGCTTTAAATAATGTCATTTTTGTCATTATCTAAAATTTTTAATACACGTTTTGCAACAAAAAAGGTATTATGGGTACGTGAGCAAAATTGGTGAAACTTTATGAGAATAATATGCAATTCGTAAAACAACATGGGTATATCGGCAAATTATATTTTTTTATTTAAAATTGTTAAATTTCAGCCATTAACATGGACACATAAGAAATTTTTATAAAACTTTATGGGAGTAACATGCAATTCATGAAATAAAGTAGATATATCAGCAATTAATGTCAAAGTAAGTGGATTGGCAATTAGCGTCAAGCTAAGTGGATATATTAGCAAATTACTCAAAAAATAAAATAAAATTTTTATTAAAAAAATTAAAAATGCAAGAGAACTAACTGTGTGCGACACAATAGCGACAATGATTTGAAGTAAAGGGAATAAAAATAGATAGAATAGTTATATATAAATATATGGAAAGATAACTAATATATATAATAATAAAAAAGGTCGATAAGTATTTAAATGTAAAATTATACTAAAAGATGTGTAGAAACAATTGAATTTTCTTTTAACAGAAAACTTTAGTGCAGATTTGGAATTTGCATTTGAAATTTTTTGAATTTTCTTCTCTCAATATATATAATAAGTCTACTTCTTATAATCAAATACATAACAATGTTATTTTTTTAATATCTGTATTTTTCCATCTCACGTAGGGGTGTTAATGGTCATGATCAACCCGTCAATCCGCTCGTCCAACCCGTTTATAAATGGATTTGAGTTAGGATTTTTGAATGAATGGGTTATGATTCGCCAACCCGTTTAACCATTTAATTAAATAAATTGATTAAGGTTGAAATTTTATAACTCGTCAACCCATTTAGTAATCAATTTATCACATATAACTTGTTGAACCCGTTTAATTCATTCAACCCATTTAACTCGCTTAACTCATTAAAGTTTTATATATATACATGTGAACCCCTTAATTATTTTTCCTCTCTAAGTATTTCTCAAGTCACCTAATTTTTATTTTTTAACTGCTGCCATAATTTCATTTTTCCACTACTGTCCTATTTCCATTTCCCTTACACTGAAAATACATTATCGTCTCTCTCCGCGAGATCATCATCTATTAAAGTTTAGACTTTCAGGTTATTTGCTATACAACCCACCAACCCGTTTATTAAATGAGTTGTAAATGGGTTAAGGTTGAGTTTTTTAAATGGGTTAATAAACGGAATAGAGTTGAGATATTTTAAATAGATTAGGATTAGAATTAGGCTCCAACCCGGCCAACCCGATCTGTTAACACCGCTAATCTCACTATATACGATATTATATATAACTATCATAACAATCTTACTTTTTCTTCACAAATTTCACTCGAAAATCTATTCAGATCCAAACGGATCACAGCCCCTTAATTTTTGTCTCGGGGACCAGGTGGTGCACGGGCTAGTTCAATAAGGAAAAATCAAACGTAGATGCGTGGTTTCCAAGTGTATGATACGTGTGCATTAGTTGTACCCATTTCTTTGTTATCCCGTACAAATAACCGTTTATTGTGTGAAGAAATCGTATCCCGTCTACCCCCGCCCCGCGTACGTGCGTAGCAGTCTATCATTAGAATTTACCACGAGAACACGTGGCAGCAGTGGTTGAATACTTGAATGCCTCCCCGCCTGAGAGTCTAGGGCTGTAACCCGAGTAGCAGTGGTCAGACTGTACCATTTTCAACCCGAGCCCATTTTAGGCCCGAACCCGGACCGAATTCAAATAGGTTAAGCGTCGGGTACAGAGAAAACCCGAGCACTGTGAACCCGAACCCGATTTGAATATTATTAAATATTATATTCTGTGCATTTTTCTAGCCTCACATAAAATGAATCGTTTACCAAACCAAAGATCCCTCTCCATCTCAGCCAACCACCGCATAAGCCATCGCCGCAGCTACCGCCCTTTGTCCTCAGCCATCGTCTGTCCGTTGTCGTCCCTTTTCCTGCAGAGCTTCTTCTCCACCGCCGGCAAAGGCTTCTTCTCTAGGTGCAACGACGGCTGCTCTGTTCCAGCGACGACGTCCCGCACGGCTGCTGCAAAGCTTGCATATTTCTCTCTTCTCCTGCAACGACTTTCATATCCATCATTTTCTCTTCCATCAGATACTCCCCAGTCCCCACTGCCATTTTCTCTTCGGGCAACGATTTCCTCTTTTGTCGTTTTCTCTTTTCCTCTTTTGTCGTTTTCTCTCTTGCTTTTAGCTTGCATATAAAGCGCGCAGCCATGCATCCCGATTCCCACACCAACGCATCGCCCGCAGCAATTGATACCATGAGGCCACAAACGTCGCGTGCTACCATTTCGATTTTCCTAGTTTTGGAGATTTGGCTCACCTTCCCCTGGCCTGCAGTCTCTCAGTCAAGGGTCAGATTTCTTCCAGGATTCGATGGCCCACTGCCCTTCCATCTTGAAACCGGGTGAGCTCCGAAAGGCATGAATTCTATATTCATATATTTTCATGGATGCGCTGATGCCTGATCATGTCTCGATCCATCCACTGATTGAAATGAATGAATGTAGGTACATAGGCGTAGGAGAGTCGAATCAACAGCAGTTCTTTTACTACTTCGTGGAGTCTGAGAGAGACCCAAAAGAGGACCCCCTTGTACTGTGGCTAAATGGCGGCCCTGGCTGCTCTGCTTGGAGTGGGCTTACCTATGAAATAGGTACTACTACTACTACTGGCGTTTGTGTTCGGAATGTATCTATATCTATATATACAATGGACTCTGACGTTGAACGGTCGAATATTTTTTTTATTACATTTTCTAGTCAATTAATTTGACTCTAATGACCGTCTTCATCCTAAAAGGAGACTACCCTTCCATTCATTCATTTCAGCAGTTGTGGGCTCTGTAGAGCTGGGTTTTCCCAGCCCGCCCAGAATCAAAGGTTGAGAAGCAGGGCGATGAGGCTGACAGCATGACGATCTGATATTAATGTAGACGCATGTTGGCCCAAGGGTGCAACTTGGGTCGTTCGGATCTGAGGTCGACCCATTCGCAATCTAAATTGGAAAACCGCTACCTAAACCAAACCATTATTCATTTTCTAAATTGAAATCTAAACCCAACTAAATTTACAAAATTTGAACTAAATTTTGGTTTAAAAAAGATCGAAAGTTTCTTTTAATAATTTGGGTTAGTATTGAAAATATTATTTAACATCATTACTAACCGTTCGATATGTTAGATTGCTATTTAATTAAAAAAATATGGAAAGGGTGATATAATGAAAAGCTTTTTAAATAACATCAAAATTTACAGTTCATTAAGAGTCATTAATTTAGTTATATATTTAAAGTTAATATAAGATAAAGATTATACTTAAATACATTGAGGTTATTTGCTAATTTAATCTAAATAATTTGAATCGGAATTTCAAATTATTTAGATTCTGTAATTTTGTTCAAGTTTAGACTATTCGGTTGGGATTTAACCTAAATCAAACCATGTTGTAATTCGATTCGGATTACACCCGAATTCATTACACCGAACCAAACCTTATCAATCCGAACTACTTAAATATCATCTGGGTTGGCCCTATGTGAGCCATAACTCTCTCTCTCTTTCTCTCTCTCAATGGGGCCTGTTACTAATTTTGCTAAAATTTGAACCTTTGACTCTTTAAATAATGAAATGAATTCTCTCGTAAATCTTCAATGGTTAACAAGCTTTTGTTGGTGATTTCTTTTTTATCATAATTTATGCCTAATTCAACTTACACCTGAAAATTTTAATCTTGCATTTTTCCTCAACTAATAATGAACAACATATTTCTAATCAAAAAATAATAATAATGAACAACATAGTCTTATAAAAGAAAATAATGGCCAACATACATATCGTCTCATGAATGAATTCTCTAGTTCACGTATGTTGTTTGTTATTATTATTATTATTATTTTCATCAAAAAATCATCACCAACATACATTAACTAGATAATTCGTTCACGAGACGGTATGTCTTTCAAAATGCTTTTATTTTGCTTATTCCCTTTATGAACGACAGACGTACCTTTCTTGCTAACATCATTTCTATTTTTAACTATTCCTGCTTTTCGATCTTTTCCTCTTTTCCTCTTTTCTTCCATCCTCCGATTCCTTTTAATTATCATAGCTCTCTAGGTCCGTTGTTTTACGAGTATGCTGTTTACGACGGTTCTGTTCCAACTTTGAAGCAAAGAAAATATTCATGGACGAAGGTAAGAGTTCATTTAATTATGTTAAACTTCGGATCTACAAATAACTTAATTAGTATGATGAAGCTGGCCATGCATGAACTTTTTTCTAGATGTTACAGTCTGCACGGCAATGATTTTTCAGGTATCCAGCATCATCTTCGTTGATTCACCCGTTCCCACAGGATTCTCATTTTCAAATGGCTCAGAGAATTACGTTTCTGGTGATGAAAAATATCCAAAAGAAGTATACCAGTTCTTAGTGAAGGTGATGAAGTCCCCATGCATTGACTCATACACGTACTCAGCTGGCATTCTACTGTGATAATGTCCCAACTCGTCACTGCTGTTTCCTATTAGAAGTGCATATTCTCACCGCAACAACAAATCAATGTGATTGAATCATATTCTCTAAAACCTAATTTGTCAATAACATGTGAACGTTCTGCCAGTGCAACCATGTCGGGATATTGGATATATATACTCTCTTTTGCATGTGGATCGCGTTCTAGCCAGTTTTCTACCCGTAACAAATAACCGGCTAGTTTGGCTTTGGCAACTGTTATTTATGAATTATGATGGGTCTAAATCCTAAAAATAACAAATTTGTATTTTACTTGTGCAGTGGTTGAAAGCACACCCGCAATTTTTGCCCAGTCCTCTGTACATTGGTGGAGATTCTTACAATGGGTTTATTATTCCAGTCGTGGCCAATGAAATAGCAAATGGTAATTCCTCTTAGTTAAGTATACTCGCCTTCCTAGATGCCTAGGAATATTGTTGGCTCCTCCAAATAGCTCATCGACTAGAACGGATTCATGAAGCCTACTTATAATGAGAATCCAGCGATTTTTCCACATTAATTATTTGCTTTTCTTTTGATTAATTTTGCAGGTATTGAAGCGGGAAAAAAACTAGTGCTGAATTTCAAGGTATGCCGTTGATCAAGTGTATGACTCAGACAACATATATAATCACTATGACGGCAGCTTCCTTCTTCAATAATCACAAAGGGTCGATGTTAAACTTGCACGACAACGAACCACATCCCTCTGATTAATTACTCATTCAATCATCATCACTTGTGCAGGGTTATTACTTGGGAAATCCCAAAACCGATAGGCCAATCGACGACGGTTCTTAGGTGCCATATGCACATATGATGAGCCTTATATCCGACGAGCTCTACGAGGTAATCCTGAAAGCTTCGTCATGTCGATAAGGATAAGGTCATCCAGGGTTTCCTTCTAAGGAATTACTAACACGATCGATCAACAGAATACTTTGATCTTGGGTCAATGGATTCATAGCAAACACCAATTTAGTATGCACCTCGCTTAGTTCCCAAATGCAATATTGTTTGTACGTGATTTGGTTTTTTATCTTACTACAGTCGGCCAAAAAGAGTTGCCGAGGAGCTTATGCATATCCAAGCAATCCTAAATGCAGAAAAGACATTGAAGCAATAAAAGCGGTAGCCGACATTAACCAATTCCTTTAATTATTTCTGTCTTTTGCTTAATTAATAATCAGAAAGGTTTTGCTTGAGCTGATCTATGGAATCTGCAGAACATTGCAAGAATTACTACTGCACAGATTTTGGAGCCCAAGTGTGCATTTGTATCTCCAAAGATCTCTGAAATGGGACATGGAAGATTACTCGACGAAAATTCAAGAAGGCTACATCTTCCGGGAACTCTTCCGAGCTTTGGGTGTCGGGTATATATCTCCCCACTCCCAACATATTTACGACTTCTATACCAACTAATTAATTATTGATTTGATTTTTGGCAGGAATACTGGTATTTGTTATGATATCAATGGGCTAACAATGCAGATGTTAGAAAGGCTCTCCATGTTCCTGAGGTACTATACAACCTCTCTAATTCTAGCCATACCTCGTAATGAAGCAATCTCAAAAAGTCAAGTTGTGGGGTCTAAACGCCGTAGCTAAATAGTGAGCTCCAATAAAAATTAATTATTACATCAGAAAGAGATTAATTGAATATACAGAGAGAATCCATGTACGAGCATGTGTGCGTGAGAGAGATTATTATATTAATATTATTATTATTCCTAGACACAAACAGATAATTATTT
This sequence comes from Annona cherimola, assembly GCA_030490835.1. Classification (NCBI taxonomy): domain Eukaryota; kingdom Viridiplantae; phylum Streptophyta; class Magnoliopsida; order Magnoliales; family Annonaceae; genus Annona; species Annona cherimola. The sequence continues at coordinate 95,485,747 of CM059973.1, read as the reverse complement.
AAGTTGTGTTTGTAAATTACTGATTTCATTGGTCAATTAAGTAGGCTTGAAGTCGAGTCAAATAATTTTGTGCGACTGGACTTTGATTGCTAAATGTGTCCCCGATATGATCCTAGTTACTGGATGGAAACAGGGGACGATGTACGAGTGGAAACGTTGTAATTTGAGCATACCCTACGTGCAGAATCTCAAGAGCAGCGTCAAGTACCATCTCAACCTAAACTCTAGAGGTTATCGAACTCTCATATACAGGTCAAATAATATAATTGATACCTTTACAATTGTTCTATCCACGCGGCTTTGCTTACTATTTAATTAATTAGATGTTCTCCAACAAAAACAAATTTTAGTTATAAATGATAAATATATACCAAATTAAATAATCTTATGTTTGTCATTCCAACAGTGGTGATCATGATATGGTGGTGTCAATTGTTGGCACGAAACAGTGGATAAAATCTCTAAATTTCTCCATTGTTGATGATTGGCGACCGTGGATGGTTGATGGCCAAGTTGCAGGGTAAGTATATATATCACCCATATCTGTATCTGTAGAGAGAGATATGTATATTTATGAGAATACTTTTATGAAACTTCTTTTCTATATAATTTTTTCCATTTTGAATATTTTAATGGTTAATGAAAAATTTATTCTATTATTGTATTTGACATTATTTATAATAACTTGTAAACTCTTTCACTTATCAAGTACTGTTATGCATGGGTCTCATCTACAAATGTGTAAAATCCACCCAATAAAATCATTTAATATTAATTATCAATTTTAAAGATGTATTTTCAATATCTAAATTGTGTAAAATATCATTTCCATATGGATGAATAATTCTATAAAGTATTATTATATTCTAATATATATATGAATATATTAGGAGATTATTCAATGTATTCAGCTGCATTTAGCTTTAGTGTACCAGGTGTATTTAACCCATTTTTAAAAAAAAATTTGAAAATTTTTTTACGCAACTGTTAATCTAAATGTACTTAGCATGTATATCAATTTTTAACATTATTGAAAGTTTTTCAAGATTTTTTTGGATTTTTAAAAATCACGACATTTTAGTAATTCTAAAATGCCGCTGAATTTTAAAAATTGAAAAAATATATGAAAATATCCAAAAATGGTCAAAGTTGATAAACATGTTAAATACACTTAGATTAACGGTTGTGAAAAAAATTTAAAAAAATAAAAAATGAGTATTTGCACCCGGGTGCACCGAAACTAAATGTATACAGGTGCATTAAGCAATGCTCCAATATGTTTAAGCAATTTTCTAATTTATATATGAATATTCCTATAATTGAGCAAAAGTGGCTCATGCACATTTGATCTTGATGAAACTTAGTCTCCTAATAAACAAATAATTTTAAATATAATAAATAAATTAAAAGTTTTATTAAGCATCAAAAATTTCGAATTTAAAGGAGTTACATTGAACCACTTTTATGTAACTTAGTTACATAAAAACAGGTCTGATATACATATCCGGAAATTGATTTAGTGCATACAACTACACTATGTAGTCTATGTAAAATGGAGCCCACTTGATATTGAATAAGACATTTATCTCACACATTGTATTTAGAATTATTCGTTTTATTAGTATAAATCAAACATGTGTATCAGTCGCATCTTAAAATGACGTAAAATTGACATAATAAAATAGTTTAATATAAAAATCATTTTTAAAGTGGTATATTCAGCATCTAAATTATTTAAAGTATGATTTTTATATGAATAAATGATAGTATAATGTATTATTACATTTCATACATGTGGAGCCCATTTACCGTAGACTGCATATATTTATAGTGCAGTCCGTCAACATAATTATTAGTTTAATCTGCCCGTACAATTGAGCTAATAGTTCTCTTATTCACATGTGTTAATTATTTTGATGTACCAGGTACACAAGGTTGTATTCCAATGGCTTCACCTTTGCAACAGTAAAGGCAAGGAAATATTCCGCATTTCATCTGTATATTTGACGTTCGTGTGAAATGAGGCTTTTATGAATAAAAATATATATAGGAGCATGATTATATACCCCGTGATGTATTTTTATCTTATTTTTTATTTTTATTTGATTTTTCTTCATAAATATGTTTTCTTAATTGTGTTTAATCTATATATTAAGTTTTGTTATTTTACAATATTTTTACCTATTTTATTTTGTATTTATTAAAAAACACCAACCTCAAGGGCATTTAAGTCATTTTTCACCCTTTAGAAAAACTTATTTTAGAAAAATAAAAATAAAAATATACAAAGTATTGTGAAAACTTTGTATATAAATTGAATACACTTAGTAAAACATGTTTATGAAAAATTTTAAAAATATAATTAATTATAAAAATAAATGGATGTTGTATTTTAACCTAAAGTACATCGTGATGTATATAAATACTTTAAAGTTGTTATTTATATCAAACTATTTTATTATGTTGAATTTGTATCATTTTCAGAGAGGGCTGGGATACGATAATATAATATATGATTCTAAATACAATGGATGAAATATATTATAATTTTATGATAATTTGAGACTCATTTTAGAGCAACTGCACCTAAATATCTCTCCATGTTATCACTTATGTATGGTCTCTCTCTCTACGTGATCACTTATGTATGGTTTTCATGTTACTGCAGGGGGCAGGGCACACGGCTCCAGAATACAAGCCCAAGGAATGCTTGTCCATGTTCAAGCGCTGGCTTTCTCGTAAGCCTCTATAACTTCCTGCATGTCACTACATACAGGTATATAACATACTTACACTTCGAAAAAAAGTATACGAAATACTTATACATAAAAAAGTATACGTACAATGATCAGGCCAGACCATTTCTACAAGCATGGCCGAACTTGGTCCATATGCGCCCATACCATTCACAATATATCTATTATTAACATTGTAGTAATAGTTGTACAAACACTGGTTCTGATCATTAATTTATTTCCATCTATAATATGTTAATTGCCTCCCTGTATAATGTTATTGCTTCTTTTGGTATGCCCATGCATGGTTCGAGACTGATTACATATTCAGCTGTACTTTAAGTGCGTTATCCATGATAAGGAAACGAACTGCAATCATCAGTGGAGACGCATATGTTGGCCACATTGCGCTTTGCGCTTCTAACTCCTTGCTTGTAAGTTTTAGTAAGTTTGAATCGAAATTATCTTATTATTTTTGGTATATGAGCTGTAGCACTCACCGCGAGCGCTACGATGGGCTCAGATGGTTTCTCCTCACCTTAAAAATCTGGGCCGTGCCGGATGGGTTTTCAACACCTCCAAGGCAGCCGCGCGGGCTCAGTTTCCCTGCATTCACGTGGAGTAAAATACGTTAGGATTCGCGGTTTTTAGATAGTTTGGACATATGGCTATTCTCCCGTTGATTCGGAGGCATAACGGCCAAGACGGAGTTTTTTATACACGGGTCAAGTCACGAATTCGGCAGCATAACGGCAGCGTGTTATACTGGAATCTGTGGACCCGTGTGCACCCGCCTGGCCGGAGTGTTAACTCAAGCAAATGCGTTAGTATTTACGCAAAATAAAGAAAATGGAGTTGCCACTGATCTTTAAGGGAGATCAGCCCCCTGTTTTTAATGAAATAAGACACTAATCGTACAGAATTTGGGTTCCGGCCTTCGGCTTTGCTCCCGTTGGCTGAGTTTGGAAGAGCCCGCTTAGTGGTGGGCTTGGCTTGCTTGAATTTTCTTTTGCTTGGGCTTAGATCTTATTCAAATTTATCCATCTTTGGGCCTAAGGGTGGGGTGTCAACAATAACATTAAATATTTCAATTGACTTTAAATATAATTAAATTATTGTAGTAGGCACAAATAGAAAAAGATTCTATGAGATGCTGAAATCTTATCAGTGCAAAATATGTACAGTTAGGCGCACTGAATCTAGAATTCAAGATTATTCAAAATATACTATCAAAAAAAAAAAGAGAGAGCAAGGGACGTGGCCTTCCTCGAAATCCTACCCAATCTAACCACTGATTATATGCGTGGCATGTAATATATAACGCAATTAGAATCGAAATAATTAGGCAAAATGCAACTAGAATTGGTCAAAAATTAAGCCGGTCACAAGTTGCACGTCCAGAATTCAAGTCGAGATGCAAGCTGCGAAAGAAGCAGCATGCATGCCTCCCCCACCCACTTTCTTTTTCTTTTTTTTTTTTTTTTTTTTGACTCGCATGAAAATCTCAAAATATCTTAAAGCCATATTTTTACATACGTTTAACACTATATATCTAAAAGTAAATGCCAAATTATTTTGATAAAAAATCGTTCAATATTTGATTGTTATAATTTTGAAAAAGCCGGCAACATATTCAAGTTAAGATTGGTTTAAATATTTAAAATTTATATTATTTTGTCTAATACTTTGGAGGAACAAACATGTACTAGCTAGTTCTTTCATATTTTGCATTGGCTTTAGTAACAATTTAACGAATTCATGAATTCTTTGTTACGTGAGATTTAAGTGTTTGATTAATTACGTAGAGATAAACGCTGTGATAATTTTTTTTTTTCTCATCACATCCTTTTTCCCTCATATGATAGCAGACGACACTGCGGATATAAATGAGAAACACAAACTCTCGAATAAATAAGAGATAAATGATCCTTTTATCGGATTTGGAGCTCAGGTCCACAAATTGAATAGAAAGGCAAGGATACCATACAGCTAAGCTAGGCCTTTGGTTGCAATGTGATCATTAAGTCGGATCTACTAAAAATGACAACGGATGAACAAAAAAATAGCCCGAATCTCAATGCGTATTTTTCCAGCTGGACCCACGATGATTCTATGCATGTGGCTTCCTATATTCCATCTGAATAATTCAATCGTTCGTTCCATTCACTCCAAATGGGGTCTCCTAATGGGTCGCATACTTTCGTTTTAACTCTCAATTAACCATGGCATCTTTCCCACGAATGAATGGATGTCGAAAATAAATAAAACCATGCTTTGTGCATCTTTCCCTTGATTGGCCGTGTCATGCCTGCCATGTTTTTTTTTTTTTTTTTTTTTTTGATAAGAAAAAAAATTCAAGTCATCCGTTACACTTTTTTCCATTGATGTTTGCATAATATAAAAGATCATGTCATTTAAAGTTGTATATGATTCATAAGAAGTGTGAAAGCATAAGATTATTCGTAATTTTAATTTTTAAAGATTATTTATTATAAAATTTTCAATTCACTTAATTTTGTATGGGATTTGTTCCTGTGCAGTCAGTGCAGTCCACTGTAAAATGGGCCCCATACATATTAGATTGTAATGAAACTTTACATAATCATTTATCCATATAAAAATCATACTTTAGACGGTTTAAATGTTGAAAATATCACTTTAAACTTAATATTTACATTAAACTATTTTATTACGTTGATTTTGCACCATTCTAAGATGGGGATCACACACATATTGGAATTAGATGAAAATTGGTACGCTAATAAATTGGACAATTCTAAATACAATGGGTGGAGAGGATTTCCCATTCATGATCATGTGGGGCCCACAGTGCATAGACTGCACGGTGCAGTCGCATGCACTGGAACAAATATGATTTTGTATATATACTAAATAAATAGTTTTAAATACAATGGATGGATTGGATGTGAAAATATAAAAATTAAGTGATTGTAGAATGTAATCAGTTGCGTGGAAGTATTTGTCACATATATATAAGAGTATTTCTGATATGCAGTCGATTATACAGTGCAATCAGTCGCTTTTTATTTTTTAATTTTTTAAAAACCAAATCTTAATTCCAAGTTATACATTCTATTTCTCTGTATTAATATTTATATGATGTGCAAAATCATGTTAATTAGATTTACATATAATCCACAACAAAATTTAAATGCATGAAGTTGTTTATAATTATATTTTAAGATTATTAATTCTAAAAGTTTTCAATTTACTTGATTTTTAATATGTAAGCTGAATTGGTAATTTTAAACACAATGGAAGGTTTGGATCTTTGCAAAAATATTTTAAAACGGAGATTGCACTATGCAACCGATTGCATAGGAGACTTTCTCTCTATATGTATATGCACACTGAAAAAGAAAATAGTTTGTTCATTGTTATTCCGAGATAATGAATTCATGAAGCAATTCTTTTAAGTAACCTGTTCTATCAACTTAATTACCATATACCATATAAGAGTTTTTTTTTTTTATCGGTACTTGCTTAGTTTAAGTAAAAATTATAAGCGTCTCTTTTAATTCCACAAAAAATACAAAATACCATATAACTTTTGCATAAATTTGCAAATGTATCTTTCCCCATTAGAGTTTCATAAATGATGATTGAATTTTTATTGAACGAAAAATACCAATAGTAATATTAAATTGATTATTAATTTTATATTTTTATTATCCTCAATATTTTTAATATATTTATTATTTTTATAATATTTTTATTAGTTGCACTAATTTTTACAATAATTGCAAAAAAAATAATTGTTAGATATAGTAAACTTTATTTAGTATATATTAGCAAGAGTATTATTGTGATTTCATCAAAAAATTTATCTAGCTTTTATAAAACTCTAAAGAAAATACACGCTTGTAATTGTATGTAAATATTGTAAAATATTTTATAGTTTTGTAAAACCAATTAAAAATTATACTTATAATTTCACCAAAACTATGGAAAAACTGACCAAAACTCCTATACACAGATTAAATATAAGAAAACAATTGCATTTTGAACACAGATCAAATTTCTTAAACCATCATAACAATGATGTATTATGGATATGAAATTATATTAAAATTAACCTAAGATTAAATTATAGGTAAAATAGTGTTTTAAACCTAAAAGAATAATTGAAATTTATTTTTACATAAATTTTCATATTTTTCTTATTTGAAAAAAAAACATTTAGATCTACTGAAAATTTAAGAAAGTCATAACATAAGTAAATTGAAAAATCTTCCTAAAAATAATTTCAAAATAATAAAATCTTCCCGGGTATATATATCTTCTTGGTTGAAATAATCTTGAATAATTTGACCATACCAAGCATGGTCATAATTTGTAAAAATAAAAAAGGAGCAAAGAGCGCATTGTCAACCTCGATCAATGATTATGTATCCTAGAAGAAATAGTTAGGGTGAAACTCACGTTGGCAAGTTGGAAGAAGATGGATGGACAGGGGAGGTCAAGACAAAATGGTCCTGGCCAGATCGGATCATATAGCTTCTTATAATTAACTGACCTGTGGCAGCAGCAGAAAATGCGCCTAATTTCATTCGTCGCGTCCACTCCGCATTCGTATTCCTAGCGAATTCGAGCTGTATATAAATTATAAAGCGGGCCTTTGCACGGGCACAGCGCTGGATTTTCAACCAGCGCATGCATGGACGCGGTGCAAGTGCAAGTGTGCAACTGCAGTATGAGGCGGGAGAGGTTACGCACGATTTCCATTTGCCTTCTTCTGGGGCTTTCCCTCACCTTCCCACGGCTTGCATTTTCGCAATCAAGGGTCAGATATCTTCCTGGATTTCCAGGCCCTCTACCATTTCACCTTGAGACAGGGTATGTCTTCTCTCTCTCTCTCTCTCCTCCCTTTTCGTGGACTGTTTGTAACCTTCTTGTCATAACATGATCTGCATTCAGAAGTTCCTTATTAATGCATACTTGCCACGCACCATAGTTGTCGTTCTCGATGTTTTAATCTAGATCTTTAGAGAGCTAATCACATGTATTGCCATGCATATACTAGCTGATCAATATTAGTGGATTGCAGGTGCATAGCTTAAATACGTACACTCTAAGTAGAAAAAGACTAAAATGTTTTTTTACCTTGAAATTAAAAAAAATACTTACATATCTCCAAAAATATTAAAACATGATATATAAATCAAATACACTTAGTAAAATAATTTTATAAAAATTCTTAAAAGAGGCTTTTAGTGTCAGTGTAAATGATATGTAAATTTTGACAAATTAAATTCCTTTTAATTATCAACTTCATTCCATGCATTATCTACAATCCAGCTAATGTACATAGCATGTATTGATTCATTCCCATAGGTGAAAAAAATAAACACAACAGAATCAGCTAACACGGTGCATTGAATAATTTGACTGTACAACTTTGAATGTGCTCTTAGGACAGTGTAAAATAATCCTACCTTGCAAATAAGAAGTTTTATCACGACACGGGCATGTTGTAGTCGTTCTGATAATTTGCTTGTTTTTATTCTGTTACGCTGAAGTGAAAAAGTAAGCACAAGAGAATAATAAATAAAAATGATCAAGACAACTTATCCGGTGGGGTGGGGCGTGGCATGAGAAAACGCAACTACGTCATGCGTACAGTGTTTTAAAAGCCGGACCGGACCGTCCGGTCCGACCGTGAACCGTCAGCGGCACGGTTCGGTTTGGCTACGGTTTTCCATTTTTGATGAAAACCGTTCGAACCGTTCGAACCGGGAGGTTGGACCGTAAGAACCGGTCTGATCGCGGTTCGGTTCGCCATTATTAAAAAAAAATTTAATAAAAAAAATATAAAAACGAAACTTCTCCTGCGGGCCCCGCCGCAAACCTTCCCTGTTCATCATCTTCGTTTCGCAGCAGCAGCGGCTAGGGTTTGCTGTGGACCCACCATCGGCATCTGCGGCGAGGGATCCAAGTAGTTCAGCCGGCCGGAATCGACGTCCGGCAACAGTCACCGGCGTCCAGTCATCATCTATTGCTCCGACAACTCCTCACAGCAAGCTCCACCGCACTTTCGGCCTCCATTCTTCCGGTTACAGCAACTGGCTGCGTCAATCGGAGCTTCTACGTTTTCTTCACGGTCGTCCTCTTCGGTTCCGGCGACCATCGCTTAGACTGATTTCCCACCGCGGACAGAACCGGCATCTTCCGGCGCATCTGAATTGTGGAGACAGGGCCTGCTGGTTTAGATGTTCTTGAAGAAAAACAAGCATGCTCTGTTGATGTCAGAATGCTTTGTGCTCCGTTTCTCTTTTCTAGTAGGGGGCCGACCTGATTTCATGAGAGGTTTGGAATTCATAAAGTGCTTTGTTGGCGAAGTGCTTACCGATGTCAATGGTTATATGTCAATGAATATAAATATGGTCAGAATGCGGATGATGCCTAGTGTGATACTTGAAGGTGGCTTTCCTTGATTTTCTTATCAAAGCATTTGTGAATATTTTCTTCCAAATAACGTACTGTCGCTTTTTCTCCATTTTCAGTCATTTAAAAGCTTCAATTCGTAATTGTGCAGGCAAGGCTAGTCAGAGGCACATTCATTGTGCATCCAACTAACAGCCCCTGTAAGAGCGTTGAAGAGCTCTGGGATGGGGAGATTTGAGCAGGAAATGCTGCTGCTCTGTTTCTGTTCTCGGCTCTCACGTGAGTAGTAGATTCTCAATTGTGGAGATGCTTCTTTTTGGATACTTTGAAGATATTAACTTTGAAATTTTTTTTTGAATTAGATATCTCAAATATATTTCTATTCAGTTGTATTTTGTACTCACTTTAGACCAAAATCATAGTTAAATTTTGCTCAAAATTGTAAGATGATGAGCAATTTGAACATTTTCAATTACAATACAATTTTAAATATTTTTTCTTATCTTTAAGTAGTTAATTTCTTCAAGTAAAGTAAATTTAATTTTTTTTAAATATCTTATATCTTTCCATTAATATTTGAAATTTCATTGCAGATATTCTGATCAACCATGTAGGAACAAAACAAGATGAAAGAATTATACCTATTTCAGGTCAGTGCACTCTTATTTTTTTCTTGATTTGCATAATAATTTTAATATGATGTACTTGAATGTATTGTTGATGCCAAGTGTAATTTTTATATCACATAGAATTTATATATTTAATTTAATTTTGAAATAATTAAAATCAATTAAATATAATTATTACGTCATAATTATGTCATGCTGACGTCACGGTTCAAAACGGTTTGAACCACGGTTGAACCGGTTGGAACTGAACCGGACATAAAACCCGTTCGGTTTTAAAAAATTGCATGCGTACGTTGTGGAGACGTAATGTGCTGGCACAGCATCGAACGAAAAGGATCACGAGTCATCACATTTCGCCTAGCTTAGCGGTGAAGGTTGGCAACATGATTCTAGCGTCTTACTCCAGCGTGCTCACCTCAGCAGGGTCCCGTGGCGATAACTGATGAGTGTTTCCTTTGAGTTATCGCGTGTTTCCTTCGTCGTCTGCTCTATCGTCTCCGTATCCCACCTTTCCTAAGTCAACGCGTGTTCTGCACACAATCGGGAATGCCCACATTAATTATGATACCTCCCTAAGTTAATGACCATCCGCGTTGATATTCTCGTTACGCGCGATGGATTCATTATCATCCACTAAAGCGAATGGATTGGGAAGAAGATGAAATTTTTATTTTTAAATTTTAATATAAATATTTATTTTAATATATATATATATATATAGATATATATATATACCTTACTTTACGCATTTCCAATTTATTTTTATTTTTAATGCACAACCATTATTTTTCTTCTCGTCAAAATCTCATGGCATTTCATCCAATTGGATAACTTTGCATGTGGTATCAAGTAAATATATATATTAAAAATTTTTGAAAATGCAAGAGAACTGTGTGAGACACAACAAAAATGATGATAAAGGAAATAAAAATAGACAGAATAGTTATATATAAATATATGAAAAGATAACTAATATATAGATAATAACAAAAAAGGTCGATAAATATTTAAATGTAAAATTATACTAAAAGATGTGTAGAAACAATTGAATTTTCTTACTAACAAAAAACTTTAGTGCAGATTTGGAATTTGTATTTGAAAATTTTTGAATGTTCTTCTCTCAATATATAATAATTCTACTTCTTATAATCAAATACATAACAATGTTTTTTTTAATATCTGTATTTTTTTTTCATCTCACCATATACAATGTATAATATGGTATATAACAATCTTACTTTTTCTTCTCAAATTTCACTCCAAAATCTATACGAATCCAAACGGATCACAGCCCCTTAATTTTTGTGTCGGGGACCAGGTGGTGCATGAGCTAGTTCAATAAGGAAAAATAAAACGCAGATGCGTGGTTTCCAAGTGTATGATACGTGTGCATTAGTTGTAACCATTTCTTTGTTATCTGAACTATCTGATATAATCATCGATCATCGTGTTCATCCATTGGAGAAGGCAAAGGCAGTAGATGTAGCGGCATATGCTTGGGTGGCTACGTTTTCTACTCTCTCTAGTCGATGAGTTTTTCCTTTCTTTTTTTTTTTTATAAAAAAAGAAAAAAGAAAAAAAGGGAAAACGATGGAGTTTCCTTTGAGGCTGGAATACGTAGACAAATATCTCCTTTCTTTTCGGTAAGGCGATGGAGGGTCCTTCTAGCACAGTCTTTTGTCCACTTGGACCTCGCTGGTACGTGCGCACCGTTCCGGAGCACGCATACAAAAATGAAAATTTTTGTGGCGCTAAGTGCAAATAGGACAAACCACAAGGGGGTTCTTGTACAAATAACCCGTTTATTGTGTGAAGAAATCGTATCCCATCTACCCTTGCGTACGTCCACAGCAGTCTATCATCCGAATTTGTCACGAGGGACACGTGGCAGCAGTGGGTGAATGCCTCCAGGCCTGAGACAGCCTTGGCGCTTATCCGTTTTTGGTTAGGGTCGTCTCCTGCTTTTAGCTTGCATATAAAGCGAGCAGCCATGCATCCCGATTCCCACACCAACGCATCGCCCGCAGCAATTGATATCATGAGGCCACAAACGTCGCTTGCTACCATTTCGATTTTCCTAGTTTTGGAGCTTTGGCTCACCTTCCCCTGGCCTGCAGTCTCTCAGTCAAGGGTCAGATTTCTTCCAGGATTCGATGGCCCACTGCCCTTCCATCTTGAAACCGGGTGAGCTCCGAAAGGCATGAATTCTATATTCATATATTTTCATGGATGCGCTGATGCCTGATCATGTCTCGATCCATCCACTGATTGAAATGAATGAATGTAGGTACATAGGCGTAGGAGAGTCGAATCAACAGCAGTTCTTTTACTACTTCGTGGAGTCTGAGAGAGATCCAAAAGAGGACCCCCTTGTACTGTGGCTAAATGGCGGCCCTGGCTGCTCTGCTTGGAGTGGGCTTACCTATGAAATAGGTACTACTGCTACTACCTGGAGTTTGTGTTTAGAATGTATCTGCATCTATATATACAATGGGCTCTGACGTTGATCGGTCCAATATTTTTCTTATTACATTTTCTAGTTACTTAATTTGACTCTAAAGACCGTCTTCATCCTAAAGGAGACTACCCTTCCATTCATTCGTTTCAGCAGTTGTGGGCTCCGTAGAGCTCCCAGCCCGCCCAGAATCAAAGGTTGGTAAGGAGGGCGATGAGGCTGCCATCAGCACGAGCTTATATTAATGTAGACGCATGTTGGCCCAAGGGTGCAACTTTTCGTTCGGATCTGAGGTCGATCCATTCGTAAGCTAAATTGGAAAACCGCTACCTAACCAAATCATCATTCGTTTTCTAAAATTGAAATCTAAACCCGACTAAATTTATAAAATTCGAATTGAAATTTGGCTTAAAAAAATCGAAAGTTTCTTTTTATAATTTGGGTTAGTATTGAAAATAATGATGTTATATTAAATTGCTATTTAATTAAAAATAATATGGAAAAGGTGATATAATTGAAAACATTTTAAATAACATCAAAATTTATAGCTCATTAAAAATAATTAATTTAGTTATATATTTAAAGTTAATATACGATAAAAGATTATACTTAAATACATTGAAGTTATTTGCTTATTTAATCTACATCATTTGAATCAGAATTTCAAATTATTTAGGTTCTATAATTTTGTTCAAGTTCAGATTATTCGGTTGGGATTATATTTAACTTAAATCAAACCATATTGTAATTCAATTCGGATTACACCCGAATTCATTACACCTAACCGAAACCCTATGTGACCCATAACTCTCTTTTATACTAATTTTGCTAAAATTTGAACCTTTGACTCTTTGGATGATGAAATGAATCCTCTCGTAAATCTTCGATGGTTAAAAATCTTTTGTTGGTGATTTCTTTTTTATTATAATTTATGCCTAATTCAACTTACACCTGACAAATTTAATCTTGCATTTTTCCTCAACTAGTAATGAACAACATATTTCTAATTAAAAAAAAATAATAATGAACAACATACTCTTATAAAAAAAAATAATGGCCAACATACATATCGTCTCATGAATGAATTTTCTAGTTCATGTATGTTTATTATTATTATTATTTTCATCAAAAAATCATCACCAACATACATTAACTAGATAATTCATTCACGAGACGGTATGTCTTTCAAAATGCTTATATTTTTCTTATTCACTTTATGAACGACAGTCGTACCATTCTTGCTAACATCATTTCTATTTTTAACTATTCCTGCTTTTCGATCTTTTCCTCTTTTCTTCCATCCTCCGATTCCTTTTAATTATCATAGCTCTCTAGGTCCGTTGTTTTACGAGTATGCTGTTTACGACGGTTCTCTTCCAACTTTGAAGCAAAGAAAATATTCATGGACGAAGGTAAGAGTTCATTTAATTATGCTAAACTTTGGATCTACAAATAACTTAATTAGATTGATGAAGCTGGCCATGCATGAACGTTTTTCTAGATGTTACAGTCTGCACAGCAATGATTTTTCAGGTATCCAGCATCATCTTCGTTGATTCACCCGTTCCCACAGGATTCTCATTTTCAAATGGCTCAGAGAATTACGTTGCTGGTGATGAAACATATCCAAAAGAAGTATACCAGTTCTTAATGAAGGTGATAAAGTCTCGATGCATTTATGCATACATGTACTCAACTAGCATTCTAATATGATAATGTCCCAGCTCTTCATTGCTGTTTCCCATTAGATGTGCATATTCATACCGCAACACCAAATCAATATAATTGTATCTTATTCTCTAAAACCTAGGTTCTCAATAACATGAAAACTTTCTGCCAGTGCAACCTTATCAGGATGTTAGATATATATGCCCTGTTTTGCACGTGGATCATGTTTTAGCTAATTTTCTACCCGTAATAAATAACTAACCTACAATAGTTTGGCTCTTGCAAGTGGCAACTGTTCTTTATGGAGTATGATGTCTCTAAATTCTAAAAGTAACAAATTTGTTTTTTACTTGTGCAGTGGTTGAAAGCACACCCGCAATTTCTGCCCAATCCTCTTTACATTGGTGGAGATTCTTACAATGGGTTTATTATTCCAGTCGTGGCCAATGAAATAGCAAATGGTAATTCCTCTTAGCTAAGTATATTCACCTTCCTATATGGCCTAAGAATGTTGTTGGCTCCTCCAAATAGGTCATTAACTAGAACGATTTCATGAAAACTATTTATCACGAGAATCCAGCGATTTTAGTTGCTTTGCTTTTAATTAATTTTGCAGGAATTGAAGCTGGACAAAATCCAGTCCTCAATTTTAAGGTATGCCGTCGATCAAGTGTACGACTTAGTTAAAACATATAATCACTATGGCGGTGACTTCCTACTTCAATAATCACAAAGGGTCGATGTTAAACTTGCATAGCAACGAACTAGATTCCTCGGATTAATTACTCATTCAATCGTCATCACTTGTGCAGGGTTATTACTTGGGAAATCCCAAAACGGATAGGCCAATCGATGACGGTTCTTATGTGCCATATGCACATAGGATGAGCCTTATATCCGACGAGCTCTATGAGGTAGTCCTGGAAGCTTGGTCGATTAACAGAATACTTTGATTTTGGGTCAATGGATTCATGGCAAACACCCATTTAGTAGGCACCTTGTTTAGTTCCCAAATGCAATATTGTTTGTACGTGATCTGGTTTTTCATTTTACTACAGTCGGCCAAAAAAAGTTGCGGAGGAGCTTATGCACATCCAAACAATCCTAAATGCAGAAAAGACATTGAAGCAATAAAAGCGGTAGCTGACCTTAATCAATCCCTTTAATTATTTTTGTCTTTTGCTTAATTAATAATCGGAAAGGTTTTGCTTGAGCTGATCTTTGGAATCTGCAGAACATTGCAAGAATTACTACTGGACAGATTTTGGAGCCCAAGTGTGCATTTGTATCTCCAAAGATCTCTGAAATGGGACATGGAAGATCACTTGATGAAAATTCCAGAAGTCTGCATCTTCCAGGAACTCTTCCTAGCTTTGGGTGTCGGGTATATATCTCCCTGCTCCCAACATATTACGAACTTCTATACCAACTAACTAATTATGGATCTAATTTTTGGCAGGAATATTGGTATTTGTTATCATATCACTGGGCTAACAATGCAGATGTTAGAAAGGCTCTCCATGTTGCTGAGGTACTATAAAGCCTCTCTAATTCTAGCCATACATGTTAATGAAGCAATCTCAAGTCAAGACGTTTGTGGAGTCTAAAGGACGTAACTAGCTAATGAACTCAGATAAAAAAATAAAGATTAATTGAATATACAAAGAGAATCCATGTATGTGCGTGCGTGAGAGAGAGAGGCTAATATTATTTCCAAGACAAAAAAAAAAAAAACTACTTGAGTTGTGTTTGTAAATTACTGAGTTCATTGGTCAATTTTTTATTAGTATTTATACATTACGACAACTGATATTACAATCAAGTACACGATAACCCTCACACCACGAAGAGAATCAGTAAATAACCTTACACTAGGAAAAATCTGTAAATACCCCCAACCCAGGGAAAATTTGTAAATATCCCAAATCCCCAAATCAAGAAAAAATGAAATTTTACTCCTACAAAGAGAAGACTCAAATAATGGACCATTACGAAACTATGCTGCTGCTGCTACCACCAAGGCAGGATCCTGGTGGCTTTCATTGGTCAATTAAATACGCTTGAAGTCGAGTCAAATAATTTTGTGTGACTGGACTTTAATTGCAATATGTGTCCTCGATATGATCCTGGCAAATTGTAACATTTCTAATACAAACTTGCATTGGATGGAAATAGGGGACGGTATACGAGTGGAAACGTTGTAACTTGAGCATACCCTATGTAGAGAGTCTCAAGAGCAGCATCAAATACCATCTCAGCCTCAACTCCAGAGGTTATCGAACTCTCATATACAGGTCAAATAATATAATCGATACCTTTACAATTGTTCTGTTGACGTACCTTTACCTACTGTTTAATTAATTAGATGTTTTCTAGTGAAAAGAAATCTTGGTTATGAATGATGAAATAACGTTATGTTTGCCATTCGAACAGTGGTGATCATGATATGGTGGTGTCAATTGTTGGCACGGAACAGTGGATAAAATCTCTAAATTTCTCCATCGTTGATGATTGGCGACCATGGATGGTTGATGGCCAAGTTGCAGGGTAAGTATGTCACCCATATCTGTAGATATATGTGTGTGTGTGAGTGTGATTTTGATCAAGTGCAAATGCATTGAACTATAATTAACATGTAGTCTACTGTAAATGGACCCAATATGATTATGAAATCAACATCTATCTTAAGGAAAATGATCCAGTACATACTACTACTTTGTGTAGTCTATGCATAGTGGGCCCACTTGATCATGAATAGAAAATCTACTCCACCCATTGTATTTAAAATTATTCACTTTATAAGTATTTTAATTTTCATTCAAATCAGCATGGACCACATTTTAAAATGATACAAAATCAACTTAATAAAATAATTTAATATAAATATTAAGTTTAAAATAGTATTTTTAACATCTAAATCATCTAAAGTATATTTTTATAGATAAATAATTGTATAATATATTATTATATTTTAATATATGTAGGTCCAATTTTGTAGCAGACTGCATTGTAATTATAATGTAATTTGTTTGCACCAAATCATATATAGTATATATGGATAGATAAGATATGATCTAGTGCATTTTTTTTATATGCAGAGTTAGTTATGGTGCATTTGACTCAAAATGAGTTGTATTTACATTTAAATGTATTAATATTTTGTACGATCATTTATATATAAATTACATCTTATATGGTTTACATGTTAAAAACAACTTAAAAATTAATATTTATATCAAACTATTTTATTATGTTAATTTTATACCATTTTTAGATGCGGTGCATACTCACATACAATTTGGATAAAAATTAGATGCTAATAAAAGAATGTGTGGAGTATATGTGTATTTTATGATCATACAGGACTCATTTTAAGCGAAATACACCGTAACTTACGATACATGTAAATACACAAGATAAATTCTCTATATGTGTTCAGGCCTCATATGAAAATATTATGAAATCAACGTGATAAAATAGTTTGATATAAACATGTAAATTATCTAATATATAATTTATACATGGATAAATAATTATATAAAATATAGGTATATTTAAAAATATGTAAGGTTCATTTTGAGCCAAATACATTATAAATTATAAGTTACGGTGCATGTAAATGCACCAGATCATCTCTCTGTATATCCTAGCTACTGAGCTAAATCCGCATGTACAGTTGAGCTAGTATGTCACTTATCCACACGTATTTACCATTTTGATGTAACAGGTAACACATATTAACTATTTTGATGCAACAGGTACACAAGGTTGTATTCCAACGACTTCACCTTTGCAACAGTAAAGGCAAGGAAACATTCCGCATCTCATCTATATTTTTGACGTCGGTATGAAATGAGGCAAAAATGAATAAACATATGCGTGTGTGATCACTTATATATGTTCTTAATGTTACTGCAGGGGGCGGGGCACACGGCTCCAGAATACAAGCCTAAGGAATGCTTGGCCATGTTCAAGCGCTGGCTTTCTCATAAGCCTCTGTAACTTCACTGCATACAAGTATACAACATACATACAATAATCAGGCTAGACCATTTCTACATGCATGGCCGAACTTGGTCCATATGGGCCCATACCATTTACAAGATGTCGATTTATTAACAGCGTAGTATTAGTTGTACAAGTAATGGCTTTGTTCATTAATTTATTTCCATCTATAATATGTTAATTGCTTCCCTGTAGAATTATGCTGCTTCTTCTGCTACTACCTATGCATGGTTTGAGGCTGATCACATATTCACAAGTACTTTTAAGTGTGTTATCCATGGTAAGGAAACGGACTGCAATCATCAGTGGAGACGCATATATTGGCCACATTGCGCTTTGCGCTTCTAATTCCTTCTTGCTTGTAAGTTTTAGTAAGTTTGAATTGAAATTATTTTATTATTTTTGGTCTATAAAAATAAATGGTACTAAATATTTCAATTGATTTTAAACATAATTAAATTATTGTAGTAGGCTCAAATAAAAAAAAGCTTCTGTGAGATGCTGAAATCCCATCACTGCAAAATATGTACAGTTAGCCGCACTGAATCGAGAATTCAAGATTATTCAAAATATACTACTATAAAAGAGAGAGAGAGAGAGAGAGCAAGGGACGTGGCCTTCCTCGAAATCCTACCCAATCTAACCACTGATTATATGCATGGCATGTAATATATAACGCAACCAGAATTGAAATAATTAAGCAAAATGCAACTAGAATTGATCAAAAATTAAGCCATTCACAAGCTGCACGTCTTGAATTCCGGGCGAGATGCGAGCGAGACGCAAAAGAAGCTGCATGCATGCCGGCCCCACCCACATCCATTTTTTTTCTCACATGAAAATTTCAAAATATCTTAAAGCCATATTTTTACATACGTTTAGCACTATATATCTAAAAATAAATGCCAAATTATTTTGATAAAAAATCATTCAACATTTGAATGTTATAATTTTGAAAAAGGCGGCAACATATTCAAATTAAGATTGGTTTAAATATTTAAAATATATATCATCTTGTCTACAAAATAGTAACACTTTGGTGGAACAAACATGTACTGGCTAGTTCTTTCATATTTTGCATTTGCTTTAGTAAAAATTTAACGAATTCATGAATTCTTTGTTACGTGAGATTTAAGTGTTTGATTAATTACGTAGAGATAAACGCTGTGATAAATTTTTTTCTCATCACATCCTTTTTCCCTCATCTGATAGCAGACGACACTGCTGATATAAATGAGAAACACAAACTCTCGAATAAATAAGAGATAAATGATCCTTTTATCGAATTTGAACTCAGGTCAACAAATTGAATAGAAATGCAAGGATACCATACAGCTAAGCTAGGCCTACTAAAAATGACAACGGTTGAACAAAAAAAAATACAAAGAGCATATATTGTTGAGCCCGAATCTCAATGCGTATTGTTCCAGCTGGACCCACGATGAATCTATGCATGTGGCTTCCTATAATCCATTCACTCCAAATGGGGTCGCATACTTTTCGCTTTAACTCTTAATTAACCATGGCATGCATGACTCGGCCACTCACGGGAAAGATGCACCAAGCATGGTTTTATT
Organism: Annona cherimola; assembly: GCA_030490835.1. Taxonomy (NCBI): domain Eukaryota; kingdom Viridiplantae; phylum Streptophyta; class Magnoliopsida; order Magnoliales; family Annonaceae; genus Annona; species Annona cherimola. Next base: position 95,466,273 of record CM059973.1, on the reverse strand, counting down.
TATCTTCAATATTCATTCATTCATATATAGGGAATCTTCAATGCCACCGATTGCATAATTTTTTATTTTTTAATATTTTTCAAAAATTCAACTCACCCATTATATTTTATTCCTTTAATATTAGAAAAATATAAAAGATCATACTATTTAAAATTGTGTATAATTCATAATAAGCAGTGTAAATGCATAAGATTATTTGTAATTTTTTTCCGATTATTTATTATAATAATTTTCAATTCACTTGGTTATATATATATACTAAATAAATAGTTTTAGATACAATGGATAGGTTGGATGCAAAAAATATAAAAATTAACTGGTTGTAGAATATAATCAGTTGTATGGAAGTATTTCTCACATATATATAAGAGTATTTCTGATGTGCAATCGATTACATAGTGCAATCAGTTGCTTTTTATTTTTAATTTTTTTAAAAAAAATCTTAATTCCAAGTTATACATTATATTTCTCTCTATTAATATTTATATGATGTGCAAAATCACGTTAATTAGATTTATGTATAATCCACAACAAAATATAAATGCGTAAAGTTGTTTATAATTATATTTTATGATTATTAATTCTAAAAGTTTTTAATTTACTCAATTTTAATATGTAAGCTGAATTGGTAATTTTAAACACAATAGAAGGTTTGGATCTTTGCAAAAAATATTTTAAAACGGAGATTGTACTGTGCAGCCGATCGTGTGGGAGACTTTCTTTCTCTCTCTATATATACACACTGAAAAAGAAAATAGGCCGTTGATCATTATTCTGAAAATAACGAATTCATGAAGCAATTCTTTTAAGTAATTTGGATTATCAACTTAATCACCATATACAATATAAGAGATTTTTTTATACGTACTTCCATAGTTTAAGTGAAAATTATAAGTGTCTCTTTTAATTCCACAAAAAATACAAACTACCCTATAGGTTTTTTATAAAATTGCAAATGTATCTTTCCCATTAGAGTTTCATAAATGATAATTAAATTTTATTGAATGAAAAATACCCATAGTAATAATAAATTGATTATTAATTTTATATTTTTATTATTCTCGATATTTTAATATGTTTTTATTTTCATAATATTTTTATTAATTGCATAAATTTTTACAATAATTGCAACAAAAATAACTTTTAGAGTTAATAGACTTTATTTAGTATATGTTAGCAAGAGTATTATCGTGATTTCATAAAAAAAATTATCTAGCATTTATGAAACTCTAAAGAAAAGTACACACTTGTAATTTTATACAAATATTATAAAATATTTTGCAGTTTTGTAAAACTAATTAAGAATTATACTTATAATTTCACCCAAACTATGTAGAAACTGACCAAAACTTCTACACATAGATTAAATACATGACAATAATTGCATTTTGAGCACAGATCAAATTTCTTAAATCATCATTTCAATGATGTATTATGGATGCGGAATTATATTAAAATCAACCTAAGATTAAATGGTCCTGGCTAGATCGGATCATATAACTTTTTATAATCAACGGACATGTGGCAGCAGCGGAAAATGCGCCTAATTTCATTCGTCGCGTCCCGCCCACTCCGCATTCGTATTCCTTGCAAATTCGAGCTGTATATAAACTATAAAGCTGGCCTTTGCATGCACGCGGTGCAAGTGCAAGTGTGCAACTGCAGCATGAGGGGGGCAAGGTTACACGCGATTTCCATTTGCCTTTTTCTGGGGCTTTCCCTCACATTCCCACGGCTTGCATTCTCTCAATCAAGGGTCAGATATCTTCCTGGATTTCCAGGTCCTCTACCCTTCCACCTTGAGACAGGGTATGTCTTCTCTCTCTCTCTCTCTCTCTCTCTGTTTTTAACCTTCTTGTTATTATATGATCTACATGCACAAGTTCCTTATTAATGCATACTTGCCAAGCACCATGGTTGTCGTTCTCGATGTTTTAATCTAGATCTTGAGAGAGCTAATTAATCACATGTATCGCCATGCGTATACCAGCTGATCAATATTAGTGGATTGCAGGTACATAGGCGTGGGAGAGTCAGACACACATAAGCTGTTTTACTACTTTTTGGAGTCTGAGAGAAACCCGAAAGAGGACCCTCTTGTGCTCTGGTTAACAGGAGGCCCCGGCTGCTCTGCTTGGAGTGGCCTTCTTTACGAAATAGGTACTCCTGGGGATTTTGACTAGTTGAAATAAAACTGAGAAAATAAAATGGCGAAATAAATTGTATCGATATCCGCATATATTTCTTAATATAAGGGGTAATAATTTTCGTTTAACTAGTATGCTAAGAAGTTAAAACCCTAGATTAGATTTTACTAATTAATGTGCTCTTAAACTTTCCTATCATAACCACCAACCCGGCCTATCCCCTCTTGTGAAATCATTCCTCATCATTCCTTATTCCGCATCTTTAAAAAGCCAATTTAATGTATATCCCATCTTGTGAAATCATTTCTCCTTTGATTATTCGTTTAGAATATATTTTTTTTTTAGTTCGATCTTTCCTTCTTCCATCTTCTAAAACAAGGAATTATTTTGTTTTCGAAATATGAATTCCTGCAGTTTCTGATCATTGTTTTACAGGTCCATTGTATTTTGAGTATGCTCATTACGATGGTTCTCTTCCAAGACTGAAGTTAAGAGAATATTCATGGACGAAGGTGCGGCATTTGGTTTAGTTATTATCCTTAGGGTATATGTATAGATATATGGATATGATAAAGTGCAACTGACAGCACTCTAAACGCATCTTACTTTGATGATGAAATTTGAAGTCAGTTATTTAAAATCATTTTTTGTGTCTCCAAAAATCATTCTAATCAGAATTTTGATGTGGTCATGCCTATAAAATGCATGTAATTATATATAAATTATGAAAAATATTTAAATATATTAATAGATGCATTAGAATCTAACAACACTTTTTAGGATTATATATTTATATACGACTGATGTTTTAGATGGTTTATATATTTAAAATTGATATTTACATTGATCTTGTACTTTGTCGGTAAGGTCTACATACATGCCTGATTCCAATAAAACTTAGTGTGCTATTTAAATAAATTATTTTAAAAATAATGAAAGTAGGTTAAATTCTTTATTTAGATACCAAGTGGAGCCTATTTTAATTCAGTCATCTGAACTCTAGTATATTGGAAAATGCTAAGATACAACTAGTTAAGGTGGTGTTGGCTTAAAATAAATCTTGCTAGTGTTTAAATAAAAATTCAATTCATTATATTTAGAATTATTTATTTAAGTATTACATCAAGTTTTATTCAAATCGGATATCTACGGGTCGTATTTGAAAAAAGTGTAAAATCAACATAATACAAATATTTATTTTAAATATTAATTTCAAAGTTCTATTTTCAATTTTAAAATTGTTTAAACATCATTCTTATACAATAAATGATCCTATAAAGTAATATTACATTCCAACGTATCTTTTAATAAATTTAAATATTTTTCATAATTTATGCAAGATCATATGAATTTTAAAGAAGATATGGTCCCACCTAGATTATGATTGGAATGATTTTTGGACAATTGACAAAACAAATAATTTTTAACAATATGACTAATTGGATTCATACTTCATCGTTAATGAGTTCCCATTATATATGATTAAGATGAATTGAAGTTAGGCATATAGTTGGTCGTTTTTCTTATAATATGACAATGATGTTTCAGATATCCAACATCATCTTCGTTGATTCACCTGTTCCCACGGGATTCTCATATTTCTCCAACAACTCAGAGACTTATGTTGGTAACGATCTAAAATCTCCAAAAGAAATCTACCAATTTTTAGTAAAGGTTAGTGTTTGTATATGTAGCATTGTACTATTATAACATGCCAATTATCTACCACTATTTGGAAATTTGAACTCAATTCCTTCAAATTTGTGGTCTAACGTGCAATTTAATGAAAAGTATGCAGGATAAGAATACAGGGATCGTTATTTCCTGCACACGGGTGCACTGAGCTTCAGTACACCCAGGTGCATTAAATCATATTTTTATTTTTTTGAAATTTTTTTTTATAAAAGTGTTAATCAAATTACCTAAAATGCCACTGATTTTCAAAAATAAAAAATAAATATCTAAAATACTCTAAAAATGGTAAAAATTGATACACATGTTAAATACACTTATATTAACACTTTTATAAAAAAATTCAAAAAAATAAAAAAGGGGTTAAAATGGGTTTAATGCACTCGGGTGCCCCGAAGCTCAGTGCACCCGGGTGCATTAAATCATTTTTTTGAAATTTTTTTGAAATTTTTTATAAAAGTGTTAATCTAAGTGTATTTACTATGTGTATCAATTTTTACCATTTTTGAAGTATTTTAGATATTTATTTTTAATTTTTGAAAATCAGTGGCATTTTAGGTAATTTAAAATTACTAAAATGTCACTGATTTTCAAAAATAAAAAATAAATATCTAAAATTCTCCAAAAATGGTAAAAATTGATACGAATGTTAAATACACTTAGATTAACATTTTTATAAAAAAAATTTCAAAAAAAATAAAAAAATGGTTTAATGCACCCCGGTGCACGGAGCTTCTGGATCGTTATTTCCTGCACCCGGGTGCACAGAGCTTCAATGCACCTGGGTGCATTATAGGATATATATTTTGATGCATATAGGATTTGCATTTGGAAAAAAGGTAGATTGACTGCCTCCGTGGTTGTATATAGGATTTGGATGACTTCGCACGCCTTGCAGCCAAGACCACATAGATAATTGACTTAATCCACAGAAATTGAGGTTCCGAATTACATCCTTAATACTTGCTTCCAAACCATTTAATGCGGTGGCTCGTTTTGCATGTGGGCAACCTTCTGGCTAAGTTTGCTCTGTCCATAACAAATGGGCCGGCTGATTAATTAGAATCCTGACCGGTACATGTGGAAGGTTAGCTGGAATACTAAAATTACTGATTGATTAAACTATTAACATTTGGTATTGAATTTACCACCCCAAAAAAATCGTTATATACGAAACCGTGTATTTGCAGAAAAAAATTTGTTCACTGCATATAATATTGCAAGCAGCAACCAATTGCAGCATATAAGTTCATATGCAACAAATGTCGAATATACGAGGCAGTCTTATCCCACCCCACCCCCACATCCACCAAAAAAAAGTATATGAGGCAACGTATAGCATACATAACAATGTGGCAGCTAAATAATAGCTGTCTAAAATTTGTATGCAACAACAAGCTTGCTGCATATCTTGATAGTTCTTGTAGTACAATTGGAACGTTTATATCCTACTACATATAATACCAAAGGCCAAGAGTCTGATGCCATTATAGAGATCTAAGCTGTAAGAAATATTCTAGCTTAGCTAAGGTAATTGCTGATATTTCATTCCACGCCAGTAAGATTCAACTCCAGCTTGTCAACAAGTTCCTTAATTAGGGGCGAATTAAAGTAAGGTTAGTCATCATATGCATCCATATCATGATATCTTAGTTCGTAGTTGTGAATTATGATGCCTCTAAAAGTTGCTCATTTGTCATCGACTTGTGCAGTGGTTTACGGCACACCCACAATTTTTATCCAATCCTCTCTATATTGGTGGCGATTCATATAATGGACTAATTCTTCCTCCCGTGGTCTACTACGTAGCAAATGGTAAATTTTTCTTATTAGAGTATTTACATCATATTTCAATTATGATATTAGAATCAAGCTCAAAAAATTTTAAAAGAAAATTACACGCTCTTAAATATGTAATAGAAAGAATACACGCTCCTAAATATCTAAAGAAAAGAATAAATGCTTCTATATGAGGACGGGATTCGAACCCTCATCTTATGATATTATAATCGAGCTTAAAATTTTTTTAAAGGAAAATTACATGCTCTTAAATATCTATAAGAAAGAATACACGCTCCTAAATATCTAAAGAAAAGACTAAATGCCCCCATATGACGAAGGGATTTGAACCCTCGTCTTCGTGGCATGTTGTTTTTCACCGGGTCACTGGCAGTGGTGCAAATGGTTGAATACTTAAACAGTTCATAAACAAATGAGATTTTAATCATTAATAGAAAATCTAATCCATTCATTATATTTAAAATCATTTGTTTATCTAAGAGACCAAGTTTTATCTTAATTAAGTATGTTAATGGGTCACATTTATTCAAATATATATATATTCATGTGTAAATTAAGAAAAACTCTTAAATCTATTTGCTAATGTATTATAATATAATAATACTTTATAGAATCATTTATTCATGTAGAAATAATATTTTGGACGGTTTAGATATTGAAAATGATACTTTAAAATTGATATTTTAGTATTTTTCATAATTTATACATGAATATATACATTTACTAATAAATGCGGCCCATAAACATACTTGATCAGAATGAAACTTGATCTCCTAAATAAATAAATGATGTTAAATATAATGAATGGATTAAATTTTTCATCAAAAGATTAAAATATTAGATTTTGAAGGAATTACATGATCCGCTTCTATGTAACCCATACTTATCTTAAAATCCTTACAGCATATATGGCTTAATAGCCTATCTAAGATTGCGTTCATGGCAATGCATCTTGCGGCCGCATTAATTAATCATTCATTTCCTACGACCACTTCATACATGTAGATGTCATTCGATCAGTTGAACCGGGTCAATCAGATGAATGAGAGATCATGCATCTAGGCTCAACGCTCTGTCAATACTGTGTAAGAGTCTGTTTGTGTAGATGTGAGGTTTTTCTCTGATTTGTCTTCAACATATTCGATTTCAATTAAGATCAAAGCCAACGAAGCAGGGTTTTACTAAATTACCCGCGTTTGAAAATTAAAGGACACCCTAAGTCTCATTTTTCAATTCATGGAGCTAATTTCTCCCAAGAGAGTTTATAAACTACATGTACGAATTGCCACTTTAATTATTTAGCTAATTATTTGATTTAGCTTACTTTTGTTGCCGCAGGAATTGAAGCAGGAAAGGAACCAATCCTCAATCTCAAGGTATGCCATTTTTTTTTGATGTGAAGGTATGCCATTCAAGTGCATGGAATAAATAAATAATTCCATTGAGATGGTAGTATGGTAGAGGATTTTCATTAATTAAACATTGTGCAGATGCACAGCTAGCGATCAGACCCCTCAGATCGATCACTCATTCAATTATAATCATTTGTACGCAGGGTTATTTCCTGGGAAACCCAAAAACGCACAGACCAATTGACGATGGCTCGTTTGTACCATTTGTACATAGGATGAACCTTATATCCGATGAACTTTATGAGGTAATATTCCTAGGTTTATTATACATCCAAGACTTTGAGTTAATCAAGGTCTTTAATTACCATGCGCAAATTAAAATCACTTAATGAACCGATGCTTATATAGCAAATATCCATTCAATCACACCTCAATTATTTAGTTCTAAAATTGTCTTCTTTGCAAATTGCAGTCTGTTAAAAAAAGCTGTGGAGGAGTTTATTGGCATCCAACAGATCCGAAATGCATAAAAGACATTGAAGCAGTGAACGCGGTAGTGGATCGTTAACTAACCTGCAGATCACTTATTTTCGTATGTCGCTTGATTAGCTAGAGAACTAAGCTTGCGAAACTGATCTTTCATTTGGGATGAGCAGATTATCGCAGGCGTTGATGTTGAACACATTTTGGAACCCTTGTGTCCCTTTGTATCTCCAAAGCCCCCTCTAGAGGAACATGGAAGATTGCTTAATGATAATTTGATGGGGCCACACCTTCCACATACCCTTCCTGGCTTTGGTTGTCGGGTACTCCTCACTTCCCTCTCTCTCTTTTCCTTTCTAATTAATTAATTTTATCACAATGCAAAGAAATTAATTAATTTTATCTTTATTAACTGTTATTTCAATAATTTCTTCTTCATCTCATCCTGCTATTTTCTTTCCTTGTATATACTAGCAGGTTTTAGTTCCTTCTCCTAAGCTTTTAGTTATCCATACAGAACTGAGTGCAGGGAAGCGAATGTCATATATTGATGTATACAAGATTCTATGGCAGCTAATTACTGAATTTTGGCACGCAGGAATATTGGTATTTGCTAGCATACTATTGGGCTAATGATGCAAATGTCAGGAAGGCTCTCCATGTTTCTGAGGTATACGACTCCTCTACCGCCAGCAAGGATGCATAGACGAATATAATGGTGGATGCTTTTGTGAGATCTTCAGCATATACAGATCCCTGCGAGCTTTCTAGAGAAGTTTGCAAATTGGGTTAACTTTCATGGGCGATCATGACCCATTTATCCAAATTAGTTAAGCTAGAGCCAGCTCATGCAAGAGCAATGTATGCGCATTCATGCATGCATTCAGTCTTTCAGATCTAATGGCCAGCTGATCTACTGTGTCTAGTGATCTCAAATTAAGTCATGAAGATTATGACGCGTTCCATTCGAATGACTTGCACAGGAGAAGGGAGTTTGGATTCGTTGCGACTATCAGACACCTTACAACCGGAATCAAAATAGCACCTTGACGTACCATCTCGACCTGACCGCCAGAGGCTATCGAGCACTCGTATACAGGTGGGCATGCATGAATTTAATTACAAAGATGCATATATATATATACATATATAAAGCCGGTATCCTTATATTTTCCTGCGTCAAAATTACCAACTGCTCTCATAATTATCACGCATGAATACTACGTACATAATTTATTAATCTCGTGTTCTTAAATTCGCACCTGCATGCAGTGGTGATCATGACATGATAGTGCCAACCGTTGGCACGGAACAGTGGATCAAATCTCTTAATTTCTCCATCGTTGATGATTGGCGACCATGGATGGTTGACGGTCAAGTTGCTGGGTAAGTCCTGCTGTACATTAATCTCTCTTTTTATGCAGAAAAATCAAACCTAACCAAATCAATTGGGCCCAACGAGGCAGGCCTATTTTGTTCTGCTGTCTCACTCGTGGTTTGCCCGGACGTCCTCAGGTACACGAGGGGGTATTCCAACAACTTCACATTTGCAACCGTCAAGGCAAGGAATTACTAACCCATATATTGATATATGCGATTGATCGGTACACTGATGCTGGTGTAAGATGGCAAAGAAAAAGAAAACGGTATGATTATTTATGGTGTTTTCTTGTTGCAGGGGGCAGGGCACACCGCCCCGGAATACAAGCCCAAGGAATGTTTTGAGATGTTCAAAAGGTGGATTTCTAATAAGCCACTCTAGCTGCAGGGCCCCGTCTTCATCCATGAATCATGACCATGCAACCGTTTCTTTTTAATTGTGACCAGAGACATTGGATCGATCGAGAGCACCCATTTGTTCCATCTTCAGCAGTATTTAATTATTTGGATACTGTAATAATAATACAACGGTTGGTTGTTATTCGCCATCGTTAATTCGCCACGCAATATAATTTTTACGGGGTATTTAATTATGTCTCTGTCTAGAACTGTGCATGGTTAATTCAAGATTCACTTGTTTGAAGTGTATTTCGATCTGATTCGTACTTGGAACTTCTCATCCTTAGTTTTGCTGCAACGACTCAGGCTGCAGCGAAGTCTACAAGTGTATTTAATCCAAATATCCGAAGAAAATAAAAATAACCAAAACTTTTAAAGATTTCTTTTATGAATGAATCTAGAGAGTTAAATTGCTGAAAATTTTAGATCTTTCAAAAAGAAACAAATATTATAAGAGTTGTTTAATAATCATATATTCTTCTATATTTAGGTAGGGAGAGGCCTCAGTGCACTCGGGTGCATTTAACCCTTTTTTGATTTTTTAAAAAAATTTATACGACTGTTAATCTAAGGATATTTAACATATGTCTTAAGTTTTACCATTTTTGGAGATTTTTAAATTTTTTATTTTTGAAAATCAATGGCATTTTTAGTAATTTTAACTTACTAAAATATCGCTGATTGTCAAAAAAATCTAAAAAATCTAAAAATAGTAAAACTTGATACACATGTTAAATAAATTTAGATTAATAATTGTAGAAAAAATTAAAAAATGGGTTAGAAAACCCAGTGAATTATATCATGGCCTTATTTAAGCAAAAGAGCACCCGAAAACTGATGATATATTTGATTAGGATTCTATGGTGCACCATGATATATATTGTCTGCAACCTCAGTTCACATCTCATGGGATTGAGATGAGAACAAGATGAAATTTTTCATTCTAAAAAAATAATTTAAAAGTGTATTTGAGAAATAAAATACTTGGGAAAAAATTTTCGAGTAAAAGTTTTTTATTTGAAGAAAACAATGTCACATGATAGAGACAACGATAAGGAATAAAAAATAAAATTAAAATAGATAAGTTAGTTGCATAAATAATTAAAAAGTATAATAATTGTATAAAAATGTAAAAAATGTTAAAAATATAGCAATTGTCGATAGCGAAAAATAAATTTGTAATTTCAGAAATAAAATGGATCTATTTAGTTCTTTTAAATATACTCACATAGTTTGCATATCTTTACAAATATATTCACGTTATAGCAATACAGTAATTGTATTATAATGACATGAGTATATTTACAATTATGGTCAAATTATGCAATAAAAATTTGTAATTTTTAAACTTATATTTGCAATATGGTCAAATTATGTTGGCATAATTGCAGATTACTTGAATTTTAATAATTCATGTTACTTATGTTTAGGATTATCTATAGGAATTATATTATACACGACAAAAAATAACAAACCTAAATATAGAGAACATAGATGAAAAGAAAGTGGTTGTAATGAATGTGGTAGATCAAAGACAATGATAACTATATATACATAAATATTCACAAAACCAGAATTTTCGCAAATATCCCACAAAATTTTGACCCATATTGTATTTTTGTTCCTAAATCTATTGAAATTGCAAATATGCCAACAAAGTTTGCATAAATTTATAAACGTATTCCTTCCATTTAGGAGTACAACTTAGGCCGAGTTGAGCCTGAACCCGATTTCCAACAGTATTAGAATTCACTTTTCTAAAACTCGAGCCTGAAGAACTTGAACCCGATGAACCTGATTTGTAAATATGATAGAGTTAGGGTTCAAGTAAACCCAAACCCAAAGAACCCGTGTCTGATTTCGATTTCATATTTCTTGTAAGATATATTATATACGTAATATTTTTTTATATTTTGCATATTTTATATTATATATATTTATATTTATGTTTAATATATTGTAATTATATTATAAATAAAGTATATTATTTTTATTTTTATTTATCTTTATTTCTGTAATCTTCTTTATTTATTTTGTTTTTATATTAAATTGTTTCTAGAAATATTTTTTATATTGTTATATTTTTTAAAAATATGTGGTTTGACTGCTTATTATTATGTTTACTTATATGACTTGTTATTATTATATACTCATATGAAATTCTAAACTTACTACTCTTAAATAAAATATAAATTCATCAACTTAAATTCCAATTCGAAACTTAACTCGAATCAGATTTTTAAAAATAGAGTTAGGGTTTAGATTTTACAAATAGGATTAGAGTTAGAGTTAGAGTTAATATTTTATAAATAAAGTAAATGTTAGGGTTCACACAAACTCGAGTTTTATGACAAAATTTTTTATAAAATGACAAAAATTCCCTTTTAACCAGGTAATACACTTACAATATTTCCAATTATCGTAGACTTATTTTATATATTTTTACCTATATTATTATTTTAGATTATTTTTCGAATATATTTATAATATTTGTAAAAATTACAAGTGCAATACATGGTTTAAAGGTCATTTTCATCATTTATAGAAAATTTAACGGTGTCATAATGAAATGGACATACTTGCAATTTATACAAACATTGCAGACATATTTGCAATTTCAGTAAACTTAAGGACACAAATGAAACATTAGTCAAAATTTTCATGCATAATTGCAAAAATCCCAAACAAAATAATTTAAGCATTTCACAAAAATTAAAAAAATGAAAAGAAAATAATGCAATATTAATTATTCAAAGGCTTTTCAAGTGGAGACAAGATTTTATGCAATTTAATGTAGCTTTTTACAACATTACTATTTTTGAATCATGGGTGTCGATTCTGCATGTGGATACACGGCCGTTGGATTAAAATTTAATGCTGCTCAGAAAGCAATTATGAAAATTGGTTGTGATGATGATATGTCTGTTAGTGCATTAATGTGAGGAGAGAAAAATGGAAGAGTAACTTGGGTGTCATTGATTCGAATATTGACGGCTATATTTTCTAAAGAATTTTAGTAATGGTATTTATTTTTTTCGAATTTTTTGTAGGAGTATGCACGGAGTATGTATTTTAGAAATTATTTTTAAAAAAATTAGGTTCTTGATTAGATATTTTAAAAAATGCATAAGAGCTTGATTGTACTGTCAATTAAAATATTGTAATATATATAATAAAAAGAACTACGAGAAGGAAGAGAGGCATGCATATTGGTTCGAGTCTCTCTCTTTCTATCCATATTGACCATCGTCGTCTTGTACCTGCAGCATCCTAAAGCTTTCTGTTGGATTTTAATTTATGTTTATTTGGGTTTTGTTTTAAATAGAATTTTTATTAAATTGAGCGGCCGCGAGAAGAGGGAAAGGAGAGGGCGAGATCTGGCGTCCATGACATGTTTTGAGTTTTAGCTCTATCCTATTTTGTTCTCCCTCTTCTTCGTCTCTGTCTGTCAAACAGAAATTACGTCAGCGTGGCATATAGTAAACGTAAAGATAATAAAAAAAATAAAAATTCTGATGTCAAAGCGCAAGTTGGAGCTAGATGCATCGATTGAAATTTTTGCATTCCAATCGCAGTCGGTCATGATTCTGTGATCCCATTTCCTGGATATCTTCATAAGAGACCCGATGCATATATATCTGGAATGCTATCGAAGCCAGATTGGGATTTTCTTCATTCCTTTAATTTTTTTTATGGAAAGTAGGTGAACTAAAGTCCGACCACTCGCCACTGTCACGTATTGATGCAGGGGATTAGAGGAGAATCATGAATTTTATTAAGAATTTGAATGTCCTTCCAAAAAGGGCTTGCGACGCATGAGGGTGGTAAGAAATATCATGAGGATTCAGTTTCTTCGATACGACAATCTCTATCTGCCAAAGAACGTGCCACCTCCTTTCCACTCCGTAGCATATGAGTGAAGAGACAGGATTCAAATTGGTTTGCTAGCCATCTAATTTTCTGTACCTAAATGCCCAGGGATTATAGGATTTTATCATTGTTGTTTAAGAGGGTGATGATAATGAGATAATCCAACTCCATTGCTGCCTTCAAGTTTTTCAGACACAACATCCGTTGCAATCTGAACAGAAGCCCTTGCGCCTCCATCAGAAGAGGATTTAAAATTCCGAGCAGCTAGGTGTTGGGGATTTCTCCCTTCTCGCATTAATGCACTAACAAACACATCATCAGCACAGCTGTTTTCACGGCTGCTTTTTCAGTGGTATGAATTTTTTATCTAATAGCTGTGCATCCACCTACAGAATCGGCACTCACGAATCAAAAATCGAAACTTTGTGACGCTATGAACAATCACATAAAATCGTGCCTCTTTTAAGTGTGCTAATAAGTATGACGTTGGTTTACTTTTAAAGCATATGAGTAGATATGAAGGCATTAATGACGTGTTTGACACAGTGTTGTCAGAACCGGACCGGCCGGTCGGACCGGTCCAAACAGGAACCAGTCCAATGTCCAGTTTGATTACATACGGTTTGGTTTAATTGCATTAGACAATTCAAACTGTCGAACCGGCAGTTGAACCGAACGTTGCAGTTGGACCAAATGCGACCAGTTCGGAACTGCGACCGGTTCGGCACATATAAAAAAATTTAAAAAATCATTGGATGTCGTCAAGCCCCCAAATCGGCAAGAAAACCCCCAAATCAAATCGACTCCCAAATCGACAATCCTTAAATTTGAAATATTTTGAATAACTATTTTGTATGATTTTATCCATTTGTGAAATGACTTTCTGGCTAGCTGCCTGTGATTGTTCATATAGTATTTCTATAAACTTATTGTGAACTTGTTGTGTATTGTTTGATTTTACAGGTCGATTGTTTGCTCAGCATATTATTTGTATGCTAATCTTGGTTTAATTCGTTGAACAAGTTGTTTGCATAATTTTTTGTTGATTGTTTGTGTGTTGATGTTAGAGATATTATTGAACAGGTTGTTTGCAGGATTTATTGTTGATTGTTGCTGTTGATTGTTTGTATGCTGATATTGGGAAAATTATTTTAATTGTCTATTTGAAAAAATGTTGTTAATTGCATGATAAATAAATTTTTCATTATACTATTTTAGGTAATTATTTAATCATCATGTCGTTATTAAACTCATCTGAAAGTGGAAACCAGTCTCATACTCCTACAAGATCAAATGCAACACCGGTAACTGGTAGCACAACAGATTCTTAGTCAAAACCCACTAGAGTGAGGATTGATATTGCATGAAATTATGTGATTGAATTAGAAAAAAATAAATACAAATATTTGTATTGTGGGAGGATTTTCTCAGGGAGAGGCATTCACAAGGTGAAAAAAAATTTAGCAAATATAAAGGGTGATGCAGCTGTATGTAAAAAGGTCTCACCGAATATACTTTTAGACATAAAAATGATCTTGCAACCAGTAGTACAACTGCAACCACTAGTAAAAAACCCCTTCTTCCCGAAACTAGCCTATTTTCTGACTACAAAGTTGTTAATGAAGAAGAAGATGTTGTTGTGGGCCCTATTTTGAAAAGAAACACAGAAGGTAGTTCAAAAAAAATGAAGGGACCTAGTGAGAGTGTGCAATCATCTATTAAGAAGGCTGGTAAGAATGAAATTGAAAGGGCACATTCAGAAATTGCAATGTGATTTTATGTTTCATGTATTCCATTTAATGCAGCAAATTCTATGCACTCTCAATCTATGTTTAATCATGCATGCTCAATTGGATATGAATTTAAAGTTCCAACATATCATGATTTAAGAGATTTCTTATTAAAAAAAATGTAAGGGAAGTAAGGGATCAAATTGAATCATTTAAGGGAATGTGGAAAGAATTTGGTTGCTCTATAATGGCTAATGATGGACAGATCAAAAGGGAAGGACCTTGATAAATTTTTTAATATATTGTCCTAAGAGAACTGTATTTTTAAAGTCCATTCATGCTTCCGAACATTCAAAAACTAGTCAAATGCTTTCTGAATTACTCACCACTGTTGTGGAGGAAGTTGGGTGACTGATAATGCATCTAACTATCGGCTTGCGAGTCATTTGTTGACTGATAAATCCATCCATTGTATAAACACCATGTGTTGCACATAGTATTGATTTGATGCTAGAAGATATTTCAAAGATGGAAAATGTGTAAGAGGTGATAAAGGAAGTTCGTTTTATTTCAACATTTATTTATAATGTTGGCTTTGTTTTGTGCTTGATGAGAAAATTTACTGGTGAAAAAGAAATTATTTGTCCTACAATAACTCGTTTTGCAACAAATTTTAGAACATTACAAAGTATATTGAACTCTATGAACGAACTACGAGCAATGTTCACTTATAGAGAATGGGTAGATTGTAAATGGAAAAATTCTCAAAAGGAAAGAGCTGTTTCTAATTTTGTTTTAAGTTCTTTCTTTTGGGAAATATGTGAAGTAATTGTGGAAGTATTTGAACCACTTGTTCGTGTGTTACAAATGGTAGATAGTGATGAAAGACCAGCAATGAGATACATTTATGAGGCAATGCGTAAAGCTAAAAATGCAATGAAAAAGACTTTGAAGAAATTTAAGATGTCTTGTGATCCTACCTCACAATTGTGGATAATCGATGAAAAAATTAACTTGGTCTGCCTCTTCATTTAGCTGGTCATTATCTAAATCTCCAGTTTCACTACCACATGGATGAATTAACAAAGACAATGACAATGCAAGGGTTGCTTCAAACTATCCATCGGTTGACTCATGGCGATGTTCATGTCCAAACAAATACTATTCATGAGATAGATTCATTTCACTACGTACATGATGATTTTGGAAGTCCAATTACTTTTCAATCTCGTTATACCTTATCCCTAGGTATATGTATTAAATCTTAATCCTTATAAATTAGTTATTTATTTATAAATACTTAATTAGTATTCTAACGGTGGCTCATTTGTTGCAGTTATTTGGTGGCAAGCTCATGGATGTGGTACTCTTAATTTGCAAAAAGTGGTTGTGAAGATTTTGAGTCAAACATGTAGTTCATCTGGATGCAAACACGATTGGAGTATTTTTGAACGCAATCGTATAAACAAGATGAATCGACTAGAATACCAAAGACTATGTGATCTTGTTATGTCCAATACAATTTACAATTATTAGATAAGTATAAAGTATAAACTCTCATCAATTATTTTTAAGAAATGCAAATAACCCATGTTTTATTCCAAGTAACTTCCTTGTATCTTTTTTATAAGAAAAAGAAGAAATATCAATGTTATGATCCAATTTTTTTAGAAGATATTGATATATTGGAGGAGTGGGTGGTAGAAAATGAGTCTTCATTTTTGACAAATGAAGATGTTGACACTTTGTTGTAAATAGATCAACCAAATAGTATGAAAGAAATAAAAGAAGCTGATGACTTTGGTATTATACTATAGTTTTTATTCAATTATGTAAAAATAATATTTTGATAAGAAAAATGGTAGTATGTAACTAATGTTTTCATTTTTCGTATTTTAATTTAGGAACTCTAATTGACGGGCAAGATGAAGATGTCGTTGTTGGCCTTGATGAAGAAGAAACTTGAAAATATTTTTTAAATTTTTGTAATGATGTGAATGGTAGATTTGTAGCGCGAATGTGTGTTTGTAGACTTTTACAATTTTATATTTTGTGGAAATGATGTGTTGGTAGACTTTTAAAATATTATATTTGGTGAGAATGGTGTATTTATATAATTTTGAAATCTATGTTTGATGAGAATGATGCATTTAATGGTTTATGGACTTCTAAATTTTTATTTTTGCTAAACATATGAGATGTTCTTAATTTTTATAATATTATAGATTATTTAATTGTTCAAATTTTCAACACTTACTGATATATTTTATTTCTTATTTTGCTAGGTATGTTATAAAAGTACAATTTATAAAAGTACCGATATAAACATGAAGAATTCAAGAACCAACAACCAAACATCAATGGTCAGGGCTTATTACAAATTTAAGTCTTTCAACTTAGTTAATGTAGTTAATTTTTTTAACATTCATGCTTAAAGATTTTTTAAAATTTACTATTAATTTTTCCTTTCATGCAGCCGACCCCACGTAGGTGAGAAATGGCTTATGATGATGATGATGATGACGACTATTAATTTTTTTTGCATATTTTGTACTTATATTGTGATTCTTAAAATCTAACATATATATAGGATTTATGAAAATATATTTTTATCAATATATTTATTTAAAATTTAAAAATAATTAAATATTTATGACATCATAAATATGTCATGTTGACATCACCGGTTTGAACCGGTTTGCTTAACCAGTTGAACCGGTTCAGTTCTGACAACATTGGTTTGACATTTATGAATTTTTGAAAAGAAAAGTTTTAGGTAAAAAAGTTTTTAAGATGAAAGAAAGTGATGTGAAAAGATATCTTTTTCACCTTGTCTAGTTCCTAATTTGTCATATAAGTTGTCATAAAATTCTGAAAATTTCTGAAATAATGCGCTATGAAAATAATAATAGTCAATATTGTAGGTATGAGAGGATTTTCCCATATCTAAATAAACTAAAAAATTATTAAAGAGGGGTAAACCTCAACTGTTTATCGCATGACTTGCCCATGCACTGAATTAAAGTAAGAGGGGTGTTTGCGGAGTCCGGCCAAACATGTCGTACATTTGAGTAATGTTTCAGTGCATTAGGGTGCAAAACCTTTTTTTTAAATATTTTTTGAAAATACTTTTATAAAAATGTTAACTAAGGTGCATTTAACTTATGTATTAAGTTTTATTATCTTTAAGATGTATATATATTTTTGATTTTTTAGAAAAAGTATATTTTAGTCATTTAAAAATACAAAACCTTCCCTATTTTAAAAATGAAAAAATATATACATTTATAAAAAAGTAAATTTTAGTTTATAAATTAAATACACATAGATTCATAGTTTTATATAAAAAATTTTAAAAATAAGTTTTTATCCTAGTACATTGAAATTTCAATACATTAGAAGGCACTGAAATATTACTCTTTATGGAGGTGTTTGTTTGGTATTTGATTCCATGCACCCTGGTGCACTAAGCTTTCATGCACCAAGGGACAAAAATTCATTTTTTTATTATTTTTTTGAAAAAAATTTTATACAACTGTTTGTCTATATATATTTAACATGTGTATTAAGTTTTAATATTTTTCGAGATCCGTAGATATTTTTTGAATTTTTTAAAATCAGTGGCATTTTTTGTTATTTTGAATTATGAAAATGCCACTGATTTTGAAAAATCCAAAAAAAATCTAAATTTTTTTAAAAATGGTAAAATTTGATACACATGTTTAATAAACTTAGATTAACAATTATATAAAAATTTTCTAAAAAAATAAAAAAATAAGTTTTTGCATCCGAGTGTACCGAAGCTTAAGTGCACTCAGGTGCACCAGATAGGTCTCTGTTTGTTTACCTATAAAACTTTTCAATTTAAAACTTTTTTATTTTTCACAACTATTTTATTTTTTAATTATTTTCTTATTTTTTCCTATACAAACTGCTTCGCTTTTTAATTATTTCTACATAACTACTCGCTTATCTAACATATTTATTTTAACTTTATTATCTTTACTCTTCATCATTACTCATATCATATTATATTATTTTTTTCATTTAAAAAATTTTACGTTGCCATGGAGCTTTGACAAACAATTGTCAGCCTCAGCCTCAGGTTCAAATGTTGTTGACTGCCTTGTCAGATTTTCTCTCCTTTAGTGTTGTTTTTCCTAATTGGAGAGTATTTACATGTATAAGTATCAATAATTTAAAAAAAAAAAGAAAAACCTAAATCAACCTCGATAGCCCATTTTCACTCCTGGACTCAGTGAACGCCTATGACAGGGCGACCCTGCGCCGCATGTCGCATGTGATTCGCATTTTTTTTACTAATGTCAGTGATTCGCGTTCTTAGAGGTCGGTCAAAGAGAGCATAATTGCGTATCGTAAAAAGTATAACTTGGAATTTTTTTCCCCTTTAGCTAGGGGTGAATCTTGGGTCGGGTAGGTCCGGGTACCCTTACCCATTCTTCAAAAACCTCTACCCTACCCTATTTTAGACCGGATCGGTCCGGAGCCTACCCTACCTAATTTTCTTAAGAGCAGGTCGGTTCCGATTCGGTTCCAAATCGGTTCCTAAAGAAGTCATGCATTCAAAATTGTCCACACATGTCATTCAAAACTGTCCACACATGTCATTCAAAACTGTCCCAAATTATTCCTGGCTGAGGCAGTTTTAAGGATCCTATTGTACAGTTAGTGATACTGTTAGCGATACTTCCAACTTCATCTACTACTATATGAGGGAATAATTTCATCAAGAAGACGCAAGGTGTTTACCAATATAAAACCCCAAAAGCGGCACAAAAAGACGTCCCTACAACAGAAGACATGCATGGATAAGTAATATGCGGAAGCTGCCACATGGCAAAAGATGACAGTTTTTTTCATTGTGTGAAGGCCTTGAAGTTATCATAATTATCAACCTAGAAACAACTTGAGACAGCTGGGGTAAGAACAAAACAAGAAATAATTCTGAATAGGACTGATTTCAATGTAAAAACCAACAGAAAACAAATGAACTTACTGCTCTCCAGGCTCCTACCATAATTCTGTTCTATTAAGTTACCAAGAATAATTCCCAGAATCCTTCACATCTAACCTGTAATCTATATTCTATAATAATGGACAGCCCACATTAGCATGTGCAAGCATGAACAAAAGAATGGGTATTAGTAGAATGCAATCATGCATGTATTTATTCTTCACCAATGTGAAATAGACACTAGAATGCATCTTAGGATAAATTGTCAGTTAATCTGTTAAATATGTTCTGTAAAATCTGTTAAACTGTCATGCATGTATTTACCATTTGCAATAAGGCCACTTAATTCATATATATTATTAAAAACAACACCAACATTTCTGCCATCATCAGGGTAGTACATGTAAAGCTTCCCATTCAAAGCACAGGTCTTTGCATGATCTACAAGAACCTCCCACATCTTATTTGACATGCCACTTCCACATCTATTAGGAAATTTGTGAGAAAAATTTTCAATTTTCCCAATTTCGATTCACGACACGTGCTTTTTCCCAGGGTTTTAACCACCACAGGCCACCAGAGTTCTTAGAGTTAAAAATCAAGAGGGAACAGAGGGATGAATTACAGGAAAATTACTCACAAGCAAAAAATCGTAACAATCGAAAAGTCGTAATTAAAGCTCTGCCGCAGCTGACGAATTCCAAGTTGCGGAATTCCGTTTCTCAGTTTCTGTTCTCCGACGAGCGCGATGCCGACGCTGCAAAGTGGTAGAAAAGTGGGATTTTTTGCAGCTGGTGGGTCATTGTCGTCTCCAGCCGCTAACAGAAATGGGATGAGATTGAGGAAGTTGTCGGCCGTCGAGGGGAGCTGCGCATCGAATTGTCGAGGGCGGAGGGAAATCGGAGGGAAATCTGCCGGAGGGAGGGAAATCAGAGGGAAATCTTCCGGAGGCGCAGACGGAGGGAAATTTGTCGGAGGCGCAGACAGGGAGGCGGCATGCGCAAGCTGCTCTGGTCGGGACTCGGGAATCGCCTGTTGGGATGAGATAGGAAACTAAAAACGGAAGAACGCCACCCGTGCACATTAAAATTCAGACGGAAATGAGGAAGAAAGCATGACAGGCAAGCATACCCGGAATATGCAGAGAGTAGAGAGGGAGGCAGGAGGCCAGACGTGAGACACGGCGTTATGGAATGGGGCGGCTGGGTTAGGGCTGTCGATGTTATATTATATATATATATATAACATGAAATCTGGGTTGGTTCCGGGTACCCAGCACTAGAACCAACCCTCACCTGAATTTGAATAGGTATTTAATATCCAGAATCGAACCGACCCTCTGGGTAGTTGCCATGGAACCGAACCAATCCTATTTCGGGTACCCAACGGGTCGACCCGCGGGTAACCAAACCAAGTTGCACCCCTACCTTTAGCGGCCCCCCCCCCCCCCCCCCCCCCCCCCCCCCTCCAAAAACCCTAACCTAAGCTCCGACCATGGTTGAAGGCTCGGCCTTTGAAGTTGGAGCTGTCCCGTTCGACCCCGATGGCTGGGGTCCGCTGGACGGCCCCCTCCCCCACCTCTCCAATCACCCCACCCACGTCCCCTTTGCTCCCTTTTCCCGCTCAGAGAAGCTTGGCCGTATCGCCGATTGGACTCGCACCTACAACAACCCAGCCGCCCGAACCAACAATCCTCGCGGTGCTACCGGCGAGCTTCCCAGCGTTTTCGACTTCGCCCTTGATGAACCTGCCGCTGCAGCCGATGACGACTCCACCTTTCGCCTCGTTGACGGCAAGCCCCCTCCGCGCCCCAAGTTCGGCCCCAAGTGGCGCTTCCAGCAGCAGCGCCCCCTTCCGCAGCGCCGCGATGAGGAGGTCGAAGCCCGTAAGCGCGAGGCCGAGTAGGCGCGCGCCCGCCGGGACCGTCTCCACAACCTCAATCGCTCCGGCGGCACCGGCCTTCAGCCCCGTCGTGAAGCCGCTGCTTTTAAGTCATCCGTCGACATCCAGCCTGAGTGGGCGATGCTCGATCAGATTCCCTTCTCGACCTTCTTGAAGCTCTCTTACTCCGTGCCGGATCCGCCTGAGGACCTTCTCATCTGCGGTGCGCTTGAATTCTACGACCGTTCGTTTGATCGCATCAACCCTAAGAACGAGCGCAGGCTCGAGAGATTCAAGAACCGGAACTTCTTCAAGGTCACCACGACGGACGATCCGGTCATCCGGCGTCTCGCCAATGAGGATAGAGCTACTGTCTTTGCCACTGCTCCCATCCTCTCCACCCTCATGTGTGCCCCCAGGTCTGTCTATTCGTGGGATATTGTCATCCAGCGTGTTGGGAACAAGCTTTTCTTCGACAAGCGTGACGAGTCCCAGATCGATCTCCTCTCCGTCAACGAGACGTCTCAAGAACCCCTCCCAGAGGCCTAGGAAGACATCAATTCAGCTCATTCTCTCAGTGTCGAGGCCACCTACATCAATCAGAACTTTTCGCAACAGGTGCTTGTGCGCGATGGCAACAAGGTCACGTTCGAGGAGCCGAACCCATTTGCTGGTGAGGGCGAGGAGGTCGCCTCTGTTGCTTACCGCTACCGGCGGTGGAAGCTCGATGATGATATGTATCTTGTTGCCCGCTGTGAGGTTCACAGCGTCTCTGAGGTCAAAGGGCAGAGATCCTTCTTGACATTGAATGCATTGAACGAGTTTGATCCCAAGTACTCAGGTGTTGACTGGAGACAGAAGCTCGAGACACAGAGGGGTGCTGTTCTCGCCACAGAGCTGAAGAACAATGCCAACAAGCTGGCAAAATGGACTGCTCAGGCGCTGCTTGGGAGTGCCGATGTTATGAAGCTGGGCTATGTTTCTAGGGTCCACCCACGAGACCATTTCAATCACGTGATCCTCAGCGTTGTTGGTTATAAGCCCAGGGACTTTGCAACGCAGATTAATTTGAACACTTCAAACATGTGGGGGATTGTGAAGTCTATTGTTGACCTGTGTATGAAGTTGAATGAGGGTAAATATGTACTTGTCAAGGACCCATCAAAGCCACAAGTTAGGATCTATGAGGTCCCCGCAGATGCCTTTGAAAATGACTATGCGGAGGAGCCTTTGCGTGAGGAAGAGCAGGTGCAGCCGCCAGCAGAGGAAGATGCTGCAGCCGGGGAGACAGCTACTGGGGGGAACGAGGAAGTAGAGAAGCCTACTGATGCTGAGGCGTGAAGGGTAATGCCTTGAAATTTTGATGTTGAGAATTAGTCCAATGTTCGGAGGGAGTTCATTTATGTTTTTAATTTACTACGTTCCTCTCTTGTTTTCTGACTTTTGGTGACAGTTTTTATATGTGTTCTGGACAATTTCTTGTTGCGTGCTCTTGCTTTTTCTTTAAAATTTATTTGGTTTCCTCAATAATAGGTGTGCACGAAACTCATGCATCTTTGCTGCATTAAGCAAAGGGTTATGTTTGATCTACCTTCCATATATAGTTATAAATTCTTAACCTCCTGAACCTAAGAATGCTGTCTTGGCATGTTGAAATAGGAGAGAATCTGGCAAAGAGTTGGTGACGGCAGATGAACGTTGAGCTGTTTTCCAAAACGTGGAGGAATAGGGTTTCTTGAAGTCACCCATTTAGTGACTATGGCAATTACAATGCATGATGGACAGCGATAGTGTGGCTGTCATCCAAAACGTGCAGAAATAGGGTTTCTTGAAGTTACCCATTTAGTGACTATGACAATTATAATGCATGATGGACAGGCACCTAATAGTGTGGCTATCTGTTGCAATATGCCAAATTAGGAGGGATGAAACGCATTACAAAGAGAGTTTACGGGCAGAACAAGGTTGGGAATTTGAAATCATGGCCTGGAAGAAGGTTGAAAAGATTGTTAGAGAATGACATGGCTAATGGATTGTTGATAAAGCAGTGGAGTTAAGTGTCATCTCTGAGAAGGAATGAAAAATCGTAGGAGTTGAACGAAAAATAATTGTTTGAAAGCGTTTACACTTTGGCAGACCTTAGGGAGGTGGTTATATTTGATTAATCTGTATGTCTTTTAATTGTCACTTTATATCTAAATGGTGTTTTTCATTCATAAATGCAATGCCAACGTGAAGTTTTATCATGCTTTTTGAAATAGGTGTATGGAGAAAGCGAAGGTGCTCTTGTTAAAAGTGCTAGACTTGTAACAGTGGAGAAGGTATTTGAGGAATCAGAGTGAACAATGATCAAATGATTGGAAGCACAAAACATGATTGAATAGATGACAACGTCAGCCTGAATGGCTGGATGTCATGATTATTAGAGAATGCAAATATAACACTGATTGCAGAAATAAGTGGATCATGAAGCAAATGAACAGCGGAAAGATCTCTCTTTTTCTAGATTTTCTAACGTTAATATTATTGGCATGGCGTTGATGCCTGTTCCTCAATTTGCATCTTAAGAACTAGCTGGGTCAGTGGCCTTTCAAGTGAAGCCACTACATCTTGGTGATGTAAAAGATGTAGTTCTGCAGAATCAGGCTACTCATTGAAGCACATTTAGTAAAATTTGTTTTTGTGGTTGACACAATTTTCATTCATGCAAAGCTAATTTTTCAGGCCTTTTCAACTGACCCGAAAATATTTTCTCACTACAGATTTTTGACGATTTTTGGAGAAGGGCCGAAGGGTGACGTTTTGGTTAACCGATGTGTAACGTCTTTGGAGGAGTGCTTTTAGCCCTCAGTGTTCAAAGGTTTTCAGTTTTCTAAGGGATCTTGTAAATACAGAGGAGTGCTGTTAGCCCTCAGTTTTCTCAGGGATCTTGTAAATACTTTTTCTAGTTTTGGGTGGCAGTGTGCGACTAATATGCGGGATGGTGGGAAAAAGCATTGCCTAAGAGTTTTGACGAATTGTGGATGATGGTTTTAATAATTTTATTATGGTTAGACTGGTGAGGGAGGGATAGAACGAAGAAAAGGAAATCTTAAATTTGATCTTATCGATTATAAGTTGCCTTTGTTGTAGGATGAAAAAGTGTGGAAATGTGTTGAAATTAGGGAAAGTCGTATGAAAATTAAGAAAAGTTTCATGAGGAATGATAAAACATACTCCTAAGAAATATGTTATTTTAAGGAATGAGAAAAGTTTTTGTTGGGAATAAAAAATTCTATGCCATTCTCAACTCAGTTTTTTTTTTTTTTTTCTTGAGAGAGAGAAAAAGAATTTTTCATTCCTTATAATTTTGGTGTTTCCGTGAACTCGATTATTCGATTTTTTACTACTAAGCGATGAGCTGGACAATAATGGAAAATAGTCACGTGAGGACCATAGGCAATGATATACTTTAGCTTCGTGATAAATTTATTCGCTTTTGCCGTGTGTGCTGTGTACTATGACATAAAAACGCGTGGTGGCAAGGCATGCTTTTCTTCTGCAGGTCGATCGGCATAGCTACTGCCAAATTGACATCGCTTGCTTCTTCTATTGAATGTTCATGGTTTTATACGTATGATTCACTCTGCTCCTATTTGGTTGGTGGATGCTTAAAATTGAATGTCCTCATTAATAACTGCTACTATGGGTTCCACTTCATGAACGGTTGGGATTGTATTGCAGATGATAGATAGGATAGGGCGGCAGAGCTGTGATTGGATTTTTTTTTTTTATTTAAAAAGTTTCGACGATAATTCATTTACAACCTGTTTAATAAACAAGTTATGGGGTTGTTAATGAATTGTATAGCAAACAATCTGAAGGCTAGACTTCGGCAGATGATGATTTTGCAAAAATAAACGAGATGATGTTTTTGACAAATGAAATGAACATATGACAGTAACAATAAAATAGAATTGAAGCAGTAGTAGAAAAATGAAAGTTAGATGATGAAAAGAAGACTTAGTAAAGAAAAATAACCAAAGAGTTTAAATTTATATATATATATATATAAACTTTTAATGGGTTAAACGAGTTACTAAATGGATTGATCAGTTATAAAATCTCAACCATAATCTGTTTATTTAATTAAATAATTGAATAGGTTGGTAGATCATGATCTATTTATTCAAAATTCTAATCTAAATCCATTTATAAACAAGTCATGCAAATAGGTTACCATGACTATTAGTACCCCTAATTATAATCACAATCTCTGTCTGACATATCATTTTAAAGGATTATTTAATACTATTTTTATTCAAATTAAATAGATCAATAAAATAAAAATATTAGGCTTGTTCACAAGTCAAATTGTCTCTCCACTTTTGTTGGGCTCTAGGCGGGAAGTAATAGGTCTGCATGCCATGACCCATGAAAAATGGAGAGAGAAAATGGGAGTAAATTGGATTGTGGTTTTGTCTTAGTTAGGCTTTAGGGTGGTTTAGTCTAGAGGTCCATAAATCAGGGAGAAGTATGGGTATTAATGTATATGGTCAACTTGTTAATCCGCTCATCTAACCTATTTATAAATGAGTTTATGTTAGGATTTTTGAATAAATAGATTATGATCTGCTAATCTATTCAACTATCTAATTAAATAAATTGATGATGGTTGAGATTTTATAACCTGTTAACTCATTTACTAACCCGTTTAACCCATCTAACCTATTCAATTCGTTTAATTAATTTAACCATTAAAGTTTTATATACATATAAATGTAAACTACTTGGATTTCCTTCGGAAAGTCTTCCTCTCGCCATCTATTTTTTTTATTTTTCGTTGCTTTTTTAATTTTATTTTTCCGTTATTACATTATTTTCATTTTTCTTGTGCTGAAAATATTTCTCGCCTCTTCCTACCAGAGTCTGTTTGCTATACAATCTATTAACAACTAACTAATACATTTATTAAATGAATTATAAATAAGTTATGGCTAAGATTTTTTTAATGTGTTAATAAAATGAATTAGGATTGTAATTTTTTAAATAATTAGGATTAGAATCAGAATCTAACTCATCTAATCCGGTATGTTAGCATTTGGAGAAGAAGAGGAGAAGGGGATGATGGTGGGATGCTTGGGCTCGGGCCGAATGCCTGGACTTGGCGAGAAATGGGTCAGTCAAAATAATAGTTATAAAGACAATGATGTGTTAGATTTTGATTATAATAGTTATAAAGACAATGATGGGTCAGCAAAGTGACGCCGTTAAAATATTTGATCGGCCCTATTTCAGCGCCGGCATCGTCATTGTCGAAATTTCCGAAACGCTGACGCCATTAAACCACTCATCTTATATATTTGAATAGGGGTGGAGCCCCATCGTATGCTCCTGAGAGCACGAGCATACACTCATTTTATTTTTATTTTTTTCGAAATTTTTTTACAATATTGTTAATCTATGTGTATTTAATATGTGTATAAATTTTTACCATTTTTAGAGTATTTTAGATATTTATTTTTTATTTTTGAAAATCAGTAGCATTTTAAGTAATTGATTTTCAAAAATAAAAAATAAATATCTAAAATACTCCAAAAATGGTAAAAATTTATAAAAATGTTAAATACACTTATATTAACAGTTTTATAAAAAAAAATTCAAAAAAAAATAAACAAATAAGTATATGCGCCCGGGAGCCGAGAGCAATGGGGTTCCAATAGGGGTAACGATTAAGAAAGTCTACACTTCCAATTGAAAAGAAAAAAAAGGTCTACACGTTTCTCCAAAGTTGAAAATGTCTAGATTAGGCTCCATTAATTTGAGTTTGCAAAATCTAGACCGTCCGACATGTTGAATGTTTTGTGAAATCTAAACCATCCAACATGCTGAATGTATTATGTTTAATCAGATATAATTACCATATAACATTAATCACTTAGCGACAGATGTAATTTGCTAAATTTTTTTACATCGAACCAGAACACAATAATTTCCACCTTCGGGGGGAACGTTTCCACGTTTTAAACGAACCACTGCCATTTAAATAAATATTCCATACTTTATATATAAAAAAGGTTAATTTCAAATATATCCACTACATTTGATCTTAATTACAAATATACTCACTAAGTTTGAAAACTTTCACATATACCCACTAAGTATAAGTGAAATTTAAATATACTCATTCCGTCATGTATAATTAAAAATCGTCGTTATTTATCATATGAAATGTCCAAAACACTCATTATTATTTAATAATAATAGTCATCCAACTATGATAGAAGTTGAACAATATAATAAAAAAATGCTTGATCTTTTTAGGCCGGACACACAGATGCTGTATTTTTTTTTTCATTTTTTTATGTGCAAGTAAATCTAAATGTATTAAATCTATAAATCAAGTTTTACCATCTTTGAATGTTTTTAAGTACTTTTTTTTTATTTTTAAACACAGCGGCATTTCCGTAATTTTCTGAGACTCCAAAAATTACAAAAATATCACTGTGTTTAAAAATCTAAAAAAATACTTAAAAATATCCAAAAAGGTAAAACTTGATTTATAGGTTTAATACACTTAGATTTACTTGCCCATGAAAAAATGAAAAAAAAATTAAAAAATGCATTCGTGCATCCAGCCTGAAAAGATCATGCCTCTAATAAAAACATATTTAATGTGAGAGAAAAACTAGACAGAATGAGATTTAATGGTCTAGATATTGCATAAATCACAATAAATGTTAGATTAATCAAAGCTATTTTGAGATTTTAAAATTATTAAACGTTTATAACTATTATAATGAGTATATTTGAAATTTCACTCATACTTAGTAGACATATATGAAAGTTTTCAAACTTAGTAGGTATATTTGTAATTAAGGACAAATATAATGGATATATTTGAAATTACCCCTAAAAAAAAATTGTTTAAATACTCGACATGATTAGCTGTGCGGCGAGAGTGCAGACATGGGTGGGAAGTTGCGTTGCTGTTTCCGTTCTCTTCTCCTCCTTTTCCTCTCCGTACGTCTAGCAATCTCACAATCAAGAGTCAGAAATTTACCAGGCTTCGACGGTCCGCTGCCATTCTATCTAGAAACAGGGTAAGTTCAGCTCAATTACAGCCCCAACATGCTATGATCCACTAACATTAATTTGCCTGTGTCTGTGTGTGTTTTTTTTGTTTGTATCATTGCTTGGTGTTTTCACAGGTACATAGGGGTCGGGAAATTAGAAGCAGACCAGCTATTTTACTATTTTGTGGAATCCCAGAAGAACCCCAAGGAGGATCCTCTTGTCTTTTGGCTCACCGGTGGCCCTGGCTGCTCTGGTTTGAGTGCTTTCTTGTGTGAAATAGGTAGTTTTTGTCCGTAACTTCCTAGATGAGATTTAAGCCATTAAAATTCTCCGATTATTATTTATTTTGTATTAAAAATCCAAAATTTGAAAGGGTAGCGATCCTAAAATCTGCGATTTATTAATTTTAACGGTTGAAGTCTTTTTGCTGTAATAAATAAAGTTCACAGTATTATACTTTTGGGGCTTTTTCATCCCTCTTGACTATTGCATACATATATGTTTTCAACGAATTATAACAAGATTGTACCCAATATATGGATTTGAGAAATTTAAAATAATATGACTTTGGGAATATGGATTTTGATGAATTTGGGTTAAGTTGTATTTTAACTATTAATAAATACGGTCTGATCCTTAAAATAAGCAAGCATAAGACCCATTTCTGATTGGACTCCTGCTTTAGATTTAGCAAATTTCATTAACACACTGAGCAATCACCATTTTATTTTAGTCCGAATTAAAGATACCTTTATACAACTTTCTTAAGGTTTGCACTCGAACCTTTAATCTTCATCTCCAATCATATAGCTTTCTAAACAACCTCCCAATTAGAAAGGCACTGAGGAAGTAATATTCTATATGCCATCATGCGTTTTTCACAATTTTTTCTTTTTTAGGCCCGCTGCAATTGGATAGAGTTGTCAATGGGAGTATAGTGAAGCTTGTGCCGAGATCATACTCATGGACCAATGTAAGAAATAAAAAAACACCCTTTAATTATAAGATCTAGACAAATATATATATGTGTGTGTATCGCTGAGTTAATCCTATGTAATCTGATTGTTCATGTTCAGGTCTCCAGCATTGTCTTCGTTGATTCACCAGTTCCAACGGGATTTTCATACTCTAAAGGCCCACGTCATGATGATGAGACCGGAGACATAAAAGCATGTCAAGAACTTCATGAGTTTGTGAGGAAGGTATATAGAATGTACCATGGTATTTGAATTGGTTTTCGATTGAAGGATAGGTTGGCACTTTCGTATAATATTAATAAGTGTATTTATTATGTGTTGGCTTCTTCATCTTTCTAACAAGATACGGGTATGCATCCATATTGCACGTCCTATATAGGGATAGATATATCTTGCTTGGACTACAAAACCATCCAAAGCTCACGGCGTTTCACTCAAGTGACAGAGGTTTTTTTTTTTTTTTTCCTCCCTTTCTTTTGGCCATCAAAACATTTATCTATATAATAACTATATTTTGAAATATAAATGCCGTTAAGAAATAAGATACTAGAAACCTGTATGATTTTTATTCTCCTTTTTGTTTAGTGACTCCAAATCAATTTTTATTATATACACTACAACAAACTTCACGTAGTTAATTTTTTGAATGCATGTATGCGTTAAATATATTTTAGCTATAATTATTCAGCTACAAATAATTGATTACTTTTGAATGGTAACATTTAGTTAAATGTAACTATTTTTTACATCAAATGCAACCAAAAGTAATATTAAAGTAATTATTAAAATTTAGCAGCAATTAATATAGAATCTAGCCACATTCAAGCCAAAAAAAATTTATTTGGCCGTATAAAGGTAGCCGCATCTACTACATTTAACTTGTTGTAGTGATATAATTTTTGTGTTTTGCCCTTTGGTTTATGCAGTGGTTGATCGGCCACCCACAATATCTAGCAAGCCCAGTATACATAGGTGGGGATTCATACGGAGGAAAATATGCTCCCATCGTGTCTCAAGAAATAGTAAATGGTAATCTTTATATTACATGCACAGATGGAATGCATGCCTTCAAATTAATTTTTGAACAATCGCAGAATTTTGACCTCTGCTTGCCTCCCGTAATTAATTGGGACAAATATCGATCACAATTCATTCGGTAATGGTGATTCGGGTTTCTTGGCTCTCGATTGCAGGGAATGAGGCTGAACAGGAACCGATAGTCAACCTCCAGGTACACGTATGCATTATGGGCTAAAATAGAAAGCAACCCATGTGTTTAGCAACTCCTTGCTTTTTAATTGAAAATTTTAAAAGAAACTAAATCATTGGTAATATTCATCTATATGTATTTAAATTTCATATATTACAACTTTTCATACATATACCTTTTTTTTAATTTTAATAATTATTTATTCACTTTAAAGGTGTTAAAATCTTAAAAGATACAAGTTTCCGATTAACATTACAAGAAAGTAGGGCGTATTTGGTAATAAGAAAAACATGTCGAGTTAAAATTTTTCAATCTAAAATTTTTCTCTCCACAACAATTCTCTTTTTTAATCATTTTTTAACATTCTCTTATACAATTTCCCTACTTTTCAATCATTTCTACACAAATATTTTTACAACTAATCTATTTATTTTAACTTTATTCTTTTTACTCCTTATTTTACCTGTATCATATCACATCATTTTTTTCTAATTGAAAAATTTTTATATAAATTTTTTTCATAATTTTATCATTTTCCAAACACATCCTTTATTAGAGATGTATATCGAGAGAGAGAGAGAGAGGACCTATCTGGTGTAGTTGTCTGCGCCGTAATTAACGGTGCATTTGACCCAAAATGAGCTCCATATATACTTAAATGTATTGATACTTTATGCAATCATTTATCTATATATAAATTATATAGGAAATAGTTTATATATTGAAAAAATAACTTTAAAGTTGTTATTTACATCAAGCTATTTTATTGCATTGAATTTATATTATTTTCATATGAGATTTGATCTGGTTAGGTGCCTGCCTAAAAATCATATTTTCAAGCATTTTTGTAGTTTTTTCATAAACATATTAAGCTAGATGTATTGAATATATAAATTAAATTTTACTAATTTTGGATATTTTTAAGTATTTATTATTTATTTTTAAAGACAGTGACATTCTCGTAATTTTTCAGGCCTAAAGAATGTCATGTCTTTAAAAATAAAAAATAAATACTTAAAAATATCGAAAAATGGTAAAAACTTAATTTATATATTCAATACACCTAACTTAACATGTTTATGAAAAAAAAATGCTTGAAAATATGATTTTTAGGCCGACCTAAGTAAGCCTTTACTTAGGCCGACCTAAGTAAGCCTTTACTTAGGCCGACCTAATCGGATCACATTTCTTTTCAGATAGGGTTCATACACTTGTCCAATTAGGATAAAAATTGGTATGATAATGGAATAAGTAATTTTAAATACAATTGATGGAATAGATTATAATTTTATAATCATGTGGGGCCTATTTCGACACAACAACCCCATAACTTCTTGTGTAGTTTCTTGCGTAGGATATCTCTCAATATATATATTCATGTGCAGACACCTACATCATAAGTTATGACGCAGTTGCCTCAAAATGAGCTTCACGTGATCATAAAATTATAATTTACTCCACCTATTGTATTTAGAATTATGTATTCTACTATCATACCAATTTTCATCTTAATTAGATTTGTATAGACCTAATCTGCAAATAGTATGAATTCAACGTAATAAAATATTTTGATGTAAATAATAATTTTAAAGTTATTTTTTCAACGTGTAAACGATTATATATATATAATTTATATATAAATAAATGATTATATAAAGTATCGATACATTTAAGCATTTGTGGGGCTCATTCTGAGCCAAATACATCGTAAATTACAGTGCAGGCAAATGCATAGGAACGTATCTCATATATATGAGAAATATTAATATGCAACTTCATTGCACCAAAATTATGGTGCAACTACCTGAAAATGAGCCCCACATGATCGTAAAATTATAATTTACTCCGCTCATTGTATTTATAATTATATATTTTATTACTATACTAATTTTTGTCCCAAATGGATATATGTATTGACGTCTTCTGAAAAATGGTACAAATTCAATATAATAAAATAGTTTGATGAAAATAACAACTTTAAAGTTATTTTTTCAACATGTAAACCAGTTGTTATAATATATATATATAAATAAATAACTGTATTAGTATCAATACATTTAAGTATATATGGAGCTCATTTTGGGCCAAATGCACCGTTAATTACGGTACAAGCAAATGCACAGAAAAGGTTATATATATATGTACATATACATATACATATACATACACATACACATACATATATGAGTTGTTCCGCTACAATAGTACATTTGATCAAAAATGGGCCCCACACATATTAGAATACAATGAAACTTTATACAATCATTTATCTAGATATAAATTTTATAACAAATGGTTTACATGTTGAAAAAATCACTTTAAAGTTATTATTTATATTAAACTATTTTATTACGTTAAATTTGCATCATTTTCAGATAAAGCTCATATACATATCTAATTGTGATGAAAAAAAAATTTTGATGAAAGATTGTGATGAAAATTGGTATGGTAATAAAATACATTATTCTAAATACAATGAGTAGAGTAGAATATGATTTTATGATCATGTTAAGCCCATTTCAGCGTCGCTGCACCTGAATATTTCCGTGTGTATATATATAAAAACTACAAATGTCCTTAATATAAGTATAGGAAAATGATCAGATAATGTAGATATTAGTCTATCCTAAGAGATGTTCGAGTTGTTTTTCTTTTTATTTTATTAAATAAGATAATCTATATTAATTTGTTTTAAGTTGGTTATAGAAATAACTGTATAGTTCATGTGGTAATAGTCTCATTAGATGATTTTGATGTTGGGTTCTTTGCTCTCTTAACGTTCTTAGTTCTTTTCTTGGTTAATTAATTTGTTCAGTCATTATGCATCAAGAATAGATAATTGTTTTGTCATTTTAAACATTAATTTTCTCATATTCTCAATATAATTTTTTTCCCATTTTTTAATACACAACCGTCCTTCCTCGTCTAATCTGCTTATCCCGAATTACAGTAGATGATTTTAAGCCGGTGTTAAGGGCATCCTCCCTTGCCGATAAGTGGTAGTAACCAATGCCAAAGGTTGGTTGCTAATAATTTTTACATCCAATGAACTACTTGATATTGTATAAAATGTTTGCAGGGTTATCTCGTAGGAAATCCAGTATCAACAGACGTGAAATATGACACCGGGTCAATTGTACCGTTCGTACATGGGATGGGACTCATATCAGATGAACTGTATGAGGTAATTAAATTATATATTCTAATGAAATTTTTGTTAACTTGCGATCATAAACTAATAGTCCCTTGCATCGAGCAAGACATATAATAATTTTAACTTTTTGTTATTTTACGGTTTTAGTCGGCCAGAAAGAATTGCAAAGAGGACTACTACACAAACAGAAACGATCCCAAATGCGCTAAGGATCTTTTAGCAGTAGACGAGGTAAAGAGGAACCACGTCTTCTTCTTAATGGTTGTCATTATGAAATTGTGTGTGTGTGTGTGTGTGTACATATAGTGTCGATCAGTACATATGCATATCAAGTTGATGATGCACGCGTAAATGCAGTTGATATCTGGAATCAACGCACACCACATCTTGGAGCCCGTGTGCGAACCCACAAGGCCCCAGCTCAAACGTGTTGGCAGAGCTCGAAGATCCCTTCAACTGAGCCTCCCGGTTCCGTTTCCCCTCCCCAACTTTGATTGCCCGGTAACCTCACCTCTCCGTGTCGGGTATGCGAACTAAGTACGTCACGCACCACTTTAGCTAATTCAGCGATGCGTGGTGTACCTAAGTGAACGGTTATGAGCATGTTTGGCAAACATAAAAAAAATTTTATTCAAAACTTTTTAATTTAAAACTTTTAAATCTCCATAAATTATCCTATTTTGTAATTTTTTTTTTTTTTACGTCTTCCAATATAATTATCATACTTTTCAATCATTTTTATACAACTAATATATCTATTTTAACTTTATTATCATTACTCATCATCATTATCCTATCATGTTCTACTTATTCAAAAATTTTTACACCAAAAATTATTCATATAAAAATTTTATCACTTTCCAAAAACACCCAATATATGTGATGTTTAGACTCATTTTAGAGATCATGCAAAATTTATTTTATTGACGGAGTAAATTTCTCATTAATCATCAAGATGGGGAAAATGGATGAAGATATATAGAAGTAAGATTGTAAATAGAACTTACCACCTGTAACTAAGATACTAAAAATTATTTTAATCAAAGTCCTATAACTTGAAAAATCTGGATAAATTTTGAAATTCACTCGAATATATTGAATAGAGCATCAGAATTTTATAAAACTAAATAGCAGCATTATTTTAGGCGGGATGAACCGTTTAGAAGGTTCGAATGTTTCTTCTATAATTCGTGACGTGTTTTTTTTAGAAGTAAACAATTTTAATGGGTTAAAATTCACCCTCCGATGATTTTTGTTCTTTGACCGAAATGAATTTTTATTTGGGATGGTCTTTTGATTCCTTTCTGTATATATACATAATATTAAAACCAGTGAATGTATTAAATTTTGTATAATTGCTAAGATGAGCGTAAATATGGTAAATGTACTAATTCACTTTGGTGCATCATGCATTACCGAAGGATTTCTCACATACAAATATACTTTGTATGATCGATGATGGTCTGTTTTACGAATAGCATCCATTCTCCCACACTGCTGCTGGAATCGAGGATTTGGGAAATGGGTTCGTTCTCCTAGCTAGCTACTATATACTTATGTTCCCCTCTCCTCAGCATTTCAGGGTCGGGGTGCATCAGTTGGCATCAAAGCTAAACTAGGTTGTGTCCACCTATTTTCTTTTTAAACATGTGCAGGAGTATAACCGTGTGCTTTCCGATTATTGGGTTGATATTCCCAGCGTTAGAAGGGCTCTTCACATCCGACCGGTGTGTACCTATCATACTATGCCATGCCCTTTCTTGTGGTTGCGGATGGAGAATTGTAGTATTTAAAGGATAGTTACTGTAGATATTATGCGTGTGGCAGGGAACAGTGGGAGAATGGCTAAGGTGCAAGTTTCTACATTACGTTGAGGACGTCCAAGGCACTGTAGGATATCATCTCAATCTTACCACCAAAGGTTATCGTGCTTTGGTGTACAGGTAGCCTAACTAGACACCACAGCTTTTGTCACCCCTCTCTCCCTCTCTACTAGAGCATTAGCATTAACATAGCCACTATTGTTGTTGTTGTTGTTGTTATACTTCTTTGATCTTCTTTGATCTTGAATCTTGATGCAGTGGTGATCATGACTTAATGGCACCGTTTGTGGGGACACAGGCGTGGATAAGATCACTCAATTTCAGCGTACTCGAACATTGGAGATCATGGACCGTTGACGGTCAGGTTGCAGGGTAAGAAGTAAGAACCCTTTTTTTTTTTTTTGGGGAAAGAACCCTATTTTTTATATGGGAAATGATTTGTTAAACTCGGACTGCGGCCCTTTTTTCGGTTTAAATTTTTTTTATATACAAATCTAAACTATCTATCATGTTAATTTGTCCATGTTTATTTATTTACCATCCCAAAATTATATGTATTGAAAACTTTTTTACTAGTTACATATTTATCCCGAAAAGATGCTAATTTTTATGTTTGTTTCACACTAAAATTTTCTAAGTCAAAACTATTCATTCTTCACTACTATTCTATTTTTAATTATTTTTTACATTTTCCTATAACTGTGCTACCTTTCAATCATTTCTATAATTATATAATTAACATATCTATCTTAACTTTATTCTCTTTATTCCTTATTATTACCATTATCATATTACATCATTGTTTCCCAATTTAAAAATATTTACGATAAATAATTTTCATCTAAAAGTTTTATCACTACCTAAACACACCTAAAATATAAGATTTCAATGATGTGATTTTTTATAACATGATAAAATAAATGGTATTAAATAAAATAAATTATTTAGATTTGAAAAATATTATTGAAAAAATAAGGGGTCGCATGGAGACTACACGCATCCCTCCCTTGAAGTGATTTTTTATAACATGATAAAACAAATGGTATTAAATAAGGGGTCGCATGGAAATAATACGCTGTATTGTATTATTGTCCTTTTCATATTGTATCATGTCAGCCAAGTATAGAAATAATTATGTCAAAAAGGAAAATTTGCTACATTGTGTGACAGGGTAATCCAAGGGCACAAAAAGGAGTTAATTTGAACGATGATCTGATTTATTGAGTTTTGAGTCCGTGGACAGTACTGGCCAAATGGGATTTATTCAGCTTATTATGCGCCGCAAATTGTCAAAAGTAAATTTGGTACAAATACTTTTATTTTCTTAAAAAGATTTTAATATCTAAAACGTTTATAATATCCATCTAATATATATATTTATGGTGCCAAAATCAAATATTTTAAAATGATGTTAAACATTTATAATGATAAGTCTCCAATAAAAGTGTGACATCATAAACATGCGCATATTAATTTATATTATATATGATTTAAATATACAAACTTTTGAAAAATATGAAAACAAAAGCCCATTCGTGCAGACGTTTGTTTTTAATTATTTCCCGTTATTCATTTACTGATTTTTGATGATTTGAATTTGCAGATACACAACAACATATTCTAACAATCTGACATTCGCGACTGTAAAGGCAAGAAAGTCCTCTAACTAATTGTCGTGCATGAAAATGTAATTCAAAGTTGTCATCGATCATGATCTGAGCAGGGGAATGCGTTTTTGTTTGTTTTTCATGCACGTGTAGGGAGCTGGCCATGAAGCTGCAGGCTACCGGCCCAAAGAATGCTTTGCAATGTTTCAACGGTGGATTTCTAACAAGCCCTTATGAGAATTGGAGCTCTGAAATATATGAAAGCCAATGATCAATCCATCTGCGATTATTCCGATCCACAACAAAGGATTTTTTTTTTTTTCCTTGTATTGCAGTAAAGGCTTAAGACTAGATAATTCACAAAAAGAATATTGTTATAAGGGTTCCATCTAGTATTGGAGTTCTGAAATTTATGAAAGCCAATGATCAATCCATCCATCTACGATATATTGTACTGATCATTGTTGTTGTCACTGCAAGCAAATGTAAATCAAAAACGCCAAATATTGGCGTTGTTGTATAGTTTGTTACCAGGTCGAGGCGTGGGGGAAAAAAACTAAAAAGTTATGCACGAAATTTGTACTTTAATGACAATCTCGAGCCATTTGTAGATCCGAAGGTAACTATTTCGACGAATTCGATTCTTTGGAACAGGTTCTATTGAATTTGAACATTCGTATCCTTAATTGATCGGGTCGAAAGTCAAAGTTACAGAAGAAATCAATGTATGAAGGCGTTGGTCGCTGTCCTTATTTGCAACGGAAATGGTTTCAGGTTTATATTCTTGGAAATCTGCTGACAGACGAGTAGACGACAACTTCGATCGGGGCTGAGTGACGCCCTAAGAGCACCGCATGGGCCTCGCATCAGATTAATTTTACCAGGTAATTGTTCTTCTTGTATTGTGAGTGCTGTGGAGCATTTTGGGTTTAGAGATTTCATGCAGATGGCAATACATAATTAATTAAGCATTATATTGTCGTTGTATGGCACAATAATTCAGTCAGTGGGGACAAATTGCGAAGGTGAATACCTGAGAAAAGGCAACCCAGAGTGAGAAGGACGTGGAGGAATGCTGTGTGAATGAGGTGGAGACACCACAATTACAATTGCAGCTTTCCTTTTCCACTCGTTTTGTTTTGTTTTTCTTTTGCTTTTTGAATTGTTTTGTTCTTTTTCCTCCCCCCCAATTTTTTCCGCGGTGATCATGACTTAATTACACCGTTTGCGGGAACACAAGCATGGATTATAGATCATTTAATTTCCCCAAACGGGACGACTGGACACCATGGACCGTTGAAGCTCAACTTGCTGCGCGGGACCAAAATTTTTTTTTACCTTCCGAGATAATGCTTCTTTGACTCCTACAAGTTAATTAGGCTTTGCGTTAGTCTGTTTTTGAAGATGGGTTCTCTCCCTCTCTCTCTAATAGGTAGTAGTGCCATTAAGCATTTATTGTGCATTTGGTGTGACAGGTACACAGACATACTCCAACAACGTGACCTTTGAAATAGTGAAGGCAAGAAATTTCCCTTCTTGGTTTTCTGACGTTTCATTGCAGAGTGCACTTAAACAATGTGTTTGTTTTTGGCGTAGGGAGGCGGGCGCATTACCCCGGGTAAACCCGAGGAATAAGGAATTCTTTGCAACGTTCCAAAGATGGATTGTCCCAAATACCTCAGTAAATGCCACGGCAGTCGGTACCAACATTTGTCGAGCTCTCACGATCATACCCATGTCTAGCCACCACAGGGTGAAGAGAGAGTGATTGCGAGTAGTATTTTCCAGGAAGATTTTACTCTTCAACTTAATGCAATATACCTTAACCATCATTGTAAAAATACAATGACCAGGACAATCTCAACCGCCCATCTAGAATTTCTATTTGGAAATTTATCTTTCAATTAAGTTTTCGTTCTCTTTGGTGGAACTGATTGGAATGAAATGGGAAAATAATGCCGCCGAGCAACCTGCGCCATTGACTACGCTTTTGGAGTTGGACAATTCCCCGGGGCTCCGGTATCTGTTCCCCGCTTACTGGCGTCAAATCAATAGAGCACAATGGAATGGCATGGATAAACAGAAAACAAATAATGAATAACGAATGGATCTGTTTTGAAATTCATTGCCCATTTATTGTTTTAATTTCTAAATATAAGCTGCAACAGAGACTGCTTAGTGTCAGCCCATACGCATTTAGCAATCAGAGTGGTCGGCTGTTGGTGATAAAAATACTGCAGGTGATAGGGTAATAAGTGCACAGAGAGAGAGAGAGAGAGAGAGAGAGAGAGAGAGAGAGAGGATTTTCATTCTCATTCCCATTCTATTATAATTCTACATTTACTTCAAAACATCACCCAGAAAATAAGGCTGTGTAAGAGATGGTCCCACTTTGTGATGGCATCGGTAAAATTACAGTCGGTAACCCTCTCACGTTTTAGTTTCATTTTCCTTAGAATATTCAGATTGCTAGAATCTTCAACTAAATCTGGCCAGCGGTGTCCTTCCATGATCATCAACAGGAATCCACCACCATCTCATCATTAGTGGGAACTGCATTCACTGCGATCTTCTCCACATCCATTGTCCGCACATCCTCTTCTTTCTTTTCGTCAGCTGCCTTCTCAACCTTTGGTCTCTGCATGCAAATCCGATTACTTCCCAATCAGCAAAGACAGCACCTTCTTGCAAGAAGTTGACTCAATGAACTTGGAATTATTTTTTTTAAAAAATTAAAAACTGTCCATGAAAAACTTGTCAACGGGTCCTTGCAGATTGATCTCTGGACTAAACATAACTGGCCATCCCTAAAGCATAGAGTGCCACCAGGGGAGATTTTCATCATTTCCAACATTCCAGACAACCGTTATTTTTTCTAATAAACACACTTTTCTTCATTATACAATAAAGTCATCATCTTAACTCAGGAAAATCTCGTTGGGAAGAGGATAAAAATTTTGGCCATTTGGACAAAA
Organism: Annona cherimola; assembly: GCA_030490835.1. Lineage (NCBI taxonomy): Eukaryota > Viridiplantae > Streptophyta > Magnoliopsida > Magnoliales > Annonaceae > Annona > Annona cherimola. The sequence continues at coordinate 95,425,762 of CM059973.1, read as the reverse complement.
CGAAATGGCATGGCTTCAACTTGAAAAGATTTGAAGTTGTTCAAGATGATTAACTATGGAATCAGATTTAAAGTTGTGCCCCCTAGCACAATGCATGTGCAAGACACAGATCATTTCAAGTTGAATCACCATCATGTATTCGTAGACTACAAAACTATGCAGATCTCCTTCCATAATCGAAGGCCTGTCACGGTATGAAGTTTCCTCACTAATGTCACCGAGACAACGAAATAGCCAGATTTTCCGTGGAATGGTACATGAAGGAGCACACATCATGAACAGCCGGGATCATTATTGTGTTTGGGGCTAAGAACAGGAACCGATTTAAGAAGCATTCTATGAACATCATGCAGAATTGCCTAAGAGATTCACCTTTGCTTCAACTAATGACTCCTTTCTCATCTGTGAAAGCATGTTAGCAAAGAGCTTGGCATCTCTCTTGTTGCTCTCCACCTGAACCTGTTTCAATGTCTTTTGAATTGATTTCACCTCCCTGCAAATTAAAAATATATATTCTCACACCAGCAGAATTTAACATCAACAACAGATTGGTCCTCAAAATTGATGGGAAAATCCAAATTAGATAGGAAATAGCAAACCTAAGCCTGCAGAAAAGCAGCACATATCTAAGATCCATCCAAACTAGACAATTATCAAAGGACAACAATGTTGTACAAGTAAAAGAGGTTGTTGGGGGGGGGGGGGGGGGGGGGGGCGGCGGGGGGTGTGGTTGTGTGTTGTGGTTTGTGTAAATGTTCCACAGTTCTACAGATGTCATTGTGAATCTTTGATCACTGAAATACAAAATAATTTTAGTCATTGTATTGAATAATACTAGCACACCTGTTCTGTGGATCAACTTCAAGGGCCTTCTTGACATCCAACTCAGCCAAGTCCAAATCTGCAGTTTCTATATAAGCTTGTGCTCTTCTATATAATGCTTTCACATTGTGAGTTTCAACATCTAACACCTGGAAACAAGTATCTGATGTAAGCATATGAAGCAACATCATAGCACAGTTGAAAATTCCTATTCATGCTGCCACCATGATCAAATTATATAGCCCATTCTTTCAGTGGCTTTGTGATGCCGACGCCCTGGACAAAAATCAGATAGCTAAATTCAGGAGATGGAATGTGTCAGAAAATCAACTAGAGCGACTGCAAACTGCCAGTCAAGTTCTCCCAAACTCTTCATGGTCCAGATGCATGATCAACCTTATAATTAGATCAGCAAGAAAAGAACAAGGCCACCACCTGAACAGCATGATGACATGCACTTGCAGAAAGTTGCCACCACTGTCACTAGTCAGGTTCAATTTGACACTTTTGCAAGCAGTTATCATATGTCCCAACCTATTTAATGCAAAGCATGCCTTCTATTATCCTGTTCTACCTTGGAACATAGCTTGATCGCTTCATGAAAATCATTCAGTCTACGACAGCAAGCGGCATGATTCAGCCAGCAAGATATTCTTACAGACTTGACAAGTTTTTGTTCATCATCCTCGTAGAATTGATCCTCAGGAACATATTCTGTAGCCTGAAATGAAACATTGAAACATGTATCACTCATCTATTTATCAAAATCAAGGGCATTTCCTACTGGAGCCACCCTTTATCTGCCTACCTTGACATATCTTCTAGCAGCTTGCTTATACTTCCCAATCCTAAACAGTCTATTTCCTTCTTCTTTCTTCTTCCCCGCAGAATCAATTCTCTCATGATTGCTACCCATCTCAAATGGTTCCTTCACCTGTAACAATAAAACAAGAAATAAATGCCAGCACTGGTACCAGTGGTCAATATTGTCAATGCAGGTCAGCATTGAGACTGGTGATTAATATTGTTGATGCGGGTCAGTTCAGTTTTACATTCAGTGGTGACTAGTAGAGTCAAAGTTCAATGGGCTCATCGAGACATAGCACGGAGCATGGACAGCAGATGCCACATATGGCACAAATATATGCAACAGATGTTAGCTTGGGATATCCAATGCCGTTCTGCATTTTCAAAGCTCAAAGGCCCATTTGATATCCTCTACAACATGGACATGTGGATGCCTCATGTCAGGTATAATGCAAAAGAAATTAACTTTGGTTGTCCAGTTCAGTTCTGCATTTTCAAATCAAGACAGAAGTTAAAAAAAAGTATTGTCACTGCCAACATCAGGATTGAGATCCTCAAAAGGCACTAAATTTTGCATGTGTAAAATCTAAACAGGACTAGAAATTCACCTGAGTAAAATCCACCATTTCAACTTCTAAAATGATAGTGGAATTTGCAGGAACAGTTCCTAGCTCTCGTTTAACTTCAATTCCACCAAAACCATACTCTGGTCTGATTGTCACAACAGAAACTTCTCCTTTCTTCATGGTTGCTACTGCTCGGTCTAATCCAGCAATTACTTGCTCTAATGACAGACAAGTAAACAACGTCAAGAATGAAAGTGCAATGTGAATCAATTAGGAGATGTCAAACTGCATTTGCTAATTGCAAATGTGTATAATCCAACCAACCTACACCCTGGCTCTACTTCCACTTGATTGAGGTGGTTTCCACTTCCATGTGCTTGAAATTGAAATGGAAATTAGGCCCATCAGCTAGAATGGAAAATTTAAGCTTGACATTTTTTTAAACACGTGTCAACTGATGAGAAGTATGGACCCATGTTTAGCAAACGAATTTAAATGGTACGGTTTTAGATGGATGGAATCTGGCATATGCATCCACAGTGTGCATTGGCGGGTAATACACACATCTGACATTAACAAAGAACTCATGTTAATATTATGTGAAAATTTTCCCATGATCCAAAGAAAAACACTTACACAAATTTGCCTGTGGTCTAAAGAAGATGGGCATCAAAATTTAGGTCGGATGAAGATTACCTTCATCTACAACAAACTCAAAAGGTCCCTCACCATCAAGCCCTTTCTTCTCAAACAATGTGCTGTCTTCTAGCATAGCCATATATCTAACTGCAAAGTTATTTCAATAAATGAGATAGCTGAAATATCAAAATCAACATAAAAATAAAAAAATGAGACAGCTGTGGATTTTACAACCTCGTAACTTGCAAGAATTTAGGAATTAGGGTGTCCACAAGCAGCTATATGACAAGCAAGAAGGCTTTACCAATAGTTGAAAAAACAATATGACGAGGTAGTTAATCATTGATGCATAAAGCATAAAACCTATGGCAAACAGATTTGAGGAGCTGGATAAACATCTAGTTCGAAGTGTTACCAGTATAAGCAGCTAAAAAATAGGGCTAGGAATGTGATATAAAGCACAACCCAATTGAGGCATCATGCTTTTTTCTGAATAACCATGCTTCTGGACTTGATCATTAGCTGCCGCAATCACATCATTAATCGAGAGGTCAAAAATATTTGGAAAATATCTGCCACAATCGTATGAGTAATCAAGGGGTCAACATTTGGAAAATATCCTGTTAAACCATATAATCTGTTCCAGTTTTCCTCAGTAATAGAAAGAATAGATATCATTCTTCACACCAGTTGGACATTTAACTGGACTGAACCACAATCAATGCAGGATGAGGCCCAGGTTTCAGCATTATAGCAAGCAAAAAAATAACATCAGAATGGAGAATAAAAACATTTAATGACTCCAGCATTAAAAAAAAAAAAAAAACAGCAACAATTGGAACACTTGCTAGGAGCGTGAGCACACGTACCATGAACAACAGCTCCTTCATTTGGGCTGTGTATAGTCTCACCTTCCTTCAAAATCTTCTTCAAGACACTCAAATCGCCATTGACATCAACAACAGGCTTGAAGGATACCAACTCGAGATAAATCTCCAAAGTGGAATTTGAAGGAATAGTAGGAAATCCATTAGTAATGCCTTTCAGTTGCTCCCCAAAAGCATCTGCAGGTATCCTTGGCCATGAAATAAGAGATAAACTTGCTTCCAGAACTTTTTTTTAGAAAAGAACAAAGCAAATAGAGAAGTTATTCTATAACAGAGTTGATGAGTACATGAAGTAATCTTTGGTTAACAGGATTTGGAAAATTTTGAGTTTTATCCTCTCCCAATACAGAAGCCCATTGTCCAATACATATCAACCTCACTTCCCTCATTACTATGTTTCTCATCTTTGAAAACATGATTTTACATCTATCTACCAGGACAATTCTCATCATCATCATTCAGGATAAGTTGTTTCCCAACTATCTGGGGTCAGCTGCATCAATCCTGTTCCGCCATTCTTTATTGTTATGAACTATATTTTCAGTAATTTCGAATGTTTTATATCTTATTTACTTACTTGTATCCACAAATTTTTGGTCTTCATCTCATTTTCTTACTGTCTTCTATTGGAATAAACTCAATTTTCATAACCAATATCATCTCAAGCATCTGTTTTACAATCCTACCAAGTTTTTGGTCTTCATCTCATTTTCTGTCTTCTATTTGAATAAATTCAACTCTCATAACCAGTGTCATCTCAAGCCTCTGTTTAACAACCCTACTTTTTCAAATTCCAAATCCAAATTCTTCCAACTGAATATGTCCAATGCAGGACGTTCAAATTTTTAAAGAATTCAGAGCTAGTTAAACAGTCATTTAGTCACATTGTAAATCCATTAAATTTCAATGTACAAAAGAAGGAAAATTGTAACAACAAGAAATTCAGGGACTAGTATTCTGGCTAAACTGTCATATAAAGTATTTCATTACTGCATATTATAAATTCTTCCAACTGAATATGTCCAATGCAGGACGTTCAAATTTTTAAAGAATTCAGAGCTAGTTAAACAGTCATTTAGTCACATTGTAAATCCATTAAATTTCAATGTACAAAAGAAGGAAAATTGTAACAACAAGAAATTCAAGGACTAGTATTCTGGCTAAACTGTCATATAAAGTATTTCATTACTGCATATTATAAAATATTTGTGGAGAATTACATCTCTTGATGCATCTAGGGACCCAATTTTGTACCAACTGGATACAAAGTTATGCCGAATGTCATGAACATATGCTTCAAAATACTACTAATCAGAAGCCACAGTATCAAATTCATCCTCTCTTGAAAAGAGTATTATCCAAACTTTCCATTCAGATGGCATCCCTGGCTGAAGTCAGAGTTGCCCTTTTGAATGTGCCCATGAATCAATCCTTCAACAGGCAAACTGCATATGAAGAATACATATATAGGTCGAAGGCTATGATGACAGTCGTTTTGATGAGAAGAAAAGCATATAGAACACAACAGCAAGCTACATTTGTCATGATCGTGAAGGCAACACATCGCTCCAGTAAACATGTAGATGTGAACATGTTCCATTGGAAAGAGGAATTTTATAACAAAAATATCAAGGATGGGATGTAGTTTGACAATAAAAACAGAGAGGCTTGGTGTAAAGATAAAAGGATGAGGAGCTCAACATCAGTATTCAAGAAAAACTGGAAAGATCAACGCAATGAACTGGTCTACAGCAGAGATCTTGAGTCTATTTGCTAAGTTGTACAATAGGAAGGGATTAGGCACCCATTGTACCCCAAAAATGGGTTTCTACCGAATGTTTGATGAATTTCGCCATTAAACAATGAATTTCAGTTATAAGAATTCTGGTTTATACATTTAACAGACAGTTCCAGAGCCCTTCAAAATAAGCATGCTGAAATGAACTGAAATTCGATAAAACAAAGAACAACTTCAAATGCAATGTGACATGCACAAATAAACAGAAATAGGGGCAGTAATAACTGCCAACAAACTGAATTTTGCAGGAACAAAGATCCGAACAAATTCTAAGATCAAATTACTCTATCGATGGCAACAAAAAACCTAGCAAGTCTCGACCATGAAAGGTCAAAGCTATACAGATTGCCTAGCTATTGATAAAGCTTTCTTCTCTATTGCTTTTACTTGAGAACCAATAAAAACTCAAGGGTGAAAGACAAGCAAAGAAAAATGAATTGCTGAAACTCTCTCACCTGCTGGATGCTGTTAGACGAATTCTATCTCTTGAGTTTTCAAAAACAGCCCAAGGATTCAAGACCCAACCTACAGAGTCAAGAGTCAACAACAGATTCCACTCCCCACCCACCCCGCCGAACACCTCCCCCCCACCACCAAACAAAGACCAACCCTTGCTCTTCAGATATAGCTGAATGTATAAACTCATCTCATGGCAAATGTTGGAAAAGAAAGAAAAAAAAAATCAGAGGGGCTTTTAGGTCCAATAGTCATTAGGGCTTCCCTTTTTAGAGGCTTCTATAAAAGAAAAAACAAATGGTGCTTCAAGAAGAAGTCGTGTGCTCGTTTGAATTGGGTGACTTTGATATTATTCAAAAATTTCACACCTAGCGCTAAAGACTTTAGCAACAGGCTTTGCCCACTCCAGAAAACAGTAATACTCATCTGCAAGCAAAAAATAAGTGGCTCACTCCTTGCGCTAAAGACTTTTGAGTCAGACCATGCCTACTCTATACAATGGCAAAAATCATTCAATGAGTGCAAACCAAGTAGCCATACCTTATCACTAAAGATTTTGGGTGTGTTTGGTTTAATATAAAACTTTTAACCTAAAATTTTTCAACCTAAAACCAAGTAACCTATACGTATAATATTTTTTAATTATTTATTGAGGAGTAATCATGTTAGCCCGGGCCAAGTAAATGTCTCACTTGGCCCACCTTAAAAAACCTATTTACAATAAAAATATATATATATATTTTTTTCTTCGTGCACTTGTTTATCTAAGTGTACTTAACATATAGACCACGTTTTACCATTTTTGAATATGTTTATCTATTTTTTTGAGAAACATCCTTATTTTTTAAAATCTCAAAAAAATAGATAAACATATTTAGAAATGGTAAAACTTGGTCGATATATTAAATACACTTAGATAAACAAATGCATGAAGAAAAAAGTAAAAAAAAAAATTGTTGTAAATAAGTTTTTTTAAGACGGGTTAAGTGGGACATTTACTTAACCCAGGCTAACAGGATCATTCCTCTTATTTATTCACATCTTTCTATACAAACTACCCTACTTTTCGATTATTCTACACAACTGCCTATACAGCTAGCCTATCCTATACAACTAATCTATCTATTTTAACTTTATTCTCTTTATTCCTCATCATTACCCCAATCACGTCAAGTCGTTTTCTCTCATTTCATCACTTCCCAAACACACCCTATAGCATCAGGTTTTGCCCACTATGGAAAAATACATTCATTAAGCGCAAAAACATGTGGTTACACCTAGCACTAAAGTTTTTGTGCCAAGGTGGCCTGATATATAATTTTTTAATAAAAAACACATCCTCGGTAATATGCGTGTCTACACTTGGCAGTGAATATTGTATGGTTGCAAGGCTTGGAAACCAGTCAGCATTAGGGGTGGGAATCGGGGCGGGTCAGGGTGTGCCCAACCCTAACCCTCCTTTTCAAAAATCTTGTTTGACCCTTATTTTATACCGGGTCGGGACAAGGTCGGTTCGACCCTTACTTTTTTCTACAAGGTCTCGGGACAAAATTCGGGTCGGTATCGGGTCAACGGGTCGGGTAAAAAATTGCGGGTCAAGTAAGAAATTTTTAAAAATTTATAAAACTATCAAGTATAAAGACAAATTTATATTAAATTTAACTACTATATGCTTGAATCTATTATTAATCAATCAAAGTAAATATAAATAATTAAATAAAACATGAATATTAGCATTGAACGTGGTTTTTCTTTTTAATGTAAAATATCAGAAAACGGGTCAGCGGGTAGACCCGCCCCGCCACCCTGTAAAAACTCGAATTTTGCCCCAACCCGCATTTCTTTAAAGACCCGACCCGCCCGGTATTAAAACAGGGTCGAGCGGGGCGGGTCACGGGTCGACCCGCCCCGATTCCCACCCCTAGTCAGCATATTATATATCACTGATATAGTTCTGTAATTGGCAAAGAAACTCCCGCTAACAAATGGACAATGCCAATGCATCATATATTCCCGTTTCGATAATAGTTTAAAACTTCAGTAGTTAGCACCTAGCAACCTAAAACTAAAAGTTAATTTATTTTAGTGGAGTAGATCTACGAAGGAAACTGAGTGGCTTCGAGATAGCAATGAAATCTAAATCAGTAAAACATCAAATCACTTCTTATGGTAACAAGACATACATTGAGGTTGAATGGTCAACAAGACCTTCTCCCCCCTTCTCATTGTTTTGATAGCCTTTGGCAGTCCAGGACAGAAATGACCTGCACAAGAGTAAACTCTAGTCAAAAACCAACAAGGCACACACCATAAGGTATAGCTGATCAACATTCGAATGATGTTTCAACTTCTATAAGATCAAAATATTTTTGATGTGAAGGAAATTCATAGTCCCAAATCTCAATAAATTACCATCTTGGACATAAAATTCAACCCCTGCTTCAGGTGTTTTAGAGATGATAGTTCCATCTCCCAGCTTTGCTTCATATGTCACTGAATGAAGAAACAAAAGATCTAGCTTCAGTTGAAAGCATGTCCTTTTACAGGAAGCTCAAACAACAGTAAGAACAAAGAATGCGACAAAAGTGAATTGAGGTGTTCTTAGTTCAAAATACTCAGATTCCACACCAAACCATTGTTAATACCTTTAACTTCATCCAATTCACTAGGCAGATCATCACGCTCCCCCTGTGACAGAATCTTCTTGAGAATACCACCATCCTTGCATACATCCACCACCCGAAACCAAGAAATGAGTTCAACCTCAAACTGAATAGTAGAGTTAGGTGAAACACCATTCCCACCAGTAATCCCATAACCCAAAGCAGGAGGCACTGTGAATAATGCATGCTCCCCCTTTTTCATAGTAACCATCCCATGATCCAACCCGGTAACAACTTCACCTAAAGCAAACAGCAAAAGAAGTAACCCACAAAAGCAGGAATAATTATTCATTTGATACCAAGTAGGCACTATTCAGATGCATTAGTAAGTAAATTCCGTCACAAACACTAGCTACCATGAAGAATATGCATTACGACCTTTTAATCTCAATACAAAACTGCATATAAGCATGCCCCTTGGACAGAAAAGTAACTTGAAAAATTAAAAAACTCATAAGTTGCGTAATGTCACCTTTGCCGAGTTTAAACGTGAAAGGTTCCCCACCACCTCGAGTAGAAACAAACTTGCTTCCATCGAGCAAGGATCCCACGTAATGCACTGCGTTGAAACACCAACCTTTCAAACTTCAGAACAGAAACAAAGACAACAAAACAATGTCTGAGACAAAGTAAGTTTTATCAGAAAGAAGAAAATTCCAGTTTCTTCATCTAGTTCAGTCCCAACTTTGGATAGACCAACACTGGCAAAAAGCCGCAATCGCTCGAGTATTCCACCTAAACAGGCAATCTCCTGCAGATGGACTGCGCAACAAAATTTGCTAGATATATGAATCCGGGCGAGAATTGTCCACTCTCAATGTCCCTAAAACCCTGACAACTGCTTCACGTTGTGGGCCATACCATGCCCTCGAAAGGGACTGATGCTATAAGCAAAATCCAATTGCCAAATGACGAACTTCCTCATACTAAATCCGCTATATGTCGCCCACTAGATGAGGAGTTTCATCATCAAAAGGAAGTCTCAACCAAGAACCACTTCAAAGAACCATGTAGTACTGAAAGAATGGAATTGGAAGTTTTGATAGTCATCAGTTGTTGGACACAGACCTGTAACTTCATCGCCGAGCTCAGGAGTCTCCCAACCGTCACCTTTCTTGAGGAGCTTCTTCTTGAGCCCTGGCAGGCTGATAATCTCTCTCTCCTCCCCAACTTTCAGGGGCGGGGCTGATTCAATCTCCTCTCCCGCTTCGTCTTCGTCGTCGGAGCCTTCAATCTCCTGAAAGTTGCTCCTTCTGGCCGCCATTGTCGAAATCTCCATTTTTTTCTCAACCAGCTCAAAAACACCAATCCTTTGCAGGCAGAAATGCGAATTTCCGGCCGATAAATTTAATTACAAGTTTTTGCCCTTGCCGGTGGCCCGGTACTACCTGATACGCTTGTCACTTCTTTTGTCCCCTTTCTTTCTTTCCTTCCTTCTTATCTGTCGCCCGCGACGAGGAGGATTCAGGTGGAGGCACCTGAGTGCACTTGAAGCATCCAGCCACAGGGCCTCTTGCCCCACTGTTCTAATTCGGTTGGTATTGTTCTCAAATGACTAGAGTTCAGATCCTATCAAGTGCAGGTGTATAATTATTTGTCCTTCTCGTAATGAAATTATTTATACATGTCCTTCCTGAATGTGGAGGGGCTTATGAAATGTCCCTTTGCTTTAAAGGGTGTGAAAATGCTTGAAATGTCCCTTTGCTTTAAGGGGTGTGAAAATGCTTGATTTGTAAATACTACTAATCCAAATAAATAAATAAATAAAAACTCAAAAGCATCCATGTGCAAATACTTATTTTTTAAATTTTTTTAAATTTTTTTTATACAACTGTTAATTAAATTACTAAAATTCAACTGATTTTTAAAAATCCAAAAAAATCTAAAAATGGATAAAATTGATAAATATTTTAAATATACTTAAATTAACAGTTTTATAAAAAAAAGTTTCAAAAAAATTAAAAATTAAATTAAATGCACCAAGGTGCACCAAGTCTAAGTGCACCTAAGTGTATACAACTAAAATCCACCGATCTTTTGAGTGATTTTAGACCATCCAAGAATTTTTTTTGTTTTTAAATCTTTTATAAACATATTAATCTAGTTATATTTAATTTATAAATAAATTTTTATCATTTTTAGATATGTGTATGTATTTATCTTGGATTTTTAAATAAAGGGTATTTAAGTCATTAAAAAATGACTTAAACATTCCCATATTTAAAAATTCAAAATAAATATATACACATATTCAAAAGAACTTCAAAATAACTTGGATACTCCTATGTTTAAAAATCCATAATAAATATATATGCATATCTAAAAATGATAAAACTTATTTATAAACTACATAAAACTAGATTAATATGTTTATAAAAAAATTTGAGAAAATCAAAAATATATTTTTAAACCGTCTGAAATCACCGAATTTTAGAAGAATATGAAATAAACAATCGGCAACTTAGGCTACTCAATACTAGGTAAACGAGTCAAGTGTGTTATCCAACATCCGACTTCCCTACCTCTTCTTACCCTATATATATATATATATATATATATATATATATATATATATATAAGACAGATTCTGGTGCAGCATGTTGCAGCATCGCTAAAATGAGCTCCACATGATCATGAAATCATGATCTACTCCACCAATTTTATTTAGAATAATGTATTCTATTACCATACCAATTTTCATCTCAATCATATATGTATATGGGCCCCATCTGAAAATGGTACAAATCCAACGTAATAAAATAGTTTGATGTAAATAACAACTTTAAAGTATCTGATTGGGATGAAAATTGGTATAGTAATAGAATACATTATTCTAAATATAATAAGTGGAGTAGATCATGATTTCATGATCATGTGGGACCCATTTTAGCGATGCTGCACCGGAATGTTGCACCAGAATCTGTCTATATATATATATTCCGGTGCAGCATCGCTGAAATGGGCCCCACATGATCATGAAATCATGATCTACTCCACCCATTGTATTTAGAATAATGTATTCTATTATCATACTAATTTTCATCCCAATCAGATATGTATATGGGCCTCATCTGAAAATGGTACAAATTCAACGTAATAAAATAGTTTTATGGGCCCCATCTGAAAATGGTACAAATTCAACGTAATAAAATAGTTTGATGTAAATAACAACTTTAAAGTATCTGATTGGGATGAAAATTGGTATGGTAATAGAATACATTATTCTAAATACAATGGGTGGAGTAGATCATGATTTCATGATCATGTGAGACCCATTTTTGGGCCACTGCACCGCTGTTCCGGTGCAGCGTCACTGCACCGGAACAGCTCTCTCTCTCTTTTTATATATATATATATATTCTGGTGCAGCATCTCTGAAATGGGCCCCACACGATCATCAAATCATAATCTACTCCACCCATTGTATTTACAATGATGTATTCTATAACCATATCAATTTTCATTCCAATCAAATATGTATATGGGCCACATCTGAAAATGGTACAAATTCAACGTAATAAAATAGTTTGATGTAAATGACAACTTTAAAGTGGTTTTTTTAATATCTAAACCATCTAAGCTATGATTTATATATAGATAAATGATTATATAAAGTTTCATTACATTTTAATATGTGTGGAGCCCATTTTTGGGGCAACTGCACCGCTATTCCGATATAGTGATGTTACACCAGAACAGCTCTTATATATATATAGTCTGATTGAAGTACCCTACACCCTCTTATAAGTTATAACATAAGGCAAGTAGTGTTTACCCAATTTCGAATCGGCAATGCTATTCACTTAAAGTAAGTGATAATGTTAATCATCCATAAGAAATTATGGCAGTTACAGTAAGGATCAAACATAGATTTTTGTTTTTTAAATGCTCATGGTGGGCTTAAAATCGAGTGCTTCCGTAGTTCCATTAATTCACTTCTATAGAACCCGCTCCACAGAAAATAATTTAATTCTAAAGAATAATCCCTAAGTATGATATAATATATCAATAAACGGCAATGACAGTAGAGTCCAATGATATTTATGCCTGAAAAGAAAACTATCATATAAAAAGGAGTTTCCAAAACGGATAAAAAAATAAAATAAAAATTAAAATATTAATTGTGATGGGTGGGCCTGAATCAAGAGTTTCCATCAGTTGAACTTCAGTAGAACCGGCTCCGCAATGAAGAATAATTCCCAGACATGAACTAATAAAAGGCAATGACAATCGAGTCCAGAGATATTTATGCATGTATAAGAAAAGGAGTTTGTTCGTTCTTATGTCAACTATAGTTTATAAGAAATTCTTGTATTCAATATAAAATAGTAATTACGTGAGCTTCATCTTGAGAAAGCAATGATTTAGTGCTCTACTCTTTAAAATTTAAACAGTGATAAAAATCTTTTATAAAAATTTTTTAGTATAAAAATCATCGAAATAGAATAAAATAATATGATATGATAGGGGTGATAATAAGAAGTAAAGCGAATAGAGTTAAAACATACGTACAGGTAGTTATATAGAAATGATTGAAATGTAAGATAATTATATAAATAATTAATTAAAAAATAAAATAATTACATAAGCTGAAAAAAGTTTTGGAGAGTAAAAGTTGTCAAATGATGTGATATGATAGGGGTAATGATGAGTAGTAAAGAGGATAAAGATAAAATAGATAGGTTAGTTGTGTGGATAGTTGTGTAGAAATGATTGAAAAGTAGGATAGTTGTATAGGAAAATGTAGAAAAATAATTAAAAAATATGATAATTGTAGAGAATGAAAAATTTTAGATTGAAAAGTTTTAACTTGACATATTTTATTAATTGCCAAACGCACCCACAAGCTTTCATTCAGAAGCTATCCATGTCCTGCCCAACTTCTCGGGGACGGTGAATGAATGTGACGACGACTTCAATGAGTTCGTTAGGAAAATGGCGTCAGCATTTTCTTTGGATTGGCCACCTTTTTTTCTGGAGAATAGGATCACGTAGGTATTTCCTTCAGGCAATCTAGCTTGTGAAGGAGTACTGGGCTGAACCTAATATAGCCTTGGATCATTACACACTACTCTAGTATGTACTTCATAAAAGTTTGACACGTTCAACCCATGCCATTTATGATTTCAAAATAATTTCAACCATTGATCAAAACATTCTTTCACATGACTGTAGCACCCGCCGGGAGCGCTACGGTGGGCTCGGAATGATTTCCCGGACCTTAAAAATGTGGATCGTGTTAGAAAGCAACGCGGGCTTAAATTTCCTGCATTCACATGGGGTAAAACGCATTAGGCTTCATATCTTTTAGGAAAGTTGGCGTACGGGTATTTTCTCGTGAGTTCGGCAGCATAACGGCTAAGACGGGGCTTTCCGTACACGGGTCAAGTCACAAATCCGGCAGCATAACGGCAACGTATTATGCTGGAATCTGTGGACCCGTGTGCACCCGCCTTGCCGGGGGCGTTTACTCAAACACGCACACAAAAATAAAACGAAAAACGGAGTCGCCACTGATCTTTAAAGGGAGATCAGTCCCTATTTGAAGAAATAAGGCACTAGTAATACAGATTTTGGGTTCTGGCCTTCGGGTTGAAGCAAATATGGAGAAATCTGCCAACCTGAGGCGGTTTACATGGCGTAAAAGGGGGAAAATGAAAGATTTAAAAGAATGGGAGAGATGGAAAGGGGGCGCGTGGAGGAGAAGCGCATTGCTTGGAGAGCGTGAAAAGCCGAGATGCCGGGGCGTTGCTGCAGACTCCCGTCCTCCCCTCTGGGATGCCTCTCCTCAAGTGTCCTGAATGAGAGGGGGGCTCCTCCTTTTATAGATGTAGGAGTGGGCTTTGGGGCCACTTGGGGTCATGGACTTGGTCCATGGGCTTGGACTTGAGTTGGGATCATGAGCCTTGGGCCTCTTGAGTGGTTGGACTTGAGCTTGGGTTGAGATCATGGGCTTTGGGTCTCTTGAGTGGTTGGACTTGGTCCATGAGCTTGAGCTTGGCGGGCTCCTTTCATAGTGGGCTAGAACTTGGTGGGCTAGAGCTTGGGTTGAGATCATGGGCTTTGGGCCTCTTGAGTGGTTGGACTTGGTCCATGAGCTTGAGCTTGGCTAAGCCCGTTGTTTTTGGGGTGGGCCGTTTTAGAGGCCCAAAGTTGTAGAGAAGCTTGCTTCTGAGGCTTGATGGGCTGCATTGTGGAGCCCGTTGAGGTGGCCTGTAGGAGTTTCGCTCTTCGTGGGCCGGACCTTTTTTGTTGAAAAAGCCTGCTTCAAGGCTTGATGGAGCTTCGCTCCAGTGGGTTAAGTTTGGAAGAGTCTGCTTAGCTTGCTTGAACTTCCTTTTGCCTTGAATTTGTTTGAGTTTGGGACTTTTTCCATTTTACCCATTTTTGGGCCCAAAGGTGGGGTGTCAATAATGACATATTTCAGTATCTAATAATTTATGTAAACTGGAATATTAATAATAGATTGAGTAATCAAGTAGATAAATATAGCCCCGATCCAATGTAATCTTTGCATTGAGCTTCAATGCCAATGTTTGCAGGGATTTGAATATTGAAAATCAAAAGATTCCAATCTTCAAGTGCTGAGGACGATTGAAAAGCGACATTTTTTTTTATTTTCAATATTCAAAACAAATATTAAACAATATCTAAAATAATAAATTTTATACCTAATATATATATATATATATATATTTCGGCCCACATGTTAGGACCAAAAAATTAATAAACAAATTGAAAGAAATGATCCTTCCAAACGTTTGCATTAGATCATTATCAAGATGAATGAAAGAATTGTACTTGTATCCTCAATTTCACCTCCTGCGTGCCAGAAAGTACACCATTTATACGTATTTAGGGGCATTTGAAAATAGATCTTATAACTTTCTATAACAGCGATTAACATGAATTTTTTATTTTTTAAGTATTTCGTAAATAGGCTAATTAGAATGTTTTGGAATGTTGCGAAATAGATGTTACAAAGTACTAAATTGACTGATCTTAATTGAGGGGAATGTTTAGGGTATAAAATGCAAACATAGAAAACTTAGAGGACCTTTTGCAAGAAAAATTCTCGAAATGAATTATAGAATTTTTTTAATCTGAAATCCTGACGATTAATCTCTCTAGGTTACGCTAGTTGCTAAGGTAGATTTTGTAATATCCCATAATTTGGAGGTTAATTTATTGCTCAAATGCACAAAATACGTGTGCTATTATGCAAAAATTACAAAGATCTCTAAATTTTGCAGATATCCCTCTCTATTTCCCTTTATCTGCAACAGCAGCTCGTGGCTTTTCGATCACGGGCGAAGCTCAGGTCATTCGCGTTCACTTTAGACCAGCCCAAACTCAAAATCTACGAGTAATAAGTGAACCTTAATTCTAATTCAATTTTACTTCTAAAATTTCAACTTGGGTTGGAAGTCAGGGGGTAATTTAGGCGAAAATTCAAGTACAGCTTTGGTTAAAATTTGGTTTAAGCTCTTTAATTTAATGTAAATTTTAAAAATATAAAGGCTATATCATCGATTACAAAATTCAAACTAAATGTTCATTAAATAACTATTTACAAAATAGTTGATCAAATAATTACTATGGATGGTATAATAACTACCAAAATACGGACTTACATTAAAGCTACAATTACATGTATCTTGCACAATTCTTTCTTAATATATATTAAAATTCGAATCTAGGTTTTGGAACCAACTTTAATTGAGATTGAGGTTAAATCCAGTTTTTAAACACAAATTCCCAAATTCCCAAGTCCTAAATCCATTTCCATTATTTTACGGATAATTGCATAGAAACGATTAAAAACTAAAATAGTTGTATAGAAAAATGTAAATATATATATATAGTACTCGTAGAGAGTGAAGAGTTTCAGATTAAGGGGGTATTTGTTAAAGTCTAATTTTTTTTTGTTTTTCATAATTACTTTATTTTTAATTATTTTTTCACTTCTTCTTATAATTACACCACTTTTCAATCATTTCTACACAACTATCCATATATCTAATTTATCTATTTTAAAATTATTTTTTTTACTCTTCATCATTATCACTGTCATATCGCATTATTTTCTCATATTTTAAAAATTTTTATACTATAGACTTTTCATCAAAAAATTTATCACTTCCTAAATACACCTTAAAGAAATTTTTTTTGAAAAATATTAAATATAGCCAAACACAATCTAAATATAAACAAGCATATTATGTTGGAAATCATGTTATTTAATTAGGACACTTTTGTAGGAGTTTAAGTCTAACATATTACAGAAAATCAGAAATGATGGTGATGGAAGAATGGGGGAGAGGCTAAAGTGGAAAAAACCAATTGGGGCAACCTAACATGCAGATGTGTTGTCCATCTCGTGGGTTAGCTTCCTTTTCCCCAACAACCATCATGCACAACTTTTCAAAAATCTCAGTAGGAGCAACGAACAAGAACATGGCTCATGCCCACAACCAACTCTTACCTAAAAATACATGCATTCTTCAGAAAAAAAATAATAATAATACATGCAAGGAAAATTAAAAAATAGATAATACTTTATATTTAGTTAAAATTGCAATATAATACTTTATATTCTTAAGGCATGAGAAATTTTTAGATAAATCAAAAAGAAAAAAACTTTTCGTATAAAAATGCTTCCACCAAATTATGATGTAAAGTTATTTTCACTCCTCATTTATTAGCTAAGGTAAGTTGGTAGTTAGAAGATAAAAGGAAAAAAAATTTCTACCACGTTGTTCCTTCCAACCATAACTTTTATTATTAGCTGCATTTAAAAGCATTATTTTATATTTCCAGATAATTATCTTATTATTTTATCCTTTCACTCTTAATAAAAAAAATTTATCACATCACATCGCTCTTTTATTTTTTTTAAAGACTTTTTTCCTGTAAATTTATCCCTTTTCTCATTAGCAGACGGACTCCAAAATATTTTATTTCTATTCTTGAGAGATTATAAAAAATTAAGAGCATTTTAATAGTTGCAAGTTAAGTCTGGAGGCAGGGTTCCATTCATAAGGAGCAAATAAGGTGGCTGAAAATTAATTTAGGTGAGCACTGGGATTGGTATGGCCCAGTATTGCAGATCTATCTTTAATTACGTGTGCCACCTTTAATTTCAGAGGCCCGTGCTTCATGATCGCATTTTTCCTGATAACCTATTGAAAACGACATTTAACATCTGAAAGACTGAAACCACCCACGCACTTTTCACGAGTGACTGGCACTCTGGCGGAGCACTGCAAGTCCCCATGTTTACACCCAATTCCATAACTCAATATCGACAGTCCAAATTCAAATACACTTTTAATATCCCAAAAACTACGGATTTTCTTACCAATTCAAAATTATAATTAGTAAAAATAGATTTGATAACAAGTATTATGAATGGTTTGGATCTTATCAAATAGTCATAATTTCTAAAACATTAATTAATTATTAAAAATGGTATATCCATTACCCTTTAATGTTAGACATGTTTCATAATAGTAAACCTCTTATAATCTTACCCTAGAACTATAATATTAAAAGGTTTAACACGCACGGCAACTAAAATTTATAGAGCTTTTACTATAATCACTTAACTTAAACAAGCTAAAGGTACGATTCGAATAAAATATTTATAATTCTATTCATTTTTTATGGAATAATTTTATTCTTATTATTATGTTCTTTCATTAATTTTTCTTTACTTCCCATTCGAAAATTCCGCAATCTTTCTTTAATGTACTCTTCTGATTCAAAATATTTCTAATGCACTCTATATATCCAAATGCATCCTCAATAGATCTAATTTTTATATGTATAAAAAAAAAAAATTTCTTTTCCGGACTCTTGCCATTATGGCGTTGGTAGACATTTGTCCCATGACAATGCACCGGCAAAATTCAATTCCTTTTGAGCCTAGCCCGGCCGCTTTAAATACAAAATAAAATAAAAACATCAATGCGATGTTTGACGCATCGCCTGCTTTGGACAGCTTACGCTGAGTAGCTAGTGTTGCAAATCCGCAACGTGCAGAAAGAAGCTCTATACTGGGGTGCAATATGTGTCATGTATTTTTCTTTATTTAAAAAAATTCTCATTATTCTATTTTAGGCTAGAATCATTTTTTATTCTTCTATTTTACAACTCAATCCAAATACGTATTTTCCCATCATTTTAATTTCAAAGGTATAATCTAATAAAATTGCTCAAAAGTTTGGGAGATAAATTCTCTTCCTCAAAATTCGATGCCTCGACCTTTCATGCATATGTGTAACATTTTGCTAACCACGCTAGTCATATATTGGTAGGCCGAATAGATTAGAATCTTATTATATTTCATTTTTTAATGTTGAATGGATTTTATTTTAGTTTCAAATTTATTCTTTAAACGAGTGTTCCTATTATATTTCAAAATTATGATTTCATTAAAATTTTGCTTAAAAACTTATAACTAATATAAGTATAAAATAGATTTTTAAAATGTGTTTCCTAAATATGTAAACAACAGATAAATTAGATGAATTCTTATGTTTTTAAAAGATGTATCTTTTTTTTTATGGTGAAAAATATCCAACCTAGAGAAAGAATATGTATCTTATATCTTTAAATTAAAATATATTTCATAATAAATATATTAAATATATATACTAGTAACTCAAATAGGATTTGCATAGATCTTAAAACCTATCTTACGTGATGAATATAATAATAAAAACTTATTCAATACATTTTATGGTGTCCATATGTAGACTCACAGGTAATTCCTAAGGAGTTGCATCCCTTGCTTTTGTTTTATTTTGTTGTGTTTTTGCGGTAATGAGTTGCATCCTTCTGTATATGAAACGATTGAAACAGCACAGCAATTTTTCTTTAATAAGTAAAATTGGAAATTGCCAATGTACCTAAAGATGCTTTGTTGCTAGTGTCATAAACAGCAAAATTTACGAATTTCATTTTCCATCAGCGACAGAATCTTAACAGCACTGGTTTTTTAAAAGTAAGGTTGGAAGTATCAAAAAGCGTATATGTATAATATAATAAACACAGTATTTAATACACAAAACTATTAAAATTTTCTCTCTACGTAAATTTCTAAAAATCACAATATGCGGACATTATTATCTATATTTTTTTTTATTACAGAACTATATACACATCTCTCTCTCAATCAATCCAAATCCCATATATTTTGGGCTTATTCATTTTGCATTCATAACCATGTGCATTAAATTTTTAGCCTGATCAGCTCTTTCACAAGATCTTCCGCCCATGAAGTTTTGAGGCATACAGCCGGGAAGGAATTTTGTGAAAGATCTTCCGCTCTTTCGTAAGAAGGAGAAAACCCAGACCAACTAGGAAGAATCATATCAGACAAACCAAATCACACACGCATTGATAATTCCATCCCCTATCCAAGCTCCCTTCTCGCTCTCGTTGGACATAACACAAGCACTCGAGAGAAAATAATCATAATAATAATCATAAAACTGTAGAATCACAGAAGAAAAAGAAAAGCCCATAAGGATATATAGCTAAGAGAAGGGACCATTCCTCCTTGGCCGCCTGGCAGTGGCAGCTGCTACGAAGCTCTTGCTCCTGGAGTAGGAAGAAGGTTTGGCTGTTTCCAACTTGAAATCGTCAGGGAAATTGCAGGGCCTGTCTTCGTCGATACTCCCAATTATCCCCATACTCACGTTGTTCACCACAACCCCCTTGGATTTCGGCGGCGTTGTAGTTGTAGTCATTGTCTGCTTCTTCTTCTTCTTCTTCTTCTTCGAATCTTGTGTCGAGGTCACCCCACGAAGCAGCTCTCTGATATCGTCGTCTTCGGATCTCGGAAGCATGGATATGGAGTTGGTGGTGTAGCTCCTTGGGAGTGTATGGATGACGGCGGCAGGGCAGGCGATGGCAGCAGCTCCGTAGTCCATCCTGCTGGCGCAGTCCATCATGCTCCTCACGTATATGTCCCTCGCCTTGCAAAGGGCTCTCATGGACGCTTTTATGCACCGAGCAAGCCTACTTGACCAGCTTGTTTCTGCCTTCATGTTGCAGGAAGAACAACGGAATTGTTGGGGAATGTTTGTCCTTTTTTTCCCCCTGTTTTTCTTCCTCCTCTTCGGGGATTTGCGGATGCTTGAGAAGGGCGGCAGGAGAGAGAGAGAGAGAGAGAGAGAGAGAGAGAGAGAGAGAGACTGGCGTTTGCGTTCACGTTTGCAGTGCGAAAGAGCCACCGAACCACCCCTTCAACTGCTTGGCGCTCCGCACGCCAGACGCGCGCGAGTAGGATTTCACGATGGCGATGGCATTCGTCACCTGTCACGGAAATATTCTGGACATCAAGAACAACCAACTTCTACTATGAAAAATGAAGTCAGTGCCCGTGTACTGAATAATGGTTGGTCGTGATTTCTCATACATGTCAGATATTGCCCAATTTGCAACGGAACGTCCTCGTTCTCACACGCGCAAGGCTGTTTTGTTTTTTTAGACAACTGCAGAGTGCAGAAGTGTAGACCTTTTCAAACGCAGGATTTTCCTTTGGCAAACCGGGGATAAGAGCGAGACATGACATGAGACATGTCCGTCCACGTGGAAAGAATAAGATTATCAGAATGCCACGCGATTTGCTCCCCTAAATTTTAAATAATCTTATCTAATTAATCCTTGGTTTTTCGTTACCGTGGATGTTAAATTTGGACAATGATAAAGGATATCAGCATGTCCTTGTTTATGTATACTTTTGTTGACTTCTCTACGACTCGGGAAGCTTGTGAGATAGAAAAAAAAAAAAAAAAAAATTGAGAATGTAAAAAAAAAAAAAAAAATTGTATATAAAATATTAAAACTTTAAAAAATATCTTTGGAAATTAAAAACGTTGTATTTAAAATGAATTCACAAATTCCTTTCAAGTGTCGTAGATTCTTTAGAACATTCCTAAGTAATTGCATTTTTGCATTTTTTTGGGAAGTTTCGTTCATTATCTTATTTCTCAATTAGTGCCTTTTCCTCTTCACTTCTTATCCCATTCCAAATGAGGTCCAAGTATTCCTTGAGACATGGATTATATATCTTTTTCTCTTAAATCTAATATGGTCCATTAGATTTTTTTCCTAATAATTCCATGACTCGCCCTGTTTAATTAAAACATGAGCTATTTGCAAAAGACCCTCCAAGTTTTCTTGATCTTAACATTTATATTATAACATAAATATTGACTTTATAGATAATCCCAACTTTCGTGGTTTAATCAATTGTTATAAGGTATAAATTGCAAAATCAAAAACTTTGGGGACATCAAATAACCCCTTAAAAACGAAGACTCCCCTCATTCACTGTCCTGGGCGGAAAAGGGCTTTTATCTATTTATTGGGTTTCCCTGTTCCCTTCAATTAATAGCCATAGACCAGCTAATAATTCAGTAATTCGCCTACTACAAAAAACTAATGAGAATTCACTAAGGGGTGACTAACAAAATTTTATTCTTTAGTAACTAAAATTTTTTGTAAAAAAATTTAAACTTTGTTGCTAAGGAAAATTTTAATAGTATAGTTGTAACATACGTCCTAAAATAACCATTAATAGAACAATTAATTAGCAATAGTTTATGATTTGTGTACTTTGTCAACCGAATTAAAAATTGGTTATAAGAGTGTGACTATAAGTAAGAAAAATTTTCGTTTCTTATAAAAAACTTTCCTTCCTTACAAAAGCATTATTTTTTTTAAAGCCTTACAAAGCGTTATTAGAAGCCTGAAAATTCTTACTTGGATGTATATATATATATATATATATATATATAACAAAGACTTTTTAATTTGCTAAGAAAAGTTGAAAAAACCAGTTTTCTTAGATTCCTGCCCACAGTTTCTGGATCGTCCAGATAAATGTGGACCGCCAATTTTGGTGCATGCTGTGTACTCACAGTATTTTATCAGAAGTGTTTCTTAAGATAGGAACGCACCTAACCATTACAATAGGATAATGTGAAATGACTACACATGAAACAGGTGGAGAGAGTAGATCATTCGCATTTGTATCTCGTGCATCCTGAGGTTATCATTTGATCATCAGCTCTTAAAAAAAAAATTACAAAAAAAACCCAGCTTCAGATTCCGATTATTTGCAACGAGTAAAAAATGTAAGTTCATTATATGGATATGTTGCTGCATAAAATGGTATAAGCATATATCCAAAAAATGGTTACAAGCCAAAAAACTTTATTATTCGCATCAAATAGTGATTTCTAAGAGAATTTTTATTTCAAACGCACAGAAATCATAACATATTTGCCACTAAGTAAATAATTTTCTTCCAAATCATCATGTGACAGGGTGTTCAAGATTATTTCGTAGGATGGAATGGGATAAGATTGTAATAGAATTTTATATTCCCAAAAAAAAGATTTTACAATTTTCCATTCATTTTTCATTTTTCAATACATAATAATCTTAATTTTCTATGTTTAAAATTTTTGATATAATTTTTATTTTTCAATACATAACAACTTTTACTTTCCAATCTTTCTTGTCTCACTTTATCCAATTGCATAATCATACCCTTAAGTGTTTGTAAAAAGGTAAAATTTTTATTAGTGAATTTTAACTTTTTGCCATAAAAGTTTCTTGGGAAAAAATTTGAATTTCATTCTCTACATTTTTAACCTTATTTTTTAATCACTGTTTTTTCATTTTTTAATATTCAATCCGTACGTTGTGATTAAAACTATTTATTTAGCCTATGTATGAAAATAAGAAAATTGAAAATTTTTATAATCAATAATTTTAAAAATATAATTATAAACATCCTCATGCATTTACACATGTTGTGGAATATATAAAAATTCAAATAACATACTTTTCATATCGTATAAAAATAAATTTAGTAAATTATGATGGATAACTTGGATTTAAAAAATCAAAAAATATTAAAGAAAAACTGATTACATATTACAATCGTTTGTATTGAAGAAGTACTCATGATTAAATATATATATGTATTCCAAGATTCAATAAAATTCATTGATATATTTTGAGATTTTTTGTTTTTTCATTTTTTAATTTTTTTAGCCCCGTTGTAATCTTTATGTATCTATATCAAAATTTATTATTTTTTAATTTTTAGACGTATCTTTATAATTTAAAAATCAACAATTTTAAATAGGATGAAAATTGTTGACTTTTAGAATTACAAAAATAAATTTAAAATTAACGTAAATTCTGATAATATAAACTACATACGAGAGTCCACATAAAAAATGAAAAATGAAAAAAAAAAAAAAAAAAAAAAAAGCACCTCAAGATACCTATATATGTCAAGGCTGGTTACATATATATGCATCAAACAATTATCTATCATGTTATATTACTATATCAGGTACACGCAATAATTTTCTGTCGCAGCTATGTTATTGTAATTAATTATGGGATCGAAGTGATAATGTGCGGCCGACCGCATATGAATATCCCTACGGCTGACTCTCCACGCCTTGGTTTCTGTTAGTCGTCCGATATGAGGGGTGTTGATCCCATTAAAGCAAAGAAAACTCGCTGAAACTCACATCAGCAAAGAAGATAATATCAACCAATCCACCAGCATCCTTGAGACAGATCGATGGCGGACGCTGGCGGCAGCGGAGCTCACGCCGAGAGTGGTAGCAACTAGCAACGGCAAATAGTGGCAACAGGATCTTCATAAACAGCGACGTAGAAGATGACCCAACAGCAGCACAACGGAAGATCTGACCGGATCCGCTCGGATGACAATAGCCGACGACAAGCGACTATCGGACGATGATGAGAAAACGCCGGCGATGGTGAACGTCCGGCAGCAATGGAGCCTCCCAAAGCAAGCAACCAGCTAATTAAAGCCGGGCAAGAAGCAAAGAACTCACCAATGAGATTGGCACCTATTGAATCGGACGACTGATAGAAGAAACTCCACCCGATCCAAGGGCGTAAAGTGTCAGACACGTGCGAGGAATGATATTCATATGTGGCCGGTCGCACATTATCATTTCCCGTTAATTATAATTTATATGCCATGGAGTGGCAAGGTAGTCAAATATTTGCTCCCTGTATTTATAAATGAATTTCTTCCTTATATATCAAGTGAACCTTACCGTCCAATGCCGCGGAGCCGTGGCCGTATCCTTATTTAAATAATATGTATATGAATTGCATGCTACTCGTATAAATACACCTTTTCTCACCCCTCGCGAGTCTCAAGTGATGTTTGATCATGGATATTTCTGTGGAATTGTCAGATTAGTTGGGAAGTAGAAAATAAAATATTTTTAAAATTGTGCGATTGATAGGAAATAATTTAGGTAGATTCGAAATAAATAAGTTTGATAAAAATAATCTGTAGAAAAAATAATTAGAATGTAGAGGCAAAAATGAAAAAATATAATTATTAATGAGATAATCATTAGCCTTATGAAACAAAATCTCACCCCCTCACACCCTCTCCTACTTCCATAGCTTACCAAACTTTTCCTCAGTTTGGTGGAAGATGTTAGGACTTTGAGTCCCAACATAACATAAAGAATTTATGTTCCTTCTATCTTTTGGTGAATGTCTCTATAACACTATTAGCAATGTTAAAAAAATAAAAATATATACTTAAATTGAGTTGTAAATATAAAAAAAATTAAACAATAATTTTTCTAGGTGAAAGTATTTTTGCATGTGTACTTGATAAGATTACGTTTGTATATTTTCGTTTCGCAAAATTGCAAAAGATTCTGCCATATTTTCTTGAAATGCAAGTACATCTCTTTTGTTGAGTTTTCATGAATAAATCATAAAAATTTTCA
This sequence comes from Annona cherimola, assembly GCA_030490835.1. NCBI lineage: Eukaryota > Viridiplantae > Streptophyta > Magnoliopsida > Magnoliales > Annonaceae > Annona > Annona cherimola. The sequence goes on along the minus strand of CM059973.1, from coordinate 95,400,298 downwards.
ATGAAAATTTTAATAATTGATAATAAATTAATTATTTGTATTTTTATTGCTTTATTATTGAAATATTTGTTTATAAGTATTATTGTTTATGTTTATCTATTGTTTAAATAGTTTTAGAATAAAAAATAACGATTACAAATAATAGATTTTATTATAGTATATATTAATAGGGAAAATTCTTCATTTTTATCAAAAATTCAACTACAGTTCATAAAACCATAATAGAAGAAACACACTTACAATTTCATGCAAAATTGTATGGGTAAAAGATACATCTGTAATTTTGCACAAAGTACAGAAATGTTTGAATGCGTAAAAATATTCAAATGGCCTTATACACACCCATTCAATCATGAACTTTTACGCTCTTTTTTTTTTAGAACTTTTTGGCTCTTTTATATTCCCTTCGAATTGAAAAGTAAAAAAATTAGATAGCTTCGGACTCATCATTCAAGATTAGCTATCATAACAAGCTTCATAGTTATCATGAACAGTCGTCCTATATATGCCGATGGCATGTCAATCACACACATATTTATATAAATGGAATTTATTCAAGTGCATTAGGACTGCACTATAATTATGATATAATCTATGTACTGTGGAGCTCACTTAATCATGAATAAAAAATCTACCACATCCATTATATTTAGAATTATTCACTTATTAGCATGTTAATTTTCATCCAAATCCAACATGTGTATATATCCCATCTTAAGAAAGTACAAAATCAACATAATAAAATAGTTTAATATAAATATCAAATTTAAATTGATATTTTCAACATCTAAGCCGTCTAAAGCATACTTTTTATATGGATAAATAATTGTATAAAGCATTACTACATTTTAATATATGTAGGGCCCATTTTGCAGCGGACTGTACCTTAATTATGATGCATATGCTGAGTTATATATATATATCAGAAATATTCAGGAATAGCGACACTGAAATGGGCTCTACATGATCATAAAATCATAATTTACTCCACTCATTGTATTTAGAATAATGTATTCTATTATCCCAATTTCCATCCCAATCAGTTATGTATACGGGCCCCATCTAAAAATAGTACAAATACAACGTAATAAAATAGTTTGGTGTAAATAATAACTCTAAAGCAATTTTTTCAACATGTAAACCATTTGCTATAAAATTTATATGTGGATAAATAATTGTATAAAGTTTTATTACATTCTAATATGTGTGGGGCCTATTTTTTTTATCAAATGTACTGCTATTTTGGTGCAGTTGTGCTGCACCGGAATAGCTCTCTCTCTCTATATATAATATGATCATAGGCAAGTCAACGTGTAAGCTAGTGAGGGCAATTGCCCACTAGAATTGAAGAAATTATTATTATTATTATTATTATTCTTTTGAATTTCCCCACTAGTACTTGGTTATTACCCACTCATGCCACATAGTTGCCCCATCCCATCAAATCAAACGTTAGAAATTTTCATCGTGAACTTGGGAATAGTTGTTAGGATTTTTAAGAAGTTATTCATCTCGAAATTTGAAATATTTACTAGATCGATCTTGGCCATATATTTCTATATCAAGTCTTTTTGAATTTAAGAATATTACATTGGCAAATGGGAATTTTAAGAAGTTATTCATCTTGAAATTTGATATATTTACTAGATCGATCTTGGCAATATATTTCTACATGGTCTTTTTGAATTTAAAAATATTACATTGGAAATTGCAAAAGTCTAGCGGTTCATAAATAATATTTAATTTGCATGCAGATAAATTTAAATGTGGTGTTTTTCTTAAATATATTCATTACGTTTGACCCTAATTCCAAATATGTTTACTACGTTTTTAAAATTGTAAATATATCCACTATATTTGCAATTAATCCTAAAAACACCAGGTCCATAAGTTAACACAGTTAATTAATATCTGAAATTACAAATATATCCATCAGATTTTGGACATAATTGAAAATTTCAATATTATGATTTACTAATATCCTAATTGCACATGAGTTCTAAATTTGGAAAGTCTTAATTTCATTTTCTTTCTATTTTATTTTATTTTTATTGTTTTATAATAGGAGTATTTTAAGCATTTGCAAAAATTTAACTAGTTGTTTTCAAAAGAATGGGTAATTATGAAAATAATTGCAAACTTAGTAGGTATATATAGGGTTTTAAAAACGTAGTAGAGATATTTGGAATTGGAGTCGAACATAGTATGTATATTTGAAAAAAACCGTTAAATTTTTATGAATTCTTTTTCGTAATAATAAGGGCGGCTTCTAAACTTCATGTACTCTCTGTTATTTCCTTGTGTTTCAAACAACCTATAAGGCTTATTCATAAGATTTCATCAAAACATATATTATTTTTTCTCTGTTTTAAATTTTAAATTTTTACGAGCATGAAGATGAATCACCATACGTTTAAAATCTTAAAGTCTTGGAAATTAGAAATATTAAATTCGTTGACAGGATTAGATTTATCCTTTTGTTAGCTTAATGTTTATGCTGCATGATGTTGAGTAGTTATTTAAAAAATTATAAAGATTAATATTAATCATGTAAATCATCAACAACTGGTTCTTGAGTTGTAATCCAATTGGGTTGAAAAAAAAAATTTATTATATAGAAAGTTTACATTCTATTTGAAAATAGTCACGAAATGATAATTAATTTACAAAATGTTGCATATGCAAAGCTTTATTATTTTAGTTTCTTTTATGGTAGCTACCAAAAACAAATAAATATAAAAGCTCCAACGAAAGGACTTTTTTAGAATTATATATTTATATTTGAGTTCTGTTCAGTGTATCTAAGTGGATTACTTTCTCAGTTTGAAAACTTTGATATGATTCTATTCTTGCCAATCTATTTTTCATCTCTTTTTAATGTAGCCTAATGATACGGATTAAAAAAATGTAGTCTAATGATGGATTTCTAAGCTATATCAATATACAATAAATTAAACATGTCAGATGCTTAATAGATATATAGAGAAATTATATCAATGCGTTATGGATCCAAGTTATAGTTGAAAATCAGCAAAAAAAAAAGTAAGATAAAGATTAAATAAACAATTAAAAATAAAGTAAAAAATAGTTTTTAATCATTTAACTCCAAAGCAAAGGTGGATAACCTTGTCCCCACTAACCCACTAACCCAAGGTCTTGGGTCCGCCATGGTAGAGATCATTCTCCTCTGAGTCATCTCCATATCATTGCTCAGAGAATTAGTGTAGTTAGGCCTCCACGTCATTTTCTTTCACTTTTCCAGTGCTGACATTTCATGGCTGATTCGCACAAAAACAACGCGTTCAAGGAACAAACTGGATAGACAGGTACACCGGAACCCGGATTTAATTAATAAAAGGTTGAAGAAAATTTCTAAGCCTTAACAAATAATTTCAACTTTTTAAATCAAATAGTATCAAAACTCGAAATGTGTATTTGGGAATGGATAAAACTTTTAATGAATAGTTTTGGAGAGGAAAAATTGTCAAATGATGTGATATAATAGGAGTAATGATGAGGAGTAAATAAAATAAAGTTAAAATAGATAAGTTAGTTGTGTAAGTAGTTGTGTAGAAATGATTGAAAAGTAGAGTAGTTGTATAAGAAAATGTGAAAAAATAACTAAAAAATATGGTAGTTGTGGAGAGTGAAAAATTTTAGACTGAAAAGTTTTAACTTTACATTGCCAAACACACCCGAAAACTGATTAACTTTAACACTACATCTTTACCTGTTAAAAGGCAACTGAATACAGCTTTAAAAATGTGAGGGCGACGAACTAAGATCTGTTTTCTAAACCAAAACTTATGCATCAGTTATCCTCATGGATATGAAATAGTTAAATTTGATTCATCTTTTCACTCGTCGAAATAAGTTTTATTTTTTTATTTTTGGGGAGTTTGATAAGGCTGTAGAAACACAGGCAGACACCATCTGTGGCCACTGGGGGAAGGGTGTGACTGAATTTCATCGTTGCTTTGGTCGCCGAAAGCAATGTGAGTGATGGTGGCAACCAAAACCTTGCCGCGCATGCAATTTTCGCACACAGCTAGCTTCTGCGACCAATAAGTACTGCGACGAATTTCTGCGATAACTCAAAATATCCAAAGAGATAATAATACACTAGAAGTATTTTTGTACGACAATCATTCATAATCGACTTTTTTTTCTTAAGCTTTGAAATCAGTCAAGTCCTTCGGCCAAGCGATGACCGATGCAAATTACGAAATAGGCAATCGCCATCACGCCCCCTGTGACCCGTATATGCAATAATGTACATAGGCAGGAGCTGTCACTAAGGTAAGGCTATCTTATCAGCTGCCTTTTTTTTTTTCTCACGGCGATGTGAATGTAATTTACAGTTTTGGTCAAGGTAAATACCGAATGCAAAACCAACTTCAAAATCGAAGTTAGTGCCTCTGTCACGAAAAATAAAAATTTTATGAGTTTTAACGGTTATTTGCATTTACCTCGGTGTCTTTTTGCAAGTTTCTTTGTAACTATAAATTTCGCAAACAACCCCCTAGTTTTGGGCTTTGTTTAAAAGACGGTCCTCCTCATAAGTCACGACCGATTAGCTATGCATAATGCCTTTTGATTATGACAAAATAATAAAGTGGATTAGATGATTGATATATACTTCAAACTTTAGAAATTTGACAAAATAATTTAACTTTATCTAATAGACCTTCCATTTTAGGGATCCATATCCATCATTGAACCCACTAGCAATCAAAAACTAGTTATGCACAATCTAAGTATATCTCCCAAGGTTTATCAAATATATATAGAGGGATATTCAGGTGCAGCACCGCTGAAATAGGCCCCACGTGATCATCAAATCATAATCTACTTCACCCATTGTATTTAGAATCATGTATTCTATTATCATACCAATTTTCATCCCAATCGGATATGTCTATGGGCCCCATCTGAAAATGGTACAAATTCAACGTAATAAAATAGTTTAATGTAAATAATAACTTTAAAGTGGTTTTTTCAACATGTAAACCATTTGCTATAAAATTTATATATGGATAAATGATTGTATAAAGTTTCATTGCATTCTAATATGTGTGGGTTCCATTTTTGGGCAAATGTACCGTTGTTCCGTGCAATTGTGTTGCACCGGAACAGCCCTCATATATATATATATATATATATCTCCCAAGTGCCAAATTAATCTGGTCAAGAATATATACGGACAAATATTCAAGTGCAGATGGACTGCATTATAATTACGGTGCAGACCGCCTCAAAATGAGTTGTACATGTATTAAAATTAACATCTACTCCACCCGTTGTATTTAAAATTATTTATTTTGACAGCATACCAATTATCATCCAAATCTAGTATGTGTATATCCCCCATCTTAGAATGATGCAAAATCTATGTAATAGAATAGTTCAACCTAAATATCAATTTCAAAGTAATATTTTGAAGATCTAAACCGTCTAAAATATGTTATTTATATGAATAAATAATTGAATGAAATTTTTTGACATTCTAACTGTAATTGTAATACAATTCGTCTGCACATGATTAGTTCTTATATATAAGAAAATGATCAAGTGCAGTCGACTGCACTGTGCAGTTCGTGCACTGTGAGCCTTACTTAATCATAAATAAAAAATCTATCTTATTTAAAATTATTCACTTTATTAGCATATCAATTTTCATCCAAATCCAACATGCGTATAGTTCTCATCTTAAAATGGTGTAAAATCAATATAATAGAATAATTAACATCAATATCAAGTTTAAAGTGGTATTTCCAACATCTAAACCGTTTGAGGTATGATTTTTATATAAATAAATGATTATATAAAGTTTCATTGCGTTCTAATGTATAAGGCTTATTTTACAACGGACTACACCGTAATTACAGTGTAATCCGTCTACACATGAATGGTTCTCATATATATATATATGAGAAATATTCAGGTGCAGCTACCTCGAAATAGGTATCACATAATCATAAAATTACAATCTACTTCATTCATTATATTTAGAATTATGTATTCTATTACTCATACTAATTTTCATCACAATTGAATATGTATATAGAATCTATCTAAAAATGGTACAAATTCAATGTAATAAAATAGTTTGATGTAAATAACAATTTTAAAGTTATTTTTTAACATGTAAATTATTCGCTATAAAATTTATATATGAATAAATAATTATATAAAGTATCAATATATTTAAGTACACATGGGGCCTATTTTGAACCAAATGTACGGTAAGTTTGGCAATTTCACAAAAGGGGTAGAGAGAGAATAATATGACTGTATATATTTGATAGAGTTCGGTTGAGAATTTAACGGGTCAAAAAGCCAACATTTTATGAATCGACGAAGATGCAGAAGAGACGTAAATGCAACACTAAAAAATATTCATAAATTTTAATGAATGAAAATTAATTATATACGTAATACAAGAAAACATAAATAATATACATTAAATACATACACGTTCTAACAATTTATGGTTGTTTTTACAGTTTTTAAAAAGAAACATGAAAAGCTGATTTGTGTGATGATTTAAGAAAAAGAGATTATTATCGAGAACTTGGAAATAATTTCAACGGCTCTGCTGAGAATGACTAAAATATTCCTCTTTAAAAACCTACAAATATATATACATATATCCAATCCGCCTAGATTAATAGTTTTATGCAAAAAATTTTAAACGTAAAAAATATTTTCTAGCTAACAAGGTCGTGACTTACCTTTCACATTACTCGTAGGATCTATAATAAATAAAAATATCAATTTCCATCACCTAAAGAGAACATCGGAGGGAACATGGAGACGAATGTCTCTCACAAATCTTAGGTAGTACCCATTTTTCAGATTGTAAAGGCTAGCATCACTGACGTGGCAATAACGCTACCAAAAGCACTTGCACGTGAAAGGTGCCGCCGACAACACCCCAATTTTCAAGTAACACAGAAAAAAAAAGAATGCCACCATCATGAATTTGTTTTGGCCCAGCGGCCAAGTTTGCGTGGGTTATCTTCGAACCCGGGGTCTTCAAATGTTGACGATTGTACATTTCTGTGGCAAGATCGGATGCTTAGAATTCTCCACTGATCATTTCAAAATCAGGGGAGGAAAATAGAACAAGAAATGTATCACCAATCTAATAAAACCCACCAGATGAACGAATTGCACATACCGACTGTACCGGCAAATTTCCAATTTCGGCAGTAATAATGCAATAAAGTAATGACTACAAAGTGCAAACTCAAACTCGCTCTGAAATGACTCCCCTTGCTGCTGATGGCTTTCATCAAATCATAAGTCGTACCGATAGGTCACCAAGCTTCCAACACGGCCCAAGCATGCAATGCTTGGACAGTTTGTATGCCTGATCTCATGTCAGCAACGCTAACCCTGTGAGCACGCAACAGGATATGCTGCTCATAGTGCTGCTGTAACGTGGATGACACCTGAAATAAATACTGCTGACTTGAACTGTGTCTCTGTTTTCTACATCATCAGAACCGGCGGAGATCTTTTGGGGGCTTGAAGTTGAGAGGATGGGTTTCTGGAGTTGCTGTCTCATCTTGTTTCCACATCTTGATTGTCTTGTCGGCTTCACATGTTACAAGCCTTGAACCCGTAATATCATATGATAGAGCATAGATGCCGGCTTCACTGTCCAAGGAGCCTACAGTAGAATGTGATAAACGGTTTATTGATAAGGCAGCTATAGGAATAAAAACAAAACCTCGAAGCAGGTAAGAAGATGCATACCAGGCTGCACAACCGTCTGGGCCTGCTGAAAGTTGTGTCCACTCTTCCAATCCCAGAACCACAGACTCCCATTGTCACCTTCGTGAAAACAAGGTTATTGACATCGTGAGGAAATCCAACCTTCTAGTAAAACAAGCCTATATAGGCAGGTTTCTAGAGTCGCCACCAAGAATGGCAGCTTGGATCAGATGGGAAGAATCTTAAGACATTTAACACTTAGAAACCATCGGGTTCTTCCATTGTTGAGAAATCCAGCCAGTCCTTTTGAATATATATCCCATCATGTGCAAACAGACTGCACCATAATTATAGTGCAGTCCGCAACAAAATGGGTCCTACAAATATTAAAATGTAATGATATTTTATACAATCATTTATCTATATAAAAATCATACTCTAGACGGTTTAGATGTTAAAAATATCACTTTAAACTTGATATCTACATTAACCTGTTTTATTACGTTGATTTTGTACCATTTTAAGATGGGGAACATAAAGATGTTGGATTTGAATGAAAATTGGTATATGCCAATAAAGTGAATAATTCTAAATACAATTGGTAAGTAGATTTCTTATTCATGATCAATTGGGCCCCACAGTGCATGGACTGCACGGTAATCATGGTGCAGTCTAAATGCACTTGATTATTTTCCTATATTATGTATATATATATATATATACATTATTTTTATACAAATCCTTTTGACAATATTGACCATGTGTTTAGCAAGAAATTTTGGCCAGAGGCCAAAAAGATGCACAGAGAAAATCCAATAAATGACATGATTTTAGGCAAGTCGTGCGCCAGGGAACATCTGATAACTGCAGCACAATACATTCCAATAGCCCAAAGAATGTTGTAGACGTTATAGAAACTCAAAAGTGATTGCACTATGATTACATAAGATTCCACTTTATCTACGGTGGCACTGGTTAGTAAGAATGGAAATTTCTTGTGAATAAAAGTGTGTCAGAAAAAAAAAAAAAAAAAAAAGGCAAAGTTAGGGTCTTAAAATGGTGGAATTTGCCATTCAATTTTGTCACCCTCTACCTGGACTTATCACAAAACAAATATATATATATATATATATATATATATATATATCAAAATTTCATCCATTAAATCAATTATGACACAGATTTCCCATTCATCAACATCAAAGATACATAACTCACCTCCTGTTGCCATCACACCATCTTCATTGACTGCCATGGTATTTATGATAGTTTTCTGCTGGGAGCTGCAAAAATTGCCGTAATATCAAACACTAGGCAGAAGCAAGATTTTGTTTCAGATGCTACGCATATGTTAATGTGCATTTAGCTGCATATTTTAGAAACTTATTTCTGGTCTAACAACACTAGCAAACATACCATATTAAAGCAGGTTCTCAAATACCTCCAAAACACAACTACACGTCATTTGATGAACGGGGAAGAGAAGGTAATGAATAACATTTGAATTTTGTCAGATTGAAAACAAGTTTTTAAGATGTTTAGATATTTGCCATTTTTGGCGAGTGTATTTATATCTAAAATTGATGGTAAAATAATAATAAAAAGGAAAATGATTCCAAAAAACCTTATTGTTTTAAGCCCATCATGAAGATGGTATACATGATACTACCCATTTAGCAAGACGATCTGAAATTGTTTCAGTAGGAGGCAATTGTGACACAACGAAAAATGTATAGAATAATATGTCAGATACAAAAATCATCTAGATCAATCTCCTCAAGTATTATGAAACAGTATGAATGAAATGAAGTCATTTATCCAAAGGAAGTAAGATGTTGGATTAAAGACTTATATGTCCTTATAACTATTAAATACTTTTGATGGTTATACATTCTTTGTGAAACGGATTTTATTCTATGGCTCATCTCCATTTTAAAATCACAGGAAACGGCCTCTTTGTAAAAGATGGAAAGACTGCGTATATGGGCACCCCAAACCCACAATGTGTGGAAGCTCTATGCACTGGGTCATCATCTACATTAGGCAAGTACAATGGTTGGTTTAGATCCCTATTAAAACATGAAGATGGGCGCAAGTGAAAAGGTTGTTCTGAATTTATGAAGAACTTTCTTCAAGACGGCAAAGACTGAAAAGTTCTGAATACTCACAGCATATTATGCAGAAACTCCCCTCGTGGAAGATTGAATTTTTTAATATTATCTGCTGATGCAGATGCAAAACTATTCCTGAAAGATTAAAAAGATAAACAAATATATTAGATCGACTTCAGAGGAAACCTCACAAAGAAGAAATAAGTAATACAGCCAGGGATATCAATAGCTTCAACAAAAAAGACGTCAAGAACAGAGGGATTTGTACTCTGTAGGATGCAGTGACATCGCTCGGACAGATTTCTTATGATGGGTGAGAGTTGCCATTGACTTCCCTGCAAATATGAATCAGATTGCCTTCGAGAACTTGTGACAAAAACAAATTGATGCCTACAACCAACACTTACCAACTCTAAGGTCCCAAAACTTGATGGTTGTGTCATGAGAACCAGTAACCACCTGAGGATCCTGTCAACAAAAATGTTTCATATTCTGTCAAATGAAATGTACTACATACTAATAAAATTAAGCTTTATGTCATTGTTATGAACATAAATGCCAATAGCATGATGGGAGCATGTTTCCACCCCACTGAAAAAGCAGCACTGGCAAGAAACATGGAGGGCATAAACCATCATATAGTAGGGGTCCAACTCGGGCTCATGAAACTCGAGTTTACCTCAACCTTAACTCTAACTCTATTTATAAAACATCAACCCTAACCCTCTGTGTAAAACCTAAACCCTAACTCTATTTTTCAAAATCGGGTTCGGGTTGAGTTTCGGGTTAAAATTTAGGTTGATAAATTTACATTTTATTTAAGAGTGACAAGCTTAAAATTCTATATAAAGAAGAAGAGTGATCCTGTTAGCGAGGGCTATGCAAATGCTCCGCTTAGCCCACCTCGAAAAACTCATTTACAACAACTTTTTTCTCTTCATATACTTGTTTATCTAAGTGTATTTAACATATAAACCAAGTTTTACCATTTTTGAATATGTGTATATATTTTTTTGAGATTTTCAAACATCTATGTCTATATATATTTAAAATACCCTTATCTTTAAAAATTTTTAAAAATATATACACATATCCAAAAATTGTGAAACTTGTTTTATACATTAAATACAATTAAATAAATAAGTGTATGAATAAAAAACAAAAAAATTATTGTAAATGAGTTTTTTAAAGTGAGCTAAGTGGGGCATTTGCTTAGCCCAAGCTAATAGGATCATTCATATATAATGAATATCTTTAAAAAAAAATTAACATAAAAACAAGATAAATGAAGAAGATTATAGAAATAAAAGATAAATATAAATGAAAATAATATACTTTATTTATAATATAATTACAATATGTCAAACATGTATTTAAATATAAATATAAATAACAAAAAATATAAAGAAATATTGTTTAGATATTATATATAAAATATATTTTATAATAAATATAAAATAAAATTGGGTTCGGGTTCACTTAAACCCTAACTCTATCACATTTATAAATCGGGTTCACCGGGTTCGGGTTCTTTGGGCTCAGGTTGTAGAAAAGCGATTTCTAACATCGTTAGAAATCGGGTTCAGCAGGCGGGTTCAGGCTCAACCCGGCCCAAGTTGCACCCCTATCATACAGTACCAATTAGAGTTGAATACTCTCACTGCTAGTGCAAAACCTAGAAAAAGAAATCATTATTAGCTGGAAGTTGACATCACATTTCTGTCACAACTCCAACGGAAGGATATAATATCAAGTAATCAGGACAAGGTTTGATGACAATGAAATCATGGGCCAGCATTACTGTTGTCATGATTGTACTCAGCTAGCCAAGCCTGTCTGTCCAGGTTGCTGCTAGTAAGTTAATTCATATTCATGTTTACTCAGTCTTAAGCTTTAAGGGTGAACGGTTGAATCGAATTGAATGGACCAAAACAGAATAGAATGATATCACCATTAAGTGAATACATTTAAAATAAATAGGAGATAATGATTGAAAATATAAGCAATTAATGAAAAAAGTAGGTCATTACGAAGAATACATGTCAACTCAACCCTTGGTAAATGGTTCTCCATTCCATCGAATTCAAATCATTCCAATTGTCAGTCCCTTCATTCAGAACCCAATGTTTTGGTCATATTACCGAACAACATTTCAAAGTTTTATAGGCATGCATATCGATCATTGAATGTTAAAATTGGCCAGGGCAGGAGATGGACATGAACCAAAAATAGAGACTCAGTCCATCGATAAAGTCATTGAGTTTATGACTATGCAGACAAATAATTTAAGACAATGTTGCATAGGTGAGTTTAAGATCAAGTCCTCGACATTGTGCATTTTTCCTGTTAATGTCTGATTTGCCTTTCTTTATTCTGCTAGAACTTGATTGCTATATTTATTCTTATCTGATCTACAATACTTAATCTCCACATTTCCCTAGTCTCAGCACAATACCTCTAAAATCAGTCTTAAATCTTGTTCAGGTTCCACAACTGTCTCTAAGACAGAATGAGAAATGGGGAGAAGATTGGGCTTGGTATGTGAGGATAGATGAAGAAAAAAGAAGAGAAAAAGGAAAGTAATGCAGCACATATGTAGAAAAGTGACACGGGCAATTTGCTTACTGTAGGACGAGAAAAAACTGAGCAAACAGTGTTATCATGCCCAGATAGAGCAAAAATCTGTGCTTTGCTTCGGATATCCCAAACCTGAAAGCCAATAATTAATGTCACCATAGAAAAAGGGAAAATGGTTTGCCATGAACATCCAAAAAAAAAAAAAAAAATTATAACAAATTCGAATGCTCTATCTGCAGCTTGTCTTGCAATAAATTATCTAATTTAAAATTTCATAAGTTCATACCCGACAAACAGAGTCACGCCCTCCTGTTAGCAAAATGTCAATGTTAGGATGAAGAGCTAGGCAGTAGACACCACTCAGATGCCATGGTATGACCGGATGACCTGTAAAGTCAATGAACAGAAATAAGGGGGAAAAACACCAGATTATGCAGAAACTGGAGCAAACCACCAAACCAAACTCCCAAACATCAAAATTAAAAGATAGAAACCTTGTTTTGCTCAAGGTCCCAGCATTTAACTTGTTTGTCATCACCAGCAGAGAACATATAGGTGTGCCGTTGGCTCACAGCAAGACCTGCAAAATGGAAGTCCATAACAAGTTTTATATTTATATCATGTGATTAAAAACAGAAACCATTGAGTTACGTATCAAGAGGTTTCAAAATATATGAAATGAACATGAATATACGACCATCAATTACAAGGATACAGTCTCCAGCACACTGACAGTCAACAAGAGCCCCTCATCAGTGACCAATGTGGTTTATCAAGGAGACTCTCTATATCACATAAAGAAAAATCCTGATCGGTGAGTTGGTGACATGCAGTAGAGATTATTTTTGAGTAATGTTTCAATGCATCAGGGTACAAAACCTATTTTTTTTAAAAAAAATTTGAAAATCTTTTTATAAAACTGTTAATATATGTGCATTTAATCCATACATCAAATTTTACTATTTTTGAATATGTGTATTTTTTTTATTTTTTAAAATAGAGGCGGATTTAGTCATTATCAAATGGCTAAAATACTCCTGTTTTTAAAAAATCAAAAAAAAATATTTATACACCTCCAAAAATGGTAAAACTTAATATACATGTTAAATATACTTAGATTAACAATTTTGTAAAAAGATTTTTCAAAAAAAAATTAAAAAATGAGGATGCATTGAAACATTACTCTTATTTTTTTAGGGAGCAAAACAAAAATGCAAAACACATCGTCGTGCTTTTGGTACTTCCAAGAAAAAAACTGACGGCAGAAAATATTATGTTGACCCAAGGACATCCCTCTCCATAGAAATAAACATGATAACAAAATTACACTTCTTTAAACATCCATAAAATTCTTCAGGAGTTAACTACTTCAATTAATAGAAAGGAACTAACCACGTATCTGTTCTATGTGTCCTGTCAATGTAAGCTTTAGTCTTCCACTTGCTACATCCCATATCTAGATCAACAAATAGAAAACAGAACAGCAATTACTAGAATCTGCTATTCAGAAAGGGAAGACAAGATAACCAAATGCAAAAAACAAGCATAAATCTAAAGAAAAATAATAAGAAGAATGAAAGGAAGACCAAGTACTTGAAGAGAAGGGTTTTAAGTTTTGGATTCCAATCCGTGCACCTGGTGCAATGGACCACTTAGTTGTGTTTTTTTTTTTTTTTACAAAAATTGTTAATCTAGGTTAATTTAACCTATCAGCTAAGTTCTACCATTTTTGGAAAGGTGTATATATTTATTTTGAATTTTTAAAAGCAGGGGATTGTGATCATTTAGGAATGAACACAATATCCCTATGTTTAAAAATCCAAATAAATATATATACAACTTGAGAAATGGTAAAACTTAGTTCATAGGTTAAATTAGATTAACAATTTTACAAAAAAAAAAGGGGGAAATTTGAAGAAAATGGTCCATTGCACTAGGTACACTAAAGTCCTAGTGGACCCAGGCACATTGAATTGAGATCCTTAAGTTTTTAACAAATGCACCCCATCAAGGTAGGAAGTCAAATTAATTGAGGAAGATGATGGGGACTGCAAGTAGAGAAATTAGAGTTTCTTTTCTCATTCATGTTATTCGCATATTTTATATTCTAGCAAACTATCAAGTTTGTTTCTGAAAAAATTACTGGCTAAAAAGATTTAAAATGCTCATGTAAGAAATTCATATGGAATTGTTATGTATTCTGTGGCTTTACATCTATTAAAAGTGCTCCTTCATACAAATATTGGAAAACTGTCATGGGTTATACCCAGTCCATCAGTATAACAGAATTAATTCCTGTTGAAGATGATGGTATTAAAAAAACATAGAAATGGGCAATCTTTATGGCTAACTAAAAGGTGATACACAACCGAGTCTAGCTCGGTTGGTCCCAATGCCTGTCTTTGGCATCGAGGGGTTGAAAGCTGGCAGCTGCAGCAACTTTGCTCCTCCTCATTCTGTTGGGGCTAGTGTCCCCATGTGGAAGCAGTTTGGACTTCCCATGAAAGTAATTTGGGCTTCTCAGGAAAAATAGTAAGAACTATGTAAGGATAATATTCAGAAAAATTGAAAGAATTGTCTCAGAGCTTTATTGTAATATGAGTTGAGATGTGATGTAAATATACACCAGTCAAAAATAAATAAATAAAAGGTGATACACAGGATATGCAAACTAACCTAGTCATCTCAGTCAAAGGTTCAGAATAAGAGTTCATAAAACAATGTACGAAACCTAAAATGGTTGAGGGGACGAAGTAGCATTCTGTGTTTAAAAATGAGTCCCCTAAAGAAATAAATGAGAATAAATGAATCTTGCACAAGATTTAATGAAAAAACAAAATCAAGCGATCTGACATCATTTTTTGTTTACAAAAAATAATCAAGCAAACCATAGCACTATCTGGAAAAAACAGTGCTTTAAAGACCGAACCTTGATTGTACGATCTGCAGACCCAGTACAGAACCACGTATTACTAGGATCAAATCCGATGGACCTCACCCATCCAAGATGGCCACTAATAACCTAACAGAAGATAAAAGAAAAGGTCAGAAAATAACAATAATTAGCATCATAATTATGTTCTTCCCACTTGTAGACATTGAGTAAAAGAATCTGATATTGAATATAACACCTACAGGATGGAAAAAAAAAGACCCAAATTGATCATATTCGGCCACTTTGTAGACAATATAGCCTAAAGTTTTGCTTTGTAATTGAGGAAAGAGATTTTTTTACAAATCCTCTTTTGCCTCTCCTTTTCAGTGATGTGACATTTAACTAACCTAACAAATCTATTTTTTTCCATATTATTACCAATATTTCAATCATTAGCACATGTTTTCAGCTAAAATCTACATATTCTTTATTCCCAAGCAGAGCCTTGATTTAATAAAAAGCTGGAGTATATTCCGGGATACCCGATAGTTCTTCCAAGGTGGGTGCCAGACTGGACGAGGCCATTTGCTTGGAATCCTTTCAATGATTGCTGATGTTGATTGATTCCTAAAGAAAAAAAGAGAAAACAATGAAAACACAAATGATCGCAAGTGCATCAACCCACAGTAGTTCATGGGGAAAAATAAGAGAGAAGTAGCAGAAAAAGGCTAACGAGGTTCTTGGTGGAACAGATATTATTAAAAACAAAAAGAAGAAAATTTGACATTGAATCTGACACATTGCTAAGGCTATCAATGAGGCAGAAAAAGAAAAAGATAGCACCAACAAGTTGCATTCATTAGTAAAAGAATAAATTTAAGCATCAACATAACTTCTATTTCCACTGTTCTAATCTTCTTCTTTTTTTCCTTTCCTTTTCTTTGCGTGAGATTTTGTGAATGCTAACCAAGTGGTTGACCACAGTAGAAAATTTGATGGTATGACTGAACTTCATCAACAAGCCAGGCAAATTATTGCTTGAAAAAGTTGTAATCCACAAACCAATTACTGCTATTACCACAGTAAATGTGCTAATCAGGTAAACCTGCAAACAGCAAAGCTGACTAAAAAAAAAATGTAAATATCATGGGGGCTTTGTGTACCCAAAAAAATTTCAAATTAAAACTTTTCACTTTTCACAACCATCTTATTTTTCAATTATTTCTTCACTTCTTCCTATACAACTAACTTATTTCTCAATCATTTCTTCACAACTCTCCATACATCTAACCTATTTATTTTAACTTTGTTATCTTTATTCCTCATTATCACCCATACCATATTACATCATTTTCTCTCATTTTAAAAACTTTTACATCAAAAATTTTATCACTTCCCAAACACACCCCATGGTTGTTTGATTTCAAGTAGATAACATGTAAATTTCAACCAGTAACCGAAACTATTGATATCTATTACCTGTTAGTCATGAAATAAAGTATTGGGAAAAAGTATAACCTCTTTCACTGTTTCTCTACACTTTAGCAATTTGAGTGAGAGAGAAGGAGAGAGACCACTAAAAGTTGATATTTTTTCAGAAAAATTGTGAGGAAACAAGAATTGTAATTTAAAAAAGAAGCAAAAAACATAGTTGATAGTATCTTCTTTATCTATTTATTTACTTTGGGTGAAGAGTTACCATGATGAAGCATGAGTTAAAGCTAGCTGATATCATTTGACGTGTAAATAAGTTCCAACACATAGCCAAGTAAACCCAGCAAAAGAGAGCGGCATAAAAAACTGCAAAAAGTAATACCTGTCGGAAGTTCCAGCAATAATAGGCCCTGTGACATTTTTACTTGATGGACCTGCATCACTTCTAGGAAATAAACCTTGTAAGAAGATATTCAAATTAATTATGAAAATCCATCACAAATTTGTCAAGCTCCACAAATAAACTAAAGGTAAGCAAAAAAACACAAGCTTACAGTGGCTTGGGCTGCATCGTAGGAGCAACAACCATGGCATATTGTCCATCTGCTTTATCTTTGGAATTATGGATACCTATAATGAATGAAGAATATAAACGAAACGTCAAAAGACATTCCCTGCAAATTCCGTGGCAACCAGTAACCATAAAACGAAGTGAAAGCTTGTCTAGGATGCACTAAAATAGTCACAAAAGGCATGTTTAACAGGGATACTTAACAACTTAGATGGTCATGAAGATTAAAAATGCATGATGGATAAATTAAGTGTTTCTGGAAAATATATGAACCTTCAAATCCAAAATTTTTATTATGCATAGAACCCGTTCTGGGCAGAGCTGAGTCAATGAAAGAGAAATCTAGAGTTTTCAATTGGATGATCTAAAGTTAAAATTTCCTGGAAGAATCAAAATTCTCATCCAGAGATACTTCAGAAAAACTTGAAGAAGCAATGTTGCATTTCCTTCTTCTTGCCTCTTCACATCTGATAAAATATACGTGTGTGCACTTCAAATAGGACAGGAAAAAGAAAAGCACTATTTCCTAACAACATTTAAGCTTCAAGGACATTTGGGAGCTTTTCTTCAACATTGTATGACACAAGATTGCAACATATTTAAGTGCTTTTTTATATTTCGTTACTTTTGGCTGTATTGATATTTTTTATGTTTTAGTTTGCTGTGCATATAAAGATATTGAACCTAAAAGAACTAAATAGAAATTGATAAAGAGATAATTTTTACGATACCTGTGGCACCCACTGCTTCAGTACCCATGGCAGTATGATCACCTTGCTCATGAGACGCATTTGTATTATCTCCAGCAGACTGATTCGACAAGTTTTTTACTGCCCCATATTCAGCATGAATCTTCCAACACAGTGACACATCAACCAGGAAATCCAATTCAGAATCAACAATCATAAAGAAATGAATTTTAACAACCATAAGAAGACAATAAATCCGGAAGTATCAGTAGCAGCATCTTCAACGCACCACTGCCAGAGCTATTTACGGATACATGCATCTTCATCTCCTAAGTTTGCTAGCAAGATGATGACAATAACAGTGCGCTATCTAATTTATAAGAATCAACTCACTCCTATACATTATACTAATTCCGAGCAGAAGATCAGATGCACCGAAGTACTCAAAACGTGGAGAGATTGAACCACAGTATCCTCCATCCTGTTTTACTACAAGCAGGAGAATGGATGACGATACAAGCTTCAAAGAAACACGAGAGAGGGCGGGGATTGGCACAGCGTTCATCAGGCACTGCAATTCAACATTGAGACGAAGGGGTCACTGCCGCAGGGCAAGCAGCGTCCTACGGTTTTTGATGAAAGAGTCCGGATCTCTACAATTCATAAATACTAACTGTTTCTACTTGACTGCCAAGGTACGAGGGAGAGAAAAGAGGGGGAAAAACAGGACGATTTTGATAGATGGAAAGAAATGGCAGGGAGAAAATAACAAAAGAACCAATACCAACCTTGTAACTTATGCGTATCTTCTTGCTGTCAAGGAAACAAGCGAGAAAAGATAGATCAGCAAAGTAGACTCAGATTAGGTTTGAGCAAAGAACAGGGAGAGAGAAGAACAAGAAGAGGTGAAAACGCACCTTTCAGGGTCGGGAGGGGGGTAGTACGAGTGGTTTGGAGAGAAGAAATCCAGAGCCCGCTTCAGGGATTTGAAACTAAGCTTCTTCAGAGACTGCGGCTCCACCGCCTCCATCGCCGCCGGGGCAGCGCCTGGCATCCCGATCGCCCTCTCGCTCGCGCCAGAGAACAGTTCAATGTCTCAGCTGCGGAGTCCTTGGCTCCTTGCACAGTGCGTTTGGAAGTGAGAACAAACGGCCGTAAAGTCGAGAATTTCCGGTGGCGCCCGGAGAAGTGACGTGGTGTAACCGGGATAATTATTGTAAAGCCGTTTTCACTTGCATCGCTGTTCGCTCTTTTTAATTGTTAATTTTAAGTATATCTACTGTATTTATCCTTAATTATAAATATAAATAGCCTCAATTGATTATTTAATTACATCGAATAATTTATTATTAAATTGTGCTTTATTTCAAATTATTTAGCTTAAATTTACTTGATGTAATCATAGATTATATGAAAAAAAAAATTAATGCAGTATTTATCCATACAATTGATTCATAAAAATATCATTTTGATTGTGGAGTTTTAGCTAATTAAAAAATAAAAATATGATATATGAGATGTTAAGTAACTAATTCTTAGAATCACACCCATGTGAGTATAATTCCACGTAAGAATAAGGTAACAATATCATATGTTATGGCTATGTTTGGAAAATAATAAAATTTTAAGAGTTAGTTGACAATACATAAAAAATTTTAAACTAAAACTTTGTAATCTAAAATATCTTATTATCCATAACTATCATATTTTTAATTATTTATCTAGTTATTTCTATACAACTATTTTATTTTTTGATTATTTCAATAAAATTACTTATATATCTAATCTATATATATTTTAACTTTTTTTTACTCATCATTATTACACATATCATTTTTTTACATTTTAAAAACTTCTACAAAATTTTTTTTATCAAAAGCTTTAACACTTCCCAAATATACTCTTGAATGAAAAAAAATTTTGTTTAAAAATTCTTAAAATGTGAGGAAATAATATGATATGATAAAAGTAATAACAATGAATAAAGATAATAAAGTAAAAGTAAATAATTTAATGGTATATAAAGCTATTGATAAATAATTAAAAAGTAGAATAATTGGAGAAAAAGATTTGAAGAATTAATTAAAAAATAAGATAACCCGGAAAAATAAAATAAAAAAAAAGTCTGCGCAAACGGGCGCCAGGACGGGCAAATTGCAGAATTTTAAGCGGTGGATTGAAGCTCCAGCTCTCTCACCGTTACTGCTGGCGGCTACTGCTGCTGCATCGACGTGCTAGCCAGGTCGTGTGGGCACCATCGTATCAACAGCCAACGGCAACAGGGGAACAACAAGGTTTTGGGGGATGAGCAAAGAAGAGAAAAAGAGGAAATTCCATGACGCCCTCATGAATCTTTATTTGCCCCCTCAACCCTTACCGCACCAACAACACCCTGTTCAGGTACATCTGCATGTGGCTGTTTTAGTATTCTACTTGAAAATTGCCTTTCTACTGTCGCTGATATCACATCTTCAACCACGAATCAGCAAATGTTGCCGAAGCCATCGGATTTTGGGTGTGATGGCTTGTACACGGATCCAATTTCAGGTATGTTAAATTACCCGATAAAACTGGACCATGAATGGGGTGTTTTAATGCCCAGCAGCAGAATTGCTTTATGGAAACACTTTAAAACTCGACCATGAATGGGGTGTTTTGATGATCAGCAGCAGAATTATAAACACTTGATTCAAAACAATGGCCAACCCCGCAGCGCTCTCTCTCGCTTTCCATACTTTTGAAGTTAGACTTGGTATATGGTTGCTTCTCATTATGATTGGATCATGGAAAACGCAACTTGGATTGTTTCCACTGAAATTGGAATGCTGCAAAACACAGACAGCATCAACAGATGGTATCATATGCCTGATTTAGCTTCGTATAGTTTTCATTGTTGTGGGATAATGCCATTTCTGTAGCAGAAGATAATGATCTGGAGAAAGAAACCTCTTCTGATGATGCTAGTGATTGTGCACCTCAAAAGCTCACTAGGGCACAGAGAAAGAGAATTAGAAAGAAGAAGCTTAAGGAAGCTGCCCCACAGCGAAGAAAAATCATTGGGCCTTTGCTTCCAACTCATGAAAATATCCAAAATGAGACTGTGCAACAAAGTTTTCAAGCTCAGGGCTTATCTATCAATAGTCAAGATTCCAGGTAATGTCTAATATTCGTCTTGTGTTATCATGGCTATTTGTTTGCTATCGCTTTGTTTCTCATTGTACTGCTTCCGACTTTGTCGTATGTGATTTGCTGCCTGCTCTCAGTTGTGGATCCGATGTCCCACAGCATGCTGCCCGTGAACAGTTCAAAGAATGATGGATTGGTGGTGTAAAGTGGATTGATGACTTGTATTTCACTGCCGTGTCTAAGGGTGGAGACAATTCCTTCCTTTTGCTGCAGTGGTCAGATAACTTGTCTTAGCAATGAGGTAGAAATGTTTCACACCTGTTGTTTTCTTTAATGCCAATGATACAAACAGAGCCTCAAGTTGCATCCCATCTGCAAATTTGGATATATGCAAGATCTGTTCAGTTCATCAGCAGTGAGGGTAAATAGTGTTGACTGGAAGCAGTAATTCATGCCCTTTTGCTCTGAGTTTTCTGACCTGTAGATAACTGGTAAAAAGGTTTGGTTCTCCAAGGATCTGGAGCAAGAATGATTTACGTTCATTGCTGCTTTCCTGTTCTGAGTAGCAGCATGAAGTGCAAATTTGATTTTTACCAATGTCTACATGGAGATGCTACACTGTCTATGCCAAACGGTTGGTTTGCTGGGTTTTGTTCTGATTATCTTTAGATATTTCTTTTTTTTTCTTTTTCTTTTTTTTTTTTTGACCGCTTTAGGTATGTCCTTTAGTGGCTATTCCTTTGCATGCAATTATCTGTCTTTACAGCATTATTATCCTTGATTGGATGATTTCACCAAAATCTGGTGCATATTTGAATGACTGTGTTGGTGTTTGCCAAGATCCTTCTGGTCAATTTTATTATGTTTCCAATCTTCTTCACTGTCTGTTGTATTGTTGCCACAACGTATGCTCAGCAGCCTATATCAGGAACTGGGCTAGTAGGAATCACATCACCCATTTATTGATATCTGTCAAAGCTCTTTTTTGAGTGCAGGGACAATTATAACTACAATTTTTATTGGCCATTCTTTAGAATGGTGTTGTAGGTGCATAAATCAGGTAAATGTTGACCATGATTATCTAGTTCGCATTTGCAACCAAATATGTTAGAAGTTTGTTAGAGATAACCAACCATTCTTCAGATTTGCATGATGATTGTAGTATCTGAAGAGTTCCAAAATTAGTGAACCATGAGAGGGAATTTCTTGTTTATGATGCTGGCGTGGTTAATATATGGAGATATCCATCACTTTGCCATTAAGAGTCAGTGACTAAAGAATTTGAAACTTTGTACAGCTTTGGCACACGTCATCCTCTTGTTCCGTAGCGAGGAAAATGGCATGACAAGAGGTGTTTCTCTCTACATTCCCCGGAAAAAAAAAAAAAAAAAAATCGGAAGCAGGAAGCAGGTTATTGGTTAACACTGATGGGCAGGACGAGATTCTCTTCTTTTGCATAATATTCATATAGACTTGTTTCTTCTTTATTGTCATTTGAATATTTGATGCAAATGCTTATGAAATTGGAATTAAACCAAAGATGATCGCTCTGCAGCATCCACAATTAAGATTTAAGGAAGAAGATCAAGGGAACGCATAAACTAAAGTAGTACTTTTTCATACAAAATCACGCCAGAGCAACGCAACTGGTTTAAGAAGCAACTCATAGGAACAAAAAGGTCAGCTCCTTCCAATCGAAAAAAAAAAAAAAAAAGTCAGCTCCTACTCCTGGCAAAAACATCCAGCAGATACAGAAATATATTATTGAGCAGAAGAACCGGGAAATGCTGGTAAGCAACAATGCTCCTTCAAGATCTTCTAACTTCTTCCTCCATGAACCACGCCACCTGGTAGGACTCGCAGTCAAAGCAGAGCAGAGCCCATCCTTGATTAGACAACAGCTGGCGGCACGGGAATCCATCTTGTAGCATTCACGCCAAGAAGCCCGCAGAAGCTTGGGGGCATTTCCCGGACAGAACAAGGGAGCAGGAAAAATATTATTGAGCTTGGGTCGGTCCCCGGGCAGTGGTGAGCACTAAAAGATTAAATAATTACAGAAGAGACAATGAGGAGTACAAGAAGACGGCAAAGAGACGATGGATTCTGGAGGATTGCTTGACGGTGGCCATGGAATAAATGACGGAGAGTAACACAAACGAGAGATGACGATCACCGTGGGGCCAATGACATGCTTGCACGTGGCGCAGGTCAGCAGCGGTGGTTGTGGCCCCCCTAATTCAGACATAGACGGAGAAGATGATTGGCAGAAGGTTCAAGAAGGTCAAGAAACTGGCCGCGGCCTGACGCAGAGACAGCAGTGACTACCGGTAATAACCGAATATTTATGCAAAAACATGTCTCAGAAAACCGCCATAACCAATTCCGCTTAAGCCAAACCCTTCTGGGTAAGTAAGCAAAAAACCTAACCAAAAAGTATGTAGATTGGATTATGTATTTGGATTGAGTTGTATTTACAAGAATTTAAAAATAAATAAAAAAAAGCAAATAACCTCCTAAATGAATTTTTTACATGATGTTCACGGACCAGAAAAAAAAATTATATTATCCAAATTTATAAACTTTGTTTTATGTCACAAATTTATAGACTTTGAATTTAAATATAGTGGGAAAATATGATGTCGAAGATAATTCTTTTTATTCTAAAAAAATAATTACTGGCATGTGTTGCCAATTATCCATAGCACTTCATTTTTATTTAAATCGTAAAACAAAGAAAATAATTCTTTTATCTAAGATTTTCAGAAAAAGCGATAGTATGAACCACAGACTCGGATTGGAATCAGATTTGGATAAAAAAATTTCTGAATGTCTTTAGGAAGCGATAAAATTTTTAATGTAAATTTTTTTTAAATATAAGAAAATAATGTAATACGATAAGAGTAATGGTAAAAAAGTAAAAAAAAATTAAGTTAAAATAAATAAATGAGATGTATTGGTAATTATGTAAAAATAATCGAAGAGTAAAGTAATTATATAGAAGTAAAGAAATAATTAAAAAATAAAATAGTTGTAGAGAGTAAGTATGTATATATATAATATTTATGAAAGTAAAAACAAAAAATTCCTAAAAATATTAAAATTAAACTGAAAATATTTTATCATAAAAATCATATATATAAAGATTCCATTTATTTTAATCAGTTAACGATTTTCACGTTCTTTGCCTTTACCCGGCTCGCTGTAGAATCTAAGGACGGGTGGGTTTGGATTGAGGTTAGGTTTTCTTAAAAGAGTTAGGAATAAAGTTGGGAGTTCCTGGTCCTGGCTATAAAGAGAGATACCGCAATTTGCAAAATTGAGAATTGAACCGACAGTTCAAATCTACATGAATTCGTACCGGCGTCTTCTCAATGTTAAATATTTCTATGAATCCAATTTCATCAACAAATTTCTTCCAAATCCCTCCCCGTACCTCAATAGGTTTGCAATGCTGTTTCATCATATCCAAATAATAATTTACACTTGTCTGCATCGGGCGCCGATCTCCTGCACTCGGGACTGCTCCCGGGTGCATACACCTATTTATTTTTTGAAATTTTTTGAAATTTTTTTCATAAACTTGTTAGCCCCGGGTGCAGGAGATCGGCGCCCGTCTGCATCTATATTTATAAACCATAAACTAAAGGAGAAAGTTCTCTTATACCCACAACAATTACCTCATTTCTAATATAGCAACAATGTTTCACAAATTTCTCTTATATTTATAATGTTTTATCCTAAATTCATATTTTTTTAACATTTTGTCAACATGAGTATGGCAAAAATTTAGAATGAAATGTTATAAATACTAGAGAAAGTAGTGAAACATTCAAGGCATGTTAAGAATTAGGGACCTGTGAGCATAAGAGAAATTTTCCTTAACCAAAAAACCAAAGCTCTCTTTTTTGTACCGAACCACCTTAGTTTAACCGAGAGACTGGATCACGAAAAGTGCCCATGCTGCTGCTAAGTAACGCGACAAAGAAGACTTCACAAAAATTTGAAGGCAAATGAACGCCTTCATATAAAATTAGAAAATTTCAAATCAGAAAAATTCTCTGCAAAATCCTTAAGCATTTTTGAGATTTAAGACAACAAAAACTGCTGTGCTGCCACTGATGAAAGTGATACAAACTACGAGCAGAACAATTCCTTCAAGGTGATCTTTTGTCTGCTTTCAAAAACCTGGGTAATCTCTGATCTCAAATTTTGAGATAGCGACTAGGCTTCAACTTGACCTTCAGTTTTTATTTGTCATGTATTTCTGATTTAGGTATCAAATCAGGTCTCCTGAATCTAAAATTGAATCTAACGCCTGCAAAAACAAGCGAAATATTGAGTAACATCGATAAAAGAGATGCCCACGGCCATTTATGAAAGAAAACTTTTTGTTCCATAAACATGACTTTTTTTAGGGGGAGAAAAAAAATTCGGATTGTTTTGCTTTCCTGCCCTTTTTTAGGATGAACTTTCACCAATAGCAAATCAATTTGATGAACTATAATCTGCATGTCCATCCTGCTCAACTATTTGTAATCTACTCCAGATTAATAAGGCTACGTTTGGTAATTTCCATCAGTAGTTTTCCATAATTTTCCTCTTTTCTACACATTCTTTCATAAATGGTTTGACATCTTAACTATTCAACAACCTCACTTTTTTCCAACTTTAACCGTATAATTTGCTCATTTTTCTACTACCTACCTTATTTATTCTAAATTACCTCTATCACATCATATCATTCACACATTTTTTAACATACTTTTTTCCCACTTTTCACACCTTCTCACTGTCCCACTCAGATACACGTTACCAAACGTACCCTAACTTTCCATAGATGTACAAGGTACCATTGACCTTAGGTCAACATAAGAAGCATCAAAAGATGGGAAGCGATCATTCTTCCATGCCTCAAGGTGGGTCGCATAGCATCAAGAGCAAGTTCAATCATTATAAGAAACAATAAGAAGAAAATTATTACCTACTGAATTTCTTGAAAAGAATTTCAGCACCTCATCAATTACAATCACCTACACGGATATTCAGTTTTAAGTACAGAGTTCCAAAATGATTGAGGGCAAATGAAAGACATTTAGTACCAGCTAAAGGCAAATCATGACAAGATGTATTGGAATAAATTGGAGATAGTTACATTAACTACCAGCAATAACATTAAAGGCCTGCAGCAAGCTAGAATGGTGCTTTGGATGCCAGAAAAGAGAATTCTTTCTTCACTTAATATTCTCTCTTTTCCTTTTCTGATTTTTTTATCTTTCTTTATTTCACATCCTCTCTTTTTCCACGATAGATTAGCTAAATCTAATCCATTCATCACACACAACACTACTTATTTAACTAGGATTCAGAATTTTAACTCAATTGGAAATTGATGCAAAAAAATTCATCTTGCTTGACAGAAATAACTAAACACGTGCCCAATAAATTTCTTTTCCTGTTTGTGGCTCCCTAAAGAGATGATTTTGAGAACTTAACAAGTCATACTAAACAGGATCAACTGATATAATTTCAAATAAACATCTTTATGGCCTCAATCAAATCATTTGCATGAAATTTTCCATGACATCATTTCCCTTCAATTGAAGTCTGTGAATTTCCAGATATACATAGATGTCACAAGGGTACCATTAAAAGAATACTTCCAGTTGTCCAATAGACTAGTATTAGGAGACAATTTGACTAGGCAACATATACTGCATATATCGTAGGCAAGTCCTACACTCAGGCATGAGCATGACCATTATTAAAATATTACTTTTTCTTTGTATAGTTGATTTGTCCTTTAAAATATGGTCCCTCTGGTACCTCATTGGCGCATTCCAATATCTTCCATATCAATCTATTTTTTTTTGCTATCTGTTTCAGATTATATGAATAAAACCATGAACCGTGATATTTAAAACAAGATGAAGGCTTTAAAATCTGACGAACAAGCTAAAACTCTAAACTGGCATGGTGTAGTTTATATCTAGGCTTCACATAGCAACTGTAAGTAGAGTTTTGTGAAATAATGGAAAGAGAGTTACTGACAGGAAAAGACAGATAGAGAATGACAAGCCACTCTGCCCAAGATAATGGAGTAACCTGCAGTATGACATTCACAAACATTCAGTTAAGTTGCTTTGAGAAGTTATTTGCAGACAACATTGGAGAGAGAGAGAGAGGCATAAATTATTTTTGCAGAGAACATTGAAAAAGAAGAAGAATGAGGTGGAAATGATACTCACAGAAAAAAGTATGGAAAGAGGTTCCACATACAAGATCAGTATATGAAGAAGCATGGTAAAGACAATTGATGCCAGTAGCCATAGATTACACCAGGGTGGAATAACACTGGAAAAAAAAACGCATTAGATATACAATATTTACATGCAAATCTATGAAGTTGCATCAATATTTTTTAGATGTGTGTCATGAGACAAGCCCTAGGGTTCTTGATAGGACTTGTAATGAAATATTCCCCAGAGGGATAATGCCATTTGCCACTAAGAGAAAATGCAACCATATATGTAATGTAAACCACAGAAGGTTAACACTGAGAATGTTGATGGCAACTAAAATATCCATAAAACACATTCATTTACCACAGTTTTATTGCAATCTATCAAGATGTGCCATGATTTTTTCTTTTTTTCTTTTTTTTTTAAAAAAAAAAAAAAGGAAGAAGAAGAAGACAGGCATCATTCCTCATATAGAGAGAGTCTTTGGTTTGAGAAAAAGAGATGGAAAAGAAGAGAAGAAAAAAGAGGTGGAAGAAAAGAGAAGTCATGGTGACACTGCTAATGTCAAAAAGTAGGCTAAGTCCAGAAAGGAGAGAAAAAATGGCTTAGTTTTCTTTCTCCACAAGGGGTCTTTCATCCTCATTTTCCTTCAAAACCAAAAAGTTTATCACATTAGGCCCATTTGTTAACAACATGCTAGCTAAACGAAATTGTAAATATTGTGGCTACCTTTTCCCAAATGGTTAATTTTATGTTGCATCTTTCACTTTCAAAAACATTACCCCTGGGCAAAATCAAGTTACTCTCAAAAGACCTTTTCTCATTCCTTTGTGAAAGCGGTTTGTAGTGCTCTACATTTTACACTCACGTCAAGCATGAATCTTCTTTCCACATTTCCCATCATCAATATTTGTTTCCATCTCTTGTCTTGCACTCCCCACATAAGCATCGGCTTTAAAGTTTTACTAAGATATTCAAGGTGACAATTCAAACTTACTTTGAAAATTCTAAAACATTATTAGCTACTGTCCGTAACTTGAAGATTCATTGAGAAAGTAATAACAAACAAAGAATCACTACATCTAGAGGGCCAACCATATTCCAAGATCAACGGAATGAAACAAAAAGTCATCCATGGAAAATTTGTGCATGCACGTCTCACATATCCACAAATGCACAAGGAAATTGAAACTTGTTCTACAGCCACACCCTAGGATTATCAAATATAGCATTGTGGATGGTCGAAGAAAGCAGAAAACAAATTGTGACTGAATAACAAAAGATTAGCTTATGACAAAAGTGACCACTTACAGAAGAGATTGGTTTTCACTAAGATTATTTAATGCATTGAACATCTCAACAACAACAAGCACAGTCATTGATACAGTTGATGGGTGCCGATCATCAAAAATGCTGCATGGGTATGTTGTCTCCCTGGCTGAACAACTGTCAAAATTCACCTGTGTAAACAAACAAAAGGGAAACAATTTCCATTAACTGAAAATAGTCAAAATAACCATTCATTAAGCAAAGACAGCCATAGACATGATAGAGATGCAAGCTTAGTTTTAAGTAAATCTTAAATGGGTACAGACAAGAAGAATGAACAATCTGACTCAATAACACATGATATTTTGCGTAGAACACAAGAAAGGACATTGTTTGAAAAACTCCAGCAATACATCAGAAATTCCAAATGGCTGAAACCAAACGGACCTCTGACTTGACCTGATTAGACCAACTTTGCAGCTATTCAAGTGTGAAAAGTGTTATTCTAAATCAACGTTTAAAATTTTTTTTTAAAAAAAAAGCACACATTCAGATATGCACCATGTGCCCCATACATTCTGTTGTTGAGCTAGCTGTGGGGGTGATGTCATGGCTCAGCTTGAGTATTAGAAGCTCTCATATCCTGTGGGGGTGGGACAATTGAACTGTCTTTCAGAAGTAACAGAGCTTTGGCAGCTCTTTCTTATAAAAGAGCAATTACAGAACCATGGATTGACAACATATAGAAAATAACTGGACCAAAATGAAACTATTGCGAAACAGTGCAAAGGAAAGTCTCTCTGTCCAAGGTAAAAGCCAGAACGTTGTGCAATATTTTGCTCATCACAAAAACTCGGCTTTACTTTAGGGCCTGTTCAGTTGGTGGACTTTGGAATTGGAAAGGAAATGAAATTCGGAAAAGTTTGTTGCAGTAGGTACATGTCAAATCACATTTTAGGAAATGTAAAATACAGGTAATGATTAAGAATCTTAAGGTCGCTATATATTGGGATATGAAAGATTTTTTGGAAAATGAGAAATTTCCACAAAAAAAAAAGAAAACAAATTTAAGTCGAACATGCACTTAAATATGGTCATAAGTTATGGTTTCAACCATCGACTGAAATCTATAATACATAGATCGAGCAAAAGTTGTAGGCACACTAAACTTATGGTCAAGCAAAAGTTGTATGCATCACATTGAGAGACTAAAGTTATTGTCTTTCAAAAGCTATAGAAATTTTGGAGCAACAGTGATCTCCAATAGTCAAAGAAAATTTTCTTAGTAATATCATATTGATGGCATCAATTCTCATATGGATAAAGATGAAAGATAAACATCCACCAATTTGAATCATTTTTGGGGATCATTACTTTAATATTTATTAATATTCTGTATAACAATTTTTTACTTCACCTCTAGTAGTAAAGAAAGCAAGTTTACAGAAAAGAACAGCTTACCAACTCATAATAAGGTAGTCTGGGACCACTATCAGAATAAACAAACCACCAAATGTACCCAGCAATAGTTGCAAGACCAACATATGCTGCAAGAAGGTAAAGACGATCACTTGGAAGATTCAGAGAAGTTTTAAATGCCTTTCAGGAAATCCATGAATGGCAAGAACGACCATGCATATATCAGTTCGTGAAGCATGACTTGCAAGTGCAGATGTGATAACAGAGAAAAAAATGGATAAGGAGTGAAGAACAGAGAGGCAGGTAGAGAAGACGGAATAAAACACTCAACTAAGTCACATGGTGTACTCGATTACCTATGATAACAAGTTAATGCCACAAATATAGCTTCCAACAGGAAATCTTTTGGGAAACCTAATGCTTGTTGCAACTAAAATCAGAAAACAGTACAGAGAGACTAATGCCTCACCATAGAATGGTATCCTCAAAACAATGCCTGCTATATAGCCTACATATGCCAAAACAAAAAGAATATAGATATTGCCAAACCAAAATTTGCACCCACCTCCAATAACCAAATAACGGAAAAATAACCAGCCTGTTACCACAGCCTCATTAACCTGCATTTGTCATCAGAAATAAAATAACAATCACTGAAAAGTTAAAAAGAGGGCCCAAAAAAAAAAATGAAAGATCGTTGTTTCTAATTAAGTTTTATAACTGCACAACAGGCCATCCTTCAGGACCTGAAGTACAGCCTGGAACTCTCAGCCAGCTCCAAATTCCAATCCATAGCACATGTACAAGAAATGATGTACATCAATAGTAGACATATCAACCCAAACTATAGGTTTACACGTCAAAAGCAATACAATCATCAACATAGAATGAAGAACCACAGAATTAAGAGATACAAAATCTCAATATTAGTTCTAGTGAACAGTATATCAGTCTTTTCTTTCCATTTATATGCAAATGAAGGTGGACCCACATTGGAATTTTTTTTGGGTTTGATCCCCACCAATCAATAGATGGATATAAAAACTTCTCTTATTTATGTTTTTTTTTTTTCTTTTTTTTTTTGAATGTTAATATGAGTTTCCATTGAAATAATAATCAAAACGTATGCATCATGTGACATTGGACTTAATACTTTGGACAACACAAGAAAATGAAAAACTAGCATAAATTATTGAATACATTTGACTCGTACCAAAAAATAGAATATTAGTGCTTTGAAAAAATAGAATATTAGAAACTCTGAGATAAATAAAGAAAAAGGAAAATTTGAGCAACAATGTGAAAACTTGCCTTACGAGGTTTCGTTGTCATTATATTTGTATCTGGCTTGTTGAAACCAATCGCAGTAGCAGGCAATCCATCAGTAACTAAATTCACCCAAAGTAACTGCACCTAAAGAGAGAAAAGGAAAACATTTAATTTCATAGCAAGTCTCTACTATTCATATTTCCTGAGACAGAACCAGTACACAGGTCTGCTCAAGGAACAGAGGCAGACTTGCTGCAATTAAGATATACATGGAAAATTAAAGAAACAACGATAATCTGAAAGCTTAGCATATTTCTTTTTTCAACAGAATATATTTGTTTATTTGATATGTCTATGCACTGTGCATATTAGAAAGGGCTTTTCTCGCCCAAAAGAGGGTGCAAATTGTACCCCCTTGGGTTTTTGTATTTTTTTAATTTTTAATTTAGATCTAAGCCATGCACTGTATTATAAACTATTTGTTTAGGCTCACTATAAAAAATCAACTTGACTGAAATGCATGGTTTGCATCTAAATAAATAAATAAAAAAAATCAAAATATGCGAAAGCAAAACCTGTACAAGTTGCACTTGGTCTCATGTGGAAAAGCCCTCAAAGAAATGAACATGAAGTGACTCCTTGGCATATTTATTTCTCCAACAGAATATGCCTATGAGTCAATTCCAAACATATCTGGGTTAATTCCAGCTACAGCTACATTTTTCCAGTTATCTTCCATGGTGGATTTTTCACTACAAAATTTTAAAATCCCAAAACTACCTCTGCCACGGAGAGAGGTCAGGGCAATGCAATCCTGTGTGCATAAGGAATGGGGTCCCCAATTTGACAGGAAATTGCAGTTAGAGTGATTTAACTGTAACAGGCCATTTGCAATACCCATCACAGCTTGGACATACATGTCATTATTTTCAAACATAGTATGTATATCTGGGTTTTCAGAGCCCAAAAGTTGTAGGTACATATGGAATTAACCCCATATTTATACACTAGATATATCAAATTCATTGCCGACCAAAGAATCCATATTGGAAGGAATCACACATCAAGGAGTCATTAAGACGTGGACAGTTTGGATATCATTCGTGAGCTGTACTCGTGACATATAATCAAGTTGTGAATGAAACAATGTATTCCAACCAATCAACTTACTGGAACTAGAGTTTCAGGCATCCCAAGCACCGCTGCAACAAAGATGCAAACTACTTCTCCAATGTTTGAAGAGATCATGTATCTGATGAACTGCTTTGTGTTATTATATATGGCCCTTCCCTCAGCAACGGCCTGTTCAGAACTGTAGCTGAGAATAAAAAGCTCCCCACTCCAATACATAGGGATTTTTTTTAAGGAAAAAAATCCAGAAGCAAATCACAAATGTGAAAAAGAAAAAAAGAAAAGAGGAGGAAGAAACTCACGGCAACAATTGAAGCAAAATTATCATCAGCTAGTACCATGTCTGAAGCACTCTGGAGAATATAGAATATTCTCATGGTCATATCACTGAAGTTTACAAGTAAAATAAAGAAAATATTGCATTTCACAACTGATTGATAATTGCTGCAAGTGAGAGAAAAAAGATACAAATGATACCAAAATTGAACTAACCCAAACAACCAAAAGCAAGACAACAATGTCTCATTTTCAGATTGAGAACTGCCTCCATTGACAAATTATTGTCATTGGTACGAAAGGGATGGGAGCTTGGCTCAATTTTGGTACTTTGTTGCCAACTATCCTTTGCATTAAGATGAAGTGAAAACCACCATCATTCATGGTAAATCCTAATGTTTCATTTCACTTCACATTCCATTTGAGCACAGGAGTGCACCAAGGAAGATGACTTAGGACTCCAAGCCGACGAATCGTAAAGTGGGTAGGATTATCAGGATGTAAAGTGGACAGGTCTTTATGCAATAAAAGAGCAAGACATATTCCGACTTTTGATCCAGGCAGAATTACAAAAGCCACAACCTATCAATGGGCAGCTATTTTCAAGACCAACTTCATAACAACTCTTATGGATTTTATTTTTTTAATTTTCATTTTTACTAATTTTGGCAAATTCCAAATTTACTATTTTTAGTAAATTGCACGTTTTAATATTTTTAGCAAAACGTACAGAATTGGCTGGTTAGAGTTTTGTGTATGCTTTGTGTATGTGCATTAATGATAGCTAGGGTTTGCTTATAAATATGTGGCTTCTCTTACTTTGTAGATAGTTTTTCAGGAATAAGAATTTATAAGTTTTCTCTTTTCCTTGTGATTGAGCTTCCATGTGGAGATTTGTTTATCAACTTCGAGGTGTAGCTTTATGCTAGCCTTGTTTCACATTTCCCTCACTACATCAGTTGGTATCAGAGCAGAAAATTTCGCCCAATTTCATGACTAACAAATTCGGTGATGGGGGGCGGCAGTTCTCATGACGAAGATCGGAGAACTGAAACCTCAACATTTGCAAGGCAAGATCGTGGGGTGCCATCGAGAGCTTGGGAGCAGCAGACGAATTGGAGATTCCAGCGTTTGGAACGACGCTTTGAAAAAATTGCAGATCAACGCAAAGCTCTAAGCATAGATGCTAACAAGAACTAGAGTGACGAGAGGCCACGTACCAGATATGACCATCGTCGCAGGCAACCTTTCAACAAACCTATTCCGGCATATGATCATAGATAGCGTGTCTACATGGAAGATTCGGATGAAGAAGAAGATTATTTTGTAAAACCGATTAGAAAACCTAGATATGGAAAAAGCTATTGTGGTGATAGAGACACCCACGAGTTCAGGCTAAAGGTAAATATTTTTCCTTACTTCTATGGAGATCTTGATATTGAAGAATTCTTGGATTGGATTGCAGAGGTAAATAGGTTTTTTGAATATGTGAATATTTCGGAACAGAAAAATCATGGAGGATGAAACATTTTATGCATGATTATTTTCTTTCCCTTGATTATGAAGATATTTTGTCACTGCGGTACCAGAGTTACTATGAGAATAATAATAAGGATCTATAAGAGTTGTCATGAAGTTGGCCTCGAAAATAACTTCCCATTGATAGGTTGTGGCTCTCATAATTCCGCCTGGATCAGAAGTCTGAATTCGTCTTGCTCTTTTATTGCGTAAAGACCTCGCCACTTTGTGTCCTGATAATCATTTTGTCGACTTGGAATCCTACGTCATTCTCCTTCACCTAAGAAAAACTCAACCTCGAGTTTGCTGGAATATCTGGATAAAGGAATTTGTCTAAAGAATAAAATTGATAAGCATGTAGGGTTCTTGTGGAACTTCTAGTGGTTTCACAAGAAGATACCTTAGCAACAGCAGTTCCTGAACCCATGGCAATTCCGATGTCTGCTTTCTTTAGCGCAGGTGCATCATTAACACCATCACCAGTCATTGCAACCTAGTTAACAGATCAAAAGACCATTATTCAGCTTTAGTAACAAGATCAAAAAAAAAAATCATATGACAAATCAAAAAGCAAGAAATACGAGTCAATTTTGATACCAAAATCATTAACTTCAATGAACACAAAAGCAGCCCCCATATTTGCAGGTTTTAAATGTTAAAGTGGGAATATGGACCATGCCATCCAGTAGAAGGTTTATTGTCAAAATACAGAATAGCAGCTACTCCAATGCAGCAATATTGTTTGGCCGATATTTTTAGCTGTCATAACTATTATAAAATATCAACTCATTATTCGTAGTTAGAAGAAAACAGCTTATCTCAAAACACCAAAGAAAATAGCATGCCACTCTTTTCCAAATGCATCATGTTTGGGAGACATACCACTTCGTTTTGGTGTTGCAGAGCTTCCACTAACAACCTTTTGTGGGAGGGTTCAACCCTGAAATATTAAGAAAAATGAATCCACAAGAAATTAAGAACCAAACTTTCTAAAGTGCTAATTTAACAATTTCTTTGTAAAGAAGTAAAAGGCTCAATTAAGCATGAAAAACTAAACACAAAATCAGAACTTCATCAACTCTTAACGGCAGAAAAGAAGAATTTTTTTTATTTATTTTTATTTATTTATTTTTGCAGTGGTGACAAAAAATATCAAATTCCTAGCTGTGCCATTACATGATGGTGTCCAAGTTTTCAGCAAACCATGTTCACTTGTAAAAAATATATTTATTTTTCTTAAAGGTATCCATTTGGAAGTACAAGACTACTAAATAATAACCCCACAAAATGAAATTTTAGAACTCCCAATCTCCAACTCCGTCTCGTCAGATAACCACAACCTAGAAATTAGATTCCACCACATTTTCTTGTCTCTTTTTTTTTATTATGAAAGCTAATGAATTTTATCATGACCAGGCTACCAGAGGCAAACTAGAATACCAACGATCTAGAAATAAACTAAAAATTGAAAGTCAAACAAAGGAGGGAAAACGGAGAAGATCCACTCCTTTTTCCATCTTACAAAGCACACTTGTACATAATTGTAACCTAGAATTTAGAGGATAGTACCAGAGTGATAATCATAGAATGTAAAATAAATGCAAAATGCAGGCTAAATATAATACGAAATTAATAATGATAAAGATTGAGAAATCTGGCTAAATGAATTTAAGCATCTAATGGAAAAATAAAAAATCATATGCAACCTTAAATATAAAAATAAAAAAAAAATGAATTCCCAATCCTTACATAATTAATCACTACCAGTTAATAGAATTGCTGTCATTTCTGGGCTCATTACTGAATGAATTCAATTTTAGAAAAACTGACAAATAATAATGGATGCTTTTACCTATAGATATTTCCTCTCCCAAAGAAAAGGAAAGAAAAGCTGCAATGTCAATCACCATATAAATGAGAAAACACTACAATTTCACACATTGTCGCAAGCATACAGCCTACAACCTTTTGTGCAACTGGGGTATAGACAGAAGGGTGTATGTTGGTACAGTAATGCTTACCTAGTGAAGAGTAACATGCGTTGCAGAGCAAGCATTTGTTGCATGGGAGGGAGTTCTTCAAACTCAGAAGCTGTATATGAACGTCCAGAAAAATCTTCCAAGTCATTGAAGGCACCAATCTTACGGCAGAGAGACTCAGCAGTGGACTGAAAAGAATGTGTCGAGTCAAGAAGGATTAAAAAAATATGCCATCCATTCAAAAAATAAACTTGCAGCCAAAGAGAAAAAAGAAGGGGAAGGGGAGTAGAAAAGATGAAAGAATTGGGTTATCTTATTCCAAACTTACTTTGTTATCCCCGGTGACAACTATAACACGTATACCTGCAGACATACATGAGCGAATTGCATTTCTTATTTCCTTCCGTGGTGGGTCATGCATTCCAACCTTTCATATCACAAGAAAGAGGTTATAAGCATCAAGCATCAAGCATGGAAAGGAGAAGCATGTATAAAGATAAGAAAGTAACAGGCAGAGTATCAAGTTCTCATGGGAGAAAAAGCGGAAAGCTACAAATATAGGGAGAAATGACTGAAGCATCAAATGAATTCATGAGCATTGGTTTTATTCCACGTTATAACAATCAATAGAAAGGGACAAGGTAACTGTGGTGATAACAATCAATAGAAAAGGACAAGGTAATTATGATTCATGACCATGAATGAACATTGATACTGTCAATGAGGTAGAACCATCATTGAAAGCAAGCTGAAAATGCTCGCCTTAGAAATTGTTTTGGGAGGCCAATGAAAGTAAATAAAATACTTGGAGAAAGGACATACAGGGTAAGAAACTTCAGAAAAAATTACTCTCCAATAAGAATTATGTAAACATTAACAATAAGGAAACCAATATTCAAGGAATTTGACAGTGTGAATGTCTATACTTGTAAAAGAAGCATGTTCGTCTCTCTCAATCTATCAAATTTTAACAAAAAAGGGGATATAAAAAAGAAGATTCAAGGAATGCAGATAATAACCAGAGAAACAGTCCTGAAGAAAACAGCAGCAGCAGCAACAACAAAAAATCAAAAGCTGACCCACAGATGGCCTGAAGCAAACAATGCTACTTTGTTTCTCTTTCTAATGTTGACAAAGCCAGAAAACCATTCCCTCCCCAGTATCAAGTTATCAGAATTCTCAATTCCAATCATCAATCAGTCAACATCCCCAACCAACAGGTCATGCATAGTTGACTCTTGAGATATTTGAGTCCACTGTTCTGGACATGAAGTTAAATAACGATAGCACGATAATGCCACTGCCTCCTTACTAATAATAGTGATGTTCCCCACTGAACTATAAAGGAGACTTCAGGCTGTACAAAATGCAAGAGGTAAAGAGTCACCTTCTTTCCAACAAGAATTCGATAAAACTCACACACATGTCAATGTTATTACCTTTGCAAATAAAATATAGTACACAAAAGGTATCTCTTTCTTTTCCCATCATTTAGGCTAACTAAAACATTCCATCAGTGTGACATTCTTTATTTGAATAAATACATCTCATAAACATGAGTCAAAAATTACTCCATTTGCAAATAAAGCATAGTAGATGAAAGGTCTCTCTTTCTTTTTCCGTCATTCAGGCTACTAAAAGTAATAAGCAACACAATAGCACCAGAATAAGCATAAAACACTACAATTAAAAATTTTAAAAATTTAAGGAAGTTATAAATCCAGTATTGTGGCATAGTTCTTATACCACAATTGAAATTAAAAGAAGAAACTTTACCAAACCAATGAACGTAAGTTCCTTCTCATCATCAAATGAGAGAGTTTGTTGATCCATTGGCATTCGTTTTAAAGCAAGAGCCAAGCACCTTAGAGTTTCTTTGTCTGCAAGACTGATAACATAAAGCAACACAAAACTCAGGAAGACTGAATAAACTAGTCATATTTACAACAGATAAGCAATCCAACATTTGCAATCCTCTGAAAGCAGTAGTTAATTCAAACAGTCAAGGAGCAAAAATTTTTGTGAAAAATTTCTTACATTAGGCAACCATAACTACTGGCATGCTGTAGTTGAAACAGGAACCAGCTATGGTACACAAATGGGACAATCATTGACAAATAAGGTATAAACTATAAACTAGGCACTAGGCAAGAGAAACATTATGTTCCAGTGTAACTCACTTTTTGATCAAGAATGACTCAACAATTTTACGTTGTTACACCTTATGTGCCCGAATTGGTCCCAGACGGACCTTAATAGTTGAGCTAAATGAAGATTCACCCATCAGATTATAGGTCAGGGGCTAGATTGATGTCATCTAAGAAATCTGAACAATATTGAACTATCTAGATTCCAAATCTGGTTGTAGACATCTGATCCGTCCATTTGCATTGATGATATGGATAACTAAAGTACATCAATGGTAACTTTCCATGATATTGACAATCCAGATTAAATAAAAGATGCCCAAGATTAAAACCATGTTCTGATGACTGCACCTCTGTATGTAAAAGGTCCAAACTCCAAATAATCTGTCATTTGTCTGCCTATGCACGCTTGGTAAATGAAGTTTAAATTTCCTAGTAATTCATTAGTATTCACCTCAATGTCTTTCAAGAGCTATTTATCAATATCCTTCTTTCAATCAGATGAATGACAATAGGATGTGCTTGGGGCTTCCAATGAACTACTATCATGCATTGGATTGTGCAAAAGACATGTCAGATTAAAACAGAACTGGAGAAAGGCTTTCAAATACTCAATTTGAAACAAATCTAACCTGTGGAATTTGGCCTCCAGTTCAGCTCTTACTGCTGCAGTTAGTGGAACAACAGAACCATCATTGTTGCATAGAATATTTATGCATCTAGAAAGTATACTCTCAGGAGCACCCTTGCAAAACATAATTTGCTGCTGTTTATGACTACAGAGTATGCTCATCATTTTGCGATCTCGAGAAAATTCCAAAAGAGAGAGCTGCAAAGTAGAAAATCTTATGCATCACACGTGCATCATATGCAACAGAGTATCAGAAAATGAACCACAGAAACAATATCAAGGAGTGGAAAGTCATATTATGTCAACTGAGTTCAGATCCACTAAACTCAATTATCATATCTAGTGGCACCCAATCATCAACTGTGATTTCTTTTATGTGAAACCAATTTCCAGATACAAAGTACTTCAGGTAATGAACATGAAAAATTTTAGGGGAAGGCAAAAATCAGCAGCAGATGAGATGCTTCACCGTGCATTCGTTGTTAGGGACACAATATTCCCTTAATCCCTCAATGATCTGCCTCACCCCTCTTCTTATCATTGACATATTTGCTCTGTATTTCCACCACTGTCCACTCTTATCGCACATATTTCTCTTCCTTCTTTGGCATATTTGCTCCATTTTTTAATGTCTTTCACTCTTACTATACTTTTTCTATATTTCTTTAACCTCTATATTCTTTTTCCTCCATCCTTCCACATCTTCTGCTCACTTCAATCTAGATATACTATAAAGTTAAAAAGAAAAAAAGTAACTAGAAACTGGAGTATTCTGCTCATCCAACTACTAATTCTGAGTGACCCACAGCACCAGTATTAGCCAGGGGTATTAATGGTCATGGTCAACCTATCAACTCGCCCGTCCAACCCGTTTATATATGGGTTTGGGTTGAAATTTTTAAATAAATGGTTTTCGATCCGCCAACTCATTTAACCATTTAAATAAATAAATAGATTAGGGTTGAGATTTTATAATCCTTTAACCCGTTTAACACATTTAACCTGTTTAACTCGTCAACCCATTTACAACCCATTAAGAAGGGATATATATTTTCTAAATCCTAAATCTATTTTTTCCATTTCGATTTTCTATTTTCCTTCATCTACAACTCTATAGCATCTTCCATGCTATTGTGCCGTAGCATTGCAATCTCTATCCCTACGACTGTTTGTGAGTGCCGCCACTAAGATTCTTCTTCCTTTTCTGCCTTTCTATGTCTCCTAGCCCTTCTTCATCCCTCTCCTTGTTTCTACCTTTCTCTCTCCTCTCTCTCTGTCCCTCCATCTCTCCCTCTTCATTTTCGATCATTCTTCTCTTCATCTCTATTACTGTTAACCCGTCCAACCCAATCCGCTAACACCCCTAGTACTATCTAAAAAGGCAAATTCAATATTTTTCAAGGGACAGATACACTTTTCTACCAGAAGCTCAGGGATAGCCACAAAATCGGGGCTCGAAGCCAGTTTTTCAGCAGTTCTAAACAGGCT
Source organism: Annona cherimola (assembly GCA_030490835.1). Taxonomy (NCBI): domain Eukaryota; kingdom Viridiplantae; phylum Streptophyta; class Magnoliopsida; order Magnoliales; family Annonaceae; genus Annona; species Annona cherimola. The sequence goes on along the minus strand of CM059973.1, from coordinate 95,359,827 downwards.
AAATCTGGAATAGTTGATATGCATCCTAGCATCAACCATGAACCACTTGACTGGCCTACATTCCCATCTCCAAGGAACCATGTTAAAGTATCAATGCACAAGCCATGTTTGACACTTCCAATGTCCTGTTTACCTGAACATTTGAATTCCCTTCATGGCTCTCCAAATTGTGCATTCCCTTCACCCTCATTAACACTATTCTTCAGTAATAAAAAGCTAAATATAAATCTACATATGCATTCTTGAAACACAAACGCTGCAAATACATCAGTAAAAGAATGTCAAATAAAAAACTCATAAATTCCAAACACATGGGCCTTTAGAATAGTAGTCAATTCTCTTTCATTTTGACATGACAGCAGTGCAAGAATGTCTTGCGCCAAACTGTAGAGGGGGCTAGTTAAGCTATAGCAGAAGCTACCACAATGCTGCTTAAACATTACAGCAAGCGACACAAGCAGGAGTTCAAAGGCAAAATACCTTTTTGAACTGGTTCTCCCAATACCGATTACAGTAGGATGCACGTTCATGTTTGCTCAGCATATTTAGAGCTGAAGGCATTGAATCATAACCAGGAAGACCAACCTGACCATAACAACAGGTAAACAAGAATTTCATACTCCTGTAATTCCTGCTCTGGGTGAAATGAACAAAAGATCAACAACTTGAGCTATTGTAAATAGACTGACCTTTTCTGCCAGAACACGGAGGGCAACTTCAGTTGACTCACCAATTTTTTCGTAGCTTAACTTGTCTGGATTGTATTGTAAAGTGGATTCATTACAAAGGGCAGAGCACATTGATATGTGAAGAATAGCTGGAAATTCAGCAGGAGAATCAATCTGTAAAATAATATGAGCAGTCCTTAATCAAAGTTCCCTCATTGAACAATAGGAAAGATATAAATGATATTAAATAGCATAATAAACAACTGGTATGCTGATGCAGGCTCAAAAAGCAGACCTGGTGTGCACTCAGACACATTATTGCCAATTGTCAAAAAATTAAAGAAGCATTTTTAGACGAAAAGAATAGTTTCCGTGAGTTATCTACAATACATCACCATGAAAAAATTGTCAAAAAAAATCATCTTATATACCCATGTGATGTTAATTATGCTATCCAAACACATAATTCCAAGCGCCTAGAACCAGCATTTCTTCTCTCAGACTTCTGCAATTCCAAAGACATCTTTCTTCACCTCTTTTATCCCAAAAGACTAAACATACTTCAAAAATTATGACAAGCCAGCTTGTTTGACCATGCTTCGGCATTATTTAGCAACATGTTTTGGAGTGCTTCTTCACCTTTTCCCTAGGCAATGTGATAAATTTAAATCCTTCTTAGGATACATGAGAGCTTTTGTTTTGCCATATAGCAAGTTAAAAAGCTAGAAGTGCATATTAGACAAGCACGAAAATAACACTTCCTTCAAAATCGCATATCCAATTTTTTGAAACCAGAAGCAATCTCCAGTCAGAGGCTCCAGGAAGTCTTAATATTCATTTTTTTTTCAAAAAAAATAAATAAATAAATAAGAAGCTAGTCTTATGCTTTTTTGAGATGTTTGGCTTTGATTATCTAGGGAGCATGATTACATAAAAATGATGTATTTTAAGCTTAAATACAATATTCATTTATTTTATTTTATTTTTATTTTTATTTTTTTCCTTCTTAAATATGTTTTCCTCATTGTATTTAATCCATATATCAAGTTTTGTCATTTTTCAATACTTTTAAACTTTTATTTTTTATTTTTTAAAAAATCACAATTTTTTAAAAGCCACATTCCACCCGTTAAAAAACTTGATTTAAGAAAATCAAAAATATATATGTAAGTATTGTAAAATGGAAAAACTTTGTATAAAGATTGAATACACTTAGGAAAATGTGTTTATAAAGAAAAAATCAAAAAAAATATAACTAATTATAAAAATAAATGAATGTTGTATTTTAGCATAAAATACATCATGATATATATAATCAAGCTCCATTATATAGAGGTGCAACTCGAGTAGGGTATCCGTAAGTCGACTCATCAGGTACTCCTAACACGAGTAGGATAGGTTCTTATTTTTCTACTCATAGAGTAGGTTCCAAATAAAAGAAAACACGCAATGTAATTAGGGTAGGATAAATTCCAAGGTTTGGGTACCTAAATTACTAATATAGATTAGCCTTATGAACCACTTTCTCCACATTCATTTTTGAGATTACATGTTCTTCTCAATTCTGGTTAGCCCTTGCATCAAACATTCAAAAAAAGAGTGATTATTGGAAATGGCCTTTTGTACTTCATTACTCAATCAAAATATTTCACTTCGTGTTTTCCTATCCTCAATAATGTTCCATTTTGAATACTTGCTATATTGTCAAATAAACAGAAAGGTGAGAAAAAGGTGTTGCAACACAAAAAATCAGTAACCCACAAATTTTAAACAGAAACTAGCAAAGCAACATTCTAGAAAGTTCTAAATAACTAAACCTATGAGTAAAATAAGAGCAATAGAATACCCTCATAACCTACTCAATGAAAAACTAAACTTTGGTACCTGACTTCCCTCTGAATCAAAAATCATGCCTTCTGGAGCATATGTTGTTCCACTAACAGAGTACTCAGCACTGATGGTACTATGGTGTGGGGAATTAACAACACATATCTGGAAAGTTCAGCAGCAGAAAATATTACAGACTTATTCAGTAAGAAGAATTTTACTCTAGCATCAGGAGCTTTAAAAATTGAAAATGTCATATAACTCTCAATTTCTATGATGGTCACAGATAGACCTGCCATTTTCATGTTTGGTGAAATCGTCATACACATTTCCACAATGCAAAGAACCTGCCTTTCCATATTAACTAAGATCTGTTTGGTAAAGGGAAAAGAGATGGAAATTTCCTTTCCTCCTCCTGATTAATGTGACATATGATTCACCCAAAAACCCCTACACGTTCATCAATTTTCGCAATTTGATAGTATTGTTTTGGGAGGCAGGCAGGTAGCTGATAATTTATTGTAGAGGGGAACCGTATCTTTTCCTGCCATTCTCTATATATGGGTTTTCATCTGAGTTTTTTTTTTTTGAAAAAAAAAATAATAATAAATTATTACCTATACTTCCACATTTCTTCCCTTATTTCCTATAAAACAACTTGCATAACCTCTATAAATCATTGAAAACCTACATTTATATAGCATATATGATCTATATATGTTCACATCAATGCATACAATAAATTTAATAAATAAACTCATATTAAGGGTGTGTTTGGGAAGTGATAAAACTTTTTAATGAAAAGTTTTTGGTATAAAAGTTTTTGAAATGGAAGAAAATGATGTAATATAATAGGGGTAATGATGAGGAATAAAGTTAAAATAAATAGGTTAATTGTATGGGTAGCTGTTTAGAAATAATTGAAAAATAAGGCAGTGTATAGAATAGGGTAGTCGTGGAGAATAAAAAAATTTAGATTAAAAAATTTTAGTTTGAAAATTTTTTTGGATAAACAAACACACCCTAAATTTATTAGAGTTGTGTGCATCTTCTACGTATTCTGTTGGTCCCTAAGTGTTGGTCTCTAAAATAATGTTCCTAGGATACAAGTATATTCATACGTATATTAGCTAATCATTGAGCTTAGTTGAAACATACTTTATTTTATAAAAGATGCAATATTTCATCAAAAAAAGTATAAAAGATGCAATAAACGAAAACCAATCTACAAACAAATTGATCGCAAAAAGGTATATTACTGGAAGTATAACCAAGAATTCAATGTTGTGAGGAAATCACCTTTGATACAGACATCATATTCGTTGTAATAGTGCCAGTTTTATCGCTGCAAATCACGGTTGTGCAACCCAATGTCTCCACTGAAGGTAAGGACCTCACAATGGCATTCATTCGTGCCATTCTTTTTGTCCCAAGAGCCAAGCACCTAGTTTTGCAATTATAAAAAATGTAAACATAAATAACCATGAAAATGGCACGTGAAGGTCTTGTTCTCCTTTTTCTTCTCCCTTTTATTTTCTTGTTCTTTTTATGGCAGAAAGGTAGAATGGTAGAGCAGGATCCATGTAGTTGAACCAAACATAAGATGATAAAAGCAATAGATGCAAGTTGTTCCCCTTATTCAAGACAAAAAAAAATTTGGCAAAAGTTTCATGCCTGCTGCCAACCTAAGACACACAAATCAATGAATGCTTAAACTGGCAGTGAGAGCACAGCTCACATTTGCATCACCACCATAGCCCTAATTTTTATATAATTGATTGAAATTCAGAACTCACGTGGTCACAACAGCAGGAAGCCCTTCAGGAATTGCTGCCACGGCCAGAGCAACTGCAATCTACATAAAAGCAAGAAACAAATTTTTTTTGTGAAAAACAGCTCGTAATACCTGCCATGTTGTTAGATTCCGCAAAAGAGCAAATTTTTGGAATAAAACAATGCCATTTTTTTAAAATTTTCAATGCCGGTTTTGGATTAAAAGAAAGCTTCAACAATACGAAAAATGACAGGGAAAGGCCTCAACTCTATCACTGTCCCTACAGCAACAAGCCGACAAATCAATTGTACGACAGTAAACTCTCCAACATCCTCATCTTCCGACATATCAAATTATCTTTTCTTGTCTCTTCTCTCACCTTCAAGGTGCAATAACATCAAGAAAAGTCAGTTGGTGTGACCCACTCCAATCCAGATATAATCAAGCAGTCTCTAAGCCAACTTTATATGACTGGACTGACAAAGAAATTGACAAGATGAGGCTCTTGTTGCAGGATTTGAAAAAAATTGCTTGTGACCAAAACTCAAAAACTGTGCCAAAAGATGAGCAGCAGAAAGAAAGTTTCTTAAACGATGATATTGATAAATTAATATGGAAGCCTGTAATCTAATTCTAACGGCAATTTATGTCAACTGTAAATGGGGATAGGTTAACTTTCAGCATGTAAATTTATAGATAATGAATATTCAATTGAAAAATAATAGTAGATAATAATCAGAAAGATTGACCACCGCAAGTCTGCAATTGGCTTTATCCATGATGGAATACCTTAAAGTAGTGGATGGCACCTCTCAAGAAACCTCCATGAGCAGGATCACGAAAATGCCCAATATTTACAACCCAAACTAAGACACAGATCCCAGCAATGACCTACAAATAACTACAAGTTTCAGTCAAAGCATAAAATACAAACAGCAGGAAGTTCTCTTCACAGTGGCACAGAAATTTTTCCACAACTGGCAGCCTGCAAGAAATGGTTGAGAGTTCAGCTTGAGCACATGTAACAATCAATGGCACAATTCTATGCATACAATATATTTCGCTGTCTTTCAATTTCAAGACTTCTACATCTCTGTAATTATATTTAACTCAGATTCTCGTAGCAGTGGAGGAACAAAGCTGGCACAATCCAGCATCTAAAATCACAAAGTTTGTCGACACATGCTCAGTTTACAAAGTCAGTGTTCAGGTTTAAAATTGTCAAGCTACCTGAGTTGTCTTCAACATGGCCAATTTTTCAATCAAACTGCTCTCTATGTTGATGGATAAAAGAAGCATTTGGGTAGCATTTATTTTGACTATCTGAAGCATAAATTATATTTCACATTGCTGATACTAAAAAATTTTATACCAATCCACGAATTCATTAGAATCAGATACTAGTAACTATATATGATCAAATGAGCCAAATTGTATGGTGCCCGAGATCTTCGAAATAGGGACAATCTTTTTTTTAAGATCATTGCAAGTAAATGCCTTTCTTTCATTTTAAAACCATTGTAAACAAATTGTCAAGTGCTTTCTTCAAATCCATTTACTTGTTCATCAAGTAGTTTATAGAGTAGAATAGCTTCAATAAGCATTCAGTCCTATACAGAGAGGAGTCATACAATCAAGATACATAGAGACAAATCAATTAGATGGTATCATATATGGGTGAACATGGAATCTACTAAAACTAAACAGAAGCACAATAGTTGTAATGCAAGATTATATTCTCCAATATTGATCATTACAAGGGAAAAAAAAATCTGTTCTCAAAATATATCATAGTATAAATTTGCAATGCAAGTCTGTTATAAAACGAAACAGCAACACAAAAATTTTCATGCAATTTTGTGCAATACGATCAATTGCAAGGGAAATTTTTTTCTCAAAATATATCATATTGCAAAATATATTCCATGTTACAAGTTTGTTATGATAATGGTATTTTTTATGAGAATGATAATAGCATTTGGTTGCACATTATCATACAATGCATTTCAAAAACACTTTCTTTCATGAAGTCAAAACCAGATGCAGATAGTTAAAAAGTCACCTTTGCCAAGAAAGTACCAAACTCATCAAGCTTCTTCTTCAGTGGTGTGGCTTCCTGGAACAAACAATAGGAAAATTTTGTTAATAGAATATTGTTTAGGTGTTTCAGCTTATGACAAACAAAATTGGCTAGGTATAATTCAGAAAAGAGATTAACTAACACCCACAAAATAGAAGAAATAAGAAGATAGAAAGCAGTAAGGAAGTTATCAGGAACCAGGATGGCACTGAAATCATTTGGACTGGATAGGAAACAAAATTCTAGAAATGAGAAACCAGTCAAACTAAAATTATCCAGTCGGAGAAATAGCCAGGTGCTTACATCTTCTGTCTTCAAAATTGCATCACGTATGCTTCCCATTGCAGTGTTAGAACCCACTCCAACAACAATAGCTCTAGCTCTACCAGCCACAACAACAGTTCCCTACCAGTCAGCACAGACCAACAATCCTCTGTTATTCACGAGGTTTAAGTAATGGCACCCTGACCATTTTTATATAAAATGCAGAAAAATTACTAATTAATATAAATAATTCATTATTTCACCTGACCTTGAATTTTGAAATAATATAATGCACAGGTGCATGAATGTCCCATTTTGTTAAAAAGATTATGAATTTACAGCATTAAGCTCAAATTTTCGAATACTGGACATTCCTAATACAGATGACTATCTGTGTTTGCCAGCCCTTCCAAACAGCAAATATCAATTAAGATGGTTGCAGACAGCAGAGAACCACAAAATACACACACATAATAGGCCCTTAACATACTACATTGTGAAAAATCCACAAAAAAAAAATACATTGTGCATGATGTATATGTCAAATGATTTTAAATGAGCTCATGAACATAACATATGTGAATTGGATGCAGGTAAATAGAATTCTCAACAAATACCAGGTACAGCTGTGTTATCAAAATGTTCCAAAGGTTTGATGCACCAGTTTGGCCGACACTGACTACATGGGATCCTTAAGCGTCTTGCAATTTTCAACAACCAAAAGCTTTGAGACCTACATCACAGTGAGATACTTGTGGACTCAACCAACCAGAAACTCAGACACCAATTTTACATAATAAATTATCTTCTTGTGATTAAATATTAGTGAAGTTTCAAAATATATATATATTAGTGAAGTTAGTGGCCAAGCTTCACCCAGGTCCAACTAAACACACCGACATACTCGGTCTCAAAACCAAAGATCAAAATTGTCTTAACTTCTATCAAACAAGCAACCTAAAGCATGATGCTTGGTTTGGCACAAAGAAAATGGAAAAAATGCAGGAGAGGGAATCAAATAAAACTTTCTACCATTAGCAAAGAGATACAGCTACAATCTTACAGAGAATAGGATGGTTGTCTTGTCTTGATATACTGCATTTGTGGATGAAGTTGACTCAAGCTCTTTTGCAACCGAACAGCTCTCACCTACCAGCAACAATTCCATTATGACACAGTTCAAGAAATTATCGCATCAAAAGACCATCTAAAAGAAAATATTTCTTTTCAGTTTCAACCCATGTTCATATTTCACATTTTCAAGTATGCCGTACAACCATGCAAACATAAATACCTGGCAATCAACAAATGGATCATTCACATGCAAAAGCATGCCCATGTATCATTCAAATGCAAAAGCATGCCTATTTATCATCACATGCAAATGAAACATACTGGTCAGATATGGAGGATATTTGAAGCAAAAGAAACATATTCAAGTATCACATGAGTAAACAATTATTCAAAGAATTCTCTCTCAAACTTTAAATTATCTTGCACATTGACAACAATGCCGCAGAAAATCACCATCCATGTTCTTCAAACATAAATGAAACCATAAACTTTTTAAAAGTACACTGTCATAAGTTAAGTCTCATGCTTGCATTGACAACTGATCAAAATACCACTCTGCTGGGATTTTTACATCAAAGTGTATTTGGTAAGGTGTAAAAGCAAAAATAGGAAAGTGAAAATGAGAATATTTTTTAAGAAGTAAGAAAATAATGTAATATAAAAAGGGTAATGATTAGGAATAAAAAGAATAAAATTAAAATAGATGATAGCATAGCTGTGTAGAAAAATGTGAAAAAAATGATTAAAATGTGCAGGAAATAATAGAAAAAGTAAAGTAGGTGGCAGTTAAGATGTCAAATCATATCAAAAGATGTGTAGGAAGGAGTGTGAAAGTTATTTTTAAAAAACCAAAAAAAAAAAAAAAAGCTGTTACACGTTAGCAAACGGGCATTGGTATTTGAAACTGCCCAAAAGAGACACCTGTTCCATTACCAAATGGATGCAACAAAAAAAAAAACAAACAAACAAACAAAAACAGATAAACAAAAACAAAACAAAAAAAAACAAAAAACAAGAAACAGAAAAAAAAACAAAACAAAAGACTTAGTTGACTACTTGAAGATTGTAGAGAAGGGTGTCACCTAGCACAACAGTAAAGCTCTTCACCTCAATCCTCGGTGGCATGAATTTGAGTTATAGAAACAGCATAAAAATAAATATAAAAGGAAAAAAAAGGAGACCTCACAGTAGTGGAAGCCTCATGCGCCATGTATGCGCTTTTTGCTTTTATGTAGAGGTTGTAAAAGCATTTCTAATGACACCTCCAAGTGGACTACTGGGGTACTGGCAGGAATATGACACCATCAAATGCAGAAAGAGGGCGTCCAGTAAGTGATTTGGAATAACCCCCCATAAACTATTTTAGTTATCATTTGAATGATATTCAATTAACTAAATTTTGGAGACATGCTGCTTTTGTATTATTGCCAGTTCACGTTGCTTTCAAACCACATGGTGAAGAGTGAAAAATGCTGGTCACTCAACCAGATTTCCACATGTCATAAACAAGAAGCCAAGTGACCCATCTCTGGATCAATAAACAGGTCTTCTCTGCCTAGCCTCTCGATCAGTTCGTTGTGCATTCATTGTTCTTATTGGCCAATATATCATTACAGCAGCTGATTCATCAGTTAGCCTTCGTCTTTATCTTTTTCTTTCAGGTTATGGTTTTGGTTTTTTTTTTTTTTTTTTTTTTTTTTTTCTTTTTTTCTTTTTTTTTTTTAATGCTGCTGCTTAGGAGAGATACTGAATTGTACTGAATGTTTTCTTATGCAAAGTTCATCCCACTGCAAGATTCCCTTGTATATATTCTAAGAAGCTAACACCAGCCACAATACAGACTAGCTTTGTCAATGATGGTGCACACTTTTCTATTTTGGCTCTCAGCATATGCATTGTTGGTAGGCCCATTCTTGAACCTGACTCATGGCTCTTAGTCTTTTAGCCCATGTCAGTCTTGAATGCTAGATAGCATTTGACAAGATACGATTGTCAAGTTCCCCAGGACCCCTAGTAGATGGGATGGTTAAAACTTGGCATAACTGACTTGAGGTTCATTCAGCCTATTAGCACTCAAGCCATTCAGCAACCTTCAAAATGTTGGGCCCACCTGAGAAACTAACTTTCTGTCATTTGTCCCCTATTTTGATGGCAGAGCAGCATGCAGGTCAATCTGGAGAATCAAGCGGTCAAAAGACTCAGCGACGGCCTATCAGAAATGAGCTCTGAAGTATTTTTGTCAACTAGCAGTGCACAAGAAAATGACACAATGGATTTACTAAATTTCAATCAACAAATCCAAGTCAAGTGAATATAGCCACTCCAATAATTATGGAAAAAAGAGACCAGATTCATGAACATTTCATGACTCCAAAATGCTCCAATCTTTTATTAGGGTTCATTTGGTAATGGGAGTAGAGGGGAAGGTGGGGAAGTGGGAAAGAGAATATTTTTGAAAAATGTAAGGGAAATATGATATGATGGAAATAAATAAGGTAGTTGTATAAGAAAACGATTAGGATATAACGATACAAATGGAAAAAGAAGGGTAGTGAAGTATGTAAAGTATCAAATCATTTTTTGAAAAGTGTGTCGGAGAGAGATGGGAAAAATAGTTCCCCACTTATGCTATTAGCCAAATGGAGCCTTAAGTGGTCTGGTTTCATTTCTCGATTACAAAGTTAATTTCAACATTTGCACGCATAGCACATTCTCCAATTGACGATTAGCCGGCCGCTTCATGATCAAAATTTTTATTGGTGTTGATCCTCATCTTTGTTCATGCATTGCTTACGCAAATGAAGTCTCTAAAGTATGTATTTCTCTATCCCCTTATATCAATTTGAGGCTTCTTGGATGGGAACAGCTAGCAAAAGATGTGGACGGCATCAATATGATGATCTGGCACAATGTGAATGGACAAAAAATGGCAACCAAACACAATCGATATGATCCACTATCTTCTAGTGCATACATGCTAAGATGGATCCAATAATTCCAACAATCTTACTCGAGAGCACAATACAAATGTTAAAAGCTGGTTTTGGAAATTGGAATGAAGCTTTTTTTTTTTTTTTTACGAGAGAAGCTTTAAGTGGCATACAATCAAAGGGAAAAAAAAATTTGATGCTATCTAGCATAGAGTAATGATATGGCCCGATGTACTTTATAGACTCCTATACGCTTTTTCAATCTAAGTTGTGAGCAGTTGCATTCAATTGAACAGGGAGTTGCTGAGTGGGGCATCAAATAACAAGGTATTGGTACCAAATAGCATATATGACTGGGCAAATATCAACAGTGGTGCTGTACTCACAAGAAGTCGAGAAGAAAAATCGTTGAAAGTAAATGGTAATTGATATCACCTTCTAGGTGCACCATGGTTCAACATAGCCTAATGAACTTGGAAAGCTTGAAACATATCTATGCCACAGATAAAAATGTTGGTGAGATTGTCTTGGACCATGAATCTCAAAAATGTATACAAAAAGAAAGAAAAATGGCACGGCCAACAACAGTTATTATAAGTCAGGTAAGAAACTTCAAGACATCAGGTGATTTGGACAGTTGAGATAGGGAACAACAAAGGGAGATCAGGAAATGATGTCATCTGGGACATGAAGTTTGGAACTTTGGATAAGTCCAGATGAGCCACCACTGGCACGAGTTCTGTTATGGATTTCCTGGATCTTCCCAGGCAGGATGCATCCCTCTAAAAAGAGGTTTTATGGACGCATGAAAGGTGCAAGTGGTCCCAATGGAAACAAACAAGGGGTAAGTATATTTATTGGCTGGGATGCGCTTTCTTCAGTGGTCTTTCAGAGGAATCTCTTCCCCTTTCCATAGAAGCCAAACAGGTCATATGGATATATTTTAGATTATACTATTCACAGATCTAGTTCCTATATAACTAGGACCTATTATCCATATGCTAGGACTGGAAATTCTTTTATGATATTTTAGAATTTTTTTTTAAAACCATAGCCAATTTAGGGAAGGCAATCATGAATTTGTTTGAGGCACAGCATAGTTTTCATCTCTTTTATCCCTCAGCAAAACAACACCCTCTAGACGAGCTTCTTGAATTGCCATTGCTTCTTCAGACAAGTCTATCGCAACTGTCGATGTATCATTTCATTCGCATAGAGTGGATTTGCTGCAAAACAACACCCTCTAGACGAGCTTTTTGGCCCAATGGGCTTAGCAAATGTGAACTTTGTCATATTAACTTTCAATCATTCTTTATGAGTTCTGTGGGGTCATAGCTGAGACAGAGTTGGCTACAGTGTCGTCATCAAAAATGAAGTCCTTAAAGCAGGATGATAATGCGTTTGAGCATGACTTTCTCAGCTATGAAACCATAATAGTGCATTGAAATTGAAACTACAGTAAACATGCTAGAAAAAGAACCAAAACAGAGATGGAAAGAAAGAAATGAACCTGTAAGTATTGCTTGATCAACACGTAGCTGATTACTTAGCATCTCAATCATCCTCATGTCAGCAGGAACTTTGCACCCAACTATTGCATGCCAAAAAGAAGAAGCACCTCAACAAGAGCACCTAGAACCAACAGAAATTTGAGGGATAAACAAGTCTCAAGATGGCTGCAAACCTCCAACTTCAACAATGTCCCCAGGTACAAGGTCTGTGGCAGGTAGTATTGAAAAGCACCCTGCAAATTATTGTGATTTTTTTAATTTGAATATCACTTCTATAAGGCCACCAGTGAAAAGGACTGTGAGTTAAGATGGAAACATGGTGAATGATTTACTGCTTCAATATTGTGAGAATGATTTGTGATTGACAGGGGGAACCTCAAAGTAAAATATCTACTTGCAAAAGACAAGAAAAAATAAGGTATTTGTCAAACAATACAAAGCATTAAAGAAGCTGATGAAATGAACCATAAGAAACATCCCACCAGAACTATACATCTCTAGTTATCTAGAACAAAAATGAGGAAATATTATTAATGATCCATTCTATATCCAAAAGACAACAACTAGTCTATATCCTACAATGCTTCAAACATTTCCATTAGAAGGTGATTCATTAAATGGAAAACAAAGGACATACCAACATGGGGGATGATATCACTAATAAAGTGAATAATGTTAAAGCGGATAAAGGGTAATGATTAAAAACACAGATAATATTGAGAAAAAGTAGACAGTCGTGCAAAATCACCCATTGGAAAATGAAATTTTTTCTGAAAATTCCTTCCAATCCACATTGTCAATCACGTGTTGACAGAACAAGATAAAACCTCATCTTGCAGAACACAATGAAAACATCTTCTCTACTTGGATCAACACCTAGATTAAAATGCCATACATCACAAAACTTCGTTGACAAGCATTCCAAAAACTGCACTTTCTATGTGTACAGCAGCTGAACCACCCTACCATCCAAGGTTATTCAAGACCCATGGCTTAGAAAATTATGACACTGACTATCAGAGATAGGTATTTGAAGTGCAGCTCAAGAAAATTGTTGCAGTTAGTTTAACTGTTGCACATCTCCCCTACCACCCAACACTGGGAAATATCATAGAAGACTAATTAACAATATAACAATCATTCCAGTAACAGTCACATCAATTTATTAGGCAACTGACGCACCATTTCGAAGCACAGTTGCAACATCGGCTTGGTATGCTCGCAACTCCTGCAATATTTACATTATTTGCAAGAGTTAGAAAGGAGACAGTGAGCAGAGAAACAGACAAATGGGATGTAAAAAAAACGAAACACATGATTCAGGAAAGTTCTGTATCTCATATTCTCTTACTTTCTTACAAGAAGGGCCATTAGCTTAGGTAGTTCACTAATAGAAGTTCAGCACTGAAAGCATACCTTTAGGACCTTCTTTTCATACCACAAACATTGGATCATGTTAATTAATTACCATAGGTCACTTACATTCACATAGAAATTGTTTCAGGAATGGTTGGAATTGAATATAAACATCAATGTAGGATCAGCCAAATGTGAATTTAAAATCCTCTCCTATTTTCTAGATTCAATCATGCAACTGAGATTGTAGCAAAGATTAAGTCCATAAAATAACAGTCTAACACAATAAAAAGGGGAAAATGGGGAATTATTTAACAAGCAATACCTAACTATAGGTCTATGCCAGAATGGTCTCTAGGACATGATTTTTTATAGTAATAGAATGCATTTAGCCAAAATTAAAAAAATTTCAGATAGATGAGTCCTGTACAAGGATAACTCTAGAAAAATCTACATTGCTGAAATGTAGTAGTAGTAGTAGTAGTAAGATAAGGAGAAGCTGGTTTGAAATTTTGTTTCTGTGAACTGGACATCAGGAACTGCACTACTTGAAATCTTGTTCAGTTCAAGTTAGATGAAGGATCCAAAACAGTAACAAAACAACCAAAAACAATGTGATCTGTAGCATTGAGAAAAGATTTCTCACCAAGCTCATGATAACTAGCTGCATCCAGGACAAATTGGCATTAAAAGTGACAGAGGGAAGGAGAAAAGCACATTAAGTGCACAATGAAAGACAAAGTTTTAACAGAGAAATATAAAAGCAAGTGCAGATTTTAAAAAATCATGTATTGGAAGTATAAATGAAAACCGCTTTAGACTGTACAAATGAAACTCGTTTTAGTCCATGTTTGGTAATGAAGAAAGGTGGAAAAATTTTCCCCCACCTTTGAATGTGATTTGACATTTTAACAACCTAATAATCTTACTTTTCCTTATTATTGCGTATATTTTCAAATATTGTTTTTGTTTTCATACAAAAAATCTGTATATTTTATTTTTATTCACTTTATTTCTAATCATTACACTCTGTCAGATTAAATCAGTACATCTCTTTCTTTGATTTTCAAGGAAAAAGAAGTTAAGAAGAAGAAGAAGACAAGGAAGAGGAAACACCTGAAGAGCTTTCTCAGCATTTGTTTCTGTAATTACGCCAACGGCTGCATTAGCTGCCAATATCATGAGAATGACCTGTACGTATATAAAAAATGAAGCATATGACAAAGAGATAGTTCACAGAGTGAAAGAAGAAGCCTTAAAAAATCATTAGAAGGCTAAAATAAACAAGAATAAGCATACTAGAGGCTAGATTCCAATCAAACCATGAAAACGATGACAACAGAAGCCAGTAAAATGTCTTCCTGACAGACTATCGATAGGTTCTTTCACCATTTGGAAAGGGGAAAGATTTACATGATGAACTGAAATCAAACACGAGAGAGAGAGAGAGACCATTTCCCCAGCATTCATCACTAAAAGTTGCAAATTGTTTATAAAACCACTGAATACAAGCTATAGACAAGTAAATATGGGGTTTTTAAGTGCCATAAATAAGGAAGTACGACTAGCAGGATGTTTATGAGTAATCTTACAGATGGTTCCAGGAATGCGGAGAGACCTGTCTCTCCATCAATAAGAGCTAAAATGAATGAAACAACAGCAGCCACAATCAAAATCTTGACAAGCAAATCATCAAATTGCCTCAGAATTAGTTTCCAGATGGGAGTGCCTGCAGAAAGATAGAAGGATTGTAAGGTTAGCATAATTAGTAAGCAGATGATATATAGTACAGAGGTCAGGAGGGAAAAAAAAAAAAAAGGATTTTCAGGTTAAAACATATGGTTCAGGTTTAAACCAGGGCATACAACAAATACATGATACATTAGACACGTGCAATACATAAAAGATGGCACGACATAGCATGCCAAAGATGATCTAGCAACTGTAGTGTATAGGGTAGGTTTGAGAAAAGCACCTCACCCATCGTTCAAGCTGCTCTACAAGAGACGCAAATGAACTGTATATCTTCCCAATGCCCCTTTGTGCCAATTTACGGCAAAAAAGGAAATGGCTCACATAAATATAATCTATCAGTAAGGTATGAGGGAAAAAACCCCATTGCTTCAGATGCTCTGGAAGAGATGTGCATGCAAATTAACTTTATATCCATTTGTGCAATTTTATAAAATTTGTAGGCAAAAGGAAATGAAAACTCCAACAGAGCTACACCACAATGCAAAATACTTGCTGTGAGAAGGCAGAGAATGAAATGGTGCAGAAGACAGTTTCTAAATTCGAGTTGGACCAAAAACCCAATGGTTCACTTCAGTTTTAACATTTGAATATAACCAATTCAAACAAAATTGAGAGACGATTCGTAGTGTTCTTAGATCATTTCATCCAGCTCACGGATCAAACAGACGTTGTGGCTTTATGTCAGCCAGGAGGAAACAGTATGCATTTGTGAAAAAAACAAACACTTCTCGGGAACTAGTAAAACCATCTACTGATTTACTTACTTTCCTCTTGAGGCAGAACTGCGCACCGTAAGAAACACGTGCAAGCAGGCAACGTGGACAACAAAGGGAAAAAGAAAAAAAAAAAAGGTAGTTAGGGTTTGCAATTGCGACATGATTGATGACTAAATTGACTTCAAATCATGCTGAAACATTCTTATCCTTCGGCAAATCTAAATAGATGGAATCTAACTCCAAGGAATTTGAATGAAAATCCACACCATTCCGACCGTAGACTTTCGCACTCTCAGCCACCTGCAAAAGTATCCCAAAAAAGTGATAATTTGCGGTTGAAACTCCAGCTAAAATCATCAAGAACTCAATGTCTTCAGCTTTCAAATCCCAGATTGATGTGCATGAAAGAGAGGAACCTGAAAATCCGTAAGTCCTTTGGTGGGGTCTACTCCAAAGGCTTCCAAAACCTGACCAAACCAACAAAAAACCAAACACCATGAGACCCCGAACGAGGAGAGTTCAGCTGTGCACTGCATCGCTATCGGAAGTTGCCGTCGGCGTCAATGCAACAGTGCAGCACGAGGACTGCTGAGCCGAAATTTGCCGGAGTCACGGAAATCTCAATTGAGGGTTGAAAGAGAGAAGGGGACAGACTACCTCAGACACGGATCTGGCGAAGGCGTCATCCATGAGCTGCGAGCCCGCGATGCTGTTGCCGCTCCAGCTTCTCGATTCAAGATTTTGAGAGTGAGTCAGATCTGAATCTCGTCAGGTTTCATTAGCTCCTACGGTGGCGACACTACGCCAACAGCCGAGACTTCGGCAGTACTTTTGTGTTTTAAGCCCATCCAACTAGATCCATGCTCCTGGTGAATGCTACAGTCAATTTGAGTTCGAAAGCGCTCAGGTTATGCTTGGCAACTGGCGCCAGCGTCGCGCCAACGGCCAATGCAATTTCTTTTCTTTTTTTTTTCGTCGGATCTTGTTGTGGCCCGCCGCCTGTAATCGATTTACTAATTAGTAATCACTAGAGCGGTTCAAATATATAATTTTTTTAAATGCGCGGGGCTTAACTAAAATTTTCATCTTATAAAATTTCATATTTTTATTTACTTAATATTTTATTTTGATTTAATTTAAAATTTTAAAAATTAACGAACACGGTTCGAAAAAAGTATCAAAATCCATTATACGAAATATTTATGTGGGACCGTTTATGTGTAAAAAAAAGTTTAATATATATATTTTTGGGCTACCGAAGATAGCAACTGTTGTTTTTCTATGAGCGTGAGGGTGCACGAAAATGCAATTTCTTTGTTTTTTTGTAAATTCAAGAAACAGGTGTAAATATAAAATCTGTTATGAAGACTTATATACGGAGGGCCCATAGCATGCAGGGATGAAACAAGGGCTTGTGAAACTCGTCCATGAGTGTGCATGTACATGAAAGTGTAATTTTTTATTTTTTAAATTTTAAAAAAATGTGAAAATATAAATACTGTATGAAAACTTACATAGGTAGGGTCCATATATCTGTGGCAAAAAACAATATATATATATATATATCTAGACGTACGTCTGGTTATTTTTAGACAACCACACAGCATGTGAATTTTTTTTCCAGGCACGCTGGAATAAAACTCTAGCTTGTGAAACTTGGCTCCATCTAAGCCTTAACTTTATTTATATAACTTAAATCTTAACTATGTTTATAAAATTTAAAATTAAATCTTGTTTGAGTTTTAAATTACATGTATTTTTAGCGTTCAAAGAAACTTGTTCATTTAAAACTTTTCACTTCCTATGATTAATATATTTTTAATCATTTTACTCATGTTATTATAAATATGTGATGATAATAAGTTACATAAGCAAAAATAATAATATACAATTTAAATGCTTTTAAAAATATATATTTCTAGACTAAATTTTAAATTTTTAAATAAAATAAAGTAATAAGATTAATAAATTTATAAGTAAATAAAATAACTGTATAAATAAATTTAAAAGTAAATAAAATAACTGTATAAATAAATTTAAAAGTAAATAAAATAACTGTATAGATAGATATAAATAAAAATAATATAATTCATCTATAATATGATTAATACATAACAAAAATACAAAAACATGAAGAAATATTAGGTGTGTTTGAGAGGTGATAAAATTTTTGAGACTGAAGAAAATAATATGATATGATAGAGGTAGTGATGAGAATTAAATAAAATAAAGTTAAAATAGATAAGTTAAACGTATGTGTAGTTGTGTAAAATTGATTAAAAAAATGATAAGTGTATGACAATAAATGAATAAATAATTAAAAAATATTATAGTTGTATATGAATAAGTAAAAAATAATAATAAAATAAGGTAGTTAAGAATACTAAAAAGATTTAGATTAAAAAATTTGAAATTGAAAAAGCTCCAGTAGAAAACAAACACCCCCTTGTTTAAAAATTATGTATAAAATATGTTAAACAAAAAATAGAAAACAGGGCTCGGTTTTCTTTAGTTTGGTTTTGCTTTGAGCCTCGCCTTATTTATTAACGAGGTTTCAGTTATACAGCTCGGATTGGAAAATAAAAATATATAAAAAAAAAACTGAAAACCAAACTCTAAAAATTGTCGGCTTTTGTGGTAAGTTCAGTTTAGCTCTGCATACTTTTAAGGACTCCGATACAATGCACTTAGGTGTTTTAATCTATTTTTTATTTGTTAAAATTTTTTATACAATTGTTAATCCAAGTGTATTTAACATCTGTATGAATTTTTACTATTTTAAAAGTATTTTAAATTTTTATTTTTATTTTTGAAAATCAATAGCATTTTAGTAATTTTAAATTACCTAAAATGCCACTGATTTTCAAAAATTAAAAAAAATATCTAAAATACTAAAAAAATGATAAAAATTGACACATGTTAAACACATTTAAATTAACAAATTTATATAAAAAGTAAATAATTTTTTAAAAAAATAGCTTAAATACACTCGAGTGCACTTAGCCTTAGTGAACCCAAGTGCATTATATCCGGATCTTACTTTTACCCCTTACATGCAAAAGTGGCTTGCCTCACGGCCCTCGCCTACCTTGAGGCCAGCTATGAAATTTTAAGCAACTGTGTCAACGTGGAAATCTCCACTCAATGAAATGCCGCTGCTGAAACTAGAAGCAAATTACAATAGTGCCGGTACAACTTCCTTTGTAAAATGTTGTGAAATGATGATGAAATGAGATCATCAGTTTCAAAAAAGTACTTTTATTTTTTTCAAAAATATGTACATAGCTTTTAAATTTTAATGAGAAATTATTCTATTTATCCGGGCAGAGCAAATGTTCATTTAGCTCATATAAAAAAAACTCATTTATAAAAACTTGTTTTTGCTTTTTTCTTCATGTGCTTGTTTATCTAAGTACATTTAACATGTAAACTAAGTTTTATCATTGTTAAATACGTGTATATATTTTTTAAAAAATTGTAAAGATAAAAATATTTTAAATACATATGCACAAGTAAATCTTTAAAAATCTCAAAAAAAAATATAAATATATCTAAAAATGGTAAAATTTAATTTATATGTTAAATACATTTAGATAAACAAGTTTATGAAGAAAAAATAATTGTATATGAATAATAAGATCGCTCCTCATATTTAATACCTTCTTCTACAAATCATACACATTTTTTTATTCCAACACATAATAATATTTTTTTATATGAATAAAGAAACTTTGTAACATGTGCACTGTTCCAATCCAAAATTACACATGGTCGCACACCAGGCACCATTATTTTCGTGAACAATGTTTTTGATTATTTTAGGAGTATTTGGCAATGAGTATAAAATGTTATCTTAAAACTTTTCGATCTAAAACTTTTTGTTCTCTCTGACTATTATATTTTTAAATCATTTTTTCACATTTTCTTATATAATTATTCTACTTTTCAATTATTTCTACATAATTACCTGTACAACTAACCTATCTATTTTAATTTTTTTCTCTTTACTCCTCATTATTACCGATTAATTTTTTTCCACTGAAACTTTTCACCCACAAATTTTGCCATGAACACACCATTTGTGTATTTTGTTCCGGAGCCTAGGCTCCTCGCTGTTTGTTTACTTGTGTGGTAACGGGCCAGGGCTTCCCTGGAAGACATTCCCATCTTCCAATTCTACTCGCGCAGATCTCCGCATTTCTACCGGTTAGCTAATAGATAACCAGTGCATGCGTGTGGCTGGCTAGATTTTCAGCTTTGCATTACCCATTGGCCATTGCTGAGCCCAGAGGGAAGGAACGTCTGCATTTGTCCAGTGAATGGCACCTGCTGCAGCGATCTCATCCGCTCATGCGCTGTGCACCGGCCGAAGCAGAAGAGCCGACGGCTCGGCTAGCTCGGTTCTGATGCGAGATGCAGGGAGGAGAAGCTTCCTCTCCGTACTCTTAATCGGGTCGACGGCTGCAGTTCCTGAACCTCAGTCGAGGAAGGCCCTTCTTGATAGTAAGTTTCCGAATCTCCATGGTCGAGATCATCCATCAATGGATGGCTTGAAAATTCCAATTTCCAAACATCACACTTTGTTCCTTTCTTTGTGGATATCCCACGCTATCCCGTGTTTATTTGTTTGAAATTATCAGAATATCTGAAGAAATCGGAGGAGAACAAGGCCAAATATGACAAGGAGGTAAGCACTGGGCCTCATTTTCTCTGGGTTGTCCGTTGTCTGCACGGTAGCGACAAAATAATCGCATTATTTATCGCATATAATAAAACTCTTATTTATTTTTTATTAATACTCAGTGCTAACATCATCATCTGCTCTCCCAATTAGCAGCATCCTTTCCCAGTCATACCTACTTTATGCCTTTTTAATCCATTTTGCCCGTCCGTTTTACGTCTGTTACGCCAAATGAAACACTAATCCTGCTGATAATGTGATTGTGTCGAGTTATTTGGGGAAATTTTTGTGGGTGTCCCTGAGTTAAACACCGTTCTCCTTTGCTTTTTCTAAGTTTGTTAAATCTTTCGCGGTTACCTTTGAATTGAAATCGATATTAAATGATGTGGATGATTTTAAAACTCACGATATTGATCGACGGTAAAAACATTCAGAACATTTCATTGACTCAAACTTTTTCGAAAATTTTGAGTTTTTCAATTTTCGCAACAGAAAGTGAAATAGTTTTTTTTTCCGTATATTTATTTTCGGCATATAATGGAACAGAGGCTAGAAGACTACTACAAGCGCAACTATGCGGACTATTTCCGGCTCATTGAAGGCGCTTCGAAGGCAACCAAAGAGGGAGGGCTGTCTGAAGCAGAGAAGAAGATCCTTAAGTGGCTAGAAGCCAACAAATAGTTATTGAGATACAAGCGGCTATCTTGACTTGTATAAAAAAGCATTTGTTATAGCACAAAATCAACTCACCAATGGCTGTAATAAACAAGAAAGAGAGATGCGTCAAGCATCCAGCGTCTGACTTTCGAAAACTAGCAAAATTTTTGCAATGTGCTGCCATGACAACTAGAGTGCTGTATTGCCAATCCTTATTTGATTTTTTTTAAAGCTTTGTATTTCACATTCGAATTGTCAATCTCTGTCATGCTAATTGCTAAATCCGCTGACAAAGTTAATTTTGCTATAAGGGGCCGTTTGGCAACCATTAAAACACAGTTTTCCACGAAAAAATTTTTTCTTTTTCACTTTCTGCACATTTTTTATATAACTATTTTACTATCCAATTTATTAACATATTTTTCATATAACTATCATGTCTATTTTAAATTATTTATTTTACTTCTAATTACTACCCCTATTACATGGCAGACGTGTTTGATAAGTTGGAGAAAATAATTTTTTCCAAACAAAACATGTTTTTCTGCATAACTGTCTTATTTTTCAATCATTTTAACACATTCTCTTATATAACTATTTTATTTTTAATTATTTCAACATGTTTTCCTACAAAATCGCCTTACTATTCAATTATTTTTACATATTTTCTTACAATTATCCTCTACTTTTAATCATTACCCATGCCTTTTAAATTATTTCTGCAACAATTTTTAAATTTTTTCCTCAACTTACTAAACACACCCCACACCCTTATTCAATTTTAAAACTTTTCCGCAAAAAATGTCACTACTTTATCCTACTTTCTAAACATTCTGCAAAGGAAAACAATGAAAACATTTTTAAAATATATGATAGCAATGTGATATGATCGCATTAATGATAAAAATAAAAAGAATAAAAATTAAAAATATATATAATTGTATACGAATTATAAAAAAAATAATTAACTTATAAAAATAATTATTACAAGGGAATGCAATGTTATGTCATATTAAAAGAGGTTTAGAAAGTGAGAATGTCAATATTTTATATAATAAGTTTATGGTTCCAAATTAAATTGGGGCACCAGTGTCCACTGTACAAAAAAATAAATAAAACTAGTGTGTACAAGTATGTGCGCATATAAGGAGTTTGGAGGTGTTTATTTTCCTCAAAAAAAATTCAACCAAATAGTCTTTACTACCTATAATTATTTTTTCATTTTTTCTACACAACTATCATACTTTTAATCATTTATGTATAACTATTCATATATCTAACTTATATATTTTAACTTTATTTTCTTTCTTTACTCGTCATTATTAACTTCATCATATTACATATTTTTCTCATATTTTAAAATTTTTTATATTAAAATTTTACAACAAAAGTTTTATCACATATCAAACACACCCTTAGTTTAGCATTTCAAATTAAAATAAAGCATTAACATTCATTAACAAAAAGAAGTGAGAGAAAAACTTCCTCCTCTCCCTCCGTCAATTATAATAAAAAACATTCATGTTCAAGTCCACACTTTTTAACATTTTATCATATAAGAGAATATCTATTTTAAATTTATTTCATTTACTTTTAATAATCTTTTTTCATTTTCCTCCCTTTTCCCAAGCCCACTATGAATTATGATATTTCAAGCGAACTTTTAATAACAATCACTATAAAAAAATTTCAACAAAAGGTATGTTAAACTACATATAAAATTTTTAAAATTAAAAATTTTCATTTTCTATAATGATCATATTTTTAATTATTTATTCACGTATTTATATATAACTTCTTTTTTATTATTTATACACAATTATTTATACAACTAAACTATATTTTAAGCTTATTATTTTTACTTTCGTCACTATCATATCATATTATATCATTTTCTTACATTTTAAAAATTTTTACACAAAAAATTGTTCATATAAAAGTTTGAGCGCTTTACAAACGTGCTTTAAATTTAAAGTTAATATTTATATGGTGTGTTTTGAAAGTGATAAAACTTTTTGATAAAATTTTTTTTGTGAAAATATTATTAAATTAATAGAAAGATATAATATAATAGGAATAATGATAATGTATAAATAGAATAAAGTTAAAATAGATATATTAGTTATATAAGTAGTTGTGTGAAAATAATTAAAAAGTACAGTACTTTATAGACAAAAAATATTAATAAATAATTAAAAATAAAATAATTATAAATAGTGAATTTTTTTTTATTAAAAAGTTTTCACCGAAAAGTTTTATACCTGGGTGCATTGATGCTCGATATTCTCAAGTGTATTTCACTCATTTTTAATTTTTTTTTAAACTTTTTTCATAAAACTGATAATATAAGTATATTTAATATGTGTATTAATTTTTATAATTTTTATGGATTTTTAAAATTAAAATTTTTAAAACTTTTTTTATGAAACTGATAATATAGTGTATTTAGGGTGTGTTTTGTAATGAATAAAACTTTTGATGAAAAATTTTAGAGAGTAAAAGTTGTCAAATGATGTGATATGATAGGGGGAATAACGAGTAGTAAAGAGGATAAAGTTAAAATAGACAGGTTAGTTGTGTGGATGATTGCGTAGAAATGATTGAAAAGTAGGGTGGTTGTATAGGAAAATGTGAAAAAATAATTAAAAAATATGATAATTATGAAAAGTGAAAAGTTTTAGATTGATTTGATATTTTTTTGTTAATTGCCAAACACATCCTTAATATGCGTATCAATTTTTATAATTTTTGTAGATTTTTAAAATTAAAATTACAAAAATGCTACTGATTTTTAAAAATAAAAAATTTAAAATTTTTTAAAAGTAGTAAAAATTATATACATGTTAAATATACTTAGATTAACAGTTGTGTAAACAAATTTTAAAAATATTAAAAAGTAAGTTTATCCACTGGGATGCATGCAACTGTGCTCCCCTCCTCAAGCCAACCACCACGCCAAACAATAAAAGAAAATCCACGCAACGGTTGACAAGGGGGCAACTCGTGTTCTGTCGGTCTAACGTAAAACCCTAAACCCCGTGCCTGCCCTTGTTCCATCTCCTTTCTATTTCTTTCCTTCCCTCTCTCGCACCTCAATTCCAGTTGTCAATGGCGGAATTGAGGCTTTCGGAGAGCCGGGACCTCACTCGGATCGAGCGCATTGGCGCTCACTCTCACATCCGAGGCCTCGGCCTCGATTCCTCCCTCAATCCCCGCTCCGTCTCCGAGGGCATGGTCGGCCAGACCTCCGCCCGCAAGGCTGCTGGTCTCATCCTTCACATGATCCAGCAAGGAAAAATCGCCGGCCGAGCAATCCTCATCGCCGGCCAGCCCGGTACCGGCAAGACCGCCATCGCCACTGGCCTCGCGAAGTCCCTCGGCTCCGACACGCCCTTCGCCTCCATTTCCGGCTCCGAGCTCTTCTCCCTCGAGATGTCGAAGACCGAGGCTCTCACCCAAGCCTTCCGCCGGGCCATTGGCGTTCGCATCAAGGAGGAGACGGAGGTCATCGAGGGTGAGGTAGTCGAAGTTCAGATCGACCGCCCTGCGGTCGCCGGCGCTGCTTCCAAGACCGGGAAGCTCACGCTCAAGACGACGGAGATGGAGACAGTTTACGACCTTGGGGCCAAGATGATCGAGGCGCTGGGGAAGGAGAAGGTCCAGAGCGGCGACATCATCGTAATTGACAAGGCTTCTGGGAAGATCACGAAGCTGGGGAGATCTTTCACGAGGTCGCGCGATTATGATGCTATGGGTCCGCAGACGAAGTTTGTGCAGTGTCCGGACGGGGAGTTGCAAAAGAGGAAGGAGGTTTTGCACTGTGTTACACTCCATGAGATTGACGTTATCAACAGCAGGTAATAAACATTCTCCGGATTTATGCACTTAAAGAAAATTTCCACTTGAAGAAGTGTGGGTGGATTCTAACTAAGAATTAGGTTTATGCATTTTCTGTTTGAATTGTTTTCATACATTGTGGGAAAGGATAAGATTTCTCTTTCCATATCTGCAATATTTCTGAATTTCCAACGGTTTGACATTTTTTATTGCTAAGAATAGTAGAAATATCATGATTGAAATAAATGTCGTTGCCTTTTTTAGCAAATCGTGACTAGAATTACTCATAGTTGGGTTAAAGTGCATATTTGGGTTGCCCAGAGCCTCACCCCAGCCTAACATTGTTTTTGAATGCGGTCTAACAAGTTTCATATAGAAAGATTAAATTTAATTTTCACCATTGACTTTCTAAAGCTCAATTCTGTCTTAAGCACATTCAAGCTGGGTTGGTTGTCAGGTTGAAGCTTACCCAAGATGCACATCTACATAAAATAGGGCATGATAGTTAGGATGGTTTCTTACTTTTTAGAAGAGACTCATTTTGACTATATCATTGTTGTGTGAATGCCATCTTTGTATCATCATATGAGGTGACTCTGTTTACGTTGTTGCAATATTGTGCGCGGTTATACTTGCTGTGCATCGTAAAGGGCTAAAGGGCCCCAAACTGTTTGAGATACAGGCCTCGAGTGATAAAGCCCAGCTTTGTGTTAATAACCTGTGGATTCTGTTCCAGGCAAGCAACAGAAGAGTACAAAATCTCTAAACATTAACTGCTTTCATTTTTCTTAAACGAGCATTCATGTTAGCATTTTATCTTGATTTTTATTCTTTCTTTGAAAAGTCTTGCCAGTAGTTGGTTTATTATGTCTTTGATTTGACACAGTTATGTTCTTTTTTTGTTCTTGGCCCTTATACATGTCTTGTCTGACTGTATGCTAGGATACTTTAATTTCTCAGAAATTAACACCATTTCATTAATTATTGTAGTCTTTCTTGCATGTCCATGCACAGTTTTTTCTTATGATACTTAGGCATAAGGATTTTGTTCAAACCCTTGTGCAATTCCTTCATGCAATTAACTGGCACAGTGTCAGCCATGGCGAACAAGTTTTCCTGAATTTCATGCGTGCATTGCCATGGACATGTTACATCCTGGGGGCCATTTTCTTAGAAGAAGTCTGCTGTGCTAAACATTACCAATTGATCATATAGAAAACCCGTTGTTATTTTTACCGGCACAACATTAACCTCGAACAAGATTATCCTTTTTAGTCTTTCTTTGTTTAATTCTCACTTTTTTAATAAGATACTATAAGAGCAAGGTTTTTTGCTAAATGAATGGAGAAAAGTACTATAGTTATCAATGTGTAAAAATAAGGGAGATATTTAAAATTTTGCATTATCTTGAGATAAAACTAATAAGTCATACAATGAAATTATGATAAAAAGTAGTTGAACAAAGACTAAGATGAGAAACAAATGTCTCTGAAAATCAATTTGATTTTATGTCAGGAAGATCAACCATTAAAGTCATCTTCTTTCTTACATAACTATTTGAGAAGTGTAGAGAGAAGAAAAACCTACATATGATTTTTATTGATTTAGAAAAAGCATCTAACAGGGTTATAAGAAAATTAACAAAAAAGGTCCTAGAAAAGAAAAGAATTATCAATGGATATATTAATGTTATTAAAAACATCTATGAGAGGACTATAATAATGAGAGAACTATAATAATGTGAGGACCATGAGTAGGGGTGCAACTTAACCCGGCCCCGCCGAACCCGAAAAAATACAGTGTTGAAACTCTTAACTTTTCAACCCGAACCCGATTTTTGGGCCCGAGCCCGAACCCGAATTCAAATAGGGCTCGGTTTCGGGTTCCGGCAAGCCCGAACCCTGTAAACCCGAACCCGAATTGCATTTATATAAAGGGTCTGTTTGGCAATTTAGAAAAGTTGTCAAGTTAAAACTTTTCAATCTAAAACTTGTCACTTTTCATAATTATTATTTTTTAAATTATTTTTTACACATTTTTCTATACAACAACCCTACTTTTCAATCATTTCTACACAACTACCAATACAACTAACCTATTTATTTTAAATTTATTCTCTTTACTCCTCATCATTACCCCTACAACATCACATCATTTTCTACTAATTTGACAAGTTTTAAAAAACTTTTCATCAAAAGTTTTACAACTTCCCAAACACACCCAAAATATATAATTTATATTATAATGATAACATATTACTCATGGATGGATGATGGACAACAGGAGTACGGGATGGCAGGCATGGACAACTCATCGCCGAGACAATCTAACATCTTAAGTGATTTCAACAAAATACTTATTCCCAATTTATATTACGATATAGGTCCAACAGTTTTTTTTAAAAAAATTACTCTTCACGCCTTTTCTACTGAAGCCTTTTGACCAACGAAATCCTGTGATACTAAATATTAAATTTTTTTGAGATCTTTTTTTCCAACAGGAAAATTTATGAGAACTTTAAAATTATAGTTGTAAAATAAGCTTAAAACAATAGAGGAATAAAAAAATACAATTAATGATTAATAATACAATTTTATTGACAACGTTTACACATAATCCATATTCTACTTGATACAAAGAGAATGCTCAAAACAAGTTTCTTTCTTTCTACTCTTAAGCGGTATTTGAATTTTTCTTAATTTCATACAATAAATTGTTTTTAAAACTTTTTTATATAATAGATTTGTGATAAAAAATTATATATAAGATGAGTAACAAAGACATATTAATAGAAGATGTCAACCCGAAACTCAACCCGAGCCCGAATTTCAAAAATAGGGTTAGGGTTGAGGTTTACAAATAGGGTTAGGGTTAGGGTTGAAGTTTTACAAATAGGGTTAGGGTTAGGGTTGAGGTGAACCCGAGTTTCATGAGCCCGAGTTGCACCCCTAACCATGAGCAGAAGTGAGTTCCTTATCGCAGTAGATTTGCTCAAAGCTTGACCTCAATTCTTTACTTTTTTATTGTAGCTATAGATGAAGTTACTAGATACTTACAGGAAGAAACTTCTTAGTGCATGATATTTGCAGATGGTATAGTCTTAATAGACGAAACAAGAGGTGTGGACTTGAAATTAAGCCAAGGGGAAATGCTCTAGAATCTAATGGTTTTAGAATTAGTTAGACAAAAATGGAAAACATGAAATGTGATTTTAATAACAGCAGAGAAATCAATTAAGGGTGCGTTTGGTATTCAATAAAAAAAAACTTTTTTATCTAGAAGTTTTTTCCTTCCATAACTATTTTCCAATCATTCATTTATATATTTTTATGCAACTATCATACTTTTCAATTATTTTTTTACAACTTTTTTTACAACTACCCTATCTATTTTAACATTATCCTTTTATTTCTCATCATTACCTTTATAATATCACACAATTTTCTCTCATTTCAAAAACTTCTCCATCAAAATTTCTTCTTCTTCAGAAGTTTTATAAAAAAGAAATGATCCTGTTAGTCTGGGCTAAGCATATACGTCGCTTAGTCCACCTAAAAAAACTCATTTACAATATATATAAATGTATATATATATTTTTCATACACTTGTTTTTTTAAAGTATATTTAACATATAAATCAAGTTTTACCATTTTTGGATGTGTATTTTTTTTGAAATTTTTAAACATCTATGTGTATATATGTATTTAAGATACTCATATCTTTAAAAATCTCAAAAAAAAAAAAAATACACATCCAAAAATGGTAAAACTTGGTTTATATGTTAATTACACTTACATAAACAAGTGTATGAAGAAAAAAACAAAAAAAAAGTGTTGTAATGGGTTTTTTGAGGTGGGCTAAGCGAAACATTTGCTTAGTCCGGGTTAATAAGATCATTTCTCTTTATCAAATGCTAAACACACCCTAAGATTTCAGACCAACTAGTACCAAAAACTGCTTTCTGTATAGGATTAGTATTTCAAGAAAATGGAGAAATTGAGAAAGTCATTATAAATAGAATCTAAGTAGGGTGGAAAAAACAATAGAGCGATGAGTGATGACATGACAAGATCCATGCAGCTAACCCACTCAACTTATGATGATGATGGTTTTTTATTCCCTTGTCCTAAGGGACTATTTAGGTGAAAAAAACTGGAAGAAAATGGCTTTTAATCCTGTTTCTTCTTCACATGCATTATGTGTGACAATCTGATAGGGGGTTCTACTATTATGAGGAAAGCCTCCTCCCAAATGTCGTGCTGGTATTCTGAAAGTTGCTGTCAGCTTGTACATTTTGTAGTTCTCTGGTTGTGATCCCATTCATACAAGTGGTTAAGTTGACATTTGTGTTGGTTGAGGACTGTGGTCGTTTATTTGAAGAAACATACATCCTGCACTGGTAAGGGAAGCCGCTTGGCATGGATACCCTATTTATGTGATGGGTTTTGACCATCGAATAGGTATCGCCAGAAAATCTTTCATTCCACACATTTAAAAGGATGGTTATCATAGCCAAAATCCAAAAATGATGTAATTGGCTATCCTTTTGTTGTCACACCATTTTGACCTCTGTATGTACTTGCAACTCTAATCCAGCTGTACTATTATTTACACATTCACATGCATGTATGCCAGCATTCTTCATATGTTCTGTTTGTGATGAAATTCAGGAAGCTTTCACTGTAAATTCTCTTTACGTTTGAGTTTCCTTAGTTCTATTTATTATTTTTTGCCATTTTGAGTTTTGCTCATACTATGTTGGCAAACATTTTTTCCATCTCCCTCAGATTCTGAATTTCCATTTGGTGCCAACCTTTAGGACCCAAGGATTTCTTGCACTCTTCACTGGAGACACTGGTGAAATTCGTGCTGAGGTGAGGGAGCAGATTGACACAAAGGTTGCAGAATGGAGGGAAGAAGGGAAGGCTGAGATAGTTCCTGGTGTACTATTTATTGATGAAGTGCACATGCTTGACATAGAGTGTTTCTCATTCTTAAACCGTGCATTAGAAAATGACATGGCTCCAATCTTAGTGGTTGCCACGAACAGAGGGATAACAACAATTCGTGGCACAAACTATAAATCGCCGCATGGAATTCCCATTGATTTCCTTGACCGTCTCCTCATTATCACAACTCAACCGTATGCTGAAGATGAGATCCGCAAGATCCTTGACATCAGGTGCCAAGAGGAAGAGGTGGAAATTTCAGAGGATGCAAAAGGTCTGCTTACCAAGATCGGAGTGGAGACTTCTCTGAGGTATGCAATTCATCTGATTACAGCAGCAGCACTGGCTTGCCAGAAGCGGAAAGGCAAGGTGGTTGAGATGCAGGACATTGGTAAGGTGTATCAGCTCTTCCTTGACGTGAAGAGGTCAACACAGTACCTGGTGGAATATCAGAATCAGTATATGTTCAGTGAAGTGCCAAGAGATGGGGAAGATGATGATGCAATGCATTCATGACATGGGTATTCCAAAGTGGATTCTAGCCCTTTTGGGATGAGGTTTTTGCCCCAGGAAAGATGTGGGTATATGCTTACTTTATCTTATCTCTGTACAATCAATGGACCAATGGCGGATTGGGATTTTAGGGAACTTGAAAAACTTCATGTGAGGCAACACTTGTACATGAGGTCTCTTCAGATTTTCTAGGTTTGATTGCGGATCAACTTTCTTTCCAGGAATGTTGTTGCAGGGGGGTGGGGAGAAAAACCATGAACCTGATCAACCTAACCTTAATTCAAGTCAATGTCTGATTATAGTTTTGGCTTGCTAGTTTGATTTATACACTGACTTTGGCATGGCAGCAACCTGTTGGATGTTCTTGGACATTTTTTATTTAGATCTTGATGAACAACTTGAATTGTGGAGTTGCCTTGCAGTCCGTATATGTTGAGGGAGGTTTGAAACGTGAAATCTGTCGTCCCTTTGGTCCCTAATTGTATGACAACTACTCAGCTTTATCTTGTTTTTCAGAACTCAAAAAGGTTTTTCAGAACTCAAAAAGGTTTTTCTTGAAGAACCCATGTTCCAGACTGAATTTGCTTACGATCATATGGTACCCGTTTTTTCATTAGGAACGTCATTTTGATGGTGCTTTTGGCAGTGTTAGGGTAAATTATGATCCCTTTTAAGATCATGCTGTAAAATTCATGGGATATTGGGCCTACGACTTATCGAAGCTCTCTCTTGCTCGAAAACATGCGTGTGGTTCTGCTCATGGGCAATGGCTCGAATTCACACGATTAGGAGAGCTGGACGTTCTTATTTAGTTGGCACTTTCTCTGCAATATAAGAACATGATAC
This sequence comes from Annona cherimola, assembly GCA_030490835.1. Taxonomy (NCBI): domain Eukaryota; kingdom Viridiplantae; phylum Streptophyta; class Magnoliopsida; order Magnoliales; family Annonaceae; genus Annona; species Annona cherimola. The sequence continues at coordinate 95,328,389 of CM059973.1, read as the reverse complement.
AATCTAAGTCAAAAAAGAACATACTACAATAGTTCAATGTAATACCCTACTTTCTCTTCTGCTTTTTTTGCTTTTTGCTTTTTAAAACCTAAGGTAAAATCTCAAAAAAGGAGCAATTAGAAGTTTTTTTCCTCGACTTTTGTTTAGTGTAACACGATAATAATTAGTTTTTTTTTTGATGGGGACGTAGTTGTTACTGTATGCTTCCAAAGAAACCGTCTCAATTACTTGGTTGATCACCGGGAATACTGGGCGAAATTAACTGTTATTTTAGGAAAACTTGCATATGGGCTTACATAACCAAGGCATGAGTTTGGGCCATTTGCAAATTTACATAACCCTCTAATTTGCCTATTTATGTATTCAACCTTGTCGTTTGCATATTTGCCGAAATAACCCTTTTCGAAGTGTTGCGGAAATAAATTCGAGCGCAAATGGATCCAAAAAAGGCTGTTTACTAATTTTCAATTGACGAAAATGTCCAAGGTTATTAGTACGAAATTAAAAAAACCGGCAGTTATTCTTGCAAATACTCAAACTATAAGACCAAATACCCATTAGGCAAGTTTTTTTTTTTTTTTTTTCAAAAAGCACCTTTTTGCAAACTTAAAAATGAAAAAGATTATATTTTAAAGGTTTTTTTAATATTTTATATTCTAACAATAATTTTAAAATATATTTTTTTGCATTTTTAAGTTCAAAAAGTTAGTGTTTACAAAAATAACTTTCTAAATTTGTCTAATGGGACTTTTGACCTTCCAGTTTGAATGTTTGCAAGAATAACTTCTGAAATTTTTGAATTTTGCATAAATAACGTTGGACATTTTCGTCAATCGAAACTTAGTAAACAATTGTTTTTGAATCCGTTTGTGTTTGAGGTCATTTTTGTAAAGTCTCGAAACTCAGATCTTTATTTCAAATATCCAAACCACCAGGTCAAATAAATCAATAGGCAAACCTAGAAGGTCATATTTGCAAACAACCCTCATACGTTTGGATAAACCTACATACTGTCAGTATTTACAAATACGTGTCGGAAACATGCAAGCTATTTGCAAATGAGACTATATCATTTGGGACCACTAACAATCTTTGCAACTTGGCGATACACTGGATGTCCATACTGCCCATACTGCCAGCCTAGTGTTATGAAATCTATAGTAGGGGTGTTCATGGATCTGAGTTAGATAGGTTGAAGTCTAATCTTAATCTTAATTCGTTTAAACTATTCCAACCTTAATCTATTTAAAAAATCTAACCCTAATCCATTTAATAAACGGGTTGGTGGGTTGTTAATAAATTGTATAGTAAACGACCAAAAGAGCTAGACTCTGACAAATGATGATTCTGTGAGGTGAGGTGAGAGAGTGTTAACGGTGTGTGGAAAATAAAATATAACAGTAATTGAAAAATAAAATTATGACAATTGTAGAAAAATAAAAATTAGGTAGTGAGAAAAAGACTTAGTGGGAAAAAATAAAAAAGGGTGTACATTTATATATATATATAACTTTAATAGGTTAAATGAGTTACTAAATAGATTAACTGATTATAAAATCTCAGCCCTAATATATTTATTTAATTAAATGGTTGAATAGGTTGATAGATCATAACCAATCTATTCAAAAACTCCAATTTAAACCATTTATAAACGGGTTGAACAAATACGTTGATAGGTTGACCATGATCATTAACACTCATAATCTACAGTATTCCATTGCTCCATTGGCTTGGAAAAAACAAAAGTAGAGGCTTAAAGAAAAAGGCAAAAGCTAACCATGGAAGGTAAGCATATTTTTTCTTTATTCCTATGATATATGGTGGAAAAATTATTATTTGTGCCTAATGCTATTGCAAAAAGGAGGAAGAAGCGCTATATAAGATTTTAATTAATGATGTATTTAGGAAGTAATAAAAATTTTTAATGATAAATTTTAAAATAAGAGAAAATAATGTAATATGACAAGCACAATGATAGAGAGTAAAAAAGATAGTGTTAAAATAAATAGGCTAGTTATATAAGTAATTATGTAAAAATGATCGAAAAGTAGAGTAGTTGTATAGAAAAATGTGAAAAAATAATTAAAAAATAAAATAGTCGTAGAGAATAAAAAATTTTAGATGGAAAAGTTTTGTATGTAACAAAACATGTCCTAAATTTATACCAAAAGTAAATTAAAAATTTCAAGTACCTTATATTAAATCATAGTCTTTGTTTTCCAGCTTATACTGGGACAAAGGTCTACCATATTAATCAGCTAGCTCATAGACTACTTTGCGCAGTTTCACCTCTTTTCGCTGATCTATTAGTTAGAAAAGAGACTATTAAACATATATATTAGCTTTTCTCTAAAGGCTTCTAAGGATGTGGATTCTATGAGCATCACAATTCGTAATTTTAAGGAAAAATTTATCTTTTATGCATAATATTTTCCCATAATTTCTAATATATCTATAATTTTTAAAAATTCTCCTTATACCTTACCCTGAATTCCAATCATATCATATAGTGAAAACAACAATTAGTTACCCATTGAAAAGATGATTTTGTCACTCCTTGTAATTTTCTAATCAAAATGATTCAACCTTAATATGACTAAATTAATGTCGAAAAATCATTAATTTGTTACATCAAATTATTTAAATATTATATTAGGGCCAAATTGTTTCAATAAGAAAATTTTTAAAAGAGCAAAATTGTTAACAGTGGACCGTATGAGTATGATAAGAATTTAAGGTAAAATATTATATGTATAAAAGAACATTTTAAAATATTACGCACATATAAGGAATTAAGAGCAAATAACATGGGTATAAGGAAGTTTTTTAAAATTTTAGTAAGAAAGTATATAAAATTAATGATCCGAGAAAGCAACAAAATTTCCGTTCTTTTTTATTGACTTCGGAAAGCAAAAAGTGATAAATGCCTAGCCGAGAGAAAGCCTTAAGTGGCTACACCTTCTGTTGTCGTTGGGCATGACCGTGGATTCTACATTTATACCAATAATTTTAGTCACAGAAGTGCTAGATAGCCATGTCCTAAAATCTTGCTTCTTGCTTCTTAAATAAGCACTAGATGGCCAACATGAGTATAGCCCACCGATTTCAATTTTCATTTGAAGTATTACATCTTTGATTTGAATAATTTTGATTTGAATTATGTTGGTCTTCTTTCCATATATTGTTCGTAGTTATAAAAGCACTGGATGATTACAGCGGAAGCAAATATAGCACGCAAAAGAAGCGTGAAAAAGTGTTCACCAGATGATTATATATAGCGAAGCAAATCAGAGGATTGATCCTGTTAGCTTAGATTAAGCAAATGTCTGGGCTTTGCCTACTTTAAAAAGCTCTTTTAAAATTTTATTTCTTTTTTCTTCGTGCATTTATTTATCTAAGTATATTTAATATATAAACTAAGTTTTACAATTTTTGTATATGTGTATCTATTTTTTTGGACATATTTAAAAATCTTTTTAAAAATTTCCAAAAAATAGATATACATCTAAAAATTGTAAAATTCAGTTTATATATTAAATACACTTAGATAAACAAGTATACGAAGAAAAAAGAAAAAAAAAATATTTTAAATGAATTTTTCAAGATAACCTAAGTGAATTATTTATTTAACCTTAGCTACTATCAGTACCATTTCTCGGCAAATATAGCATGCAAAAGTAGCGCGGAAAAGTTTTTGTGCGTGAATTGGATAAAATCTAATGCTAGGCTGCTAGCTGGTAAATCAAAATTAATGATATAACTAGACGAGTGGTGAGTTAGTATTTGCATTCTGGCCAGACATATCTAGCTGTAATATGACGACCACAGTGACGATGGCAGAAGTAATAATAATTGAAGCAGAAGCAGTAGCAGCAGTAGTAGTTGCTGTTGTTGTAACTACAATCTTATCCAACAGATGGGCCTGGACATGCAATTAATAATGTTATTATTTCACGCCATCTCATATTCCCAATGCGGCCAAGCATTTTGTACAGAAGTCGGCAGAAGATGAAATATTAGACACATGTATCCACTGTCAGATTGGCCATGAAGGAGAATTTACAGGAGATGGAAATGATATATGATCAGTTAAGCACCGGCATAGCCAGCGCCACATCCCCAAAGGACGAGACGATTAGACCGTTTTGGTAGCAATACCACCTGCAGTCCAGCATGCTTATCGATCTCCAGCCCGCCCGCTCCTTCTCTCTCACTCTCTCTCCAAAACTGGACTGTTCCAGCAGAAGCGTACAAAATCACCAAGCAATTTTCCTTAATTTACCCTACAAACATATATAGGTTCTGATCTTGTGCGCCCGCGTGCTGCCGGTCAGAAAATTATTATTATTTTTTAAAATTTTTATGCATGCACGAATCCTATTTATATTTCTCCTCCTATAAAATTTAACAATTTTAAAAATTTATTTAACGGCTTATTCTAATTTTTAAAATAAAAAGTTGGAAAGAGACTACAAGCGCAGATCATTTGTGCATATACAGGGCTAAGAAGATAAAACGTACAGGATCGAGCACAAACTGGTGCTGCTTGTTAATCATCTGTGCATGCTTGCTAATTAATGCAAGCTTGAAATAGGAATTTTTTGATTTTACTACCAAAAGCTAAACAAGGACCTTCGTGTTGCCCATTTCAATTTTTAAAAATATACAGAGCTAGGTTGGTAGGTGTAGATATTCCATTTGGACCACTCTACAAATTAATTAATTATTAAGGACCACGGAGGGCGTGCACCATGCATGCATGGCGTGTCACTATGATGACAGTTTCTGAAAAATGGAATGGAATATCTCCTTTTCTTGCTACATGTAAAAAGAAAGTGGGAGATTCTTCAAACCGATCCACAAAGATAAAGTTGTTGGACCATCCCATACTACAACTATTTATCTTTTTTTTCTTTTTTTGATGGAATACAACTATTTATCCTCGGTATCGAGATTAAAAAAAAAAAAAAAAGTGAAAAAGTTTTCTACCCTTTTACACCATATTTTCCTAAGCTATTTTATGTGATTAATTTGACACAAGCAATCACTAGATAAATTCTAAGGAAAGTAAAAAAGGGCAGAAATCACATCTCTCAAGGTACGTTCCATGGCCCATTACTATATGGTCGTGAACATGGCCTGGAATATTTGAATAGTTGAATATTCAGTTGATGCATCCAAATCGATTTTTAGTTTGTCGCCTGTGCACGCTACCACATGTGTGTATATATACATAACTTATCTGCCACAGTTAATTGTACGGTAATTTATAGTGTAGTTGGCTTAAAAATGGGCTTCATATGCACTTAAACGTATTAATATTTTATACAGTCATTTTTCCATATATAAATTATGTCTTTTTTATCAAAAAATATATCTTAAATAGTTTATATATTGAAAAACTAATTTTAAAACTATTATTTATATTAAATTATTTTATATTATTGAATTTGTATAATTTTTTAATGAAGCTCATACACTTATCTAATTTACATAAAATTTGATATGCTAATAAAATAAACAATTCTAAATATAATAGATGGATTAGATTATCATTTTATTATCATGTAGGGCTTATTTTAAGACTTCTTTCTGTAATTTATGGTACAGTTAACTGCACTTGAATATTTTTATGTGCAAAAATGCACAAATATATATGCCTATATGCTGGTGATTGCATGTGCCTACGTGCTCATCAGAGCAGCGATGCACATGCCAGCCACGGTATACGGCTAACACATAATAAACAAAAAAAATCTGGATAAAAAAAATAATAATAATAATAAAAGGAAGAAGACGGGAGAGAAGATAATGGCCAGAAGTGCCATTTTATATACGGGTAGAGAGATAATTAGATCAGTACTTGTGATGGTATTGAGGCCAACGGGAGAGTCAAGAACATGGAAGAATGGAAGGGAACAGACAAATTTTCAAAGGAATGGTCTCGTGGATCCAATGCACGTGCAGCTTTCACATGCATGCTTAGGAAGTCTTCCAAGTGTCCCACAATAATAGTATTCCCAATTGCTCAATCATTAAACCAATTCCACGTGGCATTCTCAGTTCACGGAACACTGACATATCGTAATCAACAATCAATAATTAAAGTCTTATACACTGACAATATCATACAAATCAAAGGATAATTTGTGAAAATTTTCATTCATAACCATTAATTTTGCAAAAACACGCTTTAACTAATTATAAACTTTATTTACAAAAGCACCCTATCGAAGTTGCTAATTTTTTGTAGAAGTCAACAACTTTTACTTTGACGTGATAGTTAACAACTTTCGCCGCACACAATTTCTACGTAACGCGCCGACCAAACGAAGGGCTTGTTTGGCGGCCCGGCTCTTATTTACCTGTGTATTCGTATTTGGATAAATCTTTAAAGATTCATTTTTATCGCATAAAAGTTAAAGCTTTTATGAAAGACATCATGACAAACATTCATTTATTTTTTAATTAGTTATATTTTTATTTTTTTATAAATATATTTTTCTAAGTGTATTTAATTTACATACCAAATTTTGTCATTTTACGATATTTTTATATATTTCTTCTTAATTTTTAAAAGTTAAGTTTTTTAAGGGTTGAGAAATAACTTAAATGCCCTTTCATATTGATATTTTTGAAAAATAGAAAATAGATATGTAAAAGTCCTATAAAATGACAAAATTTACTATATGTATTAAATATACTTAGGAACACATATTTATGAAGAAAAATCAAATAAAAATAAAAATAAAATAGAATAAATGAATGTTGTGTTTTAATCTAAAATAAATCATGATGTATATAATCAAACTCTTTTATAAAATTTTTAGATTCGTAGCTTTTTAAAAGCTGAATAAACATGAAGTTTAAATGTAACATAATTCCTCTTAATTCTAATCCCCTACTAAAAACCACTATTTGCACTAGAGTGTTCAATTGGTTGCTTTTATATTTTAGAAAATTTTCATTTTTTATTTAGATTATTTACAATATGAATTAATATATATTTATGATATCAAAATCACTTTAATAGAAATTTTACTTGTATAAATTGTTAATATCATTTGAAAGTGAATAAGAGGCTGTTGAAAATTTTAAACTTTAGAATTAAATATATAGCCTTTTGGATTTGAAAATTCCCAACACTTGTCTTGCATGTCGTCGCATTCTTCTTCTTTTTTTTAAAAAAAAAAAAGGATTTAGTGAGATTGAACGAAAGATATTTGTATAATTGAAGGCGAGATATAGCTCTATTCCACAGACAAGTAAACGAGTACAAGTGTACAACACGAAATAAATAAATATATAATGCAAGAATGTACTAATTCTCTATATCATTTGGTAGCTATGGTGACTGTTTTCTTCCTTATAAATGTTTCTTTTTTCTGTTTGATTGGGGAAAGGAGATGGAAATGTACAGAAAATGTAGGATAATATTAGTCACAAAGTTCTACAAAGTTAAAACGAATGAAAAAAGCAATGACAAAAAAGATGGTCGAGCCGTTACGGTTGATAAATGTCAAATTATATTATTAAAAATAGACTTTCCTTCCTTTTTAAAATTTTTTTTTTCCACATAACTGAACACATATGACTTATAATTATATATGGCTCCAATCTTAGACCTTGCCTTCATTAGTCCACTTGTAATCAGTAGTTAGCATGGCATGTTAGTTGCGGCATCCGCACATGTACGTTACACAGTTTGAATAAAAATCAATCTGAACAATCTAATTTAGGGGCATCCTTTTAAGTCCTTGAAAGAGATTTGTATGAGTTGAATTTTTAAATTTTCAGTACAATTTTTTAAATTCCCCATACACTTTCTTAAGTGTTCATGCTGTTGGAGCCCCCTTAATCCTTTTGAACAGGCCGTAGAACCCACTTTGGATGAAATAGGTCCCCAGCCGTTTAAACCACTGTTATGAGAGCCGGGTCAGTCTGGGCAATAGAACTACCTCTATAGGAAACTGGTCCACCTGCCGGCCCGAGTCGCCTGGTTGCCAGTTCGGACCATTAAACCGGTGGTAAAACCAGATTATGAACCACCTGGTCAAACCGTTTTTATGTGCATGTGAAAAGAAGTGCCTCTTGGCTCTGGCCCTCTCTCAAAGGCATTAATAACACCACCTCCCTCTCTTAATGCATTAGCATGCGTTAATAATGGCATCTTGCCTGAATTTATGATGGCGTTTTTCATTTTAATGCCAACATGCGATATAACCATGATGGATGTTCAGACTTCAGATTATAAGGCATCTTCTTTAATGGTTATGGATAATGAATATTTATATTTTTTCAAATTTTAAAATCAAACAAATATAAAAGTATGACACAATATACTTAACGGTTTCAGACAAATACATAGTAATTAAATATTTAACTATTTACTTTTAATTGATAAAATCTTGTATACTTTTCATTAATTTTATTATTTTTATTTAATTCAAATTGATTATATTTTGTATATTACCAGTTTTGATAATAACATTTTCAATATTTTATTATAATGAATTATTACTGTTACGGTTCAGTCCGGGAACAAGTACCCTGTCCAGTTCATAAACCAGTTTGGTTCTCACAACATTAGTTTAAACCATATGATCAAATGCAGGCAATTTGTTACAAGGTAAAGAAGTCACCACCATTTAAGCAGTGGTTTTAAAGCACGCATATCGATGCAGCAGTAAATGAAATATTGGGAGGACACCAAATCCAACGGCAGCCTCAAAAGGGGGACAGTCTTCGAGGGTGTAAAAGCACATACAAAACACCCATAAATAACCACTAGAGGTATATCTTAGTGGTAACTTATGTTGACTTCTTATTGACTAATGAGTTTTATTTTCTCATCTTCCATTTAAGTGGTATGGAAGTTTTTCTACTTTTTTCTTTTTAGCTGAAGTATTTACAATTTTTCCTTAGTGTTGAGTATTATTAAAATTTTTCCTCAACATACTTGAATGTAATATAAATTGTCATGATACATATAAATACTCATAAAAAATCAATAAATAAATGAGAGTCAATTGGAATGTGATATCTTATAAAAAAGGATATTAAATTTGGATGTTGTTTTGGATGGGGAGGATATGAGGTAGGATGTGCTGCTTAAAAGCGCCCTTAGATTAACTGTAGCATTTCCTCTCCCTGCACTTGCTCCGACCACCCCATTACTTCTTTTTTCGAGATGGGGCCTGCCCATCACACTCTCTCAAGTTCACCCAAAGCCACGCGTATATCAAATTTCTAGTTCTTTAAATCTGAATGGTACTCAGCCTCCATCACGTGATGCATTGTACTCCATCTGGATGAACATCGATAATAGTTTTACATGGAAATATGTGGATACCTTTTTGGGTGGAAATGTAAATTTGAGGAGAAGATTAAGAGCATTTCCAATTGACTGCTACGAATTAATATGCAGTCACACATTCAAAACAAACATGGTTTGCCTTTCCTTCCAATACAAAAAGTTTGAATTATTTTTGTAACAATGAGTGTGGTTTACTTTTTACTAAGGTATGTTTGGCTACAACAAAAACTTTTAAAATTAAAATTTTTCAATTTCAAACTTTGCATTTTTAACAATTATCTTATCTTTAAATTATTTCTTTACATCTTGTTATTCAACAACCCTATTTTTCGATTATTTTTATACAACTACTCATACAACTAACCTATCTATATTAATTTTATTTTCTTTACTTCCCCTTATTACCCTTATCATATCATATCATTTTTTATAATTTTAAAAATGTTTACATCAAAAAATTTTCATGTGTTTGAAAAGTTCAAAAATTATTAGTGTAAAAATTTTTGAAATTGAAGAAAACCATACAATATGACAGAGATAATAATGAGGAGTAAAAAAAATAAAGTTAAAATAAATATGTTAGTTGTATAAGTAGTTACATAGAAATAATTGAAAATTATGATATTTGCACAAGAATACAAGAATAAATAATTAAAAAATAAAATAATTGTGAATAATTAAAAAAATTTAGTCTAAAAAGTTTTATTGTTAAACAAATACACATTTTATCTAAAAATTTTATTACTTTCCATACACACCTTAAAAATCAATATGAAAACTGGGCATTTCGATTCATGAGAGGTATTATTTTCATCCCCTGGTACCGACAATTTGGAAGTTGGCACCCATTTTTTCTGTGCCTTACGCCCCACAGAGTTGCATGAATGAAAGGGTGGCCGACATCAATGTCTGGACATGGCACACCATACAGGAAAGCTTTTGGGAGATGCAGAAGTCATCGCCAGGGACAGTAGTGTTTTTCTTGTGTTTTTACGTATGCGCCTGATCTGTTAATCAATTATACTAATTATTAAACTAATAATTTACTAATTATTGGCTAATAATTGTGGCAGATGTGCCTAAGAGGATAGACTTAGCTGTATGCCTGTATGGAATTGGCACGCATGATCCAAGATTTAGATTTGACAAATGCAAGAAATTAATCTTGACCTGTCACGTCATTACTCTGTGTACGGATAAAATGTGTAAATGCTAAGGTGTTTTAATTTTCCACAACATAATGATGTTCCAATTAAGCTCCTGCTGGATCCGTATGTGCTATCTTGTTGTGTCATTTATTCTTTTTCTCTATTTATTTCTTACTTTTTAGTTCTCTTTGTTTGGCCTTCTCCATTAAAAAAAAAAAAAAAATCAATATAAGCTGCCACGGAATTTGCTATTCTAATATGAAAGGTAAATTTTTTTTATGCAAATATTTAAAACGAAAAAAAAGATGTGATATGACATGAATAATGATGAGGAATAAAGATAGTAAAGTTAAAATAAATAAATTAATTGTCTGAGTTGTTGTGTAGAAATAATTGAAGAGTAAGGTAGTTTATATAGGAACATATAAAGAAATAATAAAAAAATATAATAGTTGTACAGAGTGAAAATTTTAAATTGAAAAGTTAAAATTAATTTTTCATGTTTTATTATACAACTAACCTGTTTTTAATTATTTCTACAAAACTATCCATACAACTAATCTATCTATTTTAACTTTATTTATTTCTCATCATTACTCCTATCACATTATATCATTTCTTCTCAATTTAAAAATTTTTACACTAAAAACTTTTTATCCAAAGGTTTTATCACTTTTCAAACATACCAAAAAAAATTATTTTTTAACAAGCACACCCAAAATTTGATGCATACATACATGTTGCAGCAATTTTTTGTTGCCATATCGCTACGTGTGTGTGTGGTGGCTTGTGCTCAAATGCAACAAACATTTACATATGCAACCAGGTTTGCACTGTTGTTTTGTCGCATATGTTATTTTTATGAAGCAAACAGTCGGTCACGGTGTTTAAATATGAGGAGTGATCCTGTTAGCCTGGATTAAGTAAATGTCTCACTTAGCCCACCTCAAAAATCCTATTTAAAATATTTTTTTTTATTTTTTCTTCATACACTTGTTTATCTAAGTGTATTTAGGTTATGTTTGGGAATGAATAAAACTTTTGATGAATAGTTTTGTAGAGTAAAAGTTGTCAAATGATGTAATATAATAGAGGTAATGATGAGGAGTAAAGAAGATAAAGTTAAAATAGATTGATTAGTTGTGTGGGTAGTTGTGTAGAAATGATTAAAAAGTAGGGTAGTTGTATAGAAAAATGTGAAAAAGTAATTGAAAAATATGATAATTGTCAAGAGTGAAAAGTTTTAGATTGAAAAGTTTTAACTTGACTTTTTCTGCACATTGCCAAACACATCCTTAATATATAAATCAAGTTTTACCATTTTTGGATATGTGTATAGATATATTTTTAGATTTTTAAAAATAAGGGTATTTTAAATACATATACACACACAGATGTTTAAAAATCTCAAAAAAATAGATAAACATATTAAAAAGTTAAAACTTGGTGTATATGTTAAATACATTTAGATAAACAAGTGCATGAAGAAAAAAACAAAAAAAAATTGTTGTAAATAGATTTTTTAAGATGGGCTAAGTGGAACATTTATTTAACCCGGGCTAATAGGATCATTCCTCTTTAAATATTATATGCAACAATTAAGTAACGATACTTTGCCACTTATACATTGCAAAATTCTAATTCGCCGCATAAAGATGGTTCCATAAATTGATTTTTGTGGTAGTGCTTTCTCCATTCCCAAATAGAGCCTTACGAATAAGGGAATTAATTAAATAGTTTAAAAGTTTCCATTTAAGGTAAAAGTAGATACCCTATTACATGATGCTGTATTTTTTGTATCAAAGACTTTGACTTGAGTAGGATAAGAGCCTTAGGAATAAGGGAATTAAGTAGTTTAAAAGTTTCCTTTTAAGGTAGAAGTAGATGCCTTATTACATGATGCTGTAAAGGTGAAATTTTTGTACCGAGTTATTGACTTTTTTTTTTTTTTTTTTTTTTGATGAAATACCAAAGACTTGACTTGAGTAGGATAAAATGCTAACCATCTCAAATGAAGCAACAGTTTCAAGCCCCTTAATGAAAGGCTGAATTTTAAATGTCGGTAAACTTTGCATGCAGCCCATTTTTAATGTGAATAGCAGGTGGTTGGCAGACCATTAATTAACATCCAAATCATTTTATGACCTCATGATGAAGTAGCTTTCTCTACTAGGAAATACTATTACAGTCTATACAGTCACACACCAGTGAACCCTCCTCCCATTATGGAGTGATAGGCTTGTTTGACATGTGATGGAAGATGAAGCAATTTCCACATTCATCTTTATGGTATTTATTTTGCAGGCTGTAATAATGTAATTTCTACTTTTACACTACCATTTAGATGTATCTTGCTGGCAAACCAACTAACGGAAAGAAAGATGTTTTGCCCAACTTAAACTACACCCGCGGATTCTCATGAACCTTCTCATAACAACGCTCATTGGTATCCCCGTATCTTGATGGCCCCGCCCTCTCTCCAAGGCTTTATGGGCAAGATTCTTTGGAAATCCATACACCCTGTCTCTGAAAGTGACGTGCCTATAAAAATCCATGGCCGCTTTACCCATCCTGTGGAAAATATCTTGGCCGTTTTTCTTCCTTTTGATAGCCAACAAGAGGACAAACCAACCACGAATGCCTTTTGAATTTAGCCCCAGTGGGACCCATGGATCAGTGCTCACATTAGGGATCCATATTTTTACCAGAGCGGAGAGTTCCAACGTTTCTGCCCTATAGATTAATAGCAAACACCCACATCAACAGAAGATGTTCCCGTAAAGCCAGGTAGAGTTTGACATGAGATTCTTTTGGAGAAATTCCTCCATGCTACATAGCAACTGACCAACATTCCACATTTTTAAAAGGTGGATACCACTTTCTCATCTCAGGCGGCCAGTCGATCTTTATCATGGCCGCCCAGTTTTTATCCTGCCCCTATTCAATCCTGTATTTGTAATATGGTTCAGCTACCCTTCTATAAGTGCCCCAATTAACCTCTTCCCACAATTACCAAACTTTCCGTTTTAAGGTGAAAATGACAGGCCCTTATAAGAAACTACTTGCAGCACAAGGCGTTGCGAAGGATAAAAGGGGTTTGCATCGGATGACAAAAAAAAAAAAAAAAAGGCCCAGAATTTAATAATCCAGTGTATCACTAACGAAAAAAGTTGTTTTGAAAATATAGAAAGTTATAATAAAAATTAAAAAACGGACTTGAAAATAAAAAAATCTCATCTCATACACATTTCGTTCAAGGATTTTAGTTCTTTTGGATCTCATACACATCAGAATGCTGTACAAACAAGAATCCTGTGAAGTGCAACCTAAAAAATCTCTAGGGTGGCAAAAAATAACAAATTTCGCAAACTACAATTTTTGACTAGGACCTGTAGGACATTTCTTCGATGCATTAATTACACTCCAGCAGCGCTCTGTTCAAAAGCTAATCCAATGACCCAAATTATCCCTGCAGAACACAATGGGATCCTAATTCCTAAGACTGAGTGCATTTGTCAGAAGCTCACCGTGTTTCCAATCGGTTTGAAAGGATCAAAATTCATACTTAATCTCCAAAGTCGTTTGTACTAGGCTTGCGACATGGAGGGCTAAAGTTTGATATTTGGTTAAAAACCTTGTATTTGGTATGGTTTCACATCCAGTCATGCATTAAAATAATTTTATTGAGTTTGCTCCCTAGGAATGTACATTTTGAAAGAGTATATACGAGTTTGAATGTAAGCTAGATGAAAAGCGGCAAAAAAGAGAATTTCCAGCATAACACAACCTACCCCGTGTCTTAGGTTGTGTCAAATGCAACCTGTGTTTTTAATCGAGTATAAGTTTTTGCTAGCCAGAGAATAACATCGGGTTATGTTTTTCAGAACATGGCCCATGTTTTTATAAGTTGCCTACGATGTGAAAGAGTTGTGTATTTTGTGATTTTTGGAAATTTTATGCAGGATCTCTAAAAGAGGAGAGTTTGCTAAAGTGGAGATCAAGATCAAAGGAGTAGAGTTTTCTTTTTCTTCATATTTTTGATTCTCTGTTTATCTAAGATTATTATAAACATTAATTTTAGCTTTGTATTACTTTCAAAACAAATTTTTAGCTGTGTTCAATGTAATTATGAGGGACTAAAAATCCTAAATCTAATATTGCAATGGAACTTGTCATGGAACCATAATGGGTGTATGATTTCTCTTAATTTTGAGATACTAAATTTTACATTATTTGCTTAATTTATGTTTGGCATTTCTATGAAACTGACCTACTTATAGATTATTGTTGAAATTTTGTATGAAACTTGAAAAAGATAACATGAGATTAACCATAAGACTAAGCAACACAAGATCATGACATAATCATAATAAAGAATAAAACATATAATGATACTTCTTATAGATTTATTAGTATAGATAGAAATATACTTATTAGTCTTATGTAATCACTATTAGGAGATATTTATAATATTATTTGTTATTTTAATTTTCATGAACATACAAAAAGTTAGAACAATAGGTTAAATTTAGCCACCAAGGATGTACCTTAGTACTAACTCAAGCTGGCCCGTTGTTGGTTGGTCATAAGCTCCACTCGTGTTATTTAGAAATTTTTCTCCATTATGTAAGAGTTGTGAATGTGCTTAAATGTAATATGCGTTACCATTATATATAAATATCTATAAAACAGAAGTTAGATTTATACCCATTCGAGAGAGAAATATGAACAATATTACCCATATTGTAATAAAATCATGGAAATGCGTAAAAGAAGTTATAATCCTAGACATGTTCATTGGTAAAAGTTTTTCATTAATCTCATTTCACCCGTGGAAACCATCACTAATTCTTTTTAAAATTTAACACCTTTAATTTCACTTAAACTCCATCTGATTAGAGTCTAATAAGAGAGTTTAGTAATTAATGTTTATTTGGTTTATAAGTACTCGAGAGATAATACTTTACTCATCTACCTACATTACTTGTGCCATCCAACACTTACAGATATTCAATAACAAAGCCCAACTTCTCACGTCGTTAGTTCCTACAATTCATATAGCAGCGACGGCTTAGCCTAACATTGACGTGTGCATTGGGGGTAAATTACAAAATGCAACAAGGTTTCTGCAATTTTTCTTTCATTGTTATCCTTTTTATAAAAAATTTTAATGGACCAAAATGCAAAAATTCCAAAAGGCATGGTATGGGCAAAGACAGGCAATGCATTGGCTTGATGTCCATATATGTATCATGTTTATAATTCCCAATTAATTAATCTTCGTATGCATTTAATTAATATTAAAATACATAAAATCCACATCAATAATCCAATTAACAAGCATTTTTTACTGTTCCATCTAGAATCTTACTTTATAATATCTCAATTTTCATCTAATTTTATAAATCGAGCTAGGGAATCCTTACAAATTAAGCCCATAAAATCCTTATAAATTCCTACCATTAATCACAAGGAGTAGACCCAGGCTCCTATACGGGAAATTATAGCTCCTACGCGTTTGAACAACTAGCTAGCCATTCTGGGATTGGAAACCCTGAAAGGCGTCACATGCCCGAATATGCTTTGTTGGTGTTAACAAGCATGTTTTTTGATGGAAGGCACAACGTTAACGCATAATCTCTATATTTCTTTAATTCTCTAAGAAAATACATATAATTATGTCAAATTATGTCTTTAAATACTCCTAAAAAATCTACTGCATGTAATAAAAATCTCTATAGGGTTATTTGTTTGCTCATCTTAAAATTTTAGAAATATATGACTTAGTAAACATATCACATAATTAATTAGGTTAAATAAATTGTTCTATCTAATTAATCGTGTAGAAAACATATCACTAGATAATTAATATATTCTCATAATTAATCACGTAATATAAACCTCACTTGCAATCATTGTGGAAGATAGAAATCACCATGTAATTAATACATAGATTTAGACTACCTTCTTAAAAATGAATTTGATAGCATATACCTCTTGCATAGATCAAATATTAAAAAGAAAAATAGGTAAATTCCACTCGCCTTAAAGATTAGGCACATAAAATGGTAAGGCTTCATCAAAAAATGGCAAGGTTGAATATATAGCCCATTTCTTTTCTTTTCTTTTCTTTCCTTTCTTTCCATGGCGGCGGCCCCTCCTACTCCAATTACAGACTCCATCTGCTCCCATTAGCCGGAGCTTTCTCTCATAATCATAACTTTTAGAAATTGTTGTATAAGGATATTTCCTAATTCTCTCCTTTTTAGAAAAAAAATCCTTTTCTGCCTTACTTTCTTAACTGTTTCTTTTTTCAGTTTTCATGTTGGTCTGTTTCCTATTGCATTGGCCAACAGGAAGAAGAATCAAAAGAAACGGAAAAGAAAAGCAACAACAAACAGAAAGAGCGTGAAACCACCAATACATGCAAATATTGCCTGGCTTACTTTTCATAACTAGTCTGCGCGCCTCCAAATATTACACCCACCCATCACAGCAGAATCCATTAAAAAAATGTTTATTGCATTTTTTTTTTTTTTTGCTTTTACTCATGTTGGTTGTTCCCCATTGCGTTGGCAGGCAAGAGAAAAGGGCAAAAGAGGAAGTCCAAGATCCCTTTGAGATCTCTAGACTCCGAATGCTACATTAAATCTCCATCTGGGCAGAGGCATGGGATCTTCTTCCTTCAGAAGGAGAACAAAACATTGGAATATATAATTCCATCCTTCCTCACTGCAACCCTACAAGATGGAAAACAAGATAAATAAGAATAAGTCGATGATGAATGCATCGTATTTGTTTGCTATAACATTGTTTTCTGGACAAGAAATCGAAGGCCAAGATGACTCAACTGGCTTTGCTTGGTGTGCCTAGAAAACCATATTGCTTCTGCAGTGTAAATTACCTCAATAAATTATCAATTGGAAGGGGATAAAAATCCAAGCACAGCAAATCTAAAACGATGATCAAAGAAAAGGAGGATGGTAAATGCCTTGAAGTGGGTTGCAGAGAAGCCTACAGAGAACTCCAAAACATCCTCCCTCACCGAGTGTTTGTTGCTGGCCTCACCGAAACCCTTCTACGTTTGAAACAAGTGATTAAAACCTCAAATCAGCATAATATCCGAATTAATCAATAGATGCATATAAACAAAAAGCAAACCGAAAATCCTAAAACGCATCTTGGGGCCACGAATTTAATTACCTTGGAGAAGCTGAACACATGAGAGCTGGCAGTGTCATCCAACATCGAAGGATGCTGCTGGTTGTCTCGCTTCTGCATTGCTTTTCTCTTGCTACTCTTCTTCGCCAGTGCAGCTGAAGAGGAATAGGAGGCAGCCCAAAAGTAGCCGCTTTCATCAAAGCAGTCGTCATAATCGAGGATGTGTGGCGGGCCAGATGAAGCATCAGACACCATAGATAAATCCTCTTCCTCCACCTGCACCTCCTCCTCTCCATCCTCCACCCTTTGGGAAATGTCATCATCTGCAGTTTGGGATGGAAGAAGGCCAGGTTGTTTTGAAGAGAAGGAGGTGGTAGGCTTTCTTCCAAAGGACTGGTTTTCTAAATACATGGTCCAACCAGACTCACACCCACCACTACATTCCGAAGGGAATGCTGAACCTCCTCCTTTTCCTTTTGTTCTCTTCATCTCCTCAGATTGAAATTTCAATTCCTAATTTCAGTCAAAGTAAGATTTCGTTTTCTGCTTCTGCTCTCTCTCTCTCTCTCTCTCTCTCTTTTAGAGAAGGAACAATAGAGTATCCCACGAAATCTGAACACTCCGGCCCTTTTGTCGGCACAACTCTTTTATCTCTCACTTGCACTAGCACCTTATTTCACTCTCTAGCTCTCCCTTGCAGGAGGCATATGAATCGGAACTGCCAGTTGGGTTGGATCTTTTGGTGTTTGTAGAGCGAGAGAGACTCACTGGCTCGGTGTTTGGAGGGAGGGAGGGAGGGAGGGAGGGAAGGAAGGAGCTCTCCCTTGCAGGAGGCATATGAGTCGTCCTTAGTCGAAACTGCCAGTTAGGTCGGGTCTTTTGGTGTTTGGAGAGAGAGAGAGAGCGCAACGGCTTCCACATGCAGTCCAGCAAGGCACTGCGTACGCTCAACAGGAAACGGGCACACATCGTCCGTCCATTATTTCTGATCCTGTGAACAGAAAAAAGTAGGGGAGGGAGGGAGGAAGGAATAGTGTTGGTGCTCTGCCGCTGCTGCTGCTGCCTGCTGCTGCTTCCTTTTTTTCATGTGGGCCCCGCATGCCAGCCCCTCCTCTTGCTGTCATCTACTCCTGCCGCTCGTGGCTGGCTGGGCTGGGGGGCCATCTCTGGTGTATGAGTGTGGCCCCATTCACAGCTGCGGTACTGTGGGTGAAAATTCCACGCCATTATCTCTCCATCTAGCCCCTGCTTTCAACCGCTGATTAATTAGGCGTTGATTCAACCAGATGGACTCTTTGAAACTGTTTGGCATTTTAAGAATGGCGGGAATGAAATGGATATAATATGCGTAAAGTGAAAATAAGGCGAAAATAAATAACACCGTTATTTTATGCGGAAAGATACGAGAAAATAGATATTATAAAAAGAAGAATAAATGTAACTTATTACCAAGAGACTGACTGAAAATGACCTAAGGTTAAAAAAGTTAATGCGTACAAATTATGATATATAAAAAATGATTGAAATCGAAATAGCATATGAATAATAGTATAAAATAAGTCTAAATAAAAAGTTATAAATATTAATAAAAAGAATATATATATAAGAGACCTATAATAAAATGCAAGGACTCATGAAGATATAAGTGATTTATTAATCGCGACGGTTTTTTTAATCAAGGATTAATTTTAATTTTAATTTTTTTATTTTAGTTATAGATGAATTTATTAAACATTTATAAAAGGAATATTTAAATATAGTTCTAATATATGTGTTTAAAAGACTCATTGATTCACAACATACAAGTTCTAACTAAATAATTATTCATTTAAAATTAATACTGCATTTGTATAAGTGAATTGAATATATTGTATTACTAGTTAGTTACCTAGGGTTGCGCTTTTATAAAACACATTTTTATATATATTTTTTATTTTTAATATCTTGATAGTTAATATAATATTCGTTCGATATATTGTATAAGTATTATCTATATGAAAATTTCTTATTTGTTTAATATTATTGTATGTGAGCTTCATCTGTAAATGTGTAAAATCAATATAATAAAATAATTTAATATTAAAAATCAATTTTAAGACATATTTTTAATATCTAAACTATTTAAGATATCATTATTGTGTGGACAAATAATTATATAAAATATTATTACATTTTAATATATATGTAAATAGATTTAAATATTTTTCTTTACATTTTAATATGTCTACTTTTGAGCACAAGTAGTGCATGCACATATTTGATTTGGATTAAATTAAAATTTTTAGCTAAATAAATAATTTTAAATAGAATAAATAGATTACTGAATCTATTAATATATTAAAAATGAAGAAGGTGACCTGAAATTATTAATTCTCATTCGGAGATACAGGGCTTGGTTTGCATCCCAGATGGGTCCTACCCCCTTTCGTCCGTTAGGCCCTGGACGGGTCCATGTCCCGCCCATTTCCGGTAGGCCACAACAATAAAAAAAGGTTGGACCCACTCGATTGGCGAACTTGGACGTACCCCGAATTTTACTTCCCCCGCCCCAACTCCACCGCACCGCTTCACCGGTAGGTGTTCCGAACGGTTTCAAATGCCACGTGGGAGAAAAGTCATCAGTCAGATGCCCGCACAGCCACGTATTACAGGCAATACGCGTGATTCATGCCAGCTAGTCCAGCCATCCAATTCAAGGAGCCCACTGCAGTTTTGATTTCCGTGCACCGATCTTGCATGATTGGCTGGAAATCAACTGATTTTTTATTTTTTTTTTACTTTTTATTTTTAAGATGAAAGATGGGCCTAAATTAGACCGATTAACCTGCAAAATATTATATTTTTAAACTATATAATATTTTAAAATTTAAAAAACCATGAAAAATGAGCTGGCCGCACGAGTCCTTGATTTTCTGTAGTAGGATGATTTTTAATTGGAAGCAGCAAGGGCCGGCGAGGCAGTGAGACTAGAGAGAAACATTTGGTTTGGTGAGGAGGGTGTGATTTTTTATTTCATTTATATTATATGTTGGTTTCTTGGGGCCGGGGGAAGGTGAGCGACAGAGGCTGAAGGGAAGGGAGGAAATGAGGGCCGGAGCCGGACAAGTAAGAGACTGCGGTAGTTGGAAATGTCTAATCTTGGTGCAATTAATGGAGACCATTTGGATAAAATATGATAAGGAGGGATTAGGCGTTGTGATCCTTTTGCCCGACGGTGGTGGAATCGTCCAAATCTGTTGCTATAATTGGCCCCATACTGGAATAGGCACTTTGGATCGCATCTCATTGCCAACCATAGGATATATGGCCCACCCAATCAACGTTTTGGATAGTTGCCGCATGACCTATCACTAATGCTACGAGACAAACCTATCCAACATGACGCATGATCGATACTACACAGCAAGTTTATGGACTTTAGAAAAGAAAAAAAGATTTTCAGTTCAATAGGCACGCGGGTTACGTAAAAGCGATTTCATGTAATTTTCTCAAATTTTAATATTTTAATATTTAATGAAAATTTCAATCCATTAATTATATCTAGCAGTATTTGTTTAGTTATGAGACTAACTTTCATCCAACTTCAATACATGCGATATGCATAAGTCATGCTTGCTATGTGTAAATTATAAAAAATATTTAGATTTATTCACATATGTATCGAAATGTAGTAATACTTTATAAAATCATTTATCCATTAGTAATGATATTTTATATGAT
The DNA here is from genome assembly GCA_030490835.1 of Annona cherimola. NCBI lineage: Eukaryota > Viridiplantae > Streptophyta > Magnoliopsida > Magnoliales > Annonaceae > Annona > Annona cherimola. The sequence goes on along the minus strand of CM059973.1, from coordinate 95,307,044 downwards.
TTAGATGTTAAAAATACTACTTAAATATTGATATTTAACATCAAATCATTTTATTAGGTTGATTTTTATATTTGTAGATGGGGTCATATATGGTGATATTAAACAAATGAAAGAATTTTCATAATAATATAAGTAATTTTAAACACAATACATAGAGTAAATTTTTCATCAATCATCTGGATATTGAAAATTGAGAGGGTTATATAGAAAATGAGTTTCATAAAAGCATTCCCATTGATTCAATGCAACTGGCTAGAAATTTTTTTTTGAAATTTTTTTTATAAAATCCTTAATCTATGTGTATTTGACTTATGCATTAAGTTTTTCATTTTTTAGATTTTTGAAAATATAAGTATTTTAGTCATTTAAAAGTACTAAAACCCCGGTATTTTTAGATTTTTGAAAATAGGAGTATTTTAGTCATCTAAAAAGTACTAAAACCTCCATTATTTTTAAAAATAAAAAATAAATACATTTTCAAAAATGATAAAATTTAATTTATAGATTAAATACACCTACATGAAGATTTTTATTAAAAAATTCATAAAATATTAAAAATGAAAATTCTAGTTAAATGCATCTGATTGCATTGAAACATTCTCAAAAAAAAAAAATTGTTTGGCCTAAATTAAAGATTTCATGAGCTTTCATGGGAGGAGGCCTTATTATTTCGGACCAATCCAAAAATATTTTTCATTTTTTTCGAAATTTTTTATAAAACTATTAATTTAAATATATTTAAACTACACTAATAAAAAAGTATATTTAATCTATAAATTACTTTTTACTAATTTTGGAGAGATATATTTATTTTTTCTATTTAAATATAGGATTATTTTAGTCATTTTAATTGTCGAAACATGACTAAAATATCCGTATACTTAAAATTCCAAAATAAATATATATAAATTTTTAAAAAGATAATACTTAATTTGTAAATTAAATATATTTAGATTAATAATTTTATAAAAAATTTAAAGAATTGTTTTTAGACTTATCTAAAATGATCATTTGGCTTGATGAAGGAGTTCTCAGGTGGCGTTGGATGGGTTTTTGGTCTATATTTTTCGTATTCTATTTATAAAATAATATTCCATCGTAGCTGCAGTACTTTTTTTTTATTGGGTGGCTGCAGTAGTTACGAATCCTAGCGATTTTTTTTTTATTGGGTGGCTATAGTAGTTTCGAATCCTAGTGAATGCTTTCTTAGTTATGTAAAAAGTTGGTCGGTTCGATTTTGATTGCAAATTGATTTTTCTTATATAAAATACTTAACATTAAAGTCATTGTTTTTCATATAAATAGGTTCAAAAAAGAAAACAAGATTGAAAACTGAAAATTCCTTTTACTACAATAAATTTCACTTAATATAGTTAATTTTTTGATTACATATAATACATATTTATTATATTTTGACTACAATTAATTATTTAGTTATAAATAATTTTTGAAGTCTTTTGTTCAAATAATTTGTTGCTTTTGAGTAATTTACATTTGGTTAAATACAACAATTTTTACGTTGAATGAAACCAAAAGCATATTTAAAATAGCCATTAAAATTTGGTTGCCAACGTAAGATTTAATTGCATTTTATTACGGAGCCAAGTAAAAGTTGTGGGTAAAAAAGTTGGTCACATATATTATATTTTCTTGTATTGTTTCTGGAGCAAAGAAAAATTAAAAAAAGAAATGTATTTAAGTTAGAAAAAGAAAGACTTAGTCTATATGTATATTAACTTATATGAAAATCTGTACTCATATGGCATAGATACGACCTATTTTTTTTTTTTCAATACCTATTATACGGAATCAATCCAACCATAATGAAAAAATACGGACCTATTTTTTTAAAAAAATATATCTTATTTTATTGGCACGTCTTTTACATACTACCTTATAAAAACGGGATTGGTTTGGCGGGTACACACCCATCATTGCACTCCTATTTTTATGCCACCACACACACGATTACCAGAAATTAATTAGATGGGCGTGGTTTTTCCCACTCAAATTAAGAGTGGTAGTGCCTGTTCCAAAAATAAATAAATAATAACAAAATAGAGTGGTGGTAGGCAAAACGTGGCTTGTGCGTCTTGTCTATCGTCACCATTCCATCCCTCTCTGATTCTCTCACATGCAGAAGGGTGGATTGCTGAGTCGTCCGAGCCGCACGTATCTGACTCGCCAGCTCTCCCATGTTGGAGTCGGTTAGGGATTCCCTGTTCCACCTCAAATATACGTGTGTTTTGAGATCCTAACTTTCGACGTGCTATGATTTTTTGTCTCGTTTTCTCGGGCTAACATTATCACTTTTTTTTTTTAATCGAATTGTTATTTGAAAGGGAAATTTCCATTAAGAATTGGATTATATTAGACTGCCAAATTCAGCGTGATGGGGAAATCACTTTCAACGTAGTCGGTTCATGGAGCATCAAATACAATTGGATTCTGATCGGGAGAGAGAGAGAGAAGAAAAGAACACGCCTTGGTCACAAACGCCAAAAGGTGGCTGGATTTTAATCCTGATCAGCATTAGCTATTCCCCGTTCCAATTGGAAAAACAGGGTCTCCCTCGACCAATGTTTTAAAAACCGAACCGGGAAGTGAACCGTTTTTATGTCCGGTTCAGGTCCAACCGGTTCAACCGCGGTTCGAACCGTTTTGAACCGTGACGTCAGCATGACATAATTATGATGTAATAATTATATTTAATTTATTTTAATTATTTTAAAATTAAATTAAATATATAAATATTATGTAATATAAAAATTACACTTGTCATCAACAATACATTCAAGTACATCAAATTAAAATTATTATGCAAATAAAAAAAGAGTACACTAACCTGAAATAGCTTTTTTTGTTCCTATATGATTGATCAGATCATTTGCAATGAAATTTCAAATATGAATGGAAAAATATAAGATATTTAGAAAAAATTAAATTTACTTTACTTGAAGAAATTAACCACCTAAAAATAAGAAAAAACATTTAAAATTGTACTGTAATTGAAAATGTTCAAATTGGTCATCATCATTCAATTTTGAGCAAAGTTTAACTACGATTTTGGTTTAAAGTGAGTACAAAACACAACTGATATCTTCAAAATATCCAAAAAAGAAGCATCTCCACAAATGCATCTTCATGAATTTCTTCAACTTTCTCAATTTTGTTCCTGATCTTCTTGGATTAGCATTGACCCTATTAATGGATATTAAAATCAAATATTAGTCTTCGAAATAGATTATTATGAAAGTAAAAAAAATAATTAGAAAAGAAGTTTATAAAATATTACCAAAATCTTCAACTCCTGTTGTAGCAATTGCAGCTTGTGGTTGGTCCATTTGCATCCAAGTCTCAACATCTTCTTCAGTAAAATATAATCCATTTTGATCTCTGGCTAATTGGACAATTTGACGGGAAATTTCTATGATCTACTCTTATAATCATTTGTATAATTAGATATTTTTATAGATGTCTTGGTTCCTTCCACTTATATCTTATTTCCCTTGAAATTTGATAATATTTGGAATTAGTTTTGTTTTTATTTTTAAAAATTAACAAAATAAGCGCACACACATCTCTAAAAATAAAAAACCAACGAATTTACAAAATTGTTAAATTCTACGCAGTGAAAAACGTAAGTGCTAGAAGCTACAAACGAGCCCTGTTCATGTATCTTCAATGCGTTTTTTGTGAAAATCGTTCACCAGAACAAATCTGGTCAACAATGGCGATGGCGATGGAGAAGGAAAAAGAGAAAGGAGAGAGAAGGGACTACCGTGAAGGGAGCACCGGAGCACCAGCAATGGCGATGGAGAGCTCTGGCAGGAAAGTCGACGGCGGCAGCAGGATTTTGGGCGGGAGAGGAGAGGGCTGCCGGAATCGATTTGGGAGCCTACGACGCTGCCGGAACCGATGCTGCTACGACGCTGCCGGAACCGATGCTACCGGAACCGATGCTGCAGCTGCTGCTACGAGCCTACGACGCTGCTACGACGCTGCCGGCGAAAATGGGCATCTGTGTTTGTTGCCGGAGCTGATGACGACGACCGGGCACTGCGATTGTTGCCGGATCCGTTGCAGCAGGTGGCCGACGGCGTTGGGGGGGTGAACCCTAGCTCGGCGAGGAGGGAAGAAGATGGGAGGAGCTGCGGCCTGCGGGCGCGAAGTCGCGATTCGCGAACAGAAAGAAATGTCAAATGCGACATTTTTATTTTTATTTTTTTATTTTTTATTTTTTAAAAAAAGATGTGAACCGAGCCGCGGTCGGACCGGTTTTTACGGTCCAACCGCCCGGTTCACACGGTTCGAACGGTTTTCGTCAAAACTGAAGAACCGTAGCCGAACCGAACCGTTAAACGACCGGTTCACGGTCGGACCGGTCGGACCGGACGGTCCGGTCCGGTTTTTAAAACACTGCCCTCGACTGGACGCTGCGAGTACTTCATCTGCCCTAGTCCGCGATGATCAAGACCCTCAAATCCAACAAGGGGAGTGGAAGTGAGTGTCCTAGAAATTTACCAAGCTCGCTCTGCTCAAGGGAACTGCATACATGGGAAATTACTAGGGAGGGAGGAGCTGAAGGAGTTGGTTCAGGTGAATCTAGCACGTTGATACTTGAATGGTTGTAGGATCTGGGCGGAAAGAGAAGGCTATCCTGTGTATTGCCTTGTTTCTTCTGCATTATTGGGTGGCAGGCACAGCACAGGTCCTTTTGGAGGTGAGGGCCGGGCAAGACCAATGCTTGCAGATAATATGTTTCGTTGGCTGAGTCGAGTCGAGCCAACTTTTTAGTTACTCCCTGTTTTGAAAACCTTTCGACAACGTTAATTGCTTTGTTTCTGATACATACAGCTTTGCCTTTAAGTCGGCAGATGGAGACGGAGACCACTCCACATGCTAATAATTCAACTCACGTACGATGTAAGGCCTCGTGCCGTAATTATTTTATATAGTTTTTTTTTTTTAATTTTAAGATTACATTTTATATAGTTTATTATTTTATTTTTTTATTATCAATTCATTTACAGCCCATTAATTGTTTAGATTATATTTTATGTAGTTTATTATTTTATTTTTTATGGTTAAATTCATATACAACCCAATAGCGACCCACAACATAATTCGTTTTTATGTTGAATACATCAGGGATAAGTTAAGGTTGAAATTTTTCAAAATAAATTACCGTTAGGATCATTAGCATCTAATCTTTATACCTTGACCCGATAATACCTCTAACACTAAGACGATGCTTACAATTCAACCAACTTATTAAAAGATTTTAATTCTAGACTTAACCCGGACACTTTGTGCATTTCCTAGTTGACCAATTGAATTATACCAAGGATTTTGATAGAATACATCTGGCTGCAACTCGGTTGTTATAGGTCTTCCTTTTAATTTTTTTTCTTTTTATTTAGGTTATTGTTATATCAGATAACTTGATATATATATATAAGAATAAAAAAACTGCATGCAGATTTACCATTTTTTAATCTTCCATTTTTCGGCAATATTTCAAAAATAAAAATTTAATCCTTTTTTCATGTGAGGGGAAGAGGTACATGGGAAATTTTGTAAAAAAGAATATTAAAAATCTAAAATTGGTAAAATTGAGTATATAAGCTACATATACTTGAGCCGGCACATAAAAGGAAACAAAAAAATTGAGAAGGGAACCCATAACAGTCGGCTGCAAGTGTATTGTATAAAAATCCTTATATGAACTAGTTTTGTTTTTCAAAATTATACCAATAACTGGATGGAGATTATTTAATTCATGTTATTGCGTAGATTGGTGCTACTATATAAAAAAAAAATATATTAAACTGCCAAATTATATTCACAATAAAAATATTTTCTTTAAAAAATCTCCTAAATAAAACTAAACAAGAAATGGGGTTGATGAGATTGGTTATGTTGGCTGCCCATAACCCAACAACCAATCAGATATTCAAAATTCTCCTACGTCACGATTCAGGCACAAATAGTTAGCATTTTCTTTCTAATGTTCAATAGAACTGTGCAAATAAATACCCATTGGCGAATGCACATGGGCAAGAGGTTAGAGTGATGTAATGGCACATGCACCTGTTGCATGCATGCAGCTGCATTACTAAATACTCGCTAACTCCGTCCTGCCCCTGCTGCTCTGCCGCATCGATTTTTAAGACTTCAGCCTCAATCAATGGTCAGGTACAATAACGACATCAGGAAGAAATCGAGTACGCATTGGATGCTGCAAACTAGCTAGGGAACGGGAATTACAGATTTCATGTGCCTCTCCGTAATTGAATGAATGAAAGTAAGGGTGCGTCTGTGAATAAGTAAAACTTTTGATGAAAAGTTTTGAAGAGTAAAAGTTGTCTGTAATACGATAGAAGTAATGATGAATAGTAAAGATAATAAAGTTAAAATAGATAGATTAGTTGTGTGAGTAGTTGTGTAGAAATGATTGAAAAGTAGGATAGTTGTATAGGAAAATGTGAAAAAATAATTAAAAAATATGATAGTTGTGAAGAGTGAAAAGTTTTAATTTGACATTTTTTAACCATTGTCAAACATACCCTAAATAAATAAAATAATAGAGAAGGAATTTTTTAATTATTGCCAAACATACCCTAAATAAATAAAATAATAGAGAAGGAATTGAGAAGAAATGTTTCTTTTGTAATAAAAGGGCATTTTGATAACAGTTGAAAAAATATTTATAAAAATATATATTTGAAGATCTCAACAGTCTATATTGTAGATTAGCTAATATGTTGTATCTTAGACAAATTCTATGATTTTTTAAAACAATTAAGAAATAAATATTTTAAAAAGTTTAAGTTTCCTATCAACACTAGACTCCATGGCTTTGGTTGTAACTAATGCTCGTCACGTAGTCGATACAATGCAATTTTTGCTTGTTTTATTTCTTTTTAAAAAATCCTAATGTTAATAAATGTGATTCGCTATCATACCATTTGTTATGTAAGTCTTTATATTAATACAGTTAACTAAATAGCACAAGATAATAACACCAGGCATAAAAATTTACCTGAAAGATACTTTTAACTAAAAAAAGGTTAAAATCACCAGAGATATAAATCTAATATTGTAAACAAGTTATTATGAAAATACAAACGGAATGACAGTCTAATCTATTATCATAAACAGAATCCACTATCTATAACATCCATCTATATGTGAGGTTATGATCTTCTTAGGTTGCGCTGGCATAAGTTTTACTAATCCAAGCTAAAAGTGTATTTTTTTAGTTTTCTTGACATATTTTTTCAAAATGTATTTAACTTATATATTAAATTTTATAATTTTTGAATATGTGTATATTTTTTATTTGAGAATATTTAAGCATTTTTCACACCCCAAAAATGTCAATTTTTGAGAATAATAAATAAATAAAAATATACAAAAATTGTAAATCTTGATCCATAAATTAAATACATCTGAAAAAAATATTTTCAATAAAAAACTTATAAAAATGCACCTTTTAGCTTAAGCTAACATAAGCTTATGTAAGCTCGAAGTAACAAGTTCATAACCCCCAATGTATATGTATTTATTTATACTTCCAAAAAGCAAGCATATTGGAAACTTTTATATGCAACATTGTTAATTTAAAATTTTATCAAGTATATATTTACGCTCAAATGATGTTAAATTTTTGTAACACATAATGTGACAATCAAATTAAAATAATGTTTGGAATCATATACAATCCAAAAAAAATGTTTTGTAATCACACATAAAAATGCCTATTGATGTCTTATGAAAGGTTCAGATTCTGAAATATTTCTTTAGAAAAAAGATCAAATTACAATAATTATTCTTTGCATTGAACAGTTTTGTTTGACAGATATGATGGGTGTACGATTTTGTTTTGTTGATGAGCTAAGGTTTTTGACATGTTTTTAATCATTGACGGGTCAGGCTCAGGGAACAAATTTATTATAGTAAGCCTAGTAAGAGTTAGCGGGAGTTAATTGAAATTTAAAAATTAAACATAATAACTAAATTAGTGACAGAAATTATATATTTGTAAGGATGCTGTCGTAGCAATTCGCCTTATCTCAACTGTACTGAGGCATTGCTTCACTATGATAGAGATTAAATGTTTCAAAAATTTTTTTTATCCATCTCTAGATAATGTCAGCAGAAAGTTAGACCAAGATGTTTTTATTGCCAAGCAAGATAAAATACAGTTTATAATAAGAAAAACTATTTACTCTGAGGAAAATATTAAAAAAGCTAATGTAGTTTAAAATAATCAAAATTTATATGTTCTTTTTATTTGTTTCTTTTCTTGTATTTGTGAAGCAGGAAGAAGTTGCTTGGAATTTTTGATACGGAAATGAGGCCGCTGTCACGGACAACCCGGGAAGAGACGAGAGAGACGTTGCAACTTTTTTGACCAAAAAAGAAACAGCAGCGATATCACCCGTGGCTTGTGAACTTCTTAGCTACAGATACACACGGTTGCGTTGAGTGTGCAGGAAGTGGGCATGAGGTAAAGCCATCCATTGGAAGTATGGGCCGCTCATACATGGGCTGAGAGCACTGGAGAAAATAAGCCCAGTGATAGATAAGAGTTCAGAAGGCAAGTAGGGGAGCATTGGGGCTCATTCGTTTCATTCAGGGGTTTTGTAAACGGAAACGGGGACGGGGAGTTTTTGCGATTGTTTGATTTTTCCCATCTCGCATTTTCTTTATAGTTCTCACTTCTTACAGTTCCTTTGTAGTTGTATTCTCTAATCACTCAATTCAGCAATTGAATTTTTCATTTTAAGAGCTAGATCTTGAATAGTTCTAGCAAAGTCCTGTCTGTCAATTTTACAGGAAAATGGGTAAAATCTCATGGGTCGGGTCGGGTCGGGTCGGATGGGATCAGGTCCCCCGTATTACCTTACTTTGATCATCCTCTCATCCTTTTACTCGTTGAACTCTTGTATAAGAAATTTTGAGTCAATTCCCCACTGAAAAATTAATTTTAAAAATGCTGAGAGTAGAGAACCGGGTTTAACTTCCCATCATGCAGGTTTTGTTTCGATTGCGCCCATCATTCCGCAATCCAGGTTGGTGTGGTGCAAGCCCTAAAGGTCTTTCTCTGTTGAATGGGCACTTAATCGTAGTCAAGCCCACAAACGATACGAGCAACAGAAAATGATTCCGAATGAAGGAAAGTTTCATCCAAACCTTTTTACAACTCTAAATAAATACTAATTAAAAAATTAGGTTTACTTTGATTTAACAATTAGGATAAACATAAATTACTTTTAATTTTTTAAAAATTTATATATGTATAGAGAAATTTTTTCAATACAATTTAGTTCTAGTTTACAACCACTTGATTTTTTCAAAAAAATTTCCAACATAATTTCTTTTTTTTAAGATCCAAGCCATGAATCATGCTCCTCTAATGATATTTGTACCACACAAAAAATCGTTTCAATTAAATTTTTATATAATCCAAAATAATCGTAAATGCTGAAGGTACATTATAATCATATTTTAAAGATTATTCACCATAGAAGTTTTCAATTTATTTCATTTTTACATGTAGAATTAACAAATAATTTTTAACACAATGCATGGACTGGATTTCAACATTAAAAAAAATAAAAAATTCCAACGGTTGTAAATCAAATGATTAGAAGATAACACCATCAATTTAAATATGGAGAAATTACGTCGTGTATCCGACACAAAAGATCACCAATCGGCTAATTGCTAAATTTTCGGTCTGTTGGACTTGCTCCAATTCTAGTCCATCTCATTTTAAGTTGCAACTAACAACTCGATGTGATGGAACCTATCGTCTAAGGCCTCGTTTCGCCGCACGTTAAAGTCTCTTTGTGGTGTTTATCAATTCACGATAGCGTTTAGAAATAAGGAGGAATATTCACATTTATTAACTTCCTACGATTCGAATGAGCGAGACTGCAGCTCGGTCAAATAAAAGCTAAGTGACATGAGCAACTCACTCCCACACCAACTAGTTACAGCAATTTCCCAAAGTTCCACAAACAAACGTGGGAGAGACTGCGTAGCACAGCTCACAGTCAAGAGCCATGAACAACTAAAAGCGTGACCTGCTCAGTTTCAGAATGCTCAATTCTGGAATATAAATCTAGTAAAAACATAAAATAGATATACCTTGTAAATATATACAGTCGTCTTTTAATCTAAGCAATTAGAAGATAAACGGAGGCAACTAGAAATCATCAAGGAAATGGCCCGTGGTACTGATGGCTGCAGAGCCGCACCCCTAAAAAGCCACACGGAAGAGGCATTTCTTTCTTGAATTTGAGTGGGCTGCCAAGGTGTTGTGCGAGAACGCCAGGCACAGATCTCTCACCGTCCTATAGGGTGTAACTTGATGAATTAAACTATTCTGATTTACCTGTTCAGAAATCAACCAAAGAAAAAATTCAAATCGGATTAGATAGAGAACATGCAAGAATTATCATGAGCCCATCACAACAAATCGCATTATTTCATGTAGTTACGTGTTATCATGAGCGCAGCACAACCCCCCCCCCCCCCCCCCCCCAATCATAACAGCAGCTTTTGACAAACGCATTCCGAAGCATGTAATTAAAATATTTTCTGCATGAATTTTTGCCCGAGTGTCGCAACTCACAGTAATTGAGAAAACCCATAAAAAAAAAAAAAAAACAACTGAGAAAATTAATATTCGTTTAAGACTGAACAGTGAAGCACTAGACCTCGAACTCGTTGGAGACTAGGCGCGACAGCGCGGCGTTTTACTTTGAAATTCTCCTTCTACCCATTTCTTCGTTTCTATAAAAGATATACAAATTTGAATTTTTCTCAGTAATGCGACCCAAAATATAGTTTGAAATTACTGAAGTACACAGCATAAGCTAATCATGCAAAATGATATCAGAAGGCAGGCAACGTTACGCTGCCTCGAAATGTTATTCATAAAATTAAGAATTAATGTAGAAGAGATGTGATGGTCGGCCATCGGAATTACTAATGTCGATGCATAATGAGGTGGCTGACATGAGTGCGTGAAAAGTGGTAGAATAAGGAGACTCTGGGTTCAAAACTAGGAGTTATCCTTCCCCTAAAATACGCTTCTGTCACGTCATTCCTGATATGAAAAAATGAAGCATTTATCAAAAGGAGGCATATCTGTTGGTCTGTTATTATTGTCACTTTAAGAAAGTGAGCCCGGTCCTAATCCAAAGCCAAAAATTACCACCAAAACTAAACCATAATTCATTTCCGAAAACTTCAACCCAACCACTTACGTAAATTTGGTTGTAGATGCATTCTTCAAATCACGGAATCAAGTAAAACTAACATGCAAGTCGCTTTCATATATTAAAAGTAAATATATATTATATAATATTAAACTTATCAACAGCAGAATCAAAGTATTCCCCCATTTCTCTCATGTGGGGTGGCTGAGAAAACTGTTCATTGTCTTTTATATGTACCTGTTATTTTTATAGTATGGTCATCTAGAAAACATATTCCCCATTTTCTTATTAATCTATACAGTAATTATTATCCATATTCTTTTCGTTATTTATCTAGTTTCAAGTTATTTGGAGTAGGATATGGATTCTTGGGTTTACTTGGGCCAAACTAATTCGGTAATCCCATGGCAAGTTATGCAACAGTTTCGGCGCGCCTAACGGATTGAAAGTGTCTATTTTTCTTTTCTTTTTTTTGGCCGACCGAAGAATCTCTCTCTCTCTCTCCAACCAACCAACCAAATCCTATTAGACTGGACAGCTACACCATAATTCCTGATCTTCCACGTGCAAATGCAAAGTTGCATACCATCCCACTGATCCCACCAGGCCTCGTGAACGACCACGGAAAATGGTGGTCCACATAACTACTAGTTCACAACCACAAGGAAAAGAAAAAAAAAAAAAAAGGGAAATCAGACGGTCCATACATACCTTGATCAAGCCGGGTAATCGAACGGCAGAGGGTCGACATGTTCGGAGTCGGAGAGGTCCCTGTGCACATACCCGAACCGTCTGAGCACCTGATTGTCAGCAAAATTGAGGGCCCGGATCATGCCCTTCCAGCAATTCTCTCCGGAGTAAATCTTGTTGTGGTCGCCGCTGCAGGGCTGGCAGCCGGTGAAGTGCGTGATGAATGGGCGGCGGTAGCTCCCTTTGCCGCTGCCCCACCCTTTCAGGTATTCCTCCCGCATCTCTCCGTAGTACGGACCCACCTTCTCGGCGTGCCGTCGGCGCAGCTCTCCTGCTCCTCTCTCCATCTCAGCGTACTTGTTGGTGACGTTCCCCAAAATCCCCACGATCTCCACCCAATACCCCTCGAAGTAGTAATCGCTCTCCAGATATATCTTGTTCGCCCATTTATCCTTCTCCTTGAGGAGGAGGTAGACAAGGCCCGACTGATCGTCGGATTCCGGAAAGAGCTTGTCTTTGAAGAGGGTTTTGAGGGTGTGGCCCCACCTCTCGTACTCGGGCGACTGCGGCCCCATATTCGCCCACACCTCCATGAAGTCTATTGACCACTGGCAGTTGCGTATGAGGAAGATGCCCGCGTTGAGGCTCGTCCAGCTCGCGTTATCTTTGTTGTCGTACACCATATGCCGCCACCCGTGCACCACAAGGTTGTGCTCCTTGTATTTTGCTAGCGGCAGCCGGAACTCCATGTCCGTGAAGGCCGCGTCGGAGTCGACCCACCATATCCACTCCGCCTCCGGGTGCGCCACCATGGCGGCCCTAACGGCCGGGATCTTGGCCCAGAAGCTGAACATCTTGGGCTGGAGGAGGACGGTGTTGTAGAAGACATCGCAGCCGTTGATCCGGCAGTAGTCCTGCTTGTTCTTGAAAAAACGGAGGAGGAGGTGGTCGCCGATTTTGTTGCGGCAGGGGCCGGGCTGCGATCCGGTGACGAGGAGGATCTTATCGGCGGAGCCGGCCGCCAGACCGGGATGCTGGCGGAGCCATTCCCGACGCTTCGCGTCCCAGTTCTGAAGAGGCCTCTCGATGGAGTAGCTGAGGGTGGGGTCGTCGTAGAAATTGCTGGTGGCAGGGTCGGGGTGCACGCTGGTTGCCAGCCCGCCTGCGAGCAGGGGAATGTCGGGGTGGGAGGTGGAGAGGGTGTTGGTGTTGGGGCGAGGTGCGGAGAAGGCGGGCCGTTGGTTGGGGATGACGAAGGCCCAGAGGGTCCAGACGAGGAGGAGGGCGACCATGACGCCGCCTGAGAAGAGAAAGAAGTCAGAGAGGGGGGATGTCTTGGGAGGGCGGGGGGCGGGTGGTTTTGACATGGGCGAATGCGGGGCTTCTTCTGCCGCTGCAGTGAATGCCACTGCCATGGTTATAAACCTCGGCCTTGGGCGTGCGTCCGCAGACACCTGGCGGAGGGTTTTGGAAATACGCGAGAAAGAAGCGGCGGATTTTGGAGGGGGTTTTGAGAAGAAAGTGAAACACGGTACTTCAGTTGGAAGACAGAGTAAGAGTGTGGGGCTGAGAGATCAGCTCGTCGGTAGGCGGCATTTTTGAAATCCACATTTCATTAATTATGTATGTGAAAATTTGTTGGATACGTGTATAATCTGCTACAATTAGTATCTATAAGTGAGATTTAAAAGGTTAAATACGTACATACTACTTTTTATAATTTTAATTACTTATTTTTGAAATTATATGTATGTTCGAAATAATAAAATATGCTTATAGAAAATTAAATTTAATATAATATTTATTATATTTTATACCAATTCAAAACAATTTTTTAATAAATTTAATTCTTAGAAACTCATATAAGTAATTAAAATTTTACATTAAAACATTAAATTTTACCTAAAATACAACTAATAATTAGATATCAAAATATATTATATATTTTATCAAATATATATATATATATGTTGTATATATAATGTGAATCCATACACAATGAAATGTCCTATTTTTTTTAAAAAAAATTAAATTTACGTGAGCCCAAGCATGAACATTACTGTTATACAAATTATCATTTATTGACTTTGTTCAGTATTCATTTTTGAGTTTTAAAAATAAAAAATCTAATTTCATGTATCTGGATAAATGACGAGTGGATTTTTTTATTTTTTAAAATCTAAAAGTAAGAATTGAATAAAATTATATATAAGAAGTAAATGCTTGGTCCCTCGCACTGGTGAAAATGATTTTAAAAATAAAAAATGTAGCTCTCATAATGATGAAAATGATTTTGAAAAAAATAAAAATAAAAATGCAGTGCATACTAGATCACGTTCCCCGGGAAAACACTTTTTAAAGAGCTTCAGAGAGCACATTGCTCACGCTGAATTCTGATTCTCGCTCGTCGGTAGCCTACCGAAAGTACATGCGCGTAGCATGTTGTGAGATGAGGGACTTGAGACCACCGCTGCGGCGTAACACGGCCAAACGAGCAGCCGCAGGACGACTGAGGAGAACGTTGCTGCAGCGAAAATGGCCGCGCCGGATGCGACCAACGCACATCGCAGGTCATCATCTGAGAAGGACTTTTGTGAACCGACGGATTGGATTGTTCTTGTCTGCACCGGGTGTATGAAAGGACTTGCACTGTCGGAGTATTCGAATATCGTGTGCGAACTGCGGAGATTACGGGCAGCTGGGTCCAGCTTGCTGGAGCCTGGAATGGTTCACGCCCGTCGTGTTTTGATCGTCCTGCGGACGCGTGTCGGGAATACGTGGAAAGTTTGGCGACTAGTGCTGTTCACGGCTACGGAGTCGGGCATCGCTTCTTCTCACGTAGACCACGTGCGTGGGGTTTCACATCATCCCAACCGTCCATACGGGAGAAAACAATTTGGATATTTCATGATAATTGTCTCGATCCTAAATACGATGGAAGATGTGATCCTCACCTTTGATATCCATCGGAGGCAAATGATGTTACTAAATGGGCTTTTCTGATTTGGCTGCTTTTGCTTTTGGGGGCTGTTTTGACTTTTTCCTTCTTTTGGCCATATGTCGGTTGACTAGCAGGGAATAACGAAAATGGAGTTCCCACCATCTCAATGCCAACCCCTTCTAAAAACTAATTTTTTGATTTGTTTCGAAAATCTAACCACATGTATTATTTAAAATATAATTTTGACCATTCATAATAAAAATTAAAAAAAATGATGTTTTATTATCTTTTTTGATGCAGTATATTTACAACATATCTCAATTCATATCACATTCAAAATTCTAAGACAATTCTAACAATGTTTCCAAAGGGAGACAACAAGCTCCCAAATATCAACGGAGGAGACCATCGACTTCCAACCAAATAAGGAGGATCACACACATGCCCCCCACAAAGATTTGGTTCGAAATCCCCGCCTGGGATTCGAACACACGCCGGTGGGAACGAAAGCTTTGTTCCGCGCTCGTTGGTGATGTTTTATGATCTTAAATATGTAATAATCATAAAATGTACATATTTAAAAAATAAAAATTAGTATAAAATATTTTAGCAAAATAAAAAATATATTTTTAGACTCATCAAAACCAAATATATATATAATTTCAGATCATACAAATCTTATTACATATATTATTTATAATCTAAAAATATATACGCAGTTAATATCCTTATATTATAAATTTTAATTATGACATTGTATTTAAATTATTTTCATTATGAACGGATAAAATTATATCTTAAATAATATATGTGGTTAGATCTTTGAAACAAAATAAAAAAAAAAAGGTTTTTAAAAAGACGTCCCGTTGAGAATCTTGAGATCCGTTCTTTTTTTTGATGGGTATATAATTACATGTATCTCAACACATATTATACTTGAAGATCTGAGACATTCTTACAAATCTGGGAACACATAACGTCCCAAAGAAATCTGGAAGACACAGCTTCCAACAGCCACCTGGGAGACCACCTGCTCCCACACTTTCCACCCGGGAGACCACCTTGCTCCCACACTCTCCACCCGGGAGACCACGCTCCCACGCCTATACGGGGATTCGATCCCCCGCCAGCCGCAGCTACGGCTGTCTGCGCCGCAGCTGGCGACCAACCGAGCTAGCCTCGGTTGGTTTTTGAGATCCGTTCTTGGGAACAACAGATCTCTGCGCGGTGAAATGCTGATTGCGGGCCGATGAGTTGTTTGACGATTGTCTGGCGAGATATTATCACCGCTTGGATGGTTCAAACCTTTTAAAGCGGTCGAGCATGAAGCCGCAGCTTGATACAGTCCAGGAATGCCCTGTAGACATGACAAGTCTATTCTTGTCAGCGATCTTAGGGAATTCCACGAATTAATGCGGGAATTCGTAATTTTAACCCGACATTTACGCCTTTTCACGAGCTCCAACCGTCCATGTGATCGCGGCCAGAAAACTGGCCAAGGGTAGGACGTCTGGAGAAATTCCCAGTCTCTCTACTTCGCATGCTCCAGGCCTTCGATGCACCCAACTCTTTTTTAAAAAAAAATATATATATATATATATATATATATATATATATATTTGATCAGTTTGTTAACAACCATAATTGGGAAAATTCTCCTGCCCATTATCGAATTAAAAAAAAATTACATTTTCACTGTCTAATTACCTCTACTGTCTTCATTTTTACATTTATATTGTAATAAGCTTTTCAAACAACTACCCTGTTTACTTTCATTTAATATCACTTTAAAAAAAAAATTTACTTTCCCATTTTCCTAAAATTTTAACATAATTAAAATTTAGTAATCTACAATGCTCGAAAGTATAGTTTTAAAAGCACTGTGCACTTAAGTTTGCTGTGATTTATACACAGATTCAATTAAATTGATTTTCGTATCCTAAAAACGTTTTCGAAGAAGAATACATTACACGACTTGAATTTCAATAAAAATAATCTTTAAAACCCAAAGGGTAAAAATTGCCGCCGGACACACACTGACACAGGACACCACTGCTGGTCTGCTGCGCTGGAGGCGGGCCATGTCGTTAGTGGAGATCGCATGCGCCCGGGAGCATGCAGCTCAGATCGGGCTCTGTCGTTAGACGATTGACACGATTGTTCACGGAGCCCAATCCAGTGCACCCGGGTGCATTCAGCCTCAATGCACCCGGGTGCACTGCACCTTTTTTTTTTTTTTTTTTGAAATTTTTTTCATGAAGCTGTTAATATAGGTTTATTTAACATATGTATCAATTTTTACTATTTTTGGAGATTTTTAGATATTTTTTTTAGATTTTTAAAAATCAGTGGCATTTTTCGTAATTTTAAATTACCGAAAATGCCACTGATTTTTAAAAATCTAAAAAATATATATAAAAGTCTCCAAAAATAGTAAAAATTGATACATATGTTAAACAAACCTAGATTAACCATTGTATAAAAAAAATTTCAAAAAAAAATAAAAAAAAATAAGTGCAGTGCACCTAAGTGCACTGAATTGGGCTCCATTGTTCACGTATTCGGAGGGATTTTCAAAAAAAAATAAAAAAAAATAGATGCAGTGCACCCGGATGCATACGATTGGGTTCCGAGTTTCACATGAATAGCCAGAGTGTATGTGGGCTATATTAATCAGTTATGTGAACCCGACCGACAGATGAATAATCTGTTGATGGGATAGCTTTTCATTGTTGGGATCGATTCCTAAATAATTATTTAAGTGCATAATCTTCGATTAACATTGATCACAGTCGCCAGCATGCCGCCACTGAGCGGCAGTAGAATCGAATCTCTCTAGATGCTGTTTCGAAAGCAATATGTCTGACAATTTAGATCTGAGCAGTGTCCATCTTAATTTGGTGGAAATAGCATGTCTTCCTTAAAAATTGTAAGAATATTTTAGTAATTAAATGTAATAAAAATTAATATAATTGTAAACATTTTAAAATAAAAAAAATACTAATCGTAGTCAATAGATTGAATTCACCTGGTTATTTCTAAATAGGACTCATGCAGGGTGATATTTAAAAAATAAAATTTTTTTCATGATAATATAAATTATGTTAAATATAATAGATAAAACGGATTTAAAAGTTTTATATAGAAGAGGAATTTCATAGAAGTAAAGCCTTATTAAGAATTAGAAACAAAAAGTTATAGATATAATTAAGAGTAGTTTTACTATTTATAATCACAAACGAAATACAAAAATCACTTATGTTCATTCATAGAGTTATTGAAATATTAGAATAATTTATAAAACGTTTCTTTTATACTTTTACCGGCTTTATTAAATGGGAATCACACAAATATTTAGAGAACTTTATCAAACGGAAGTCAGACACTATTTAAAGTGGGCAACGTAGTGTCCTAGTTCAACTTTTTAAATGCAACGAGGAGATTGAATCTTGATTTAAGCAACAAAGGTGGGCCAAACGAGACAACAATAGTGTCCGCATTATAAAAAATTAAAAATTAAAAATTAAAAAAAGCCATTTCTGTAGACACCCACAAGCTATGGGTTCGTCCAAAAAAGTTGAGCTTACGCCTTCTAGTTTAGAGCCCAAACAATCTATAGCCCAAGAAGAAACCCTGGAAGGTGGATCTGCAAAATCACACACTAGCCTGTCGCAGGGCCCAACTTTTGATAAGCCTAGTCCAGTCCAATGAGCTCTATAATTATAGAAAGAGAGTAAGCGGAGAGCATGCCCTTGTTGTCGTCGATCATGGTTGGAAAATTCATCACTTCAATGAGATTTTTTGACCATTCCATTTGCTAACCATTGCAATTTTTATAGTTTTTTATTTTGTGAAATTGATCTTCGAATTTTGTTTAGATATAAATTAAATCCTGTAGTTGGACATTTGCAAAACCCTCTTATGAAAGCAGTACTGGAAGCGTCAATCTTCACTCAATTTAGCGGTACATCTACACATAATTGACGTCCTTTAATAATAATACGTAGGTAGAGTCCCACAATAGCAGGTGTATCAGATGATGGATATGAATTCCAAATTTTGAAATTTTAATGATATGAATATTCTTAAATTTTATCTAATAGATCTTCAGTTTTCAAAGCCCGATGCGTCATTGTCTGGTACTAGTTCATAGATGCGGTTGTTTTTGGAAAATCGTTGGTTGTGAACGTAATTATAAAAATAGATAAATGTAATTAGTAAGAGAGAGAGGGGGAAAAAAAAGCCAACCTACCTTAGGCAGTTGGTATCACACGGGGCCACAGATGACCGACGTTTGGGAATCAATTATCGAGCAGTGGCTTCAGCAAAATTAGAAAAAGAGAGAGAGAGAGAGAGGAAAAAAAAAAAAAAAAAAAAAGATGAATTGGTTTTGGAATTTTTTTTTTTAAAAAAAAACTCATAAGTTTAATGACTTGATCAATTAATTTATGAAATAAAATTATTATTATTATTATATTTAAAATACATGTTTGGCCGCGGACGTAAAGCGCTAATAGCAAAGAAAAACAGGGAAAAAAAAACACGTGGAGCCGAATAGGCTCGCGCTTCCACACAACAAAGGATAAAGATGGGATAAAGATGAACATAGATACGCATTGAGGCGGCCCCTTTTTCTAATGCTCATTGACTAATTCGTTAATTGGCCTGCTCCTCATCTTAATCGAGGTTGGTCAAGATGAAATTGAAAAAAGAAAAAAGAAAAAAAGGTGAATGTCTTATTCATGAGAAGTCATAACGTGCAAGGAAAAAATGGACAGAAAAAAGAACCCCCTCATATTATTAAGAATGGCTTGTACATCCTTGATCATTATAATCTCCATTAATGAAGTCAGTATTATTAAAATTTTGCTATGTAAGGGGTTGCCGAGGCAGCCCACCAGGGGATATATGCTTCCAAGTGTACGATAGGAAAATGGGCATCTTGCCTTTTTCTGCTACTCATTCTCCACTTGGTTGATGGAAATCTACGAGGGTGGCCGCTGACATCATTAGTTCATCTAAGTACATTTAGGCTACCATTTCATTTATCGTGAATGCTTAGCTTTTGGCTTTCTAACGTGACAAGTTAGTATTGTCTTGTTATCCCTTCTAGCTTTAGCCCACAGAATTTTTTGGCCCTAATAACTCGGAATTGCTCTAAAGTTTGACCAGCTTTCGTATATCCTTACATGCTTTTTTGTGGTCCTCTTTTAAGATTTCCCGTTGCATGTTTCGAAGTTCGTTTTCTTCACATTAGGGCTTAGAATTGTACCTTGAAGGCCTTTATTTCTTTGAACGAATTTGTGGCCCAATTTGTTCTTGATATGGGCACCATCGAAAGCAAAGGTTGGGAATTTTTTATTTTTTATTTTAAATAAGAAAGCAATGTAATATTATAAGAATAATAATTAGAATGTAGGGTAACTTTAATGAGAATTAAAATGTGGTGGGAACGGGTGGGTGGGTAGGGTGTGCTTTTCCCTTTTGCTCTCGTCATGTCAACTCCTCTAGAACCCACCTGTACCATGTATTGGCAAGCACCCCCTGCATACCTTTTTCTTATATGCCAATTGGGACAATAGACTTACAATCCTGCCTACTACGTCAGGCATATGGAAAATTGGAAACATATGAAATAACAGTTGAAAGTAATATAGTTAAATAGTTAAAATTTCAAATCATTGGTGCATACTATAGAAAAGAATATGCATTTTTTCACACTTCAAGACACACGTTATAAAAAAAGATGCAAATTGTAACTAAGTCGTCAGCTTGTTATCACATTTTGTGGAGCACTCAACTCTAATTTTAGTTGAATAAAATGGCCAAAATGGTTTAACATATTTCAATCCGACTCAATTGGATTCCAATATATTGTATTATATATTTTAATATCTGAATGATCAATGATCCAAATTTTATATTCTTAAAAAATAATGTATAAAAGGGACGTTTTTTTTCATATAAAAATTTTCAAACTAAAATTTTTCATTATCCATAATTATTTTTTCATTTCTTTCTGTACAACAATCATATTTTTAATCATTTCTACACAGTTACACATATATCTAACATATCTATTTTAATTTTATTTTGTTTACTCACTATCATTACCCATATTATTTAATATCATTTTCTATTATTTAAAAAACTTTTACGTCTAAGAAATTTTGGGGTGTTTGGTTGGAGATAAAATTTTATTGATGAAAAGTTTGCAGAGTTAAAATTGTCAAGTTGATAGAAAATGATATGATATAGTAGGAGTAATGATGAGGTGTAAAGAAAATAAAGTTAAAATAGATAAATTAGCTGTATGAGTAGTTGCGTGAAAATGATTAAAAAATAAAGTTGTTCGTATAAGAAAATATGAAAAAATAATTAAAAATATGATAATTATTAAAAGTGAAAAGTTTTAGATTAAAAATTTTAGTTGACATCTTTTGTATCCAAACAAACACACCCTTGGATGCACATTCAAAATAAAGTAAACTTGGAATTGGTTTTTTTTTTTTTTTGTATCCAAACAAATACACCCTTCGTAACACATCCAAAATAAAGTAAACTTAGAATTGGTTTTTTTGTACCAAAACAAACATACCCTTTGAAGCACATCCAACATGAAGTAAACTTGGAATTGGCTTTTTTCCCCTCATCCGTATGCGCTGGTCCTCCGAGAGGGAAAAGAAACTCGCTGGAAATAACGTACGAAAGCCATGAGCGCTGACGAACGTGGAATGCCAACGGCTATTCCTAAGTTGGCTGCCGGTGGTAGTCAACCAACGGCAGCGATAGGCTCCCTTGTCAAGAAAGAAACGTCTTTGTACCGTGAGAGGAGACTCGGCACTTTGCACGTGCGATAACGGCGGCACGGCTCTTGGTTGCGTGAACTGGCCTGGTCTTCACAAACATCGCGATCAGGCCACCATATTTTGAGCCCTCGAATATATTTTTTAAGACTAGTATCGGTGTCTCGTCTTTAATTAGATAGAACCTTAATTATGATATTAAAAAAGGTTCAAATTACCAGCAGATCAAAATTATTTAAGAATGACGATGAAAAATCGTTTAAGAATGAACATCAAAATTTATGGAAAATTTTACTGAGTACGTGTGAAGTTTATTCTTAATTCCACTTATACTTAGAAATTTTCAAAAAGTTTAAATATACTCGCTTATTTTGTCCAAAATTATTTTTATATCCATACCCTTGGAGATCCTATATAAAAGTCATTAGTTCTCTATGAAACGACGAATATGCTTATCTTTAATTATAATTTATAGTTATATGAATTTTTAGCACTTTTGCCCTTATAAAAATCATATATTATTCAAATGTAAAATTTTAATTTTTGAGCTAATTAACTAAGTTAGAGTAGCTTGGGCATATTTATTATTTTGTAGGAGGATTAATGGACTCTTTAACGGTTTTTTTAACTGTAAGTATGAGAGAATTTTATGCAAAATATGTGAGTATATTTAGAATTTTTGAAAATTAAGTATAAATAAAATTAAGAGTAAAATTTGTAAGTATACACAAAATTTACTCTAAATTTATACTGAGAAGTTTGCAACCAAATGTGGATAAAGAATATTATGAAAACATTTACTTCAAATTTTTGTGAATTCCTATATGATAAAGGGGTATATAATACAAAATTATTCAAACATTTATTTAAAAATAGTTTATATGGTAATATAATATCACTGTAGCTAAGTCTATGAAAGTTGGTAACAAACTTGTACCTAAAAATACAACTTTTTTTTTCTTTTGCAAAATTTACTACATTTTTGTTGCTAAAAATTAGAGGGTTAATGGATCAACTTGTGAACATGCCCATCTCAACCATTTATAAATGAGTTTGAGTTGAGATTTTTGAATAAATAATTTATAATCATTGAATACTTTCGATTATTTAAATAAATAGACAAATTAAGTTTGGATGTTTATAACTCGTCACCCAATTTAGTAATTCTTCAACTCATTAGATGTAGTATATAAAATTTAGAAGACGCTGATGCCGAGACTTGAACACCCAATCTACTTCAAATCAGGCTTGAGTGTGTTACTATTAGGGTGAAGCCCTGATGGATTGATTGGTTGATTTTATTTAATAATATAAAGTACTATTTGATGAATCCCTATATTAAATGCATATTTTTGAGTTTTACAAATGAATTTTTATGTTAATTGAGTTATTAGATAAAAATAAAACATTATTTACATTTTGGAACAGGAATAGACAAGTATAGTATTAGATTAGCCAAAAATTAAAAAAGATATTCATGCTGCAGCATTTATTTATAAGTTAATCAAGTATGTTCTTGAGTCGACAATAAACTTTTTTCAATTAGGGTGCGTTTGGTTGGAGGTAAAACTTTTTAATGAAAATTTTTCAGAGTAAAAGTTATCAAGTTGATAGAAAATGATGTGATATGATAGGGGTAATAATGAGGTATAAAGAGAATAAAGTTAAAATAGATAGGGTAGTTGTATGAGTATTTGTGTGAGAATGATTGAAAAATAGGGTTGTTTATATAGGAAAATGTGAAAAAATAATTAAAAAATAAGATAGTTATGGGAAGTGAAAAGTTTTTGATTGAAAAGTTTTCATTGGCATATTTCGTGTATAACCAAACACACCCTTATCCTGTTTATTGAATAGGTTATAAATGGATAAAGATTAAGATTTTTTAAAATAGGATAATAAATGGATTAGGTTGAGTTTTTTAAAATGAATATTGCATCCTGCTTCTCATTGAGATGAATTAAAAAAATGAAATTTTTGCAAACATGCAAATAGTTTGATTAATATTGCATCTATGTTCCTAAATTTATTGAAATTGTAAATATGCCCATAAAATTTGTATAAAATTACAATGTATTCCTTTCATTAAAATGTTAGTAAATTTTTTTGTAAAATGATGATAATGCCTTTTTGTAAAATGATAGATTAAGTAATTTTGGCAAATGTTGCAAGCATACTTCTAAAAAATCTAAAATAATATACATATAAAAATATATTAAGTAATGAAATAGAAAATATGTCTATAGTATTTGAAAACATGGCAAGTGCATTCATTGGCTTAAAAGGAATTTTTATTATTTTATATAAACCCCTAATAAAAGAGACACACTTGCAATTTTGTTGACATATTTGCAATTTTAACAATCTTAAAAACGTAGATGCAGTATTGGTCCAACTTTATAAGCATATCTATAGAAATCACAAAAAGAACTCCAAACCACTGAAATTGCATGATGAATGGTCAGATCCTGACCATCCATAGTATGTATCAATGAAATTTTCACGTGGAAATATTTAGCCATTGAACCATAATTTATTTTTACTGGAATATATAACGCGCGATATCAATATTTACATTTTCAATGATTTGACATAATTAGTTGCAAGTTACAATTGCTTGATTTTTTTTTTTTTTTTAAACATTCAATCCATGCACTCTGTTTAAAACTATTTATGCAGCCTATGTATAAAAATTTAATTAAATTGAAAACAATTTTTATCAATAATCTTAAAAACATAACTATAAATAAGCTCGTACATTAGCATTTAAAAAATCCAAATAATATGATTTTCCATATCATGGAAATATAAATGGAGTACAGTATGAGGACTTGCTTGGATTTAAAAAATGCATCACAAACTTAAAAAATAAAAAATACAACGATTGTACAATTGGTTATATTCAAGAAGTACTCTTTTATGACATATTACTAAAAGAAAATTATACTATCGTTTTAAAATTTATTATTATAGTTTTCTAGACTTTTTTTTGTTGAAATCCATTGCAATTACATACATTACTTGGGACCTCAATGAAAGAATGAAAATAATTAAATTTTTTTGAATTACTAATTACAGATTTCAAGCCCAAACCAAAAGAACCGAGCTTACAGTAAAAAATGGAGAGGAGCAAACTTTAGAGCTTAAAATAAAAACGTGCAAATTCAGGGAGTTTAAAATGCAGAGGCATTATTGACATTTTATAGGATTTAATGATTTTTAACAACGTATGTGCTTAAGGTTTAAAATGCAAAAAAATTAAATAGTGGAAATTTAAATTGCTGATGGCCAAACTTCTTAAAATATAAATACGCATAATTTCAGAGTTTAAAATGCGAATTACGCCAGGATCGCATGGGTCCTTGCTGGGAAAATTTCGCCGCTCTTTTGCTGAGATCGACTGCGTTGTTCTTCTCCTGTCGATTGGATCACTGGATCGTTGCTGCCATCGGCTTCAGATCTGAAAACAGAGCTGTAGCGGAAAGATGGGATCGTGTGGTTTGGCCAAATCTAAAAATCGTAGCTGTCAATTTGGGATTGGAGAAGAAAATGTTACCGGACTCCATGGGTTTCTGTATCTGTTTTATCAGACGGTTTCGATCATTCGATTAAGAGCTGCCGACATGGGATCTAGAGAAGAAACGGAGGCTACTGTTCAAGCGGTGAATCTTGACGACGGAAATGCACTGGTGCTGCCGGAGTTGAATGGGATACCACCGGGGATGTATTTATTGACCGTAGAGGAACACGGTCGAGATCAGTGTGCTTGCCGGCTGCTGGAGAAACGGCAGCCATTGCTGCCTTCCGACTTGGGAAGATGGAGCACTGAATTTCTTGCTCTGGTGGTGCACGGAGTTCTGTATAAATTCAGCCCCCTTACTTAAGCAATCTGTAATTAAAAAAAAATCATTTAATCTTCCACATATTTTAAACAGCTCAATAATTATTCCCGATGTTAACTGTGAGCCTGTTTTGATTCAATAGAAACTTAAAAATATATGTATTTTTTGAAGGTAAAAAATATGTATTTCATTTCAAACGATAAAATAAAGAAATTATTCTAACTTCTTAAAACAAATAAGTAAATAATAATAAACGCAATATTTTTGGATGGAAGACCAAAATAATATAAATTTTCGGGAATTTTAACAAAAGAATAAAACAGGCCATCTTTATAATAAGTACAAAATACCCAAATTTTATTATTTTTTACGGACATATCGACACGTTACAAAATATTTAAAACAAATATGTGTGTTAACTTTATGATTTGTTTACGTAAATTCGATTTTATTAAACGTGTATTTAGTTTTATGACTTATTAATAAGAATACGATCTATGTGAATGTATATTTAACTTTGTGGCTAACTTATGGGGATATAGATTTTTCTTTCTTGACTTTATGGCCTACATAAGAACGAAATGCTGGAGCTTGGCCGAACGCCCAAATTTCATTGGCATATCATGCATTTGATTTTAGGGAGGTGTTCAATTCCCTCTCAAATTTTCAACACAAGAAGCTTTATTATTTACTTTAACCATATTCGTCCAGGCCAAAAGTACAAATAAAATCATAAAATACTATATTTACTAATGTTTTGTTATTTTAATTATATTTTACTCTTAACAAATGGGAAGAGTTTAAGCATTCAATATTTAAATTTATAATAGATTTTATTTTATGTTAATAAGCATTTAAAATTTTAAAACTGCCAAATTTTGATTTACCTGTTATCTCAGTACTAATCCAAAATCAACCAATGTTTATTTTGAGGCTTATTAAAAAAATTATGATCTTTATTTTGACATAGTATAAATAGTAAGGCAAAACATAATTTTTAAAAAGTAAGGTTAGTATTGAGTACACCTAAACTCAATCCGATTTTCATTCTTAATAAAAATCATGAACTATTAGTAATTAAAATTTTTTAGTATTGCTATATAACATATATCACCTATTATTGACAATCAAATTTTATTTTAGCAAAGTCAGCATAGCGCTACGCTAATCAGGGGTGATAGCAACATTTCCAAGAAACCACTGTTCCAACCCTACCTCTGGCATAGGAGCTTATTGTCTCCATTAGTTAATAGGTAAGAGTGTATTATCTCCCCATATAATAGATGAGAGTTTATTGTCTCTCTTGGGATTGATTGTAATGTCTAAAATAAGTTATTGCAACATATGCACACAAAAAAATTTTAGCAATTAAATTTTAATTTTTTGTAAAAACTTTTTTATTGTTAAAATTAAAGTTTTTAATGATAATGTTAATAAAATATAGAGAAATAATATCTTCTAACTTTTAATCAAACAACCTTTTTATTTTTCTTTCGTAGAAAATAATATCAAATAAACTTTTTATTTTCTTTCTTAAAAATAACATTTATAATTATTTTTAGCAACAGTTAGGACTTTTTGTTGTAAAAAATATTGTTTAGCTACATAACTAAATATCATTATTGCTGAAATTAATTTTGGATAATTTGCAAATATGTGCCTATAGTTTTACCATATTTCAAATATATCTATATAGTTTTAAAGATTATAAAAAATTCTCACATTGTTTGACCGTAATTTCAAATATATCTAACCATTGTAGCATTGTTACTACACTGTCATGGAATAGATATATTAGTAAAAATATGCAAATTATATAGGTATATTTACAATTTTAGATTAAGATGGTATATTTAATTTTTGTAAATATACCTACATAGTTTGTGTATATTTACAAATATATTCAAGTTATGACAGTGTACTAGTGACATCATGATGGCGTGAGTATATTTCGAAATTATAGTCAAACTGTATAAAGCTTATTTGTAATCTTTAAAATTATATGATATATTTACAATTATAGTCAAATTATATGAGTATAGTTGCAAATTACCATAACTTTTTAGAAACTATAATATAAGAAATGATGCAAAAAGTACTTTTTTATTGAAAACTTAAAAAATTATCCTAAATTCTTTTGTGACTCACTTATGGTAACTTAGCCTCAGCAATATCATATACAGCATAAACCGATACATACAGTGACAAAATTTAATATGCTAAAAGTTAAATTTTCTTCTAACGTATTTGTGCTAATGTCTTCTCCTGCACTATTTTAATTAGTTTAGCCTACAAAAGGGGTGACCAATTTTATTTTCTTTGTACTAATCTTTGTCTTCGTGGGTACCATTTTAATTAGTTTAGCCTATAAAAAGACTGAAAGTACATAGTATCACTATCATCACCACACGTAGAATGGTTAAAACGAATCATTCTGCATTCCTATATACATTTATCTATAATTTATACACTACTTCGTATATTTCTTTATGATTTTGAAAAGCATTTTGTATAGGTTATAACTAGCTCTTAAATTTTCACTGTTACGTATATACTCATGAATATTGACTGTTCGGAACATGTGTTTTTTCGCTAAAGTAACTTTAATAAATAGACATACTTCGCTGTAATATCCAATGTCACAGTGTTAATATCAATAAAAAAAAAATTACGTAAAAAATATCAATAAAAAATAAGACTATGGTTGATTTATAAATATTTACAGCATGATTTCTTTTCCAAAATAACATAGTGCAATAAATGAGATAGTGTATGTGCGGTAACGGTTGACTTTCTTTCGTCAGTGTATGTTAAATGATATGGCAGGCACGATGTATAATATAATCATTTATTGCTTGGTAAACCGCATACGTGGGAAATCCACTTTCTCACACTTTTTCCTGTATATATTTATAATTCTTAATTATTTAACTATTCTTTTTTTAATTTTTATATTTCAATTATTTTTATACAACAACTCTTTTATCCCCATTCTACTCCAATTATGATACATTATTCTCACATTTTTCAAAATTTCTTTGCTACTTTAGTATTTTATCACTTCCTTCCTTACCCATGTTACCAAATGGACTCTGAAAACTTCCCTAAAGTCACTAAAAAGGATTTCAATTAGCAAGTAAGCAAGTAATTTTATATTTTCTTCCAAAAAAAGTAATTTCAGTTCACAAATTTTTTTTTTCTTTGCTATAACTTTTTAAAATGAAGTCATAACAATAAGCCCTCGTTTATGAGTTTGTTAATGAAGTTTTGTTGTAAACTATTTTTAGCAAGCAATTAAAAAAAATTGGTTGGTAAAGGACTCAGTTTTCAAGGACTTAGTTTACTCACCATTAGTAGGAAAGTAGAATTTCTTGTTCTGACAATCAGCTTTTAGCAAGGAATTAAGTTCATTGCTAGTTGCAAATTTCCTTCTTGTGAGCATTATGTAAATAAGTTTTACGTAATTTCATATTGGATGTATTTTTATAAGCTTTTACATAGCTGAAGTCCATGCTTTTGAATGAAATGGCTTTGAATATTTCTTGTTAAATGGATGACATATGCTACTCTGCGTATAGAGTTCTGTGAAACCGGGATACAAATAAATTTGTTGCACTTTCATGAGATGTCATACTAAAGTTTTTTAAGTTACCGATTTATTTGGCCAACCTTGATGATGTATCAAAATCTAAGTGGGAATGAAAGTATTGTTGTATTTTTTTAACATCTAAATTATCCAAAATATCCAAAAATATTTCATCAAAAAAAAATTATCCAAAATATCATACCTGTGTATATGGTCCACTCGAAGTTAATTAAAATATATAACATAATCTGCTCAGGAGAAAAGACCGTAGATGAATTTGACAGGGCTTTCTCTTGAATCAAAAACATTTTATATTTTTATTAAAATGTTAACTTTTCATTACCTAATTAAAAAAATACGTCAATTACCTGATGATCAATTATTCCTATTAAATTTGTGGGTTTTCTAGGCATCGCAAAATGTTATGATCCCGTTGACGTAATTCCAGCAAATTTGAAGGTATCGACGAATTTCGTAATTCAGGATGTAATTACCAAATCATCGTATGAAAGACGAAAATATGATGAAAATAATTTAAAAATTTTACAATCTCAATTGTAACGTATTAATTATAACCTTAGGCTTCTATAAAAAATAAAAAAAAATTTAAAATTTTTTTATAACCTTCGGCGTCGTGGTATGTCTGGGCTTCCGCAAACGGAATGCCCCAGCTTGCAGGAGTGGGTCGGAGATGAGCAACAACATCGTAGTCCACTGATACCGTACTCTTCCCTCCTCAGTCGTCTTTTTTTAAAAATAAAAATTTTGAAATTCGTATTTCATATATTACAATCATCTCAACCATTGTATTACAATTAGTCAGGAAGATTTTCTAAACAATTTTTTCTCAACCAATTTTGTATTCATTTACACGTTCCGAATTTTCCTCAAACTCTTTCTACATCCCCTAACCTACGACGGATGCTCCACGTAACGGGGAAAATGACGCCACCACAACCACATTCCGCAGCCATTGTCATTCGAACCACACGCGCAGTCGTTCTTTTTTAAGGTTTGCCTTCGTCCAGTGGTAGTTTTTTTTTTTTTCTTTTTTTTTATTGAAAGATATTTTACATCATATCTCAATTCATATTACATTCGAATTCTGAGACAATTCTAACAAACTTACAATGGAAGACGACGACAAGCTTCCACACATCAAGTGGGGAGATCACTAGCTCCCATCAAAGTATAAAGGGGGACCGCATGACTCCCCCCATATTTGGGTTCAGTGGTAGCTTTAATTGCACTCTTTGGTGCAATGTCTACCATACATCAAACGTGTACGTCGCAGCTGCAAGCATTAATGTATAATAAGTGGCCCAATCGCTAGGCTGTGCATTAAAAAAGGTCGGCAGCCATGAATGGTCCACACAAAGCAGGTCACGGGGGATTTTTAGCCATTGATGGGTCATGTCATCCTCTAACTTGTTGAATTTTAGTTTCTCCATAGTTTTCAGTTTTCAAGCAAAAGCAGCGAGGCCTCCAGCTCCAACTTGGTGGTTTATGATTTCTCCTTGCAGTTTTCAAGTAAAAGCAGCTATGTCTCTGGTGAGATATACGCAGCTGCACATACTTTCCAGACTTGGTAACTTTTTCACGTATGTACATATATGTATACATATTATATATATGTTTTTAGGGAAATCCCTGCTTCTGTTAGTTTATTAATATGTATTTTTTATAATGAGAGCATGATTATATACACCATGATGTATTTTAAGCTCAAATACAATATTCATTTATTTTATTTTATTTTTATCTTTTCTTTATAATACGTTTTTCTAATTATATTAAATATTTATATATCAAATTTTTTCATTTGGAGTATGATTATATGCATCATGATTTATTTTAAGCTAAAATACAACATTCATTTATTTGTACAATTAGTTATATTTTTTATTTTTTCTTTATAAACATGTTTACCAAAGTGTATTCAATCTCTATACAAAGTGCTACCATTAAATAATATTTTTACATATTTATTTTTAATTTTTTAAAATTAAACTTTTTAAGGGGTGCAAAATAGGGGTGTTAACGGATCGGGTTGAACGGGTTGGAGCCTAATCCTAATCCTAACCCATTTAATATATCTCAACCCTAATCCGTTTATTAATCCATTTAAAAAACTTCAACCCTAACCCATTTACAACACATTTAATAAACGGGTTAACGGGTTGTGTTTGTTACTAGTTTTCAAAGGAGAATTACCAAAATGAGAGTGGAGGGAGTATCGGCACTCACCACTTAGCTGAATCTTTTTCAAATTTTGGAGTGATAGAATTTGGCCTTCAGGGTCAACGGAACCTCGACTGGTTGGAGAGGAGCGAAAAACCGAGCCTTCTCCTTTACAGGAACGCGAGACGATTCACCATTATTGATTTCCTGTACTCCAATCTAGATTTCAGGCTGTCTAGCTTTGCTCTGCTACAACCTACAGAGGATTAGGAAAAAAATGAGCTGATCTACCAGAGTGCCAGTCTACTGCTTGTGGACTATCGAAAAAAATTAGCCGAAAGCTGCTCTGCCAGTCTGCTGCTCATGGATTACCGAAGCTGCTCTTCTCTGCGCCTCTGCCAGTCTTTTGGTCCAACAGCAGTTCCGACACCGGCCCCTCCTACGGCAGCATTGATAGTCTTCTGCCGTCGCCTCCGTCACCCAGCGCCAATGGCCCCACTACGAAGCTGCTCTTCTCTGCAGTCTCTTAGTGAGTATGCAGCAGGGTACCCAAGCAGGAAGAAGAAAAACAGAGAAGAAACGGCAGAAGTAGGGATGGAATCTGTTCGAGCAAGATGGAACAAAGAGGAGAAGAAGTCGCGGCAGCAGCAGAGCTTGACTATTCGAGCAAGAAAGAAGAAGCTGCAGCAGTGGGGATGGGTTCGACTTCAGTCTGCTGCTCGCCGCCTGCTCGTGGAGTGCTTAGGCCCACACAAATTTGGCGAAAGAAGCAACAATGAGACAAGGATCTGGTGGCACGAAGGATTGACTCCCGGATCTACCGCAAATCTATCCAAATGAAGGATTGCCTGCTCGTGGAGTCGTCATGCGCAGCCTCTCAGTCAGGCGTCAGCTACTCATGGACGATGTGTTGGTGGATTGCAGGATTAGGTATTTAGGTTTTCAGCGCTGGCGGGATAAGGGAGCGGGAAGGAAGGGCAAGGCCGAAATATATTTCATAATATATAATATATTATATATATAATATATTACATATATAATATATTATATATATAATATATTACATATGTTATATTAAATGGGTTATACGGGTTGAACGGGTTGGACGGGTTGATGGGTTGCAAAGTCTCAACCCTAATCCGTTTATTTAATTAAATGGTTAAACGGGTTGGCGGATCATAACCCATTTATTAAAAAATTTCAACCCAAACCCATTTATTAACGGGTTGGACGAGTGGGTTAGCGGGTTGACCATGACCATTAACACCCCTAGTGCAAAATGACTTAAATGCTCTTCAAATTGATATTTTTAAAAAATCAAAAATAAATATATAAAAGTATTGTAAAATGACAAAACTTTGTATACAGATTAAATACACTTAGGAAAACACATTTATGAAGAAAAATAAAAAATATAACTAATTATAAAAATAAATGAAGTTTATATTTTAGCCTAAAATACTTCATGATATATATAATCATACTTTTCATTTTACAACACTTTTACATTTTTATTTTTTATTTTTAAAAAATCATCAAATTCAGGAGCATTTAAGTAATTTTTGTCCCTTAAAAATTTTGATTTTTTTAAAAATAAAAAATATAAAAGTATTATAAAATAGAAAAACTTTGTATATAAATTAAATACACTTTTTGTAAAAGATTGAATACGCTTAGAAAAACATGTGTATGAAGAAAAAATCAAAAAATATATAACTAATAGTAAAAAATGAATGTTGTATTTTAGCCTAAAATATATCATAATATATATAATCAGACTCCTTTATAATACATAGCCATGCATGCACAAGAGATCTACACCATGCATAATCCGATGGGCCGCATTCATTTGATAATTTTCCACATAATCAATTCTCAAGGTTTTACCAAAAAAATTGTTGAGCAAAAGCTAGCTAATAACATAAACTTATGTTAACATAAGCTAAAATATGTATTTTTCTAAAAGTTTTTTAAAAGTCATATAAGAAAATTTTCCCCCCAAATATACCAACTATGTTTGACTCTAATATTGAGTATACTTATTAAAATTTTAAAATCCCATATATGCCCACTATTTTTGCAGTTTATCTAAAAACAAACTCATTTCGTTAAAAATCCTTAGTTAAATTTTTGTAAAAGCCCAAAATACCCTTATTATAAAATAATAAATAATAAAATAAAATAGAAAAATAAAATTAGGATTCTCTAAATTTAGAGCTCACGTGAATTAGGACATTGGTGAGTTAAGACATTCAAAATTTTAATTATTTTCAAAATTTGACGGGCATATTAGTAATTTCGTATATTAACTAACGGTGTTAACTCATGGATTGTGTGTTTTTAGGATTAATTAGAAATGTAGTGGGTATAATTGAGATTATGATTCATAAAAGGGTAAAAATTATTTTTAACATAGAAATATATTTTCATGTATCCAAAAATTGTAGAACTTAGTACATAAGTTACATATATTTGTAAAAATATTTTCATGAAAAAATGATAAAAAAAATATACTTTTAGTTGGGATTAACATAAGCTTAATTATTTTAGCCTAGACAGCAATATTATGCCCCAAAGCTACCAACGGCTACCACCACTTCGATGTCTACGTGCAGGTATAGATGTATGTAAAGTAACGTGAGTGGAAGGTAAAAATTTTAAATTTTAAATAGAGATAATACTCTTGTTACTCCGCTTCTGGAATACACCATCATAACTATTTATAAAGTGTGTAACACGATTTTTAAATTAATTTTTTTAAAAAAATACGTGAAGCTAGATGGAATTGACGGATAACTTCTGCAGTCGAGCTTGACGTCAATGAATGCGCGCAGCAGCACACCTTTTGGTCTGCGTGCGCAGGTGGTATTTGGAAACCAGTGACCGTTTCAGTGGAAGACTAGTCTTCCTAGCGCGGCTCCTCCTTTCAAATAGTCTCTGTCTGTGGGCTATATAAACGCCCGAGGATCCATAAACCATGCCTCACAAGTCACAACAGGAAATAGAATTACAACGCAGCAGCGATGGCATCTTTCTTCCAGCTGATATTCGGGTCCTCTTCCGTTCGCCGTCAAACGCATGAACATGATGATGGGAGGATGACTCTCATCGACAAGCTCCTTCTTTTTGTAAGCTACAAAATTATAAATTTCAAGCATAAGTATATGCCGCATGCACCAAACTCACAGACACTGGGCAATTTTGAGAATTAAAGAGCCGCCGATGCATTGTCATGCGTGCCGACACGATAATCAAATTGCTCCAACAGACGTCGACTCATTTTTTCTTCACTAACATCCCGCAGGAACATTACGTACTGCCGAATGGCAAATCATGTGCAGCTAGCTCGCTCTTCAGTCTTGGCTTTACACCCACGTCTATCTATTTTTGTTGTTTATGGGTTAAACAGGGTTTTGATCAGGATCTTAATCATCTCATGTTTTCTCTATTCTATCTCTTGCAGGTAATCCAATATGTGGACAGGCTGGGGATTCAGTGGCACAGATTACCTGTGTTCTTCGGCCTTTTGTACTTGGCCATTCGAAGGTATCTGTTTGAGCAATACAATCTCATCAACGTCGGGAAGGCCCCCTCTGGCTTAAGGCATACCCCTGCAAGTCTTCCTTTTCGAACGGCAGATGGCAAGTACACTGATCCATTCGACTCTCAAGCCGGTAGCCAGGGGACTTTTTTTGGCAGGAACATGCTTCCTTCCCCGCAGGAAAAGAAGGTATATATATATACAAAAGAACGAAACAACTTTTCTTATGTTCATCAATGATAATTGTAGCCAGGGATTAGTATAAATATGTTCAAAGGTTCTGATGACATTTGAAACAAGCCCTATGAAGGAGGATCTTTCTTTTAGCTCGTTGCCGTGAATTGCGTTTAATTTTTACCCTAACTATGAGCTAATTATAAAAAAAATAAACTTAATTAAAATTTTTATAATATGTAATATTGAAAAGAAAATTATAAATCTCAATCATTTTCACTTGTAGATTATACACAAATTTAATAAAAATAATTTCTGTATCATATAAATATCGATATTTGACCAGATTTTAAACAATTTAAGCGTTACAGGAAAACAAATTTTTAGCGATGCAAAATTTTATATTAATTTTTACTATAATATCACTATAACTATGTCGCTATAAGTCCATCACAAAAAAGCTTTTGTGGCATGTTTAAATTTGTCAATTTTTGTCACTAAAAGGCTACTTTTGCAGCATCCATTATATTATTCTCGCTAAAATCTAGTTTTTAACAACAGCAATTATTTATGCCGCTAAATAAAATTTCTTGTGACAAAAAATATTAAGCATCGCAAAATGCATGTCACATAATATAAGTTCTCTTGTAGTGAAAAATGAGAAATCCAAGATGCTACATGTTATAAACAATTTCATAAGCTAAAAGCACTTTGCTTATATAGTTCTCAAATAAATAATTCGTAATATTATTTAAATAAAAGTATTTATTGAGGTAACGTAATTTTTTATGTAATATTTTTAGTTACGGATCATATCAATATATTATCTTTGAGAGTTGACATTTACGACGACTTTTTAGAGATCCACATTTAAGGAATGGTTGCAGTCATTTACTAGTAATTTTATTTTGGGTTTTAAATTGTCCCTTATGGAAGTTGAACTTATGATCGCAAGTTTCAAACTTATGATCTCCCAAGTTTTACTACCAAGCTTTTTTATCATTGATAAAAAGCTAGAGATAATTGTTTAGGATACTACGAATCCTTTTAGCGTAATCTTTTTTAGTCATGAATTATATCGATGTACCCACCTTCGAGAACTAAAATTCATAACGACCTACTTTAGTGTCTCATTTTAATTATCCTTGCTGGTTGATATTGTGTTTGGAAAGTAATAAAAATTTGGATGAAAAATTTTTTACATAAAATTTTTTGAAATAAAAGAATATGATGTTATATAATAGAGCAATACATGATGTTATATAATAGAGCAATACCGAAGAGTAAGAAAATAAAATTAAAATAGATATTTTAGTTGTATGGGTAGTTGTGTAGAAATAACCAAAAAATATGATAATTATATAAGAAGATATAAAGAAAAAATCATTAAATATAGAATAATTGTGAAATATAAAAAATTTTAGATTGAAAAATCTTAAGCTGAAAAGTTTCATATAATGCCAAACATGCCTAAAATTTTTGGTACGTAAGTGTAATCATCCCCAGTAGGAAAGAGTTTTTATTGGATTGGTGTTGCTATAGTAGGACATTAGAACAGTCGATCATTGATGTGGGACTACAAATAGAGATATCTTAATATGACCCATTGCTAATTAAAAAGAATTATACATAAAACATTTTTGTGTCTTGTGTAATCAGCTCGTGCTTTTCGTCAAAAAAGTTAAAATCTATGGTTCAAATTTTTGAATGCACATTTATGTTGTTTCAAAATTATTTAAATTTACATAAAAAAATTTTATTTAAATAAATATCTTAGACCGGTTATTTCCGTTGAACAAATAGTTGAACTAGTCATAAACCAGACATCACTATGAGAAAGGTAACATTTTGCAACATGATTCTCCGACTTTTTTTTCCCGAAATATACCACTTAGCAACATTGACATTACTATTTTTTTGTAATAATTTCTAAAGCTTATTAATTTAATGCTGAGTTATTTGAAATCATAGTTAAAAGTTTTACATGTAGCAACAATACGTCTTGAGCATTGCTAGTCATAATAAATATAAAATTTCGACGTTCGTTGAAAATATAAATTTTAATTTGGATGTCGGTGCTTATGTAGATTTGCGACTGCGATCGTTAAGATTTTAGTATTGAAATAAAAAATGATTTGCTTGGATTTTGCATTTTAGCTGGACAAGTGAAAAGATTATTTATTTCTTCAACTCTCGGTCCCCAAATTTATTCTTGAATATTGTATTTGTATGACACAATAGCGGATGGCCGTCCGGCTGAAGTTGGTCCAAACGAGGGATATATATGGTAAATAATTATGTGTAGATATATTCTTACCATAATTACAATATAGTCCGCTGCAAGTGGACCTCATATAATCTTGAAGTTGATATCTACTTCACTCATTATATTTAGAATTATTTACTTTAATATCATATTAAGTTTTATCCAAATCAAACATATGTATGGTTCCGATCTTAAAATTGTACAAAACTAATATAATAAAATAATTTGATACAAATATCACCATAAAGTTGTATTTTCAACACCCGAATTGTCAAAAATATATTTTTACATAAATAAATGATCGTATAAAGTATTATTATATTTTAATACATGCAGAGCTCATTTCGCAATGAATTGCACCGTAATTATGGCGTAGTCCGCCGTATGTCATGTATATATATAAATTTGTCCAGCACATGCAATTGTACCATGTAATCCATGTACTGTATAACTCACTTGATCATAAATAGAAAATTTACTCCACATTATATTTAAAATTATTCACTTTATTAGCATACTAATTTTCATTTAAATCAAACATGTGTATGTGCTTCATCTCAAAATAGTGCAAAATCAATGTAATAACATAGTTACCACTAGGTCGATAACCTAGTGGTAACACCATTACACACATACGATTGGTCGTGTTCGAGGTGTAGTGGTAGCGTAATCTCTTTGATATTTCATGGGAGTGTCTACTGCGGAGTGAAAAAATAAGGATATTATTAGACATTTGTTAGAATGTTATATGAAAATTGTAAGAAAGTCTTAGAGCCTGATCGTAAAATAAATTAGATAATTATAAAATATATACTCATAAAAATATAATAAAATAGCATTATATAAATATATAGTTTCAAGTAATGTTTGTATCCGTCAACGAGGCAATGCCTAGATGGTAACTTTTATTTCCACCAAAAGCTGCGGACAGGAGTCAAAGTTGCTATGGGCATTTCATTCAATTTTATGTACGTGCATCCCTCTTGAGTACAGGGGTATTTAGAAAATGTCTCTTCAAATGTGAGAGTTGTAAATAAACTTAATTTGTAATATTAAATGTCACAATATATATAATACATATAAAAACAGTAATGTTTGTATTCACTGACTGAACAGATTATGAAGCCAGATCCAGTTGTCGTTGCAACAAAACTACTTGCAAGGAGGAAGCTGATAGACACAGGGAAACAGTTCAACATGATAGCAGCCTCTTGGATTCAGTTCATGATTCATGACTGGATTGACCATCTCGAAGACACCAAACAGGTTAACCGTTTAGTCTAATCCGCAAATTTAATTATTAGAATCAGTTAGGGATGAGCTACATATGATGACCAGCTGTTTAATTGTAATTAGATGTTTGATAGTTGTATCTGGCTTCCCCATATCTTTGCAGATTGAGATCAGAGCCCCTTCATCAATAGCAAGCCAATGCCCACTCAAGGAGTTCCGCTTCTATAAGACAAAAGTGGAGCCAACGGGATTCTACGAGATCCAGGAAGGCCATATCAACATCAGGACTGCATGGTGGTAAGTCCTGTGCGTTTGGATCGGACTAGTTAAAGCTATGAATTTAAACATGGATCTGTATATATATATATATATACGTACGTGGCGTGCATGCAGGGATGGTAGTGCTATTTACGGAAGCAATGCAGAGAGGCTGAAACTTGTTCGGACCTTCAAAGATGGGAAGCTCAAAATCTCAGACGATGGCCTTCTCCCACATGATGAAGATGGCGTTTTGATTTCCGGGGACGTGCGAAATAGCTGGATTGGTGTTTCTGTACTGCAAGCGCTTTTCGTAAAAGAACATAATGCAGTCTGCGATAAGCTCAAGGTGGAGGACCTATATAAAACCGACAAATTAAAACCACGTTAATCCATTAATTATATATGTGCTGCTAGCTTCTGATCATCTTGACCTTAAAAAAATTTATCGTGCAGCACAACTACCCTGATCTGGACGACAATGAACTATATCGACATGCAAGGCTGGTGACTTCTGCAGTGATTGCCAAGGTCCACACGATCGATTGGACGATTGAGCTCCTTAAAACTGATACTCTTTACGCCGGAATGCGAGCTAACTGGTGGGTATAATAACGTACCTATTTCTCAAATGCATTCCATTTTCGTCAATGACTCCATCCCACCCATTAATTTTCTTAGAATTAATTAATGTTTTTTAATTCCGTAAAAATACATCTTGCAGGTATGGATTGCTCGGGAAGAAGTTCAAGGATCACTTCGGGCACACTGGGAGTACCCTACTCAGTGGTTTTGTGGGGGCCCCAAAACCAAATACTCACGGTGTTCCTTATTCACTTACCGAGGAATTCGTGAGCGTCTACAGAATGCATTCGCTTATTCCCGAGGATCTCGTGCTCAGGGACATCGACTCTGCTCCGGGGGACAACAAATCACCTCCTATTCTCAAACGGTACGTTCGTATGTAACTGTGTCTTTAATTCATCCATGCATTCATTTCTACCAGCCAAGACGAATTAATCAAATGGATTTTTTTTTCCCCCTTGGAATCTTGCTTTTGAGGGCTACTTGTCATTGTATGTCATTTGATTGGAATTTACTGATCAACAACTGGGACTTTTTGAAGCATTATACCACTGCGAACCCAATTAAGTAGATCCTAGTCTTCTTTATTTTTCCTCAATTAATTATTACCCGTCCATTGAATTGTTCATAACCATATAAATTACATAAATTTGTTTACGTAAAACATTTGGTTTTAAAGCGCGAAATACAACGTAACCAAAGCCAAAGAATCCCAAAAAAGGCCACATGATGAAGAGGATTCAGTTGGATGTGCATGTGGATAAGGTGAGCTACAGGAGAAAAGTCCTCGTATGCAACGAATTAAATTTATTTTGATAAAGAAAGCAGCCAGCTATGCAGCCAACGTAAACATTATTTGTAGGCAAATTGGAAACTGCCTGTCTGCTGCAAAGACTCTGTTGCCTCATTGTTTGACCATCACAAATTAAGTTTTTGGTAATTTTAAACATTTTCATATCTTATTTAGTTAATTTTCATCTAGATTTTTCTGAGTTTTAATTCCATTCTCTTACCACATTCTCATTTCGTTTAACATATCTAAAATATATTTTAGTCTTTGTTCTTGTTTTATTATCTATTGGCTTTAGCATTATATTATCTTGACTTCATTTCTAATTTTGTTGCCTATGATATTATATGTAGCTAAAATTTTCATCGTATATGATAGCATACATATACATCAAGGTTGTAGCCAAATAAAAGCATAAGCATATACAGCAGAACTTATGTTTTATGCTGCCAAAATAATAGCTGCATTTAAAGAAATTTTTCATTTTACTAGCGAAGGAAAATTGAATAGTATAAGCAAATAAGAATGGGAATATTTTTTTAGTTCATCCAAATAAGACCAAAATTTTCTTTTTATTAACTTATAGTTATGAACTAATGTGCTGTACGTTTCTTACAAGATTATTGAGCGAGCTACTGATGATCTGAAAAATGCAAAATTTCATGTCGCACAGGATCCCTATGAGTGAATTGGCTGGACTTGAAGGGGAGAAGAGGATTGGGAGCATTGGATTTGAAAGCCAGATGGTGTCGATGGGCCATCAGGCATGCGGCGCACTGGAGCTATGGAACTACCCACAATGGATGAGGGACCTTATCCCGCAGGATGTGGACGGGAAAAGCCGGCCTGATCATGTTGATTTGCCAGCACTCGAACGTACGTAATTAATATTAATTTAGGAGTAATCACTCAGTTTAATTAATATTCTCACTGATTCTCATTCTCGAAATTGATCATGTGCTCGCAAACATATACGCAGTGTATAGGGACAGGGAGAGGAATGTGGCGCGATACAACCAATTCCGTAGGAACCTATACATGCTTCCAATCACAAAATGGGAAGATCTGACCAACGATGAGGAAACCATTTCCGTTCTTCGTGAAGTCTATAGCGACGATGTAGAGAACCTTGATTTGCAGGTTGGTCTCATGGCCGAGAAGAAGATCAAGGGCTTCGCCATCAGTGAGACGGCTTTTTACATCTTCCTCGTCATGGCAACAAGGTGCGTATATGTATTAAACTAATCCATCTGTCTGTATTGATTATTAACTAGTTTAGATGGCCGTTAATTAATAATTATTAACTGTGCGTGAGAGCTCGCGCAGGAGGCTGGAAGCAGACCGTTTTTTCACGAGTGATTTCAATAAAGAGACGTACACAGCAGAAGGTCTAAAGTGGGTGAACACAACAGAGAGCCTGAAAGATGTGCTGAACCGGCACTACCCAGACATGGTGGACAAATGGATGAACTCTACCAGCGCATTCTCCGTCTGGGACTCTAAACCCACGCCATCAAACCCCATTCCCGTCTATCTTCGAATTCCTAGCTAAATATTATTTTTCCCTGTAGACATGTATCTCTGGATCATCTTTTATTTATTTATTTAGTTCGTTCAACCAGCCATGTTGGTATTGTTGTTGTTTGTAATGAAACTGATTGTCGGTATGTTTGCCTAAAGGAATGCTTATGATCATGATTTGGCCAGGCCTAGTCGATGAAATATCAGAAAGTAATTTTTTATGCTGGAGGTGATTGGGTTGATTGGTAACATTAAATTGTGGTGGTGGTTTTTTTTGGGGGGGGAGGCGGCGGCGGGGGGGTGTGTTCAAATGAGACATCATTTCAAAATGAAGTGAGCTTTTGATTAGCTACCCTTGAAATGTTCGTCTGATTTAGCTACTTGCTCATCAGGGTTGATTTATCTAGATTTGGGGCAAGGGGGTTGGTTTTTATTCTCCTACCGACACTGATTTTAACATTGTTTAAAAAGGCCCTTTTCTTTACATACTATGATGTCAGGCGTGCCCTTCAAAGGCAAGAACACATTCATTAACACGCATTCTTGCAAAGAGCAAAGTCAAGACATCGGAAAATGATGGAATAATGATGTTAGCACATAGCATTCAGAAAATTAGATCATCTAAGAATTTCGTTTTTTTTTTATTATAAAAATGATCATACAGGAGAAATAATGTTGTAATTAACTTACAAGCAACTAGCTTTATTTCAGATACTGTTTTTAGTAGTACAACCACCCTCCAGTTTCCCAGGACAACAGATATAAACTCCTCCCACTTTCCTCATTTTTCCTGTTCGAAATTTGTCACTTAGCAGTAAGAGCAAATCCACATTTGAAATTCTAACACCCTTCCAAATCCCTCCACTTAAGATAAACCAGCCCTGCACGATAATGTGTGTAAGCACCAGCAACAACAAACACATGGAATAGCTGGTGGCTGTGCCCTGCAATGTCAAACTTTCCAGGCATCCACCTCTCCGGAATCCTTGTTGCATAAACCAGTGCCCCAAGTCCATAGAAAGCACCCATCAATAGTTCATATCCTGTAGTGTGGAGGGCCTCTGGTTGGTCCCAAAATAATTTCAGCTTGTGCAGTATGGGGAGCACTCCTGATAATCCCATGCCAAAGAATAGGCATGCCCGCACTGTCCTGAACTCAGGATTCTGGAAGACTGGCAGGAGAGAGAACAAGACAGTCGCAATGCCCAGGACGGTGATGAAGCCCAAATAGAGATTGCAAAAGAATGGGTTGCACATGAAAGAATAGTAGACAGGTGGGTAGAAGGATGTTGAGATCAGAGCAGCAATACCAGCATAATCAAGGCGAAGCATGATGTATGAGAGTCGCTCTGAGTGGCAGGAAAGAAGGTGGCATGTGCTGCTGGCAAGGAGGCAGAACATGGCCCCGCCTAGGAAAGCAAAGAAAGGCCATCGAGTGATGGGTCGTAAAAGTAAGGGGGCTATCATGTTAGCCACGTCTTCCTGGACAACCCGCTCCATTATTTTTTTCAAAAACAAATAAGATCTAGAAATCAGAACAATAGCAATGATATCATCCACAATAAAAAAGAATAGCAGTGAACACAACCTCCGAAATAATTAGTAGTTGATCACACAGGTAAATACTACTGCATTTATGCATACAGGGTGTGGCTTAGCTCCTGCAGGAAACCTAACATGTCCACGGGGAAGCGCTCAGTGCAATTCACCTTATGTAAGATAAAATTTGCATATGCTGAGTGAGATGGTAAGCAAGTCCAACTTGGAACATCCATTCAAGCGGTAAAACATAAATCCCAAACTCTTAGACCTGTGCAGGGGTTTTCAATTCAGGGCACCACCTCATGCAATGCTGATTCCTATTACTAGCTGTAAGCTTCTATAACCAAAGCAAAACTAAATATAATATACTCAATGCTCTGAAATGCATCTTAATTGAAAGTGCGACTGCAATCTCTCTTCACACAACAAATTTTGTTAATACCCTGTATCATTTTACATTCCACAACCTTGTCCAAGCATTTGTTTTGAAACATTCAGTGAAGGATTAGAAGAAGAACAGGAAAATGGTCTGTCCATGGTTGCTGATGAGCATGGGTCAAGATAATCTTGATTTACCAAATATGGAATTTTATATCATGATAAGAAATCTAGTTCATCACTTAAATGACTTTTATTTTCAGGATATGATTAGACAGTAGGAGTGCCTTCTGTCAGTAAATAATAAACAGAAGATTATGATTTCATGCTCATTTGTCCCAAGTCAAAACTATGAAATGTGAAGCTTGTGGAGATGCAAAATATTGCATGCATATACATACATACATACATATATATATATATATATATATATATAGAGAGAGAGAGAGAGAGAGAGATGATCTAGTGCAGACGGATTGCACCATAATTATGGTGCAATCTACTGCAAAATGGGCCCCACGTGTATTAAAATATAATCATATTTTATACAATCATTTATCCATATAAAAATCATACGTTAAACGGTTTAGATGTTGAAAAGATCACTTTAAAGTTGATATTTACACTAAACTATTTTATTACATTGATTTTATACCATTTTAAGATGGGGCGCATACACATGTTGGATTGGGATGAAAATTGGTATACTAATAAAGTGAATAATTTTAAATACAATGGGTGAGATAGATGATGATTTTATGATTAAATGGAGGCCATAATTACCGTGCAGTCCGTCTGCACTTGATCAAAATATATATATATATATATATATGAAAACCTATCCAATGTAGTTGGATTGCACTTTAATTACAGTGCAGTCTACTGCAAAATGGGCCCTGCACATATTAAAATATTAAAATACTTCATACGATCATTTATCCATATAAATAACATACTTTAGATGATTTAGATCTTGAAAATACTACTTTAAAATTGATATTTAAGTTAAACTATTTTATTACGTTGATTTTATACCATTCAAAGATGGGGCATACAAGCATTCTAGATTTGGATGAAACTTGGTATGCTTTCAAAATAAATCATTCTAAACACAATGGGCGGGGTAGATGTTAATTTTAATATAAATAGAGCCCATTTTAGGTGGACTACATAGTAATTGTCTGCACTTGAATATTTTCCTATATATATTATGATCATCATCCGTTTCCCACC
This sequence comes from Annona cherimola, assembly GCA_030490835.1. Classification (NCBI taxonomy): domain Eukaryota; kingdom Viridiplantae; phylum Streptophyta; class Magnoliopsida; order Magnoliales; family Annonaceae; genus Annona; species Annona cherimola. The sequence continues at coordinate 95,262,240 of CM059973.1, read as the reverse complement.
TATGTAGAGTCAACTACATGGATCCTCTATTGCATATACATATCATAATCCTAATAATTTGAGCGTCAACTACAAGTGACAAGATCTAGATTTCCATAGTGTATCCCTTTTTGGATTAGGGAAGGCATACGAGCCCATTGAAAGACCTTCACATGGTCATCATCTGTTGGTTGGTCATGGTGGTTTGGGTGTTCAGCCACCTGTTTTGGGGTTTAAAAGCCTAATTCAATATTCTCCTCAAGCTCCTTCGAATGGCCGTCGACCCATCTGTTTCTACTTGTAACTATCTAGATGAGATAAATGAAACCAACTAAAATCCGTTTAGATGTCAAAAGCTGCAATATGAGAAATGAAGAGCTGTTTGGATAAGGTTAGTGTAATGTTTACAAAAATGCTGGGAGTAAATGATTAGAGCAGTCAAGAAAATGAAGTCAATAGAATATAGACAACACGGAGGTGTGGACTAGAAATTAGGTAGCCTAGTTACTGGTTTGACCCTCAATCAACACCTCCATGAGGAAAATTTTGCTGGATTAGACCGCTCATATGTGGCACCATAGTTGGAGTATCCTAGTGCCCCAAATCCACCTCCAGCCAAAACAGACCATTTTTTCAAAATCAGTAACAGACCATTTAGCTAGATGAGAATCCTAATTAGATGGGTAAGCATGTCTTACAGAGGATATAGTCGGACAATGGAGCATCAATAATGAGCGCGCTAAACAAAAAGACGACAATGAATGAAGGACATAGATCATTGACGATAAGCACCCTAGATGAGGGCAAATGAAGATGGGAGAATAAAAGGCATTCCCTTGAACATCCTCAATTTAAGCATCATACATACAACGGTGCATTATCATGTAGCAAAAAGTCAACAATATGTTGTTCTTTCATTGTTTTCCAGCCTTACATAAAAATTTTCTAAAAAAATTAAAAATAGTGGAAACAAGAAATGAGATCAGATTAGCATAGTGCATACCAGAACACATGTGTCAGTGTGGTTGGCATAAGAAAACCTCTCTGGCAAACAATTTCTAAGCAGTTCCGGAACATGCCAACCAGATAATGATGGAAGGATGTCCTTCAATTCATCTCTTAATCTTTGCAAATCAGACATGTTTGGCATGGAAGGAAGACAAGCCATTAGTTCCTGCATTGTGTGTAGATCGGCTCTTTTAAGCACACCTGGTAAATGCTGTAAAGAATGGAGATCAACAACCTTCGGGACTTGCATTGCTGTGTATATTGTCAGAGAAAGAAAAAGAAAGAATCCAATCAAATGCCTGCAAGAAGTGGATGTGTCAGCAAGAATTTTTGCACTCGGAATTCATAGCATTTTTTAACCAAATCATCCCAAACATCCTGTTCAATGGAACATTGTTTCAAGAGAAGAACAAATAGCATGCAACCAAGTTTCAAGTTGAACCATCATGAAAAGGCAAAGCAAGACTGCAGCCCCACCCAAAAATCCTGCATGATATCAACTGCATGAGGATCCATTCATCAGTACCTTTGATATGTTGTAGGGCATCTGGGTGGACTTTCAACAAAAACATGTAGACGAAGGTCCTAACCTTCAAATGGAAGCATCCAAAGGAGGAAAGAAACAGCACACTGTTCCACACTTAGATAATCTACAGAAGCAAGCAAATTGGAGCATCATCATCCATTACCAGGGCAACAGGTCATCTGTAGAGCCATTAACCATCATGTGCCCAGGAAGTTGCCACTAAACTTAGTGGACCATGAGAACAATAAAATTGCATGTGTGCAAATATGATCCGTCCGAAGATAAGTAGACCACATCATCCAATCAAAAGCGTGAAATGATCTCTATGGAATATGGGATAAACGACCATTATACTCGAATTGCCAATATCTCTGACACATGCACAAGTGCGACTGCCATACAGGATATAGACCAGCAAGATTCTGTATGCAGTCGCAGACAAACCTCGCGGTAGAAGAACAACCACCGGTAATTTATTGCATTTATTGATGAATGCTAACTTTAATTAGAAGTTTCATGTTGTGATCCTTCATAAGAAAGGGGCAAGTATTAAGAGCAGGACAGAAATCTTCGCAAATGCGCGTCTGATAAGTAAATCAATTCCCTCAAAGAACATTCCTTTATGAGCAGAAAACATGTAAGCAAAAATTACAGCCTGAAAAGTGATCCATTCAATAACAAAGCGGAATTCTTACGTCCAGACGTTCAGCGTCTCGTTGTGAAGAGTGAAGATGCTGAGGAAGATCTGTTTCAGCGGCCATTCGGATCGATAATGACCTATAATATATTCATTGTCCCTCAAATAACTGGGCAAAGAATGATATTCAACCAGCTGATACCTCACTTTCTTCCACAACCGCTTCCCCTTGCTTTTCTTTGATGAAAATTGATTTCCATCTTCACGTATTAAACACGCACTCTCAGTTATCTCCAAAGAATTCCTCGAATCCCCAAATTTCCTAAAATCCGCATCCATCTTTTCCTTTATCCAATCACAAAAACATTCAATCAACAACGAAACAATGCAAAAATTCCAGTAACAAAACAGAACAAGGATCAGCTCTCTAATCTCTGCACAAGAATCAAACAACTCGACGATGAAATCAAGTCACCGGACCAGAAAAAAAAAAAAAAACAGATGCGAATTCAAGCTTTTTGACGGAAAGCATAAAACCATCAAAAAATCCGAGATTTCAGCATGGAAAAGAAAACCCAAATGGAGAATTCGAATTCCATCCGTGATGCCCGCATCGGTGATTCACAAAACATCTGCGCGGGAATTAAACAAACCCAGCTGGGGAGAAAAATGAAAGAAATGTACCCTGGATCAAAGAAGAACGGACTCTCCAAGGATTATGGAGAAACAAAACGATTCAGTAGTATATTAAAACCCTAGATAATTTAATAATTTCATGGGAAGTCCTGCGGCTTCAAAACAGAGGAATTGTTTCTCCACGAATAGCCCTCGATGCAGGGGAGGAGCTGAGAAACGGGATTTCTGAATATGCCTTTGGAATATTTCTTTTGAGTGTGATTTGTGAGGGCCAGGACCCAGGTGGCGACGATGCTTGAATTTTAAGATGGGTCGTGATTCGTGAAAGGCGGCGACGCATCTCGTCTGCCGATGCCGACGTCATAACTACTAAACTACTGGTGTGTTTTACCGTTGATAAAAAATGCCAAGATAAAACATTTCGATCTAATTTTTTTTAATTTTTTTTATTGTCATATTTTTTAATCATTTTTTTTATATTTTTCTATATAATTATCTTATTTTTCAATCATTTTTACACAACTATCAACACAGCTAAACTTTCTATTTTAACTTTATCCTATTTACTACTCATTATTACCTCTATCATATCACATCATTTGACAACTTTTACACTTCAAAACTTTTCATCAAAAGTTTTATTCATTATCAAACATACCTCATGTCTGTTTATGAATGAAAAGTTTTCAAATTTAGGGTGTGTTTGTTTGGGGCCAAAATATGTCAACTAAAACTTTTCAACTCAAAACTTTTCACTCTCTGTAACTATTCTATTTTTTCACTTTTTTCTATACAAACTATCCTATTTTTCAATCATTTCTACACAACTATCCATACAACTAACCTATCTATTTTAACTTTATTCTCTTTACTCCTCATTATTATCCCTATTATATGACGTCATTTTCTATCAATTTGACAACTTCTACCCCCCAAAACTTTTCATCAAAAGTTTTACCTCTAACCAAACACACCCTTAGTTTTGTTCTGTTGGGTTAAAAAAATTTCAACTAAAACCTTTTAATTAAAAACTTTTCACTCTCCGTAACTATCGCATTTTTTTAATTTTTTTTTTTCAACACAAACTATCATATTTTTTATTCTCCACACCTACTTTTTTAAAAATTATTTATTCATATTTTCCGCACAAATGTTTTATTTTTTAATCATTTTTATACAACTATCCATATAATTAATATATTTATTTTAACTTTATTTTTTTTACTCATCATCATTATCCCTATTATATTACATTATTTTTTACTTTATCAAAAAATTTTCGTCTCAAAGTTTTATTACTTGTCAAACACACCTTAAGTATTTGGTATGGTACTTGTACTTGTGTCCAATAATAATTTTATTTGTATTAATATTCTTAAATATGATATAAATATTAATGATAATACAAATATTTAAAATGCCAAAATTGTTATTATAAATTCATAAATGGCCTTTTTTTTTAAAAGACAAATTGCTGGTGTTATTTTTAAAAAATGTGTCCGAATTTCTCATAGTGAAATTTATTTTTTAAAAATTTATAACTGAAATTGTATTAAAAAAGTATCATTAATTTGTTGTTTTCAAAGTAAGCAAAACGAGAAAGATATACAATAACACAAAAAATCAATCGAAAATAAAATTTTCAAATATAAAATAAATAGAATTCCAACGTGACAAAATGAGTTTAGAAAATAAAAGCATCTTATCGTTTCCTATTTGGAAAGAGACAATGTGGTGAGACGGAGAAATGTAATGAAAATATAATAATATACATTAGGAATAAGAAAAATTGTATTAAAAATATAAAAATTATATTAAAAATTGAAAAAAATAATTTGAGAACGAGAAAAGTCGTATTATTTTTTTATAACACCACTTAAACACAAGCTAAAACTTTTACCAGCAAAACTCTCATGTTTGATGAAGAAAAAATGGAATTGAAAGCATGAAAATAAAAAGAAGTCTATTACCAAAACATCTTACTTTTTAAATTTATTTTCATATTTTAATTATTTTTTCATATCTTTCTAATAATGATTACATTTATTCACACTTTAACATTATCACATCCATTTTATTTCCACCGTTTTCCAAATGTCAAATACTCCTTTAGTTTAATCGACCACTATGAGTTATCTAACATTATTTTCAACTATGTTATAAAATATATATTTTTAGCAATGTTTTAATCATTTTTTACAACTTTATATATAACTATTTTATCTATTCAACTTTACCTTTACCACGTCAACTTTACTCTCATTATTCTCCAAATGTCATGTACTCCCCTAGTTCCCTAGTTTAAGCCCTCGATGAGTGTATCTAGCATTATTTTTAACTATGCTATCAAAACTTATTTTAATAAGTGCATCGCAGGGCCTAGTGGGATTGAGATCACGGGTGCATGAGTAAGGCAATATACGGTTCTACAAAATAATATGTACAACTTGGCATCCTTGAAAACAAGTTGACTTATTGACTGTTGAGTTTTCTGTCCATCAAAATTTAGGGTTAGATTTTATATTTTTGAAAAATGGTGATAAAAGTTAAAAGATTTTATTCTCCTCCAGCAAGCAAGTGTGCATTACTCTCTTCTCTTCACATTCTTGTTAGCTATCATGCGTTACACGTGCAGGGGTGCAACTCGGGCTCATGAAACTCGGGTTTACTTTAACCCGAAAATTAACCCTATTTATATAACATTAACCCTAACCCTAATCTTAACCCTATGTGTAAAACCTAAAACCTAACCCTATTTTTGAAAATCAAGTTCAGGTTGAGTTTCGGTTTGGAATTTAGGTTGATAAATTTATATTTTATTTAAGAGCGATAGATTTAAAATTTATATGAATGTATGATAATAACGAATCATATAAGTAAACATAATAATATATAGTCAAACCACATATTTTTAAAAAATATAACAATATAAAGAAAAAAAGTAATCCTGTTAGCCCACGCTAAGCAAATGCTCTATTTAGCCTAAAAAAACTCATTTATAACAATTTTTTTTTCTCTTCATACACTTATTTATCTAAGTAGATTTAACATATGAACTAAGTTTTACCATTTTTGGATATATGTATATATATATATATTTAATATTTTTAAACATCTGTGTATATATATATTTAAAATACTTTTACCTTTAAAAATCTAAAAAATATATACACATATCCAAAATTTGTAAAACTTGTTTTATACTTTAAATACATTTAGATAAACAAGTGTATGAAGAAAAATAAAAAAAATTGTTGTAAATGAGTTTTTTGAAGCAAGCTAAGGAGGCATTTGTTTAACCCGGGCTAATAGAATCATTCATCTATAAAGAATATCTTTAGAAAAAATTTAACATAAAAAACAAGATAAATGAAAAAAATTATAGAAATAAAAAATAAATATAAATGAAAATAATATACTTTATTTATAATATAATTACATATGTCAAACATATATTTAAATATAAATATAAATAACATAAAATACAAAAAAATAAAGAAATATTGTTTATATATTATATATATAATATATTTTATAATAAATATAAAATAGAAATCAGGCTTGGGTTCTTCGGGCTGAAGTTCACTTGAACCCAAACCTTATCACATTTATAATCGGGTTCACCGAGTTCGGATTGTACAAAAGTAAGTTTTAACACCATTAGAAATCGGGTTCGTGCTCGGCCCGGCCCAAGTTGCAGCCATGTACACGTGGCAAAGGTGGAGTTTAAAGGTGGACGTTATAAAAATGGCAGAAAGCAGAGGAAGGTGAGAGATTGGCTCAAAACTCGGACATGAGATTTACGAGCAAAATAGAGATAGCTTTACACCATAGGAATTTTATTTCTTGAAGTAATGTAAGTAGGAATTTTATTTCTTGAAGTAATGTAAGTAGGAATTTTATTTCTTGAAGTAATGTAAGTACGAATTTTATTTCTTGAAGTAATGTAAGTAGAAATTTGAAAATTTTACTCGTGCAGTTCTAGATTTTTATGTGTAGAATCATGGTGCGTAGATTTATATATTTTTAAAGTGTTAAAGGGTGAGTTTAAGAATGACGATTTTTATTCGAGATTATTGAATCCGCAAATATTTACGAATCATGGTGCATAGATTTATAAATTTTTAAAGTGTTAAATGGTGGGTTTAGGAATGACAGTTTTTATTTGAGATTATTGAATCCGCAGATATTTACAATTCTTTCTTAAATTAGACTTATATTAGTAAAATATATGTCTATTAGGATTTCTATTTGTAAAATTTGAAAATGGAGTTTTGGGGGTGCATATATGGTTATTGTAGCGCCTCAAGTAATCCGAATAAAAGATGACGACTTAGCAAAATTCCATGGGCTTTAAGAATTTTTCAAGAAACCCCTAAGAAGCTAATTTTTTAAACCAAATAAATTGCAAAACAGTCCCTTCTTTCTCCTTTTCCTGGGATTCGGCCCTCTTGCAGTATTGGCTGGAGTTGTGGATTGAGCCGATTGCAATCCAGAAGAGTAAATTTATACAAGATGGGCTTGGAACAAAAGCAAGGCAAGCTCTGAAAGGCCTGATCCAGCATCTGGATATATCTCCTTCGTATCTTTGGAATCCAGCATCTAGATGATCGGATTGCTGATTTTTATATTTGTTTTAATAATTTCGATTTGATGAACAAATTATATTTATCATCAAATAACAAAATGATAAGGTTTTGATCCGCAGTCCCATGTAAAATAATAAATTACTAATTTATGGCCCACTTAAGGTAAAAATTTTACATATTCTGTATTTTGGCTTAGTGGATGAACTAAGCTGGATTTTGGGATAATCAAAATGGTATATAAGTGTTAATAATAAATAAATGTTATTGCATTTTAGATGACTTAAAAATACATAATATACTCACATTTATTTTATTTCTCATTTATTGAGTTTTACTCAATTTTAGTGTGTGTCTGAGAATTGATAAAAATTTTGGTGAAAAATTTTGGAGAATAAAAGTTGTTAAATAATGTGAGGAGTAAAAAAGATAAAGTTAAAATAGATATGTTAGTTATATGAGTAATTGTATAGAAATGATTGAAAAGTAGGGTAGTTCTATAAGAAAATATGAAAAAATAATTAAAATATGATAATTGTGTAAAGTGAAAAGTTTTAAATTAAAAAATTTTAACTTAACATTTTATACACATTGCCAGACACACCCTTAATATTTCATTGTCCTGCATGCAACGCAGTATGATTTTATTTTAATGTTTATTTTGAGTTTGAATATTATTGTAATAAGTTGCGATGGCATTCATAAACATTGTTTGTTTTGATTTATTGTTTTTAATATAAATCATTAGATTATTCTTCTCTTTGTGCTTACGTAGCTTGTCAGGGGACGAATCTTGAAAGATAACATCATAACTCAAATTGAGGATGAAAATACTATCTTTGAGTCTGGGACATTACCAGTGTAGTTTTGACTTCAAGTTTGTAAGAGAGTAATAAAAAATTTTATTTCAATTATGTATATTAGTATTCAAAAATTAATAATTCTGTATAAAATACGAAAAATCATTTAAATCCATTAATATCATTACCAACATGCTACAATAATTATTGAATTATTTATTCACAAGGAAAGAATTTTTTTCTTCATGTCACCGGAAGAATATTTTTAAAAGTACAAATATTTAAAAATGAAATAATATCAACATCATTAAAGTATTTTCTTTAAATGATTTTAATATATTTATTATGCCTTAATAACAACATGTATAGTCAATTACTTGAATGTCTAAGTGGCTGACGCAGATTTGTGTAGAGTAGTGTAAGTGAAAAATTTATGATTCAAATATGAGGCAGAGGCAGTGGTCTCGTTACCCCACCATTAAACTATACTTTTGTTAAAGGCTTAAGTCTTTGAATTAAATAAAGTATTTACTTTAAATTCAAAAGTGACCTAAATTAAAAGTTGTAAGGGCTTACGAATGGGACACGATGGCGATGAAATGAGTTGAGGATGAAAATTTTCATTAAAAATATATTTTTTCATCCTGAGTAATAAACAAGGGGTCCATGAAAAGATGAAAAGGAATGATTAAAAATAACTAGCTAATCAGACTGGGGAAAGTGTGAGAATAGGAAAAGAAATATTTTTAGAAATTATTGAAATAATGTGATGTGATATGAATAATTTAAAAATAAATAGAAAAGGTACAGGAGAAAATGTTTGAAATATAATGATAGAAATGTAAAAATATATGGTAGTTAAGGGTGTGCTTGTTCACTCATAAATTTTTTGAAATTAAGGTGTTTTCATTTAAAACTTTTTACTGTCCACAGCTATCATACTTCTTAATTATTTCATTACAATTACCCTTTTTTAAAAATTAATTATTCAAAAAATTTTATATAACTATCATACTTTTAATTATTACCCATGTTGTATCATATCACATTCTTCAATTTCAAAAAATATTTTTTAAATTTTTTTATCATTTTCCAAACACACACTAATAGTTAATATAACAACTTATTTTTGAAGAAGTGTAAGGAAAACAAAGGTGAGAGTGGTTTTCCATTTATGTTGACTATCAAACAAACTGAAAAATATTAAATAAAAATAAATCATTGAAGTAATCCAAAAATATAGAATAAAAACAAATCATTGAATTCCAAAAAAAAAATATAAATCATTGAAATAGTGCAAAAATCGAATAAAAATAAAGGGATAATTCCCAATACACCCACAACATTTCATATATTTCTCTTATACTCATAATATTTCACTATAAATTTTTATTATACTCACATCGTTAAAACTAATGTTATCTACCCATTGAAAAGACGATTTCACCCTTTAAAATTTTTTAATTAAAATAATTCAATCTTAATATGACTTTTAAATTACTTAATATCTGGTATTAATAATTTTCTATCATCAATTAAATCATGTTAAGGTCAAATTATTTCAATTAGAAAATTTTAAATGAGCAAAATTATTTTTCATTAGGGTAGATAACAGTTGTATCGATAGTATAGGCATAAGAAAGATTTAGAGTGAAATATTATGGATATGAGAGAAATTTATGAAACGTTGTTGGTATATTATGAATGAAGTGTAATTATCATGGGTACGATATGAATTACAGTGAAGTTTTTGTTTAGATATATATATATAAAAAATATTTAGGTGCAGTGTTGAAATGGGCTCAACATGATCATAAAATCATAATTTACTTCACCTATTGTATTTAAAATAATGTATTCTGTTACCATACTAATTTTCATCCCAATTACATACGTATATGAGCTCCACTTGAAAATGGTACAAATTACACGTAATAAAATAGTGTAATATAAATAATAACTTTAAGGGTATGTTTGGTAATAAGTAAAAGTTATCAAGTTAAAACTTTTCAATATAAAATTTTTCACTTTCCACAACTATCTTATTTTTTAATTATTTTTTTTACATTTTTTTATACAACTACTCTACTTTTCAATCATTTCTACACAACTACCAACGCAACTAACTTATCTATTTCAACTTTATCTTATTTATTCCTTATTATTATCCCTATATATCACATATTTTGATAACTTCCACTCTCTATAATTTTTCATAAAAACTTTACTCATTCAACCGTGACGACCACAACAACAACGACAAAACTGACCCTACGCTATTTTTTTTTCAGCGTATAAACCTTTTGCCAAGAAATTTATATATGAAAAACTGAAAATCCACCGCTGAGATGACATGACCTGTCGGTCAAGGAGGCAGCTTTTCGTGGGCGTACGCAACCTTTTCCCTGTCATCTTGTTGCGTTTTGATTTTATTAAGCTAGCACGTGATCATCAGGGGATAAAAATTTTATAGCATATGTACGTCGTAACTTGCAACCACAGCATCAGAAGGCTGGGCGTTGGAATATGAAATTTGAAAAAAAAAAAAAAAAAAAAACACGATCGTTGCGGTGCGATAGACTAGATAAATTATGTCTAGAAAGATTTCAGTAAAAAAGAATAAATTACAAATATTCCCCGTGGTTCGATTGTAATTGTATATATAGCCATGTAGTTTGCAAATTATCTTCCACTATTTTTATAAAATTGAAAATACACCATGTTGTTACGACATAAATATATTTGCAAATTTACGCGGGCAATGGACAATAATTTGTTCTTTCGCAAATAAAGTATGTATATCAACCATTCGATTAAACTATAAGGCTACAACTCCTTTTATAATTTTTAGATGTATGTATCTATTTTTATTCTTTTATTTGAGGTTGATATTGCTTTGATAGGATGTTATATGATGTTATCTTGTTTGGTTAATTAATAAACTAAACTTATCTAACCTTTACATGATGGGATAGGATTCATTAAGAATCTACTAAATTTATTGGGTAAAACTTTTTGCAAGTATAATATAGTAGATCAAGAAATCCAAATTGCACTCTTGTGGGAATCAAATAAATTTATCGGTAAAACTTTTTGCAAGTATGATATGGTAGATCAAGAAATCCAAATTGCACTCTTGTGGTAACTTTCATTGCAAATACATTGATTTTTAAATTTTTAAAAAATATAATAATTATAATAATTTGAATAAATTGTTCAATGGGTACAAGTACCCTACACAAACTATACCCATAAATATTACCTAAATAAGTTTACAAACTGTTAATTTTTGAAATTTAGAAAAATACATACTTTATCCAAAAACTATAAAAAGGATAATTTGCTAATGATTGAAATTACATTTATACTCATAGAGTTTACAAAATTTTAAATTACTCACACTATTTTTATACCCTTGCAAATATTGTCATGACATAAGTATACTTGTAATTTTATGCAAAAAAAGGATAATTTATTATTTTAAAAACTACGTAAGTATATTTGTAATATGATCAAATTATAAGAATATATTTGTGCTTATAATTTTAAGTATAGTTTGTTAATTAAATAAATTTAATTTGGCAATTAAAATTATTTAATTAATTAGAAAATTAAATTTCATCTAAATTAAATATTTATACAGGCCCTATGTAATAAAAGTGATAAATATGTAAACTTAATAAAATTGTTTGGCTTTATATCTATTTCACAACTCTTAATACAACATCTTTATTATCCAAAGCACTCTTTCCATTAAATAAATGGCTGTATAAATTACTATAATATTCAATAAATTTTTGAGTGAATGAAGTATTGTCATTTTTTGATAACTTGGGAATAACCTTTGAACCTTGCTAACGGAGCATTGCCTCCCCCAATGTAATAAAAACTTATTTTTATTTTTATATGTAATTATAAATATTTTTAAGTGGATATAGCTCACAAAAGACTTTGATCAAAATGATTTTCAATAAATTCATAAAAATACATGGTCGAAATATTTTATTTTAATGATCAAAGTAGGGAAAAGCAACAGTCTAGCCTTCGCAGTTGTTGGAAACAGTATTTCACAAAATAGGTCAATTGGAAAAAAAAAATTTCCTTGATGAGAAGGTCGTTTGGATTTTTATATATGAATTAATAATGCGGGAGATGAGAACCAAAGTTTCTTCATTTAAATAATGAGTAATTGTACAATTGTTATGCATGGATCGCATATTAAAATTATGGTATGGTACATATGTTGAAATGAGATCGTACAAAAAATTTCAGGTACAAAATCTAAATCCCAGAAAAATTAATTGATGTTCACATTTTCTTATTAAAAAAAATAACAACATACTTTTTTAATTCACATGTAACCTTTCTTTCTGAACACATAATAACATCTTTTTTTCAATTCCTCAACCTCGTTGAATTCTCATCCCATCAGACCCAAATGGGTGACTTTTCATCCAATATTGAGGTGTTTGATAGGTGTTTCAAAGGATTGTAATACTTAAAAAACCACTAATTATTGAATTTAATCAAGAGAAATATATTCAACGACTTGTTTCTGTATTTGACCAAGAGAAATATATTCAATGGTTCAGATTATGTATATAGAATTGTATAAACAATCCATCGAAACGAAATGATTTCAACCGAAGGATCAGTTCTGCTAAGATTTTTTATTTCCCAAAGACGACTTGATTATCTGATTTTTGGTACCCTACTTTTAATTTTGACGGCTTCTGTTTTGTTTCAAACGTTCCAAAACCATTCATGAAACGCATAGCCGGCTAGTGAATCCAAGCGCACCGCGGAGTCCGCCCGATTCTTTTGTTTTATAAAGGAGCTGGAATAAACCTTCCCCACTACAATGTTTATCCTCCCAGCTGCAGGATCAGCCACTGACCAAACCCGCCGAGAGGAGAAATGGAGGAGGAGGAGAAGAGCTATTTCCATGAAGTGACATGGACAGACAGCCAAGGGCAGACACGAACATCTCAAGTACCTGTCGCCCAGGAATTGGCTCGCCAGGGGATCCATCATCTCCCCCACAGGTTCATCCACAACAAAGAAGGCCATCATGAATCTCATCATCCCACCACCCATTTGCAAATCCCACCGTCCATTAACATGGAAAATTTACGGGCTGTATCTTCTAATCCAGACCGCCACGCCCAAGAGATGGCTAGCCTTGCCCAAGGTGCCAGAGAGTGGGGTCTGATCTTTGTCACTGGCCACTCCATCCCTTCCACCGTCATCCGCTCTCTAGAGGATGTAGTCAAGGGATTTTTTGGCCTCTCTTTCGAAGAGAAAAAGAAGAGCGTGGGATCTTACGCAAGCGTCGATAACTTGGGCTATGGACGATCCTTTGTGAAATCAGATGATCAACCGCTGGATTGGATTGACCGTCTCGCCATGAGGATTACACCCAAGAACTCCACCGACGGACTCCGGGTCTGGCCGCAACAACCAACGAATTTTAGGTATCTCTGCTTCTATTTGGCGTCTCGCCCCCTTCTCTCCCCGTTTAATATTATTAGACATCTTAAATTTAACCAACCTACTTCTTCAATTATTTTCATATTTTTAATACAATCATTTTATACATTTTAATTTTATTTTTTATTTTTAATCTCTACTCTTATGGAATGAAATCACCTTATTCCTTTTGAAAAAAAAAATTTTCCCACGTACCAAACACTCCAAGCACTGACATAGCTCCTGAGCCAATTGATGATTGGAATATGGAATTGAAATGATAGGTATGGTCAGAAAATCTTACGGATGGAACCGATGGATTCAGTGCTTCTTGCAAAGTAAACTGTGTATCAGATCAATGAGGAGTTAAGAGGACGAGTAGCACCATTGGTTATAACCAAAACTTTTTACTATCCTCAAGTAACTTATTTGTTAATTATTTTTCTACCTATTCTATATGATTATTTTAATTTTCAATTATTTTTATATAAGTATTTATACAACTAATCTATCTATTGTAATTTTATTCTATTTACTCATTATTATTAAACATATCACGTGCCATTATTTAATACAAATTCAATAAGCTTTCATTTAAAATTTTTGTTACTTTCCAGACATGCCTAAATAAAAAAAATTTAATTAATACTGTAGACAGTATCGACCTACAGCTAGATAACATTAAAATAAGGGAAGGATAATAATTGAAAGGTGATTTGCAAACATGCCCTTTAGTTTCGGAAATATTGCAACTGTGTTCATTAACTTCTAAACTTGTTAATATGCGTATATAGTTAGCGAAAATTGAAAATATATCCGGATTTATCTCTTTAATTCTTTGAAAAATCTAGATTTCTGAAGAGAAGTGAAGCAGTGGAAACGCTTTCTAGGTCCCATAAATGTGAAAAATACTTGGTTTTGCCCCGATATGTTTTTTTGTGGAATCTAAACTATTCATCTGGTTTGAAATGATATTTTGTATGTTCTAAATAAAAATTATTCCAAAAATTTGTGTTTCTAAAAAAATGTATGCGTGAATCAAACCTGATGTAAAAGTTTTAACAGTTATATATATTATAAAATGATTTTAATTATTTTATATATTATAAAATAATTTTAATTTAATAGTATATTTCATGATGAAAATTTTTTATTTCCTAATTAAATATGATACATTAAATATCTCTGGTTAGTTTAAAAAAATCAGCTGATGGTGCCCAGTGGAAAATTTTCCACATGCGGAGGAAGCGGGGAACTTTCCACTAAGGGTGTGTTTGGTTGGAAGTAAAACTTTTGATGAAAAATTTTAGAGGTAGAAGTTGTCAAATTGATAGAAAATGATGTGATATAATAGGGGTAATGATGAGGAGTAAAGAGAATAAAGTTAAAATAGATAGGTTAGTTGTATGGGTAGTTGTGTAGAAATGATTGAAAAGTAGTGTAGTTTGTATAGAAAAATGTGAAAAAATAATTAAAAAATAGAGTAGTTATAAAGAGTGAAAAGTTTTGTGTTGAAAAGTTTTAATTGACAAGTTTTGACCCCAAACAAACACACCCTAAATCACTTCCTCTTAAATTGCAAATATGCATGTGGTGTTAAAATTTCAAAAATTAGAACAATGCTCACACGTCTCAGACTCTCGGTACATATAGTGCAACACTGCAGCTAATATTTACCGTAAACCAATTACAGATAATGCTTATATACGTACATACGTGTATATATATAGGAGCTGTTCCGGTGCAGCACAACTATATCGGAACAACGGTACATTTGATCAAAAGTGAGTCCCATACATATTAGAATACAATGAAACTTTATACAATCATTTATCCATATATAAATTTTATAGCAAATGATTTACACGTTGAAAAAACCACTTTAAAGTTGTTATTTACATCAAATTATTTTATTACGTTGAATTTGTATCATTTTTAGATGAAGCCCATATACATATCTGATTGGGATGAAAATTGGTATTGTAATAGAATATATTATTATAAATACAATGGGTGGAGTAGATTATGATTTAATGATCATGTGGGGCCCATTTCAACGATGCCGCACTTGAATATTTTTGTATATATATATATCCATGATTTCGCAATCTTATGAATGCTCTATATATTTAATTAGGTGCATATGGGTTGCATCGGAATTTACAATGTAGTCCACTATAAAATGAGCTGCATATATATTAAAATGGAATAATACATTATACAATCATTTATTCATGTAAAAAAAGATACTTTAGACGGTTTTGATCTTTAAAATACCACTTTAAACTTAATATTTATGTCAAAATATTTTATTAAATTGATTTTATACCATTTTAAGATGGGACCCATATACATGTTTGATTTGGATAAAAATTGTAAAGCTAACAAAGTGAATAATTTTAAATAAAATAAATCAGGTTGATTTCATATTCATGATTAAGTAGGCTTCATGGTACATGACTATATAGTGGAGTCATACGCACCGGGTAATTTTTCATATATATGATAAATGATCAACTTAAGTAGTTAGGATGGCCTAAAAAATATTTTTTAAATTTTTTTTTAGTTTTTTATAAACATGTTAAGTTTAGTGTATTTAATCTATAAATTAAGTTTTAGCATTATTAAAAATTGCAAGTATTTTTTATTTTTAAACAGTGTCATTGTCGAAATTTTTTGCCGTATGATAATGTTATTGTGTTTAAAAATTAAAAAATACTTTAAAATATTCAAAATTTAGTAAATTTTGGTTTATAAATTAAATATATTTAACTTAACATGTTCATGAAAAACTAAAAAAATATAGGCTTAAGTTACTTAGGTCGGTCTAAGATGATCAACACCTATACATATACGGTCAATCAACTATCACTAGTGTTGATCTATCTAACTATAATTTAAAATATTAGAATTTTTAAATAGATGTGGGCATATTATTTTGGAATTTTAATAATTATTAGATACAATTGCAATACTAATTAAACTAACTAGGTATATTGGAATATCCCTTATAAATTACAAGGCATAATAAAAAAAATGGGTTGGAAAATCCCTTATAAATTATAAGTCATAATACAAAATGATTATTAAAAGATTGATGGTGACATGATAGTAAGCATGAATTAATGATTAGAAATAAATATAATAAAAACAAAATAAATATATTAGTTATATGGACAAAATTAAGATATAGAAATAATAATATGAAAATAGGATAATAACTAAGGAGAAAAGTGATACTGAAAATGTAAAAAATAAGATAATTATGTATTGAAAATTGAAAGTTGTATTTAAGAGCCAAGCATCTTGCGTGGATGGTCCATGTTGGTGTCTCATCCTTGCATATTTGCCTATGTCCTAGGTTCATAACCTAGGAAGAAAAATCAGTGTTTTTCTCACCCATTTCAGGAGATGTCTATTGTAGTCTAGTTTGGAATCTAGGCTTAATTGTAGTATAAGTTGAAATGTGATGTAAATAAATACCCATAAAAAAAATTTGTATTTGAGGAGTGTGTTTGGGAAGTGATAAAATTTTGAATGAAAGTTTTTTGATATAAAAGTTGTTAAATAGATAAAAATAACGTGATATGATAGAGGTAATTATGATGTGTAAAAAGAATAAAGTTAAAATAGATAAGTTAGTTGTATATATAGTTGCGTAGAAATGATTAAAAAACATAGTAGTTATATAGGAAGATATGAAGAAATGTTCTAAAAATATGATAGTTATGGAGAGTAAAAAGTTTTAATTTAAAAAACTTTTGCAATTAAAAAATATTTTTAAAAATGGAAATTTTCATCCATCACATCTCATCCCTGAGACCATCCTCATCACTTTTTCCCCCCTTACTTCTACCAAATCCAAAATGACCTCTTGAGGAACAAGAGAAAGAGGGGGGAAAAATTTTTATAATCAGATTCTCCTCCCAGACTAGCTCGGTCTTCAGCCGGAGGAAAACCGTTCTAATCAAATTCTCTCTTCCTAGAATCAGTCTTCAGCTGACCCTGTAACTAATTAAATCTGAGCCATGGACTCGTGTCAGGCGAGCGATGGAGGATTTTGTGGAGGAAGCTAGAAGGGTATTGGATGAGATTCTCATATCCCTGGCAAAAGCCCTGATGCTTGATGAGCAAAGCTTCATACGCCATTTTCGGCCCAGTGACAGCGTGATCAACGTTCGTGTGAACTGCTACCCACCGTGCCCACGGCCGGATTTAGCACTAGGCCTGAACCCACACACCGATGGTAGTTCGCTTTCCCTCATCCTGCAAGTCGACTCCAAAGAAGGCCTTGAGGTGTTTAAAGATGGGCAATGGATCAGAATTCCAGCCCCACCTGGATCATTGCTCATAGGTGTTGGAGATTTGCTAGAGATCATGAGCAATGGTAGCTTCGAAAGCCCGTGGCACAGGGTTGTCCCTCACAAGGATTGGGAGCGCCTCTCGGTTACTCTCTTCTACTATCCACCGTTCAAAGAAGAGATTGGGCCAGTTGATGGTGATGGGATCGGCTTATTAGGTGAGCCTCGCTACAAGAAGGTGGTCGTTGAGGATTACGTGCGGCACTACTACAAGGTGTCTCCTACAAAAGAAAAACAAGCCATCATGTATGCAAAATTGTCTTGATGGCCAATTCCAATTGTGGCAGGTATATCCATTGGGAGATTAAGGTGTGTTTGGATGGGAGTGTTAAGACAAAAGTATAATATTATTAGGAAACGTAATTTGAGTTGATATGGATCATATTAGAAGTACACACGATAAAATAAGATAAAATAAGATAAAATAAATAGTAATAAGATACCACAAGACATCAAGATTTACGTGAAAAATCATTTAACCTAGAAGGAAAAAACTATGAAAGAAGATAACGATTCATTATGATAAATAGGTTATAAATATACATATAAGAATATCTCACACATATTTTCTGAATACCTCACACATACCCCACATAAAAATATTCTGATAACCTTATTCTCACACCCCAACAGGATATCATTAATAGTTCCACCAAATTCCTAACCGATACATGTATGAATGAGACTCCAATGTGCACTTACGTAATACCATACACAATTTCAATCGTACACAATTAAAATACGCATGATACATAATCCCAAACTCACTCAACTACGTTACGAAGAATACAAAATACACCTAACAAATATAATAGCAAGATGGGTGGAGTAAATTACCGAAGCAAGAAGGGTGAATCAATGTATAGAAGGCTAGAAAGTAACAAATAATGAGGAATGGGATATGAATAGAATGAAGAGATAATGAGAAGAGGTTCTTGTATATTAGAAAATGAAAAATTATATTGGAATTGTGAAAAGTAGTATTGAAAATAAAAAAAATAAGATTTTTTTTATATATTAAAAAAGAGAGATTGTATAAGAAATTAAATTTTTATTAGGAATGGAAAATTACGACTCATTCACATGATGACATCTTATTCGAACCCATTTATATACCGCTGCACGTCAGTTGACTCGAATATTAAGTTATAACCCTCATTTGTAAATCGTAGTGCATCTAAGCTCACAGGTGCAATCGAAACAATGAGACAGCCTGATCGATCAATAGCTCGATTGGCGTAGATCTTGTTGATGTGCAGTTGAGTTATTCTGCTAACTGCAAATTCCCCACGTCAGTAGCGCTGTTTATTTGGGGTATCGATACTTCAATGGTTAATATATCACCCAATGATGATCTGCATAGATGGCTGTTATCTACGACTAATCATGGAGCTCAATTTTTTTGAAAATTTGTTAATACAATTATTAATCTAAGCATATATTATATATAAATTAACTTTTACCATTTTTTAATATATGTATATGTTTTTTTACCCCATGAAAACGACTACAATATACCTATATTTAAAAATATAAAATAAAAAAATAGTAGAACTTAATTTATAGATAATATACACAGATTAATAATTTCATTTAAAAAATATTTTAAAAATAATATTTCAAAATGGGTTGAAACAAGTATAAGAAGACTGCAACTCTAATATATGCAAGTCTCGCTAAGTTACAAATTTATTCACTAAGTTTCAAAACTTTTATATATACCTACTAAGGGTGTATTTGAGTATGGATAAAGCTTTTGGTGAAAGTTTTAGAGAATAAAAGTTGTCAAATGATGCGATACGATAGAGGTAATGATGAAAAGTAAAGAGAATAAAGTTGAAATAGATAGGTTAATTGTATAGGTAATCGTATATAAATGATTGAAAAGTAGGATAGTTGTATAAAAAAAATATGAAAAAATAATTAAAAAATATAATAGTTACGGCGAGTGAAAAGTTTTAGATTGAAAAGTTTTAACTTGACATTTTATATTCATTGCTAAACACACCCTAAGTATGGATGAAATTTCATCCGTACCCATTCTAATAGACGCAATTAAAAATTACCATTAGTCATCATAGAAAATGTTCAACATGCCCATTATTATTTAATAAAAATAGTCATTTAGATATGATAGAAGTTGCACGATATGATGAAAACTCATCAAACTTAAGAGAGAAATTAGCAGAATGAATTCTAACGGTCTGGGTATAACACCAATGACAACGTATGCTAAATAAACTATGGGTGTGTTTCAAGCCATATAAGATTTTTGATTGAATCTGTATCACAATTTCCAATACAATTTTTAATTCCCAAGATAGTTTTTTCAATTTTTAATACAATTTTACTCATTTTCAATACAATTTTACTCATTCTCAATACACATCATTACATTCTCATCCTAGATACAGATTCGATCCGAGAATCTTGTATGGTTTGGAACACACCCTAAGGGTATTTTGGAAATTTTAAATTATTAAACGTTATTGGAACACATCATTACGCATCACATTAGGTATATTTGAAATTAATAAAATACTTATCGAATATGTTTGTAATTAAGAGCAAAGGTAATGAGTATATTTAAAATTCAAGAATGATTCATTACACCCAAGTGCACTTTGGCTCGGTGCACCTGGGTGCATTTAATCCTTTTTTTTTGAAATTTTTCTATGCAATTGATAATCTAAATATATTTAACATGGGTATCATCTTTGAAAATTTTTAGATATTTATTTTTTATTTTTAAAAAAGTACTAAAAATGTCACTAATTTTTTAAAATTAAAAATAAATATTTAAAAATCTCTAAAAATTGATACATATGTTAAATAAACTTAAATTAACAGTTATATAAAAATTTTCAAAAAAATAAAAAATAGGTTAAAGCACCTGGGTACATTGTGTTAAAGTCCTTTAAAATTAAGGACCTGACTTAATGCACTTAGGCACATTTCACCTAATTTTTAATATTTTTTTTAAAATTTTATATACTACTATTAATCCCGGTGTATTTAATATGTGTATTAATTTTTACCATTTTAGAGATTTTTAAATATTTATTTTTTATTTTTAAAAATCAGTAACATTTTCGTAATTCATTAATAACAAAAATACCATTGATTTTTAAAAATAAAAAATAAAAAAATAAAAATTTCTAAAAATGGTAAAATTTGATACACATATTAAATATACCTAGATTAATAGTTGTATAAAAAATTTGAAATTTTTTTTTTTATACCTCGATGTACTGAAACTAATTGCATTGTATCACAACTCTTAAAATTAACCCTTTCCTAAGTTCAGATTCAATCATACCAACCAGATATCAATTTGGGCTGAAGTGTTCATTAACCTCAAGTCTTCAACACAACCCCATTTCCCTACTCACTTTTTGCATTTATTCATGTGCAAGTGTGCGGCACAGTTTTATCATCATCCATCCTTTTTTAATTTTTACTGCCTTGAAACCGCTGCCATGAGCAATCTAATCTCAGCTCTTCATTAATCGAATGCGAGTCCGCTTTCAAAGGGTCTAAAATTTAGGGGTGTGTTTGACAACTAACAGAAAATGTCAAGTTAAAACTTTTCAATCTAAAACTTTTCATTCCCCACAACTATCATAATTTTTAACTATTTTTTCACATTTTTTTATACAACCACCTTACTTTTCAATCATTTTTAGTCAACTATCCGCCTAACTAATCTATCTATTTTAACTTTATCCTCTTTACTACTCATTATTACCTCTATCATATCACATCATTTGACAACTTTTACTCTCTAAAACTTTTCATGAAAAAATTTTATCCATTACAAAACAAACCCCAAATCTCCTTCGCCTCATCTTCCTCTTCTTCATGCGATGTGCATCTGCGCCAATAAACGCCGTGCGTATCTTCATCACCATCAAAACCCGCCCCACTCCCCAACATCGATGCCATCTCCCTGACTATCCTCCTCTTCGTCTCCGGCGCCGATGTCCACTTCTTCTTCCACCATCAATCTCCTCTGCGCCGAGGAGGCCTACAGCACGGCCTGCTGCGATGCTGACACGTCTACCCCCACGTCGTTGGCGCATTGCTACCATTCGCTCTCTGACGACGACGACGACGACGACTTCATCTCCGCCCTTCTCGACGCCGAGCTCCTCCACATGCCAGAATCCGACTACCTCCAGCGATTCCATGACCGTTCCCTTGACGCCACCGCCCGTCAAGATGCCGTTAGCTGGATATACAAGGCAGAAAAAGAAAGTCTTTGGTAAAAAGAAAAAAAATGGCATTTCCTTCTGAGATATTTACGATATTGTCACTGCCACAGGTGCGCGAATACTACTAGGGGTGGGAATTGGGGCGGGTCGACCCGCGACCCGGTATTGACCCGACCTGTTTTTGGCCGGGTAAAACCAATATATTTTTGACCCGGTATAGGGATGGGTCAGAAATTTTGACCCGAATTCAAAAATAGGGTTGGGGTGGGTCAACCATGTCCCGACCCGAAGAGTCCGACCCGTCCCGCATATATAAATTTATTAAAAATTATAAGACTATATTGAAATATTATTATTATTTTCTTTCAAATTTCTCACTTTTTTATAATCAACTCTATCAACAATAGAAGAATCAATTTATTCAAAATGCAATATAAGAATCAATAAAAAATTTGTACGATATAACCCTCATGTGTAATTGTATATTAACCTATTTTAATAAATGTATACTATATTTTCAAATGTTTTGTTTTCTTAATTATGTGTTTTTTAATAATTAATGAAATTTTGAAACATATAATATTTAAATTTAGTATAGATGTATACTTATGTTTGATAGATATATAAATTTTGAAAATTATCTTATTTGATCCGTATTTTTGACCCGACCTGCTATCCCGAAACCGGTCCGATACCGACCCGAATTTTGTCCCTAGACCTGGTAGAAAAAAGTAAGGGTCAAACCGACCTTGTCCCGACCCGGTATAAAATAAGGGTCAAACAAGATTTTTGAAAAGTAGGGTCAGGGTTGGGCAAACCCTGACCCGTCCCGACCCGCCCCGATTCCCACCCCTAAATACTACCGTTTCAGTTCCGTGACGGCCTACCTCTCCGTTAACTGCCTCGACCGGTTCCTCTCGTCGTCCCATACCTTTGCGGTAAATGCCCTATCTCTACTATTGCCTGGAATCCATCTCTGGTCGCCTGAATCTGAATCCCAGGCGTTTTTCTTTCAATGACAGCAAGGAAATGGTTGGCCTTCTCAGCTCCTAGCGGTGGCCTGCCTTTCTATTGCAGCAAAGATGGAAGAAACGGAAGCTCCACGGCTGATGGATTTCGAGCTGTTTGAGACGCTCTTCGACTTCCGGCCGTGCACGATCGGACGGATGGAGCTACTCATCATGTCTAGGCTCAAATGGTGGATGCGCTCCGTCACGCCTTTCGATTTCGTGGATTCCTTCGCGAGCAAGCTGCCGAGTTTTGCATCGCCCCACGTTTTCTGCCAACCCGTATGCCCGTTTCGTCAACCCATTTATAAATTGGCTATGTCAGTGCATTTAACTATTTAATTAAATAAATAAATTAAGATTGAAATTTTATAACTTATTAATTTATTTAGTGATTCATTTAACTCATATAACCTGTTCAACCCGTTTAATTCACTTGACTCATTAAAGTTTTATATATATATATATATATATATATATATATATATAAACTCCCTGATTATTTTTCCTCTCTAAGTTTTCTTTCAGTAACTTAATTTTTATTTTTCCACTGCTGTCATAATTTTATTTTTCTGTTACTGTCCTATTTTCATTTCCTCTACGCCAAAAACATCATCTTTTCTCTCCCTCTGAGATCATCATCTACTGGAGTCTAAACTTTCAAGTTATTTACTATATAACCCATTAACAATCCACCAATCCGTTTATTAAAGAGGTTGTAAATGGATTAAAATTGAAAATTTTTAAATGGGTTAATAAACGAATTATGGTTGAAATATTTTAAATAAGTTAGAATTAAAATTTAACTTCAATGCGTTCAACCCAATTCGTTAATACCTCAGCACTCACCGCTGCAATTTTTGTCTTGAAAGAGGGAAAAAAAGAAAAAACAGAGTATTTTCCTGGTGATTCTCGCAATGTTGTCATTATTTCCCCTTTTCTCGTTCCGTTATCGATTTTTTGGAGTATAGACCGTCAACGATTGCAGCTGCTGCGGTAAGTTGCGCAGCCGGAGAAATCGGCAATGGTACGGACGTGGCGGTCGTCTGCCGTGGCCTCGATCAGGTATCACACGTGTGCCCCAACGTTCTTTTCCTAAGCACAACCGCAACAGAACCCTCCACCTACGCTATGTTGTTGTCTCATCCAGAAGTTCAACCGTCAAGGTTCCCAACTGCGGAATTTTCCCTGAAATATAGGGCTGCAAGTTGCAACTTGTCTCCCCGCCGAACCCGACAAATTACTGTTAGGGCTTATTTATTAAAGTCCAAACCCGAAAACCCGGTATGTACTAACAATAAGGTTAGGGTCCTGGGGATAAGAATGCCGAGAAGCCTAACCGGAAGGACCGTGCCCACTTTTCCATAGTTATATTGCATAATATTTGAATAATTTTTTATACTATTTATATTCATCTTTGAATATATATTTATTATTGTCAAAATTATATTACAAATGATTATATTATTTTCAGTTATTTATATTATTCAGCCTTTATATTTACTATTTTGTTTCTTTTATCTTATTTTGCAAAAATAAATTTTCTTTCCGAAATATATTATAAATTATTTCTTTTAAAATGTGCTCTCTTTTCCATCCCACCCCCACACAACCAAGATCCAAGCGTGTCTTCGGCCAACAGTATAGGACATCGGCTGATCGGTTGGGTTGGGCTGGGCCTGAATCAGCCCTTTTCCGATTTTTTTTTTTTTAAAAAAAACATATGGGAACCCCATAATGCAAAAAAGTTGTTGAATTTTTCCATCCTTTGTTTTTTTTTTTTTTTTTTTTTTCCGGAATGACTGAAAATCTAACATAACATTATACAAATCTTCGTATGATTTTAAAAAATATATAAATATATAATTCATTTTTATATGTTTGCTCCCCCGAAAATAACAGGGAACTGCTCATCGCATGTATCAAATTCAGCGAAGCTCCCCAGCTTTTCGTTCGATTCTGCGGCAATATTTCCGTTTGTAGGATGCAGCATTAATGATGTTGGAGACATATTCTAAAGAAAAGCCCCCTCAAGCCATTCTTTTTTTTTTTTTTTTTTTGGCTCCGAAGCCTTAACCGACGGCGTCCATCTGATGCACAACTGCACATGCCTGCGAGAAGGCGCGAAAATCAGAGCTAATGGAGCCAGAGAGACCGAATCTGTTTGTGAGGAGAACTGCAGATGATTTATATGACGCGAGAATTCAGGTGTTGCTGTTGGTGTTGGAATTAATTGAGGGGCAGCGATTAACAGGGATGGAGCTTGACGCAATGATTTATGGAGGATGCTGTTGGTTGTAGTAATGGAAGGGCAGCGAGTATGGAACATGATTGCCTGCTCGCGGGAGCAAGCAGCGTTCTTTGCTCCCGGGAGCGTATACCCTTTTTTTTTATTTATTATTTTGAATTTTTTTTTTATAAAACTGTTAATCCATATATATTTAACATGTGTATAAATTTTTACTATTTTTAGAGTATTTTAGATATTTATTTTTTATTTTTGAAAATTAATAATATTTTAAGTAATTTTAAATACACCTAGATTAACACTGTTTAGGAAAAAAATTTTAAAAAAATTAAAAATAAATAGGTATACGCTCCCGGAGCAAGGAACGCTGCCTGCTTCCGGGAGCAGGGATCACGTTCCAGCGAGTATAGGGATGGAGTTTTTGGATTCAAAGAAGAGAAAAATAGCTGGTATGTGGTCGGGTTTGCAGTGCGGTTTGGTGCTCAGGATGACGTCGATGGGGAAGAACCATCGTCAGCGAGGAAGAACAACGCCGGTCACATCCGGGTTTATGAAGGGTGTGCGGTTTTTCATCGGCGCTAGCCATTCACCGATTCTAATTTTGTATCAGTGGGTCCCTGTGATGATCCTGAAATGGCATCCATGGTTACAATGAAGGAGGTCAGCTGTGGAAGGTAGTGGAGCACTGCAGCTCCCACTTGGAACCGCAGGGGTGCAACTTGAATTGAGTTGTACCACTCGGTGAATCCAAATTCTAGCACTAATTTTTAAAAGAGGGATGATTCTTTACGTTCGGGCTAAGTGGTCGTTACTGTGTCCGCTGCCTGTACGATGCATAACCTGCCGTTGGATTGGGCGGGATGAGAGGGAGCCATCGGATGGAAAATTGCACACGGGTTCTCGCGGGTTCACGATTTTCGACGACGAAAAAATCCAAAAATGCAACCCGAAGAAAAAACAGCAGACAACGCAGGCGGTCTTCCCCCTCTCTCCCATTCTCGCCTCCCGTTCTCTCTCCGGATCCCTGGCCGTCGACGGCCTGCTGCTTTGATCCCTCTCTCCCGTTCTTTCTCCGGATCCCTGGCCTACAGCGCCTGCTGCTTTGATCCCTCTCTCCCATTCTCGCCTGCCTCTTCCGTCGACAACACCTGCTGCCATCCCCCCTCTCTCCGTCTCCCTCTTCCGTCGACTGCGCCTGCTACCACCCTCCCTCTCTCCGACGGCGCTTGCTGCCACCCACCCTCTCTCCCTCTCCCTTATATCAATACCCGGATAAAGGTTGTCTTCGAAACGCTGAAACACCGAGGAGAATGAGATTTTGCAAAGTAATGAAACTCAATCCACAATGCTGAAATCAAACGAAAAATCCATCTCACAACGAACCGCCATTAACGCTGAAAAATCCATCGACTTACTTCCATCTAGGAATTTATATTTTGGGAAATCGACAAGCGCATTTTATTCATTATATTCACACTAACGCATGATTTCCATGAGCGTTAGGGGTTTAAAATACATGAAAATGAAAA
Organism: Annona cherimola; assembly: GCA_030490835.1. Classification (NCBI taxonomy): domain Eukaryota; kingdom Viridiplantae; phylum Streptophyta; class Magnoliopsida; order Magnoliales; family Annonaceae; genus Annona; species Annona cherimola. The sequence goes on along the minus strand of CM059973.1, from coordinate 95,235,240 downwards.
ATCTTAACATATAAAATGCAAATACGCAAATCAAAAAGCTAAAAAACAAATACAAAAAACCAGAATAAAAATGTAGGAAAACCCCTTCGGCCTGCCTGCTGGGTTTTCGATGTCGTCCTCTTCGGCAACTCCTGTAAGAGTTCCAACAACACCATGAATCTCTCTGCGTTGTATTTACAAAACAACCATTCTTCCCAACCACCACCCTGGAATTTACGAAAACACCATTCCCACAACATAAAGGCCTTATTTCTTTGTAAAACCCCACTCCAACAGATCGTATTGTCTCCCCCAAAACCCTAGCGCAATTCTCCTGATGGAGAGCGCATTCCACCAATGTCATGGCGCAGTCCAGCAGTAGGCGCCGTCAACGGAAGAGGCCGGCAAGAATGGGAGAGAGGGACCAAAGTAGCAGGCGCCGTCGGCTAGGGATCCGGAGAGAGAACAGGAGAGAGGGATCAAAGCAACAGGCCGTCAACGACCAGGGATCCGAAGAGAGAACTGGAGGCGAGAATGGGAGAGAGGGAGGAAGACCGCCTATGTCGTCTGCTGTTTTTTCGTCGGATTGCATTTTTGGATTTTTTCGTCGTCGAAAATCATGAACTCGCGAGGACCCATGTGCAATTTTTCCATCCGATGGCTCCCTCTCATCCCGCCCAATCCAGCGACAGGTTATGCATTGTACGGGCAGCGGACGCAGTAACGACCACTTAGCCCGGACATAAAGAATCATCCCTCTTTTTTTAAAAAAATTCATGCTCTATATATATATATATTTAATCCAAATTCGGAATAGGTCGACATTAGCTTTGAAATTCAAATTAATCTGTGATAAAAATTAGTAAAATACTAATAAAATTTAAATTTAATCGCTTCAAAATTTGCAAAGAAGGAAAACAGTCATACATTTGGACGGAGAAAACGAAGCTATAAATACCTATATATTTCAATGAGGAGTGATTCTATTAGCCCGGGCTACGTAAATGGCCCACTTAGCCTACCTCGAAAAACCTATTTACAATATTTTTTTTTTACTTTTTTTTTCATGTACTTGTTTATCTAAGTGTATTTAACATATAGACCAAGTTTTACCATTTTTGAATATGTTTATCTATTTTTTTGAGATTTTCAAACATCTATGTGTATATATGCATTTAAAATACCCTTATTTTCAAAAATCTAAAAAAAATATATGCACATATTCAAAAATGGTAAAACTTGGTCTATATGTTAAATACACTTAGATAAACAAGTACATGAAAAAAAAGTAAAAAAAATTATTGTAAATAAGTTTTTTGAGGTGGGTTAAGTGGGTCATTTACTTAGCCCGGGCTAATAGAATCACTCCTCTATTTCAATATGGCAAGGTGTTCCTTTGAAATGATCTAACTAAATCGAAGCAAGGCTCAAATAATTTCTATTTGATCATTTCCAGTGATAAAATGAAAGTAAGTCCCAATACATAATAAACATAAATTCAGAATACCCTAAAGCATATAAGGTTGTGAGATATGGATTTTTACTTCAAAATATATAGCAATGTCATGATCGACGACTGAATTTTCACTACAAAACATTAAAGGTTGAGAGAAAAATACATCTCAGCATACATATTTACGTTTCACATGAGAGGCATTGAGTTTGGACTAGTCATATTTTGGTATAGATTGATGTAAGCCCGGTATTAGTTTTAATTTTTACCGGATTTGATTTAATAAATTATTTAGAAATGAAACTTAAACATGGCCCTTCATGGGATGGGTTGATCTGGATGGGTTGTGCAGATCAAATCAATTGCTCTAAGATGCATCCTTGTTTGGAAGATATTGCTTCTACTTGGGTTTTGAACTGTATCGACTATGCAACTGTTCATTTCCGATACCAATCAAGCAATACTATTAGCAAGTTAGTTGTATAGTTAAGCTTGAAAAATATTAAAATATAAAATAATAATAATATAATTAGAAGGTGCATTTTTCCAACAACTTTTCCACACACTTTTTTGTGCAATATATTGTTTTATAATTATTTTTTGGTAGTTTTCCCAAAAATACCTTGTATACGTTATCCCCTTTGCTTTTATTGATTATCTCTATCATGTTATATCATTAACCTATAAATTTGAAAATTTTATTTACCAAGGATGTGTTCTGTATTTCATGAAATATGAAAATTTAGAAATTTTCACTCCCTATAACAACATTAATTTCAATTTCTTAATATCTTCCGGTATAAATTCCATATTTTTCAATTATTTCTCAACAACTATTTTGTCTATTTTAGTTTTATTTTTTTTTTATCATATTACACTACCATCTCATTTTAAAAAATGTTATAATAAAAAATTTTCTTCTAAAGCTTTGTCGAAAGTCAAAAAAGTTTTTTTTTTTTGGTATAATTTTTTTTGAAACTAAAGAAATTATATAATGTATCGCGGGGTAATGATGAGAATCAAAACCAACGAAAAGATTGTCTAATATGAGAGGGATGCGAAGAAAAGCGCAGAAGGAAGCAGACGTCGTTTGAGTAGGGGTGTACATCGGGTCGGGTTGACTCGGGTTGGCACAAATACAACCCTAACCCACCTTGTAAAATCACAACCCAACCCTACTTTCAACCCTACTTTTCACATCTTAACCCAACTCTATTTCAACCCACCTTAAATCGGTTCGGTTCGGGTTAGAAATCGGGCTAATAGATTACACATGTTATCAATGCTAGTTAAAGTTTTGTTCACCTGAATTTCTAAAATAATAAAAATAATTATAATTATAAAAACAATAAGTACCAATAAAAGTTCTACATAACTCAAAAGTGGAGGATAAGTTTAGTAATTGATTCGTTTTTTTGTTTTTGTATTTTTGAGCAATCGATGTCTTCTGCAAGTCAAAAAGTGAAAGCCAAGTAAAATTATTACAGTAAATTATACAAAATAGAAAAATGAATATTATAGTCTTACTTACCTTCTTAGTTGGCTTCCAATCAAAGCTACAAACATCTTAAGTTCTCAGTTGACCTGTTATGTTATTCTAAATCACCAATGCGAGCAAATATCTAAACAACCTATTTACGATGCAATATAACCAAATAATCCAAACACAATTTCACAACTAATTAACCAAATATATTTCCAAACCAAATAAATTCAAATAACATTTGACAACCAAATAGTCAAACAAATTTCCAAACTCAACACAATTTTATTTAAATATCTAAGCAATATGAATGAAATACACTCTCATAAATATATGTAAATACATATCTTATGAAATCGGGTCGGGTCGGGTTGACCGACCCCTAACCCAACCCAACCCATTTTTAAAATCGGGTCGGGTTGAACCCATTTTTTAAAAACCAAATTTCCAAAACCTCAACCCAACCATGGTATAAATCGGTTCGGGTTGATGCGGGCTCGGGTTGAACCCAACCCTATTTATACGCCTACGTTTGAGGCAATGGGCTGGTGGAGGCTGGGGAGGTGCAGGGAAAGGCCGGCCACGGGATCCCGATGCCGATCTCTCTGCATCCCTGTGCAGCTGTCAACCAACACATGGTCACGGTCACGCTGCCCATTCAAGACCTAAAGCTTTTTCTTTTCAATAATTAAGGGTGTATTTGTGAATAGATAAATTTTTTGTTGAAAAATTTTAGAAAATAAAAGTTGTCAAATAGTATGATATGATAGAAGTAATGATAAGGAATAAAGAGAATAAAGTTAAAATAGATTGGTTAGTTGTATGAGTAATTATATAGAAATAATTGAAAAGTAGGGTTGCATAGAAAAATATGAAAAAATTATTAAAGAATATAATAGTTATGGAGAATGAAAAGTTTTAAATTGAAAAGTTTTAACTTAATATTTTATACACATTGCCAAACATACTCTAAATATGACAAAATCGTACGCCTTGCCTTGTTTGAGCGTGATTTGTAAAAGATTGTTTGATTAGGGCTTAAACTATCATTTCAATTTGGAACTTTCGTCGGACTCTAGATACAGGAACCATCCAAACAAAAAATGACATTTGTCAACAACTCCCTGTCATGAGCAATTTTCGAACAGCAAAAGCCTCATTTTTTCTATGATACTCGATCATTCTGGTCCTGCTTTATTAATTTTTTCCCCGCTTCTTTTCAGAATGCTCAACATGCAAAGTGCAGTGACAATGCTCCGCTACTTACCCCATGCAAAAAGAATAGTATAATCTGATAATTAAATTTCAAATTATATTCAATACTGTTTATGAAAGACTGAGAATAATTAGTTACCCCATGCAAAAAGAATCAGAAAAAAAGTACAAGTATAAAAGTTAGATTGGAAAAATATTTTTAAAAATGAGGAAAATGAGAGAGCCAGGTAACATGGTACGGATAATGATTATAAAAAGAGTAAACAAAGTTAAAATAGATAAAACATTTGTATTAATGAGAATATGGAATTAACAATAGAAAAAATATAATAGTTCAAATGTCGTGCCATATGTAGAAAGTGGATTTCTTAAAACATTTCATTCTTATCCAACAAACCCTTAAATATATTTTTTAAATTAATTTAAGTTCATGTTTATGTATGATTTGTATAGTTTTTACTTTGAGTGATCCAAATTATATTTTAAAGAAAATACTATGAGGTTATTAAAATAAAATCAAAATATCTCTTTGGTTCTAGTCATTATCCTTATCATAATGCATTAATCTCTCACTTTTAAAAATTTTTCCATAATTTTTTAAAACTTTCTTTTTTCACTATAGAGTTGTGTGGAAAGATGTGGAAATTATTTAGTTATTAAAATTAATAACAGAAATATGATAATTAAATGGCTAAAATGTCATGTCATGTGAAAAAGAGTGTCGAAAGCAGATGTTTTTAAAACATTTCGTTCTTACCAAACGAAGACATGAATATACGATTTTTATTAATTTAAGATCATTTTAATATATATAATTTGTATGGTCTACTTTGAATGATTCAAATTGTACTTTCAAATAAATACTACGAGATTTTTAAAATAATACCAAAATATCGTTTTTTAGGATAACTCCCATGAATAACAGCGGAAATGGAAACTGATTCTAATATTGCTTTTGTTAAGGGTTTTGAAGAGCATTGCATTCGATGGAATTCGATGAGACTTTTCAATCATAAAAACTATTTTCTTTTAATGTTAGTTTATATTTTCCATGTAATTTCTAATTTCTCAATGCATTACAATATTAAAATTCTCAATACTATTTTTCACCTTCACAACATAATCTTTTATTTTCTAATATATATTGAGTCCCGATTTAGTGCACCGCACTTCTCTTTTTTACCATCATTATTTCTTATATATAATTTATAAATTTTATTCAATATTTTTAATATAAATAATTTTACACTTCATAAATGGCTGATCATAAATTATAAAAGTATGTCCATTGTCTACTTGCAACAATGTATCGTATTAATTAGTAGGCTAAACTAGATCGCATCCTACTAATGCTTCTCTTGTATATGATGATGAGCAAAATAGTCAGCTTGGCCTGCATAATTGACAAAAAAAAAAGTGTCCGCACCGTTCCAAATATCAATTCTCATTCGTCCTCCGCATAAGTGCATGCTTTGCCAAAAGACCAAAAAATAAAAAAGAACGGTTTTTTCCAAATATATTTGTTACATTTGGCCCTATCAAATATACTTACTACGCTTATATTTAATATCAAAGATGCACACGCCATCAAAAACCATCAGTTAAATTTTTTGAATAAATACCCAAAAGACCCTTATTTTAAAATAATAATGGTGAAATGACATGAAATTAGAACTTTCTAAATTTAAAACTCATATGCAATTAGGGCATTAATGTGTTATAACATTCAATTTTTCCAATTTCATATTAAATTTGAAGAGCATAATAATAATTTTACATATTCACTAACGGCGTTAACTCATAAAATGAGCATTTTTGAAATTAAATATAAATATAGGGTGTATTTGATTGAATGTAAAACTTTTGATGAAAAATTTTTAGGGTAGAAGTTGTCAAATTGATAGAAAATAATGTGATATAATAGGGATAATGATGGGGAGTAAATAGAACAAAGTTAAAATAAATAGGTTAGTTATATGGATAGTTGCGTAGAAATATTAAAAAGTAAGGTAATTTGTATAGGAAAATGTGAAAAAATAATTAAAAAATAGAATAGTTATTGAGAGTGAAAAAATTTAGATTGAAAAATTTTAGTTGACGTTTTTTTGCCCCAATCAAACACACCGATAGTATGTATATTTCATAATTTAAAAATATTGTAGATATATTTGATATTAGGATTAAACATAGTTATATATTTAAGAAAAGAAAAAAAGAAAGAAGAAATTGCATGTAGCCACGTCACGTGCCATGTTAAGGTCTGCATCAAAATCTTTAGACATCGGGCATGTAATTTGTAACCACCTGGCCTATTCCAGGGTCACGACCAGCGAGGGGATGATTCAGAGCTAGGGGTGTTAATGAGACGGTCAACTCATCAACCCGCTCGTCCAACCCGTTTATAAATGGGTTTGGATTGAGATTTTCGAATAAATGAGTTATAATCTGCAAACCCGTTTAACCATTTAATTAAATAAACGGATTATGGTTGAGATTGTATAACCCGTCAACCCGTTTAATAACCCGTTTAACTCATATAACTTGTTCAACCTATTTGACTCATTTAATTCATTAAAGTTTTATATATAAATGTAAACTCCTTGATTATTTTTCCTCTTTCTGTCTTCCTCCCGTCACCTAATTTTCATTTTTCCCCTATAACCCCAATTCCATTTCCTATTACTGCCCTAATTTCATTTCCCCTGCACCGAAAACACTCTCGTCTCTCCCTGCAGGATCATCATTTATTAGAGTCTAAACTTTCAGATCATCTGCGAAACAACCCATTAACAACCCGCTAACTCGTTTATTAAATGGGTTGTAAATGAATTCGGGTTGAGGTTTTTTAAATGGATTAATAAACGAATTAGGGTTGAGATATTTTAAACGGTTTAGGATTATGATTGGGCTCCAACCCATCCAACCCTGTCTGTTAAAACCCCTATTCAGAGCTGCCACCAACCACAAAGGCCAAAATACAGAAAATATAATATATATATATATATAAAATTTAAAATTCTTCTTTAATAATAATATTTAAAACAACGAAAAATAATCATCCTGGCCTTGGCAGGTTGGTTTTATGCCCAGACACGTATGAACGAGGTCCAGGATTGGATTCCTGTGAGTGGAGCGCTGTCTCTCTTCATGTAAATCATGTAATAACAAAAAACAACTAAAGATAAAAGAAAATAAATGCTTTCACCACTCAAAAATAAATAAAAAAAAAAGGTATACTGCTTTTGATTTTAAAACTATAACATCTGATTTCATGTACAATTTGGAATAAACACTTTAAATATTAATGCACCTATTAATTAAAACACACGTTCCAAGAATATTAGACGTATGAGAGTGCATATGTATGATTATATAAGAGAATGTGTATTAGAAATATATGAAATAAACTCAGGCTAGAATGGAAATAGGATCGGTTTTCTTGGGCCGGGTTCACATGAACCATACTCACCTCCCCCACCCATATTTTACTTTGGGCCGGGTTTGGGTTAACCAACCCAAGTTATACTCTCTTACTCCATCCTGATATTATTATATGCAATGGCATGAACATACAGCCGTGGCTAGTTCATCAATTCAACATCACAATGCATTAACATTCGTATATATCTTTCGTTTTCGTATTACTTGCTTCAATTGCACGAGAGGCGCACCAACCGAGGCTAGCTCGGTTGGTGGCCGACTGCGGCGCAGAAAAGCGTGCGCGCAGTCGGTCGAGAGTTCGAATCCGCGGGCGTGCGGATTTCGATAGATATATGCGTGGGAGCAAGTAGGTCTCCCGGATGGATGTAGTGTGGGAGCGGGTGGTCTCCCAGGTGGTTGTTTGGAAGCTGTGTCTTCCTTATTCTTTCGTGGAGCTGTGTCTCCAGACTTCTTTGGGAAAGATGTATCCCTTATATTTGTAAGAATGTCTCAGATCTTCAAGTATGATATGTGTTGAGATATGTACCTGTACCAATCAAAAAAAAAAAAAAAGGCGCGACGAACGGAACCCAATACGAGACATAATTTATGTAATCGAGCCAAATCAAGGTTGATATCTAATGCATAATGTATTTAATCATTTAAATACATTTTTATCGACAGACAGAGATTAAAAAGTTTCATCGTTTGTTCAAATGGGCCAAATAGAACTATCGAAGTTTAGAATTAAATACTCGAATCTCAATTGATAGGTGAGCTGCCTAAACTGGCCCGAGCTCAACGCTCAACCTGCAAAGCTTAGAGAGAGAGAGAGAAGACTCCTACAAAAATATGAAGGAATGTTCCTTTTGAAGACCACATCTGAGCTTTTAGACAGCTTTGAAAGAGGCAGGCTCGCCCTGCCCTGATGGTGATTGCAGACCATGAAACAAGAGAAGTAGTTACAGGCACCAGTTTTTTGTCTATTGACGGTGATTCTTTCGAATACGTACGTCACGTGGAATAGATTTCCATTCCTATATGGGCCACCAAAGATGCAGGTCTGATTATCACGTTTAGGACATAAGGAGGCGGCCCAGCTAGCAAAAACCACTGAAAAAAAGTGCATGCATGAAAATAGAAAATGAGAAAGGGAGGGCAGGCTCAGCTCCCAAGCTCCGCAATGCTGTGCAACGCAGGCTTCCACTGTCTATTTTGATGCCTTGAAGCTCCCGCTCTGCCGTTACTCCTCCCTTCTCTCTGCACTTTCTCCACCTCTTGTTGCTGCTCTACCACCTGTAACGCATTTGCGTAGCTACATTTCAACGATTTGGGCCAATGCAATATATAGGATGCGTTTGGCAATCCATAAAAAATGTCAACTTAAAACTTTTCAATCTAAAACTTTTCACTCTCCATCACTATCATATTTTTTAATTATTTTTTCACATTTTCCTATACAACTACCCTACTTTTCAATCATTTCTACACAACTATCCACACAACTAACCTATCTATTTTAACTTTATCCTTTTTACTACTTATCATTACTCCTATCATATCACATCATTTGACAACTTTTACTCCTCACAACTTTTCATCAAAAGTTTTATTCATTCCCAAACACACCCATAATCTCATCTGTGGATTGAATAAACACTAGTGTGTTTTTGAAACAGGTGTATTGAATAAACAACTCAAAGCACTGCCGTGCATAGACCATGATCCAACACTATCTAACATCGTACAATACGAATAGAATACCAAATCTGGAACATTTACGTATTAGAGAGGAGAATTGAATACACCGTGTAATGCGGTACTGCCGCGCGTTGATCCAGGCACCCTGCATATATATAGCCTATAGGTCAGTCTGCCTGCCTGAGTCCTCGTGACACCAGAGCCTTTTTGGGACGTTCGGTATTAGGTCAGAGATATTGCGACAGCTTCCCAATTAAACACTGGACATGATGCGACGCACGTGCGCTGGTGAAAAGATTTCTCAACTTCGACGGACGCGTATTCCTCCCTGATCACGACGGAGAACGAAACCTACGAAAATGAACAAGAACGCCCTAAAAAAGTTTCAAGAACCATTACCTCTTTCTGGGAATCACCAACCCGAAAAGTTCTCTGCCCGACCTTTTCCGTCTCCCCTCCTCGCCGCTGTAGCTGTGCCGTCGACATCGCCCTGCTCAGCTTCGTACGCCGCTTCCCAGCAAATTCCTTCAAAACCTCTGCAGAAACACAAATACGCATGCAAGTTGAAGTCAGAGGGAAAGGAAATCATTCACAGCTTCACGCTGGGCAGCCGCTTCTCTCACACTCACCTTCGAAACTGACCAGTCGGTATACGTGGCCGATGTGGAGCGTGTCGTCCGGGCGGAGTAGCTTCAAGTGCTTGGCGGGAGCGCTACTGTCGGATCCGGACACCGCAACGACGGCGACGTAGTGGCCGGGATTGGATGCCATGACTTCGTTGGCGCTGACGGACCAGTAGATTCGTTGGATCATGCCGCCGGGGCTCTGGATCACCACAGTCGCTGCCTCTGCAGCCTGACAGTTTCCCATCTCTCTCTATCTCAAAGTCTCGCCGTGGAAAAATAAGCTCAGATGGCTACAGGAGAATGAGCAAGAACGCGTGGGTCCTTTTGACTGTGCTCACCGTACGGTCCATACCTTCTGGCCTTTTCAGCCTACTCATAGAGCATATCGAATAAATGGAACCTGATCGTACCCGTGCTGCATGCTCTCGGTCTCGTGCACCTATTTTTTTTTTATTTTTTTTTAAAATTTTTTTATAATAGAGTTAATTAATATGTATTTAATATGTGTATAAATTTTTACCATTTTTATAATATTTTAAATATTTATTTTTTATTTTAAAAAATCAGTGACATTTTATATATTTATTTTTTATTTTTAAAAATAAGTGGTATTTTAGGTAATTTAAATATCTAAAAATCTACAAAAATAATAAAAATTGATACATATGTTAAATACGTTTAGATTAACAAGTTCACGACAAAAATTTTGAAAAAAAATAAAAAAAAAAGGTATATGCGTACATGTTCCCGGCTCCGGAATAAAGAGCAGCGCAGCTCGTGTGTAATTTTCTTCTGTTCATTTCACAATCTGACATGTCAGAATTGTAACTTCTTTAATTAGAGAACAGCCACGCGCGCGTACAACTTATAGAAGTGCACAAATATAGCATTTTTTATTAATATAGTTACATCCATCTGGATATTTATTATAAAGAAATTATAAATCATTCTTACAAATTTTAAGAGACCATCTACTCTACCTAAAAAATCTTAAAGATACAGTTCCACCAATAAATCAAAAAACACAATTCTTAAAATAAAAAATGGGAAAAACACCTTTCTACTAGGCTGCATAACACGAATTATCACCAAATTAACGACCTAGTGGTCACGAATATAGCATATTGTTCTAAAAGATTAAGTAAATCTTTTTATTAATATTGTATAATATAATATTTTAATTAAGTTTCTTCACAAGAGAGATAACAAACTTTGCCTTTTACAAAGGAGACAATAAGCTCGTACTCGTATTTATTGAAAAATAATAACTTATAAGAATTAAGGTAAATTGCAGATAGGAAAATGCCACAGAATATAAAGGTATGGATTGAAAATTGAAAAGCTATTGGAAAAGCTTTTTTTTTGTGCTTTTGATAATGCATATGAGATTGGTTCTTATTTTTTTTATAATTTTCTTCTTGCTCATACTTAACATTTTACAAATAATATTTTAATTCTTTCATAATTGTACCTTTTAAATAATATTTTAATTCTGTTATAATTCTACTTTTTAACTCATTCTTATATTTTAATATTTTATTTTCACAACTATTTTATTTATTTCAATTTTATCCTGTCATACCAATCATTCATCCACTTTTCAAAATAATTTATTTTCAGCCTCACGCACGTTCACATCCCACGTTTGTGGCATTACACAGAGGATGTAACACGAAGCGACATCAAATTCCGTGGGCTCCCAGCGGCTCACCTCCTCCGTCTCTCTAGTCTCTCCACGTTCTCAGACTGCCAGTGCCTGGCGTCATGGGCCTCATGGCTTCATGCTTCGGCGAGGGTGGTTGCACGGTCAACGGGCACCGCACCGGGTACATCATTTCTAATTTTTTCGGTTGAAAAAAAATATATATTTAAATAGAACGTAATTATCGATGTTCTATATAAATAGAAAAAAATTGAGAATAGGTCTTCATATGCAAGCGCTTTATTTCCACATTTACGCATTTCCACATTTACGCGGCAAGATCTCCCTACTATTATCAGGAGGTTATAAATTGGACGGCGGAGATTTGATGAAGTGACTACACATGTGTGACGTCGGCTTGGACTGCACTACACTGCACTGCACTGAGGATGACTGAACGAAGCCGGCGATGAACTCAGAATACCGTATTGGCGTTGGCATGCCTGCTGCTGCAGACACGAAACCGCCTGCTTATGGAAACCGGGATTTATACGCTGCACATGGCATCCCTGGCCCACTGCCAGGACGGGGTTAATTTCGAGTAAACAAATCATACTCCAAGCCCGGGCGAATTAAATGACTCAGCCATGTTACAAATGACACGAGATTCTTGAATTCCACATGTACAGCTATTTTTTAATTTTTAATACAGGGTGTGTTTTAGAATGGATAAAACTTTTGAGGTGTGTTTGTTATTAAGGAAAAGTTGTTTAATTATTTTTTAATTATTTTTTTCACATTTTTCTATACAACTATCCTACTTTTCAATCATTTCTACATAACGACCGACACAACTAACCTATCTATTTCAATTTTATCTTATTTATTCCTCGTCATTACCCTTATCATATCACATCATTTGACAACTTCTAATCTTTACAACTTTTCATCAAAAGTTTAACCCATTCACAAACACACCCTTGATGAAAAGTTTTGGAGAGTAAAAGTTGTCAAATAATGTGATATGATAGGAGTAATGATGAGGAGTAAAGATGATCCAGTTAAAATAGATATGTTAATTGTATGGGTAGTTGTATAGAAATGATTGAAAAGTAGGATAATTGTACGGGAAAATGTGAAAAAATGATTTAAAAATATGATAATTATAGAGAGTGAAAAGTTTTAGATTGAAAAGTTTTAAGTTGACATTTTTTTTATCATTGCCAAACACACCCATAATTTTACTCATCTCTAATATGCATTATTATATTTGCATGTCAGATACACATTCATCCAAGAATCTTGCTTCATTTAGCTATGGAAATTTGTTAGAAAATTTGTGAGAAAATTTGTATAGACACCTTTTTGGCTATGGAAAGCTTGGATTACTCTAACCTTAATCCCCACAATAGTAATGGGGAATAGGGATAGAGTGTTTCCTTTTATCAAAAAAAAAAGAAAAAAAGAATCTTGCTTCATTTAGAACACGTCTTTGCTTATATTTTGAAAAATTTATTTTAAATATTTTTTTATTTTTATAAACTTGTCAATATAAATATATTTAATATATAAATTAAGTTTTATTATTTTTAAATATGTATATATATGTTTTAAAAATTTTTAAACATATAGTTATTTTAAAACAGCTAAAATAATTTATATTTAAAAAATCTCAAAAAATATATATGCGTATCCAAAAAGATAAAACTTAGTTTATATGTTAAATGCACTTAGATAAACAAGTGTATCCCGAGCAAGCAACTTATTAAGCTCGAGCTAATAGGATTATTTCTCTTTTAAGTATATCTATAACCTTTCCTCATAAAATATATTCACTAAGTACATGTGATCTTTCACATATACCCATTAAGTATGTCATAAATACCAAATATATCTCCAAAATTGACATTCTATTTAAGAAACATCAAATGAATACAGTACGGCTGGATAAATAATTTTAAATAATCAAATTACCCTTGATTTGAATTGAAATGGATGCTTGCCAACTGAATATAGTAGCAATGACAATTCATGTTGGATATATGTAGGAATCTAGCGATGGTAACAAATCAAGTTGGCCGATTGGAGCCTAATCTTAATTTGTTTAAAATATCTTATCCATTTTAAGAACTTGTATCATAACCCATTTATAACTCATTTAATAAATAAGTTGGCTGGTTTTTAATGGGTTATATACGCATAACTTAAAAGTTTAGAATCTGAGAGTCAATAATCTCTTAAGGAGAGGTGAGAGAATTTTTTGTGTAAGAGAAAATAAAAATCGGGCAATAATGAGAAAATTGAATTATGAGAACAGCAGAAAATAAAAATTAAGCAGTGGGAGAAAGACTTAGTGAGAGAAAATAACCAAGAAGTTTACATATATATAATAGTTTAATGGGTTAAATGTATTAAATGGGTTCAATAGGCGAAATGAGTTACTAAACAGTTGGCAAGTTATAAAATATTAACAGTAATCCGTTTATTTAATCAAATGATTGAACGAGTTGACAAGAGAAATCATTTATTCAAAAATTTCAATCGAACATATTTATAAACACGTTTAACAAGCGGGTTGACAAGTTGACCATAATTATTAAGACCTTGACAGGAGGTAAAATGATTCGTAATGCGTTATTGATGGTGACGTTAGAGGATGGAAAAGGATACAACCCCAATTTCGGCCGCATCTACCGAAGGAGCTCCAAAAAGCCATATCTTCATCCCTAATTTTAGCAACTACTCATGTAGACACTCTTTCCTTAAGCCCAAATATACAAAAAAGATAACAAAGAAAATATGTATATAAAATCCAAACCAACAACCATAAAAAAAATCAACCCAAAACAATTGCCGATGAGCTCTAAAACCAACAGCCTACATGAAACAAGACCCCAGACAAACTAGGCTTACAAACCACCAAACGGGCCTATCTAGCCTTGGCCCACAGGAGCAAAGCTCCAACAACCCAGCAAACTGGGCTCTACAGCAACAACCCACCAGATTCCAGCAAATGAGCCTATCCAGTCTTGGCCCATAGGAGCAAAGCTCCAGCAACTCACAAAAATTAGGCTCTACAGCAATAGCCCACCAGATTCTAGTGGCATATCTGCCCCGTCACGCTGCTGAATCCTCGGAAATCCCATGCATATGCCACTAGTCACGAAGCTTGAGGATCAAATTTATAACCAAGACGTATTCTATGCAAATATTTACTTTCTGAAACATAGTAAAGCCCATCTATTCAATGAGAAACGCAGGTTCTGACTATTTTGATCCGGCCCAAATTCAAAAATGCGAGAAAGGCATCCGAGCCCATCGTAGCGCCCGCGATGGGTGCTACAACTCGGCATTCTCAAATCCAAATCCATGAAAATTAGTCGCACTAACATTTGATTTGCTAGCAACAACAGGAAATTGGCAACCCCAATTCGACCGCAAATCTGCAACTAGCAAGCACACCGTCAACAATAATTAACACCAATGAGCTCACCTCGGCCCATCCATTAAATTGAGTAGCTACCTTCCCTTATTTTTCTCCAACCAACGACAGCAAATTCAGAAACTGCAACACTACCTCCGAGATTGATAGGAACTGCTTAAGGGATTCTATTAAACACATCCCACGTGCGAGATGGGCCTTTTCCAATTGGCTCATTACATCTGCCAACTGCAAGTCCCGGGCTCGGTTTTGATTAGGTTTGTAAATACTATGAGTATGTTTGGGAATGGATAAAATTTTTGATGAAAAGTTGTAGATAGTAGAAGTTATCGAATGATGTGATATGATAAGGGTAATCATGAGGAATAAATACGATAAAGTTGAAATAGATAAGTTAGTTGTATTGGTAGTTGTCTAGAAATGATTGAAAAGTATGGTAGTTGCATTGAAAAATATGAAGAAATGATTAAAAAATAGGATAATTGTGGAGAGTAAAAAATTTTAGATTGAAAAATTTTAACTTGACAACTTTTACTTGTTACCAAACACACCCTATAAATAAAGGAAGACGGGGGACAGTGAGGGGGGTCGAATATCGTGAAATGAGTTGCCTCTATTTTTTTCCATTCTCATTTTTCTTTCAGTTTTCCATACAAATACAGGTCATTGTACAGTTCGATTGAGGCCTCTTTGGCTTCCGGAATTGTAATTCCTGTTTTCATTTGTAATAAAATCATTCATGTACAGTTCAGTTCAGTTCTCCCGATTCCTACTATTATAGTGATAGAAATAGTGCTTTTATAGCAGCATGTGAAATCTGGTGTGGTGGCACGTGCAAGTGGATGGCCGGTTGCTGGGTTTATAAATAGCAGAAATGAATGGTAAAATAGGGGTTTTGATTTGGCTATTGCAAGAGTTAACGTTGTTTCTCTCTATTCTCTGTTTTCTGTCAATTTTTAGTTGTAAATAGCAGTCCGATTTTGGACAAATTCAATACTATTTTAGTTTGTTCTTTTTAGATTCTAGCTGGAATCTATCAAAGATGCATCCGGCCTGTTACCTCACCGAGCCCATCACAAGTGCCTTTGTACAAGCTCTAATTTCGACATTGGAAATCCACATGAGAATTTTAATCCCCGGCATTGTACAAATTACAGCCAAAATAGAAATCCAGTTACAGCAACCCTCTTCCATGAATACTTTCATCTTCGTAGTCTATTTGTAACAATTGAATAATGTCAGCATCCAGTCATTAACCTCCATCTCGCTTACAAAACTCATTGCTGCACGAACAGTGGCAGTTGGAATGGGAAAGAAATAAAGCGGGGCAGCGATTGAATTTGAAGGCTTGGCAATGACAAATTTGAAGAAGAGATGTGATTTTTGATTTGCTATAGGATAAATGCCAGTAGGCTTCATGCTCAGCGCTGATCTTAGTTGAAGAAGATAAAGATGGGTTTAGTCGGACTTCTTGGTTGCTAACTTGCTATCAACATTATAGAAAACTATCACGATTGCTATTAAAAATCCCTTTTTAAGGATGAAGCCAACATCGCCCCATTTTCTTTACTCACCTTACAACGGTGGAAGCAAAACCCCTTTTAATTAGCAGCGTCATTTTTTCCAGATCTGATGGGCCAATCTTGGCAATGGCTGCTGAAACGGGGCTGTAATTGCCTGTTTCTAGCAATAAATATGGATGTGGTGGACTAGAATTTTTTGAAGAGGTTCCGTTGGGTCGACGGTGACGCAGAAGATGTTGGAATTAATTTATTGCAGGCATCCGACAACAATGAATTCATTTGCTTAGTTTGGAAGACGAAGAAACACAGGGGAATTTTGGCATTCATGAAATTTCAGGAATAATTTGGACACTTGTCAATATTCATGTAGACGAACTAGTTCCGTTCCCTTCTTATCTAACAGATCGTCAATTTTGGAGTATATTTAAATATTTCGGGGATATTGCATGACTTCTACACATTTCAAAAATATTTTTCCCCGCTTTTACACTTGTTCACCATGCCCACATGCGCCCTTGGAATTCACTATTTAATTCCTCTCTCCTCCCATTCCATTTTCAACAAACCCAACGCTCCCTTAATCTTTATTTTTTCTAAAATTTAATGTACAACTTAAATTCTTTAAAATAATTAGTTATGTGAACTATATTAATTAAAAATGCTAAAGTATCTATCTCGAATTAATATATATCACATTGTTATGAAAATAATATTGCCAATTATATTGATCAAGCTACACAGATAATCAATTATTGTGTTTTCTATAATTTACAGGCAACCAAACCATCCATATATTAGCAATTATCGGTTCTATCGAAATTGAGCCGTCAGTCAAAATTCATTGTCTTGCTTAGGTCTGTTCGGAAGCATCTGATTAGACAGAAGGGGGATGATAATTGAATTGTTCTTTTCAATACTATTCTTCGTCTTTTTTATCATCTTTCATTTTTTTAATATCTAACAACTATATTTTGTATTTTTAATATTAACTTTATCATTTTCATTATAATTTCTTATTTTTTATTTAAAATTTATACGATATGACAATTGATATTATAAATCAAATATATTTAAAACCTTCACATTATAGAGAAAATTTTTCTGCAACCCTCTGTATGTGAAACCCGCTGCAACTTCCCGCAACTTTGAGGAGAATATTTTTTTTTTTATTAAATTCCCCTTACCACACCAAAAGTGTTATTCGAACCAGCCCACACGCTTTCAGGGCAATAGGCTTACCATGACGAAAACACCGCCATGGCATAATTTCTTATTTTTCAATGTACAAGAATTCTGTCATCTAATCTCTCTATTCAAATCTTATTCTATTTCATGCTTTCAACTAGGCCCATAAGCGGATCTAGGAATTTCGAATGATATATATTTCCCCTTGAAATGTTAAAAAATACTTTAAAATGCCATTATTTTGACATGATTGCCCCCTCCCAAATAATAACACAATCCTTTTTATCATCATGTCTATTTCTTAATGATCCACGAATATCATCCTATTATCACTTTTGTAACTTCTAAACTTTTTTAATGCTCCGCTACTGACCAGGCCAATATTTTACATACAAATATCTCAACTAGTTTGAAATATTTTATATTAAATATTTCGATGATATTTTATATTAAATTTTAACGTTTGATACTAAATTTTACCTCTACTTTTCTCAATATTCTTATTTTTAAAATTTTTTCATATAACTTCAATGATTATTATTATTCTCTCTTAAGTCACAGTTTTCTACTCACTAGTAGCACCACTTTTGACTTACCAATTTAATCCGTACTGTACATCAAGGTATACTGTTTAGTAAGGTGGAAGTGAAACGAACAAAACAGAAATAAATATTATTAATACCCGTATAAAATTGTAAAAATGATATCTCAAATAATATTAAATAAAAGAAATATAAATCATTTTAAAATGAAAACGAGCAGATAATTATTAAAAAGGCATTTTATTTCGGCTGGGAGTTTCCGTCCTCATCCACGCAAGTGTCAGGTCCAGCGGTGACGGTAGCATGAATTTGTTGCTTTGCGGAGAAACCAGGTTTGATAAATGATATCGTCATCAGCCAGAGAGACATTGACTGCCACTTCATCACTCAGCCAATTTCATACCACAATGTGCCACGGAATTTCCCATCACTGCAGGATTGGTGAAAGCTTTGCGCGTAAGCTCTTTTATTATTTTTTTAAATTTTTAAAATTAATAATTTCAAAAAAATATATTAAAAGATGAGTTTTCACATCCGGATGCATTGCGTCACATTCTATAACTTTTTGGGTTACGATTTTATGTACGCTCGTGCATTTAACTTTAGTGTACCGAAGTACAAATATCTATTTTCATTTTTTACATTTTTATGAATATAAGTTTATTTAACATAGATATCAATTTTTACCCTTTTCTGATACTTTAAGATATTTTTTAAAAATTAGTGACATCTTTATAATTTTAAATTAGTAGAAATGTTAATAATTTTAAAAAATCTAAAAAATTTTCAAAAATGATAAAAATTAATACACATATTTAAAAATTGTATATTAATAATTATATAAAAATCTTAAGAAGAATTTAAAAAAAAATTAAATAAACTCAAGTGCACCCAGCTTAAGTGCAATTAGATGCATTTAGTCATTACTGGTCTGCACAGCGCTAACAACTGTGGACAATTCAGTTTCGTTCTACTCGGCTTCCCGACCGAAAAGGGAAGAGAGGAATGATCCTCAGTTATTTGAACCGGTTGCTTACCCGTCTCCGGTTTTGTCCGGGTCGAACCAGCCAACAAGAGTAGCCGTAGCTGAATAGCAAGATAATAGCATAAAAAAATATTTGTAAATTTGATTATGATGTGATAAACAACGCTTTTAAATTTCCAAGGGATGGTTGCATATGCATCCTTCTAAATTTTTTATTACACGAGGGGTAAGGGAGGCGACCTCTAGCATACAAGCCGGGCAGGTTATTCCCACTTCCCAGGTTCATTTTTATTTATTTTGACGAAACAAGTACACAAGGGGGGTAAATTTAAGCTCCCAAGAATCTAATTTTACAAAAAAATTCTAGTTCGGACACTTTGATCTTGCAGTTTTTTTTTTCCCCTTAAAAAAATGCAATATCATGCACAACGCATGGACCGCACAGGCAGGAGTATTGAAAAAGATTCCACGGCACCTGGTCAACCGCAACGACGCGACCCTCTCCGCATGCCACTTCAAGCGCTGTCCAGCCAAAGACCGGCATCACCGCAGCCGACCCACGAAGGCCGCCACCGCCTCGCCCTTGGCCTCCAAGAATCTCCCCAACATCCAATACTCGCCGATGATCGTCGCGTCCATGCCACCCCGCACCAGCGGCGGAAAGAACAGCCAATACGCGGTCAACACCACGAAAACCAAGGCCATTGGCCCGTACACCGCGCGGGGAAACCGGCTCCATCCGGTGAACATCGCCGTCCCCGAGGCCGCGCCTTCCATCGCCGTACAAGCGCCGTGTAACACGAAGAACCACGTGACCTCCCACGTGGGGGCCGCCCGCGTGATGTGCCAGAAAGTGAGCTCGTGCATGAGCCCCGACGCGAGGAAAGTCACCATCACGGCCGCCGGCGGTGCCCATCTGGCCCCCACCACAGGCTCGGTAATACGCCGCACGGGTTCGTATACGGTAGTGCGTAGCATGCCGGTGGCCATGAGATTCCACCTCCTCCCCCAGAAATCCCGCAGCGAGCTGGAGAGAAAAGGACGGTCGAACTGAGGCTCGATCTCCAGCCCCGCCAAGCCAGCAATGGCTGCAGTGAAAGCCAAGACCAGCTCGAGGGCGAGGTAGATGTGGAGGCAGTAGATGGTGAGCAGTGGATAGTGAGCGATATGGTCTTTGTAACTGTAGACTTGGAGGAGCAGAGCCAGGAGGAATCCCTTGGTGGCCGTGGATAAGAGGCGGCTATCGAGGATTTGACGCGGCACGGGCGGGGGTGGTTTTTGGCGAGTTGGGTCGGAGTCTTGTTTAGACTTGATGGGCAGGGAGGCGACTGCGACGAAGGTGAAGTAGTTCAAGTGGTGGGATGCGAGTGGGCCCTTGGCGTAGGAGAAGAGGAGGAGCTTGGAAATGCCGAGCCATGAGAGGAAGAAGGCGGAGATGCCCCTAAAGTGGCCGGATGAGAAGGAGAGAGGGAGGAGGAGGAAGAGAGAGAAGATGGGGAGGAGAGCGATGAAGCGCGGTGGGCCTCTGGGGATTCTGCCGACTATGTGGTAGCAGTAGGTGAGGGAGAGAACGACTGAAGCCCATGCGTTGATTAGGTTCTTGAGCTCTCCCTCCATTTCCACCAACACCGTGTTTTTTCTTCTTTATGAGCGGCAGATTTTGAGTTTTTAACGCCAATCCTCGATGTCCAGAAAATGACAGATGGATTTCATCAGACAGCACATGAATCCCCTGGTGTTAGGGAAAAAGAAATGCAGGAAAATCCAACCGACGATCAAGTTTGCGAAATTTTCGCTTTTGACTTTTAAAGTTTCATATTTGCTTAATGCCTACATGTTTCAAAATTTGCAGGTCGGGTTCCCTCGGCTGCATAAAGCCACTGTTAACTTGTAATGTGGATTAATGAAAACACTTTTAACAATTCTGTTACTTTGGGTTTTTTTATGTATGGCTTTCTTCATTAAGGTTTTCTTTCGGGGAAATAAAATAAAGTAAAGGAGCAATGTTTTGAAGTCTAAGGGTGTGTTTGTTAATAAGTAAAAGTTGTCGAGTTAAAACTTTTCAATCTAAAACTTTTCACTCTCTACAATTGCCTTATTTTTTAATTATTTCTTCACATTTTTCTATACAACTACCCTACTTTTCAATCATTTCTACACAACTATCAATACAACTAACCTATCTATTTTAATTTTATTATATTTATTCCTCATCATTACTCCTATCATATCATATCATTCGACAACTTCTACTCTCGACAACTTTTCATCAAAAGTTTTATCCATTTCTAAACACACCCTAAAGAAGTGGGTGGAGGCACTTAAAGAAGGTGGTGTAGAAGAAGCCTGATCAGCTTTCCTAGGAATTGGTTTGGATATATTCTCTGTCATATTCTTTCTTTCATCATGATCGGATTTTCAATTATTTTTGGTATTTGTTTTAACCACACGTCACAATTCGCAATATCCTTACACTGGTCAAGTGAATTTCCTTTTCATTCAGACCCACTAGCCCACTAGCCTGTCTAAAAAAAGAAATGAGTCGGCGTCGTGCCATAAACAATCGGCTTCATTATACTACTCATTAACGTGCATCCTTTGAATAAAAAAAAATGAGCCTATTTTGTTTTACAAACTTCAATTGTTGATTTCAGACTACATTTTAATGATTCAAACGTTGATCTAACCTTCAAACTTCATATTATTTATATAATTGAAAATGAATATGAGCTGGTTGGGAAATATCTGCTCTCTGCTCTCTGCTCTCTGTAAGGGTCTATTAATTAATTAAGGTTATTCTGCGAGATTTTAAAACATGAAAAGTTAACGCTGTGGATAACCAAAATCGATACACTAAGTCGCGCAAGTACAGGAAACTGCTGTGCTGGGCGAATTCGTTTCGGAAGCATCTCGCAACCCAGCGCATGATGCGACTCCATGTTTATCCCGTGGTTGCACAGTGCCCCTGCTTTTGAGCATCCACGGAGGACGTGGATATAAGACGTTTACCATGTTGTTTTTTCGTTTTTTGAAAAAACAGACGCCAATGCACAAATTTGTGACTTAGGAAATCAAAATATTCAAAACCCACCAACCCTAATATTTAATCATTT
Source organism: Annona cherimola (assembly GCA_030490835.1). Lineage (NCBI taxonomy): Eukaryota > Viridiplantae > Streptophyta > Magnoliopsida > Magnoliales > Annonaceae > Annona > Annona cherimola. The sequence goes on along the minus strand of CM059973.1, from coordinate 95,212,931 downwards.
TCTCTAATAATCATGGTCACAAGGTGTTTCCCACCTATGTGGGGTCCTGCTTGCATGAGTACTATTGAAAGCAGATTAGGAGCAATATAAGAGTTTTTTGCATGGGAAACCCTCTAACTTTGGCCAATTGCATTTCAAACTTGAAGTTTGGCCGTTTACATTTTAAACCCAACAAACTTTCGCTTTTTGCTTTTTGAACCCCATGGCGTAACGGCGTCTCAAGACGCGTATTCCAATCCGTCTCACGCTCATTTTTTTGAAATTGATAAAAATAACCTTATATCATATCGTATTTAAATACATTGCAGGAACACCGAACAATAATGCACCACCGGAGCACCATTTTTGGTGCTCCACCATCTTCAAATCCTGCGCACGTCTTCCCCCAAATCGAAGACAACCATGGTTCCCGTTTTCTTCATCTCCAACAAGCTGTCCAAAAATTGAAACCCACCAAAACCGGCAGCACGTCTTCTCCACGCTAAGCAAACAATCATCGACGAGCAAGCCATGGAGTTCCCCCCTTTCAAACCCACTTTCTCCTCTTCACCGTCCAACAATCAAGCCTTCAATTTAATTCATATCCGGTATTCAGATTGCATCCAACATGCAGCCACCGATTTTTCCCTTTCTTAATCAAATTCAGCATCACCGCACCCGCATCCAGCCATGGCAGCAACCCAAAAACCTTGTCGTCAACCCATTAATACCGACATAAAAAATCCCAAAATCAACCAGTCATAGCCTCTCTTCAGCACCGATTTCGTCTACTGGGCCTATCAATTGCAACACCAAAATCACGAATTAAAGCCGACAACCTCGATTCCCAAACACCCATCTGCCAAGCACCAAGCCGAAAAGAGCACACCACCAACAGCAACCAATGGCAACACTGGCAGCTCACCGATCCAGCTAGCCATAATCGGGCAAACTTCCCAAGCAAAGCAGATCATCTCCAAGCCTCAAGCATCCAAGCTTGATTTCGGCAGTCCATCAAACCCAATTTCCATCTACCCAAAATTTCGATTCAAAAGTCTGCATCGCCCTTGCTTTGTTTTCGACAGGCAGAAAACAAATCTCCAACCAGCTACTGCTCCATTATTTCTGCAGTCAAAGTGGGCAGCACCGACCAGCTTCCATCACCTTCTCCAAGTTGTGAGCAGAAATCGAAGCCAAGCTCCATTAAAACATGGCAGCAACGTCTCAAATTCATTCGCCTCCATCTAAGCATAAAAGCAGAGATTTTTCAGTTAGAGGAAAGTTGATGGACGTTGCATCTTCGTCCGGCCAACACGTCCTCTGCACTAGTCATTTCTGTCGCTGGGGTTTCTGCTTTAGCGTTTGCTTTCATTTTAGATTTTTAGCAAGGATATTTTGGACATTTTACGCAACTTAACGGTGCTTTTTGACGCCGTTACATTGCGGGGTTTAAAAAGCAAAAGACGAAAGTTCGCTAGGTTTAAAATGCAAACGACCAAACTTCAGGGTTGGAGATACAATTTGCCAAAGTTAGAGAGTTTACCATGCAAAAGACCCGCAATACAACAGAGTCGGCCTTTAGAGACAAAATGGGCAGCAAAAAAAATTTCCGTTGCTTCTTTGACACCCGTCTGTCCCGCATGGTTCTCAAACTTCTGGCAACCAATTTTTTCTTTAGATTCATTGTGATTGCATAAATGCAACCAAGGTGTTAACAGACTAGGTTGGACGAATTAGAGCCTAATTTTAATCTAACCCATTTAAAATATCTCAACTTTAATTCTTTTATTAACTTATTTAAAAAACTCCAGCCCTAACTCATTTATACCTCATTTAATAAACGAGTTGGCAGATTTTATAGTAGATGGATTGAAGGCTTAAATTCCGGTAAGCAATGATTTTGCAAGGATAGCTAAGAGGGTGTTTTCTATGTAAGAGAAATGAAAATAGAATAATAATGAAAAAATAGAATTAGAGCAACTGTGGAAAAATCTCAACAAAAAGTTCATACACATATTAGATTTTAATAAGTTAAACAAGTTGAATAAGTTAAATGGGTTACTAAACGAGTCAACAGGTTATAAAATCTCAACCCTAATCCGTTTATTTAATTAAATGATTGAACTGATTAACAGATCATAACCAATTTATTCAAAATTTTCAATCTAAACTCATTTATAAACAGGTTAGAGGAGCAGATTGATGGTTGACCATGACCATTAACACCCCTAAATGCGGCAAGGCATTCGCAACAAATGTTGCAATAAGAAAATTTGTCGCCAACTTTAAATAATATATAATTAAATATTCAAACCCTCATAACTTATATTTTTCTTATAAAATATATTGAATATTTTTGCAATCCATTTGCATTAGCATACATTTAATTCATTCATGCATATGAGCTATATTTTTATATTAATAATTATAAAAATATTTAAAATCAGGTCTACGCTGAAGCAACTAGACTACCGCAAATATTAGCCTCGACAATAGAAACCCTATCTCCCCTAAGGTTGATGTCGAACTCCAACTCTGACGCAAACCCCCAATGTCAGCTGTGTCTTGTGACTCTTGTGCTTACTAAAAAATTACTACAAATACTACAAGAAGAGTCTTTCCGGCAGTCATACCTCTCAAAGAAGATGCTACATATGCTTGTTAATGTAATAACATTGTTTTTTTTCCCTTATAAGGCTGATAGCCCTGGTAGTTAGGTACTACTCCTATCAATTACACTTGTCTCCATCTATTATACCTTCAGGATTTATGGATGCATTTAACGAGATCGCCAAAGAAAGTTTGAATACATAAGATCCTTGTCACCAACAATCATCGCCACTATCAAAATTCAAGTCATCCAAGAGCCTTTAATATTTTGGATATGGTTGTTTTAGATGTAGTTTTAAATGAACTCTAGAAAAAGAAAATGAATTCTACTCTGAAATATTTGAAAACTTCATTTCTTTTAACCGGTCGTTTTATCTGTGAATCTTTCCGCATTGAAATCAGAGTTAAATACAGAAGCTCTGTCATGCAAATAAACAAACTTCAGGGTCTAATTTACAATAAGGCAAAAATAAAGTTTCTATTTTATAATTTATACACGGGAAAAAAGTCTCATCAGATGCTAAAGTGACTGAAACAGCTCTCTAACATTAGGCATGGGGCTATTTTTGTCTCCATCTAAAGACGCCACCAAACACGTGTGCCACATCTTTTTTCCTGAGTATTTATGTACATTATGACAATTTATATTACATCAAAGTACGTTCGAACACGCGTGCCGCATTTTATGAGGCTAAAAAAGTAGAAAAAAATAATAGTAATAATAAAAAAAATTCAAAACGAGCTTACACCATCCATCCCTACCGACTCAGACGAGGCAACAGATGCATTTGCTGGCCGAATCGCAATTAAAGATGAATACGACTCGCAGATCGGTCGCCCAAACGCATTATCCAGCATCCGCACGTGCCAGTCCTCCCGCATCGCACCATTCAAGCGTGCTACGAATCTAGGCCTCAGGGCCTCCCCATACATCAGCAAGCGAGCCACCCCTGCCGGATTCATGCCGGCCCAACACTCCTCGCCCACTGCTGCCACTTCGCCTCCAGAATCAGACGGTGGCCCAGCGAAACCCGCCGCTATGCTGACGTACTCAACCATGCCGTCCACCAGCTCCGTAGGCGCTCCTCCGCCGCCGTCCCAGAGCCACACGCGCGCCATGCCTCGGTGCACCGCCGCCGTGACGGCCGGTTCCTCGGGCCTCGTATTCATCACCTGCGAACTGATACGAACAACGAATTCACGTGCGCCGGCGCGATGATCAACAGCCACGACGGCATCGTCCTTGGTCAGATTTCCGTCAACAAGACGGAGTGTGACTCGGTCAATCGGCTTCATGTGCGGGTCCCCATCTTCTGCGTAGAGAATTCGCTCGACGGTCCGGCTGGCACGGATGACGATGCGGGAGGCTTTATCGTCGGAGACGAAGAGCAGGGCGAAGCGGCGACCGGCTGGAGTGTGGGCAGCGTCGTTGAGGATGGTGATTTCGTAGCCCTTGGAAGCTTCGTGGTTGGCCCAGAGGGCAAGGGAGGCGATGAAAGCAACGGCCAGGAGGCGGCGGACGAGGGTGGGTTGGTGGAGGCGCTCTTGTTCGTCTTCCATGGAAATGACGAATGCTGGAGGAAAATGCATGGGCGGAGTTTGGCGGTGGAATGATCTGATCTTGATCATCAGCAATCATCGTGGGACCCACCATTAGGTTGTCATTTCGACTTGTAATGTGCTGGTACGCACATGATAGAGCCATACTCCATGCGACCGGTCCACTAGCGAAACTAAACGCCAATGGAGTTATTTTTGGGCCATCCAGGTCACGAGTGGATATTATGGCTGATTAAAAAAAAATATTTTTTTCCTGTTTAACCGAGAAGAAAGATCCATACGTATACATCCTTCGAATGGGCCCACTTTTATCAACGGTTTGGATTTCATATATTTATGGGGAAAGATAGGTTTTTAATGCCTTGATTTGGGCGTTTACATGAACAGCGCGTACCTGAGCTGTAAAAGTCCGCGAAATTCTTTTTGTTGTGGGCCGTGGCCTCTTTCTAAAAAGTGCGTGGGACGGTTGAGTGGGCCCATTGGAATGGATGAGATGGGCCCTTCCAACCAGACATTGGCTGGGAGGAAGCATGTCCACAGAACTTTGTGGCTGTCCGTTGTCTATACGGAATTTTCAGATGGTAGCCACTAGCCTCGCACTCGGCAGGTGATCGGAACAGGCACATTATTTCATTTGCTGGTTATATGGTTTATGGTTATGTAACCCCCTTCCACTTGGGGGCCTAATTTGACCACGAAATCAAACTTCAACCTATCAATGTTTTTTTTAAAACAAAATTACCATCGTTTGTTTTTATCAGAGATGCATAAGTCTTTTCAATCTTTTTCTTGCATGGGATATACTTGCTTAAAAAATGTATAATCATATGTAAAAAAATAAAACTTATGTAGATTTATTGAATATGGATTAAAATATTATAATAATTTATCCATCTAAGATGTGTTTGGAAAGTAATAAAAAATTTATATAAAAGTTTTTAAAATAAAAAATGACGCAATATAAATATATAATAGAGGTAATGATAGGAATAAAGAAAATAAAACAAAAATATATGGATTAAACGTATAAATATTTTTGTAGAAATAATTGAAAAATAGAATAATTGTATAGAAAAAAGCGAAAAAAATTGAAAAATAAGAAAATTACAGGGAATGAAAAGTTCTTATTTAAAATATTTTCGGTGGAAACAACCACCAGTAAGAGTGTTGCCGAGAGCGCAAATGGCCCGTTGACAACTTCAAAATTGGTTTATAATTGAACTAAATAATTTATTATATTAATTTTATCATATAATTTGACTTAAGAGTGAAATTTCGTTTTCTAAGTAAATAAATTATTCCAAATCTACAGGACAAAGTGAACTACAAATGAGGATTAGAATAGTCACATTGCCGCTCCACGTCGCCCTCTGACACCCAACGGCAAGGGTGGATTGGCAGGCATCCCCTGTCGTGACCTCACAAGCTCCGAGGGTGGATTGGCAAGCATCCCCCTGTTGTGACCTCACAAGCTCCATGGAATGTCCAAGCAAACAATCCCCGGACTGTTATAATCCATTTTCGTGAATTACAAATAATTATTAAAATGGGCCTCAAATGGAGTGATTTTATGAATTCACTTGCATATCATCAACCACGAATGGAAGTGATTTGATATGATGAGACCACATTGATGACAACATTAAATACACACTTTTGAAAATGACATATTTAATATTTTAAAATAAAAGGTGAGTTTGTTTGGGGCAAAAAAATGTCAACCAAAACTTTTAAATTTAAAACTTTTCACTCTCCATAATTATTCTATTTTTTAATTAATTTTTCACATTTTTCAATACAAACTATCCTACTTTTCAATCATTTCTACACAACTACCCATACAACTAATCTATATATTTTAACTTTATTATCTTTACTCTTCATCATTACTCCTATTAAATCACATCATTTTCTATCAATTTGACAATTTTTACTTCAAAAACTTTTCATCAAAAGTTTTACCCCCAACTAAACACACCCAAAATGTTAAAGATAAATTTCGCACTTCTACCTCTGCCTGTAACTAAAAGTAGGCCAGGAGATGAACTTCTTTGCATTGTGAGATAAGATCGTCTCTTCGTCAGACGGTATGAAATTCAAAAAGGGATTGCAGTAGCCCGATCATACTTAGATTAGCTTAAAAATTTTATTTAAAAAACTTTTTTTTTGCCTTTTTTCCCTGCACTATTTATTTATATATATTTAATATATAAATTAAGTTTTATCTTTTAAATTACATATATATATATATATTTTTTTAATTTTTTTATAGATATTTTTAAAAAAATTTAAACACAAGGGTATTTAGCCATTGAAATGGCTAAAACATCTTTACGTTAAAAAAAATCTAAAAAAAATTATAGAGAAATGATGCCGTTAGTCCGAGCTAAATAATGACTTACTTAGCCCATTTTAAAAAATTCATTTAATTTTTTTATTTTTTCATACAGCTGTTTACCTAAGTATATTTAATATAAACTAAGTTTTAATATTTTCGGATATGTCTATATATTTTTTAAAGATTTTTAAACACAAGAGTATTTTAGCCATTTTCAATTATTGAAAATAGCTAAAATATCCTTATATTTTAAAATTTTTAAAAAATTTATACACATATCCGAAATGGTAAAACTTGGTTTGTATATTAAATACACTTAAATAAATAAGTATGTGAAGAAAAAAGGAAAAAGTTTTTTAAATGAATTTTTTTGAGATGGGTAAAGTAATGTTTGACTAACATGATTATTTCTCAAAAAAATATATATACATATTTGAAAATGGTAAAATTTGGATTATATGATAAACAAAATTAAATAATAGGATCATACGGGGGGGAAATAGAAAAAAATTTTAATAGATTTTCAAAGTGCTTAGCCCGGACTAATAGAATCATAGAGAGAAAGAGTAATATTCAGGTGCAGTGGCGTCAAAATGGGTTTCATATAATCATAAAATTATAATTCACTCTACCCGTTGTATTTAGAATAATGTATCTATTACCATACTAATTTTCATCTTAAATGGATGTGAATGGACCTCATCTAAAAATAGTAGAAATTCAACATAATAAAATAGTTTAATGTAAATAATAACTTTAAAGTAGTTTTTTCAACATGTAAATTATTTGCTATAAAATTTATATGTAGATATTTTAAAGTAGTTTTTTCAATATGTATACCATTTTCTATAAGATTTATGTAGATAAATTATTGTATTAAGTTTCATCGCATTCTAATATATGCGTAGCCCACCTAAAAATACTCATTTAAAATAATTTTTTTTGCTTTTTGTTTCATACACTTGTTTATCTATATATATTTAACATATAAACCAAGTTTTAAAATTTTTGGATATGTGTGTATATTTATTTTAGACTTTTAAAAATAAGGGTATTTTAAATATATATATATACACGTAGATATTTAAACATCTTTAAAAAATATATAAACATATCTAAAAATGATAAAACTTGATTTATATATTAAATACACTTAGTTAAACAATGATTGAAGGAAAAAAAGTTGTTTTAAATTGATTTTTTATAGTAGGCTAAGCGGAAGATTTACTTAGCCGAGAATGTTTGTTTAAAGCTGAAACTTTTAAATATAAAAATTTTTGCTACTCACAATTACTCTATTTTTATTTTTATTTTTACATTTTTTACACAATTGCCCTTTGATTATTACCCTTATCATACAACTAATCTATTTATTTTAACTTTATTCTTTTTACTATTCATTATTATCCTTATCGTATCATATCATTTGCTTCCATTTCAAAAACTTTTACAATTAAAATTTTTTATTTCAAAATTTTATCACTTGTCAAATACACCGTAAGGTAACATATCATATCTACTATTTATTTATTGTTTAGACAGATGTCATATTCAGGGATGTTAATGATCGTAATTAACCCGTCAACCCACTTGTCCAACCCATGTATAAATGGCTTTGGATTGAAATTTTTGAATAAATAGTTTATAATTCATCAACCTATTTAACTATTTAATTAAATAAACGGATTAAAGTTGATATTTTATAACTCATCAACCCGTTTAGTAACCTATTTAACTCATTTAACATGTTTAACCTGTTTAACCCATTAAAGTCTTATATATATATATATATATATAAATCCCTTGGTTATTTCCCCATTAAGTTTTTCTCCCGCTGCTTAATTTTTATTTTCCTAGTACCATTTAATTCTATTTTCCCATTATTGTATTTTTCTACAAGATCAATGTTTCCTAGAGTCTGAGCTTTTAACCATATGCTATACAACCCGTTCATTACTTGTCAATCTACTTATTAAATGAGATGTAAATAAGTTAGGACTGAGATTTTTTAAATGGATTAATAAATAGATTAGGATTGAGATATTTTAAATAAGTTAAGATTACAATTAAGCTTTAACTCGTTTAACTTAATCCCTTAACGGCCCTAGTTGTGTTGCTCGTAAATAAAACAGGATCCATCCGAAAGTTGGACGCAACAACGACAAAATAGGCGATTTGCAGGTTAGTACCTTAAGTTTACTTAATTTTCATTGTTACCCATAAGTTTCTTACTTATATTAGTACCTTAAGCTAAATTTTGCATTTGTTGACCTCACGAGTATCATGTATGCGGGAGAAAGTCTCAAGTTTTTCGTATTTTATGTTTTAGAGGCTTTCGAGATTCAATATTTTTGCACTTCTAGTACTCCCACCAAAGTTTGAAACAGCAGCTACATGAGTAAAAAGTTTATCTAGCTTTTAAGAATTGCTTATTTTATCCTTGAGCCGTGATTCTACACGGCCCATGGGGCTGGCCGTGTAACCCTTTTTTTTTTTTTTTATAAACATGTAAAGTTATATGTATTTAATCCATAAATCATTTTTTACTATTTTTGGATGTTTTTAAGTATTTTTTTATTTTTAAACACAATGGTATTTTTCGTAATTTCTGAGTTAAAAAATTACGAAAATATCACTGTGTTTAAAAATAAAAAAATACTTAAAAACATCAAAAAATGATAAAAATTAGTTTATAGGTTAAACACACTTAACTTTATACGTTTATAAAAAAATTATTTTTTTGTTCGATCGCATAGGGGGAGGACCCGATCATACCCAATCACCCCTCTCAATCCTCAAAGGTGAAAGGTAAGGCAAAATGGGAAACCAACGTCAAATGCATTACTTTGCGAGAAGAAGATAGCTAATGCATTACGTTATTCTTCAACAAAAAATCGTGTTGCGTTTATGGCTATTTCCAGCTAATCTTTTGCTAAAAGTTTTTAGATATTTTGTTATCTTTTAGTGAAAAAATAAATACATCTAAAATTTTCTCTCCAGAGATATTATTTATTTGAGATCGTTGTTAGCATTTTTAAAACAAATTACTGTTATTTTTATTGTATTTATATGGATGCAAAAGCGAAAAGAAATTTTTTTTAGATATACTTATATTTCATGAAGAGATAACAAAATAATATATATATATATATATATATATATATATATATATATATATATATCTTATCAGGAAATCTAATAACAAACTATATAACGAATCAACCATACACGAACCAGGATTTTTTTCTTGAGAAATAACCCTAATTCACTAGTTGCCCTCTTCTTTTAACCAGGTAAACTATTGGACATGGGTTGTATATTTTGCCTTGTCTTGAAGTTAAAATGAGAATTTTTAAAATGAGCACCGCTTCTATATAACCTTCTTAATTTTTAAGATTGTAATTATTGAAGAAAAATTTAATTCATTTATTATATTTAACATTATTTGTTTATTTAGGGGATCATCTTTCATTCCGATCAAGTGTAGTTATCTGTCATATTTGTTGAAAAATATATATTTATGCATAAATTATTATGCTTAGATTTATTGATGCATGTATTAAAATGTATTAATATTTTATATAATCATTTATCCACGTAGAAATGATATTTTAGACTGGTCAAATGATGAAAATACAACTTCAAAATTGATATTTAGTGTTAAATCATTTTATTGAAATAATTTTCAATGAAGCTTATGCACAATGATATTAGATAAATAAAAAAGTTTTAAGATACTAAAAATAATATTAAATATAATGGATGAAAAAACTTTTCATCAACTATAGAAATTTTAAATATGATAGAAATTACCTAGAAAAAAAATTTAATAGAAGCAGGACTGCTCAAAATGTTTCCTTCATGGGGATACTTTTTCTATTGTCTTTGTTGAGAGGAATAAAACTCGAAATTTTAAAAATCTAAAAACTAAAGCCTCAAAATATTGAAACTCAAAAGATCAAAAGGGCAAAATACAGAACTTATGGAGCCAAAAAAATTAAAATTTATCCAACTAATGCAATTGGCTAAAACTTGAAGTCATCTGTTGTATGGATCAAAAGATGGAAACAAGCAAACTCGACGGAACAATCTTGAAATCGTCACGACCGTCAAGAGCGAATACATCAAGCGGTAGTGTTTGCTTTCTCCGGCGAGCAACGTAGTGTTTCTGCCCGAACCAACCAAATTTTCGGGTAGAACCAGTTTTACTTAAAATAAGGTAGAAAAAATTATTCATATAAATACAAATTCTCGAATATGCTATTATATCTTTATTTATATAGCTCAAATTTATTTATAATCTTTTTAATTTTCCTTCTTTTTCAAAGTATTTTTGTTTTATATTTGCTTCGCAACATCTAAAATTTTATTTAATAAATGATATGATGTGATAAAGATAATAATGAGTATAGATAATGGGCCCTGCTTCTATGTAATAGTTATATAGAAGTTGAACTATTCAACCTTCTTAATTTTTAAGATTTTAATACTTAATAGAAAATTCAATCAATTCATTGTATTTAACATCTTTTGTTTATTTATGAGACCAAGTTTTATCTTGATCAAGTATATTCATCGGTCACATTTGTTAAAAATATATATATTCATATGTAAATTATGAAAAATTCTTAGATTCATTTATACATGTGTTAGAATATAATAATACTATAAAAATTATTTATCTATTTAAAAATGATATTTTATACGATTTAGATGTTGAAAATACAACTTTAAAATTGATATTTAATATTAAATTATTTTATTGTGTTGATTTTCAATGGGTCAATGCACACTGATATTAAACAAATAAAAAGATTTTTAAGATACTATAAATAATATTTAATAAAATAGATTGAGCGAATTTTTTTATCAATCATCAGTATATTAAAAATGAATGAAGTTACATAAGAAGAGGTTTTATAGAAGTGGAACCGATAAATAATAAAGTTAAATATATAGATTAGATTAGTGAGGTAGTTGTGTAGAAATGGTTGATAAGTATGATAATTGTTAGATATATAGGAAGAAGTGATGAAATAATTAAAAAAAATAAGATAATTGTGGAGAGTAAAAATTTTAGCTTAAAATTTTTTTAATGCAAACAAACTCCTCAAATAAACAACTTAGTTGCTTCAATGTTGAATGCGTTGCAGTGAAGAATTGACTTTGAATTAGTATCTAATCAATTTGACCTTTCATGAACAGGACAAAGTTAACTAGAAACTAATATTTTATTTAGATGAAGAAAACAACTTAATTGCTTCAATATTGAATACTTCGTAGTGAAGAATTAATTTAGAATTGGGATCAAAATAATTTCACCTTTACATATGTAGAACATAGTTAACTAGAAGCCAAACAAATATAAAAGTACAGTAGGTTTAAATTTTAATTAAAAATTTATAAATATAATATGAGTAAGGTAAATGAAGAACCATTGCAACATAAATTGAGATGTACCCTAATTTTCCTACATTTGCCTTTTTGTTCTTTACATTATTTTTAATTATTATTCCTATTTTTTCAATTATTTATTTATTTTTATTTAAGATTATTTTCCTTTATTTTTTGTTTAAGAACGAGTAAAAGTAAAAAATATAGCTTAATTTTACACACATTTGATATGATGTGACATTTTAAAATATCACCTTATGAATTTTATAATATAAAAAATTTCGATATATCATTTTTAGTGCGGTTAGAAATATTCAAAGCAATATTATTAGTTTATATTTTTAAAAATTATTTTAAATTAAAAATCAAGGCATTTTATCATAAGCTGGGATAATCAATGTATCGCTTTAATTTTCTTTTTATTAAAAAATACGACTCATAATATTTTCGTGTTAACGGGTTGAGCAGATTAAGTAGATCATTAACAAATTAATAGGTAAAAATCAACCTATTAATCGTTTATTAAATAAACGGGCTAGCTAAAAAAACTCAAACTTCTTAACCGCGGTGGTTGATTTGAGTTAATATGATCTATTAACACCGCTTTGGGTGGTTATTAGAAGCACATTCTAGCTTTAATTAATAAAAATCATGCTCCGTTCATAGTAAATTATCTTTGAAAATTTATGAGCAATCGATACTGCTAGTACTCGAAGGTTCTTGCAAATATTCAAACTATAGGGTCAAAAATCTAATGACAAAAATTTCTGGTGTTGTTTTTGCAAATACATGTAAATTTATTTTAAGTATACTTCATGTATTTTTCTATTATAATAAAAATGTAATTTTTTTTATTAACAATAAATAATTAATTAGATTTTGAAAATTGCAACGATGAAAAATTTTAAGATTTCCTTTCTAACATCATGATAAAATGTAAAAATAGTTTAAAATATGAACTTAAGAAATTTTTTTAAAAAAAGATAAAATTTATATGGATTAAGGTGTTTTACTATAATTTCTTTTATAATATTAGGAAATTAATTTTAAAGCTTAATTATGATGGGAATTAATTATCAATATCATGTGGTCAATAATTTCAAAATTTTCTATTTGAAATTAAATAATTTTTTTGCAAGGAACGAGACAGCATCAGTGACATTACTGGGTCGCCAAAAGAATAAAAGAAAAGATATAAAGTAAAAGGACGGCTTGGATATCTCAAAAAAGGGTCCATGTGTATATATTATATCACGCTGCCGGAGCACCGAATACAGTGCTCCATCGTCTTCTTCCTTTCCTAGACACACGTCTGGCCGAGAATCTCATCGAACCCGTCATCCTACCGCCATCTTCTCCATCTCCAGCGCCGGCGTCGACATCCATGTCCGGCGACGGCGAAGAAATTAAAAAAACCCGATTTGCTGCCGGGAGCCACTAAATCGCCGATTGAAGCTGTCCAATCCACCATTAGCTTTAAAACCACACCACTAGGCTTCTCCCCTATCTCCGAGATCATAAAGTCCGTGGAAGAACTCATCTTCCATGTCTGCCATAAGGAAATCCAAGCCGTTGGATAGCCACCTCTTCTTCTTCCACTGTTCCGGCATCATCCCCAGTCCAGGTGGAAAAGCAAACCAACGAATCGAAAAGCGAGAAAGGATGATTTGTTTTCGTTTCCGTTTTCAACCGAATGAGACGGGAAGGCATAATGACATGGAAACGAGCAGTCTGCGGAAGGGCATTTTCGACAATTACTCTTTAACGCAGGCCGTTTTGCAACGCCCGCTTGCCACAGGGTTATTTTCGTAAAGAACGAAAACTTTCGGAGTTACTTTCGCAAATAATGAATCCATGAGGTTAAAACAACAAGCAGGCACTTACAGGGTAATTTCTGCAAACAACCCGAAAAAGAACTACTTGCTGCCTACTGCTCCTGATCACCAATGAAAAGGATTCCCCATTGATGACACTTTCCAGATTTACAGACGGACTACAGACTACAGAATCGGATGAAGGGCAACCTGCCATTTCGAATCCATTCTCAACGGCTACGATCATCGAACGAAACCCGCACAAGCAATGCCAATTGGAATCCAGCCACGTGGCGTGAATTGCCTGCTGAGCCGATGATCTTCATCAGTTCAGACGTGACCTTGCAAACAGGAAATATTTTTTTTTAAAAAAAATAAAATAAAAACACAAAAACCTCTGCGCGTAACTAATTGGTAATTACCCGCCTGATCCTTCAGGCCAAGTAGCCGCCGCAGCGACCCTATACCCGCGGTTTCGGTGTACGAACCTCATCCCGCCCGCCCGCCATCGTTGCTGGACCACCGAAACCATGTGGCAGCACCGAAGCATCTTCCGAAAGCTCCCCCCTCCGTACCCACACCCGATCCTTGGCAGCAGCTCTTCCCATCATCCCACCCCGGTATCTGCAGCGTCTGTAGCTTCTAATCTTTACCGTCGATCCTGCATACACTCCATCCGCGCCGTAGGATTTGCTTTCCATCTCACCCGCGACTCTCAGCAGCTTCTTCATTGGAGAAGCGCCTTTGTTTTCAGCTGCAGATCTCTCGTCCGCTTCATCCGAATCGTCCAACACCACTGTCGGACCCACCAGCTCAATCCTTCTCCCTCCAGTTTTTGCATCCGCCTCATCGGCATCGGCAGAAGAGCCGATTTTCACCTCAATTAGCTGTCGCAAGGACTTCTTTTTAGATCGATCCGGCTTCCTTCCGGCACCGTTCTTCCGGCGTCCTCTCGCGTCACTAAAATCTCCTTCTCTTTCATCTGAACCGTTCTCCTCCGCCGTCCTCTCGCCTTTAATGGCAGTTACGCGCAGCAAAGTCTTCGCCCGCCACTCTCGTCTCTTTCCGCCGGTCCACTTCTCGTCCAATCCATCAGCACCGTCCATTTTCTCATGACCGGAAACGTTCATACTTGCAAGCTTCTCAACAATTTCCCCATGATCGCCGAAGGCCGAACCCTCCTTCTGTTTCTGCTTGTCGATACCTTTGCCCTTTCTCTTCTCTGTATCCTTCTTTCCCTTGTTCGAATTTTCGACCTCGCCCTTCCGACCCTCAATTTCTCCTTCGATGTCTAGGGTTCTGATGCCTCCCTTGGAAATTTTCTTTTCAGTGCGTCCCGCGTCCTTGATTCTCTGCGTTTGAGCGGATCTAGGGTGCCGTCTTTCTCTCTTCGCCTTCTTATTCTTTTCTTTTTTTTCTTCTTCTTCTTTCTGCTTCTGCAGCTGCCTTTCCCTCTCTTCTTCTTCTTCTTCCCGCTGCTTCTGTTCTCTGAGCCTCCGCTCCTGCAGTTGCTGAAGCGTGACGTAGATCGAGGGCACGGAATGCGTTTTCTTCTTAGCCAGATCTTCCATTTGGACTCGTCCTGCTTCTCCAGTGATGAAATTCTGAGATTTTCATGTAGCGGCACGGGAGGAGGAACCGGCCATTGAAAAGCAGGGAAGAAATGGATGCTTGTTGGGTGGACAACTGCCTGTTCTGCGTTTTGCAAGCAGTTCTTTCTTGCTCCGCAAGGACTCGATTTATTCGATCCTTTTCCGGAGTACGATTCTCCGTGCACCTCCAGACCCAGATGATGATACCCAAAGCAGCACAAGATTGACACTCAGTAGAGTTTTCTGCCGCTAGGATTAGAAGTTATAATTTGTGGCTTTCAGCTAGCGAAGAGAACAAAATCGTGGACGGTTCTCCATTTTCAACGTACGCTAAATGCGGAATGGCCCACTTGATAAACGGTTCGATTTTCGCTGGATGAGATGAACTAAGGTGAATTTTATGGCACGTGTTGTTGGTCAGATGCGATGCATATGGTGGAACATGAAAAGCGTGTGATTGCCATTAGCCGTGAAAGGAAGGAGGACAGAAATAGAATGATAGGGAGTTATTTACCACTAAAACAGCCAGATACTTCCGTACTTGGTGGTGGTGACCGAGGAGCTGCTGGTGGCAGGGGCGGTTCCAGTCTAGATGGAGGTAGACCGGAGGAGTACCTGCGACATGCAACTGAGCGGGGGTAAAAACAAAAAACTTGCTGACTAAGGATGTATTTAGTAATGAATAAAATTTTTCATTAAAAGTTTTACAAAATAAAAGTTATCAAATGATATGATATGATAGGGTAATAATGAGTAGTAAAGAGGATAAAGTTAAAATAGATAGTTTAGTTGTATGGATAATTGTGTAGAAATTATTAAAAAGTAGGGTAGTTGTATAGGAAAATGTGAAAAAATGATTAAAAAATATAATAGTTGTGGAGAATGAAAAATTTTGGATGGAAGAGTTTTAACTTGACATTTTTTATTAATTGTCAAACACATCCTAAGAGAGGCTGTTCATCCAAAAAAAAATACGACATGAGTGGGAAACGATAGGTGCACGGATTTTAAGGTATTTTAATTAATTAATTAATTAATTATAATATTTTTCATTTTTATTTCTATATTTCAATCATTTTTTCTATCAATTATCTTTCAATAAACTTATTTATTCCTATTTTATCCTTATTATTTCATATCAATAACACAATTTTCGAAATATATTATATCCTTTACTCACACTAAGGGTGTATTTGTTTGGGGTTAAAACTTGTCAATTAAAACTTTTCAACACAAAATTTTTCACTCTTCGTAACTACTCTATTTTTAAATTATTTTTTCATATTTTTCTATACAAACTACCATACTTTTCAATCATTTCTACACAACTATTTATACAACTAACCTATCTATTTTAACTTTATTCTCTTTACTCCTCATCATTACCCCTATTATATCACATCATTTTCTATCAATTTGACAACTTCTACCTCTAAAAGACAGACTTGGAAATTGGAAGAATCCGAAGTCGCACACGAAGTCGACTCCAACTGCGACTTGAGTTAAGTCCAAGGACAAGTCGACCCGAGGAAGAACTTGAACAACCTGATCACAGCCTAAGTCGCACTCGAAGTCGACTCCAACATGCGACTTGGACGAAGTCACACACGAAGTCAACTCCGCCTGCGACTTGGATCGTAACGTTCGAATTTTTGAACATTGACACATTTATTACGCACCAACCAACTCCATAACGTTCAAAATTCTCCTTCCACTATATATAGACACTCAAGAAAACGTGAAAACATAGAAGATAGAGCAGAAAAAAGAGAAAATAAGAGTTACTAAGAATTATATTCTACTTTCTTCTACATTTGAGTAATTCATACACGTTCAAACGAAGAACAAGCTTCAAAGTTGTTGTTTGCTACAACGCCAATCGATTCATCACTTCTACGTGTTCTTCTTCGAGCTGAAACTTGACTACACAAATCTGTAAAGTGTAGATTTTTTTCATTTCATTTCATTATTTGGTTTTTGATGCTTGGTTTGATTTTGATGTTTCGAACCAAGTTATAGCAAAGTAGGGTTGTGACTGGAGTGGAACTCGTCACCTACTTGTATTGCGTGTTGTATACGCCCCCTAGAGCTAGAATTTAGAAGAGAGCTGAGGCTCTGGTTGTATATGCCCCTTAGAGCTGGAATTTAGAAGAGAGCGGAGGCTCTAGTTGTATTCATGGAATACATAGTGAAACCCAAGTCACAAGGAGTGTGAGCTTGGAAGAATAAAGTAGGGAAGGTTGTCCGAACTAATATAAATCTTATCTATTGTTTTTCATTTCCGTTTTCATTATCTTGTTGCTTTCCATTTTAATCATCAAAGGGGACTAAATTAAACCGGGGTAAAAGTTTCTAGTTTAAGTTGAAAATTTTTAAATACTTAATTCACCCCTCCCTCTTGGGTAATTGTCATTAACTCGGGACCAACACTAAATACACTCAAGAAAATATGTTTAAGAAGAAAAATTTAAAAAATATATTATATGACTATTCACACATGATTAAATATTTCAATTTGTATTTTATACCCTATAATATTTTTGTCAGTTGTATTTTAGCCCCTACTTTTTAATGAGCTCAATTTATATTGGGCAGATTCGATTCAAGGTTGACTTTATTCTCGAAAACTCCTATTTTTCCATATTTTAGGTAAGGACGGTTCTAAACATATCCTATCCCATTCTTAAGGTCATGTTGGGGCGGGTTGAGTTCCAAATCAATTTTTTAACATAATTTTTATATTATATTTGAAAATTACATAATTCGGGTAGGTTCCAATCACTTAGAATTTCAAACCTATTCTACCCTAATTGATCAGAATATTTTTTGTTTAAAACCTACCACACCCTACAGGTATAAAATAAGAACTTACCTTATAGGATATCAAATGTGTACATCAATGAATATTATACCCAAGTTGCACCTCTACTCTTAATGAATGACTACATCGACAACTAGGGGTGCAACTTGGGCCGGGTTGAGCCGGAACTCGGCCCCCCGAGCCCGATTTTGAAGGTGTTGAAACTTGATTTTTCATAACCCGAGTCCGAAAAACCTGAACCCGGGGAACCCGATTTGTAAATATGATAGGGTTCATGTGAGCCCGATTTCCAATTTAATATTTATTATAAAATATATTATATACATACTATTTAAATAATATTTCTTTATATTCTTCATATTTTATGTTATTATATCTATATTTGAATACATATTTGGACCGTGGTTCAATGCACCCGGGTGCATTGAACCTCAATGCACCTGGGTGTACTTCACCCATTTTTTTTTATTTTTTTTGAAACTTGTTTTACAAGAATGTTAATATAAGTGTATTTAACATGTGTATAAATTTTTATAATTTTTGGAGATTTTTAGATATTTTTTCGGATTTTTTTAAAATCAGTGGCATTATTAGTAATTTAAAATTACTAATAATGCCACTGATTTTAAAAAAATCCGAAAAAATATCTAAAAATATTTAAAAATGGTAAAAATTTATACACATGTTAAATAGACTTATATTAGCATTTTCATAAAAAAAAGTTTCAAAAAAAATAAAAAAAATGGGTGAAGTACACCCGGGTGCATTGAACCACGGTCCTACATATTTGGCATATTGTAATTTTATTGTAAATAAAGTATATTATTTCGTTTATATTTATCTTTTATTTATATCATTCACTTTTACACTTATTAATTTTTTCCTTTATCTTGGTTTTGTTGTTAAATTTTTTCTTGAAATATTTTTTATATTACTATTTTTAAAAAAATATTAGTTTGATTATATATTATTATGTTTACCTACATGATTTTTTATTATTATTTATTCATATGAAATTCTAAACTTATCACTTTTAAATAAAATGTAAATTCGTCAACATAAATTCCAACTCGAAACTCAACCTGAAACCGATTTTCAAAAATAGGGTTAGGATTCAGGTTTTACAAATAGGGTTAGGGTTAGGGTTGATGTTTTATAAATAGGGTTAGGGTTAGGGTCGAGATGAACCCGAGTTTCATGAGCCCGAGTTGCACCCCTATCGACAACTAAGTCTAAAATGTAATAAATAAAAATATTTTAAGGTCTAAAGTGCAAACATGAAGATCTCAAGTTCCAAAATACAAATATGCAAACTTTGCAATATCTATTTTATAATTATCAACCTGGTATAGCCAAATATATAAAAATTAAGTAATATATAATATAAATAAAAATAACATACATTAAAATGATAAAATATCATTATAAATATCCATTTTATTAAATAAGTCAATTCGATGTCATTCAAATTTTTTCTTATTCTCATAATAAATTATAGTTAAAATTTAATTTTCTCAAGTCATAGAAGCAAAATCTAAAAATTTTCTTTAAAGCATAAAAAGATACTTTCTACATATTTCTCACATCAAATGAATTAATTTATTCGATTTGGATTTGCAAATTTTCATAACTGACAACTAAAAATAAAATTTTCTACATTTTTATTTTATTCTATATTTTCATGATATGCGGGTCCTATAGGTCTTCAGCATGCTAAATTTTATATTTTAACATTTTAAAAATTAAAATGATTATAGACACATACCTACACTTTTTATTTCAGAACTCAAAAACTATAAAATATAACATACAAGCTAGTCTAAATGGCCCTTATATATCCATAAAAAAGTAATTTTATTGACCATGCTATAAGATTCGTATGCTTATAAAATACAAGAAAATATCTTTAAATTAAAAAGTCTTCCTTAGGCCAACCGCGGCTAGCGCGGTTGGTCGTCGACAGCGGCGCAGAAATGCGCTTTGCTGTCGACGTGGGTTCGAATCCCGTGTGGGATATTCGGCCCAAAAAATAGCGTGGGAGCTTGTGGTCTTCCGGGTGAGGGGGTGTGAGAGCTTGTGGTCTCTCTGTTGGCTGTTGGAAGTTGTATCTTCCAGTTTATTTCGTGAAGTTGTGTCTTCAAGATTTCTTTGGGATGTTATTCTGTCCCCGAATTTGTAAGAATGTCTCAGATCTTCAGGTATAATATGTATTGAGATGGATGTAATTAATACCAATCAAAAAAAAAGTCTTCCTTAGATTAAATGTATCAATTCGGTATTTACTAGATTTTATAAATTTTTATATTAAGTAATATTAAATTTTAATTTTATACTATACAAGAAAATATAAGAAGATAACTTTAAAATATAAAAACTTGGCAAACTATTCCCCCAATTAAATAACTGATTTTGCACCTTTTTGGTTTTGTAAATATATCATTTTTAATCTCCTTCAAATTTTACAAATTATTATCATAAATAATATTAAATATAATTTTCTCAATTTTGTGAAGGAAAAACTTAAAGTATTTTATTTTAAACATAGTCCTCGTATCAAATAAGTAAGTTTTATTTTAATCATAAAATAAATTATGAATTTTTACATTTTAAATCCCAAATTTTGTTGAGGTTAAGTTCCACTTATATCATGATCGTTACCCATAATTTCGAACTTTCACACATTCCAAGCATATGCTCGCATTTTATTCAATAATTTATTTATACTTATGGTTCTTTGTAAAATAACATGCCTAAACCTTAATGATAAATTTAAGCAGTATAATTGACCAGGCTTACTGTGGCACCTTATTCGAAGAATTGAACTTGGTCCAAGCTAACATGGGCTACTCTTCTTGAGAAGGGGAGGATGCGGGACAAGTCATTAGGTGTATTAGACAGCAACTACCTTGATGGACTTAGTCCAAGACACGTGTTGGGTATCCCTTAGGCCAAGGGGGACACACGTTGCACTAAGAGTAAATCCTATGGCACATCACTTGTAAATGCTTGTATATTTAAACCTCATTGACCCCTTCCTTAGAAACCAACTGACGTTAATAGTTGTGATGCTAAGTGAAGGGGGTTGTGGGTGTGAGAGTTGTACAACCATACTATTATTTTTTAATGAAAGATTGGGAAATGTTCCTATAAATCTCTTATCCCTCTCTTGAGAGTTGAGAATTCATGTTCATATCCTTTTAACCTCTCTTCTCTAAATGTAAGGCTGCTAAGGCTTCGCAAATCCTAGGCCAGTTATAAATGTGTTCATAGGTCACGTTTAGACTTGTAAAAATAATGATAGTTAGTTAAGAATTAAGATCTAAAATCATATTAAAAAGTGTGTATGATAACAAGTTGATAGATCCGTTAAATGTATAGACAGTTGTGCAGAAATGATTGAAAAATAGGATATTAATACGATAAGAATAAATAATAAAAAATAGAGTAATTATGAAGAGTGAAAAGTTTTAGTTTTAAATTTTTTGATATTAATACACCCCCTTTATATATATTTCAAAATTTTATTATTTTTGGATAAATATAGATATTTTAAAATTTTTAAACATAGAAGTACAAATGACACTGTATTTAAAATTCTAAAAACGATAAAACTTAGCTTAAATACAATTGAATTACCAAGTTGTTACAAAAATTTTAACAATTGATAAAGAAATAGTATACCCAAAATGAAATAGGGTTTATTAAATAACCACGTGATTGATGTACATAACATATAGGATATGTAGGGTAAGACGTTACGGTTTGAAATTGGATAAACATATTTATCTCGTTTGACCCTCTCTTGGAATTGTCCACCATCTAACGTAATAAAAAAATTACAGTTTTTCCTTTTAAAAATGCCAAAAAGACCTAAATAAATAAATTCCATTCTAAAATCTAAAATTCATATCCTGGTCAATTATCTTAAACCTAAGTTCATATCCAGAATAATTACCAACTTCAATAGCTTTTGGAATTTCCGACCTTTCACTTTTTGACTTGCAGAAGACATCGATTGCTCAAAAATACAAAAACAAAAAAAACGAATCAATTACTAAACTTATCCTCCACTTTTGAGCTATGTAGAACTTTTATTGGTACTTATTGTTTTTATAATTATCATTATTTTTATTATTTTAGAAATTCAGGTGAACAAAACTTTAACTAGCATTGATAACATGTGTAATCTATTAGCCCGATTTCTAACCTGAACCGAACCGATTTGAGGTGGGTTGAAATAGGGTTGGGTTAAGATGTGAAAAGTAGGGTTGAAATCAGGGTTGGGTTGTGATTTTACAAGGTGGGTTAGGATTGTATTTGTGCCAACCTGATCAACCCGGCCCGATTTACACCCCTAGTTGTCACAGCATAATTTGGGCAGTAAACAGAGCAGCAGCAACAGCAAAGAGGCGTTGGATCGTTGATTGATTTTTTTTATTTTTTATTTTTTTCTCTTGATACAAGGATCGTTGATTGATTTTATAAAAAGCTTTATACCCACCACCCCACGTCTTTTCAAGTGCCCGCAACGGACGGTGTGGATGAAAAGGGGCTCGCCATCGCGACGATTGCGCGGAGCGTCTCAGAGAGTCTAATCAGCCGTCCATCGAAGATCCAAACTGCGCATCCTGGCCGTTCCTCTTCCGGCGTACGGGATAGGAAGCTTCCGTCCATTGGTGGGCAACCAGCGAGTAAGCCGATGCGTTCGCGCGTGAGCGAGCAGGAATCCCGTTAGATGTTTATTAGCAAAAAACCAACCCCATTACCAACGCAACGCAACGAAAAACCAAAAAGAAGTTCCATCAAAAAAAGAAAGAAGAAGTTGGAGCAAGCAGCCGCAGCGAAGAGGATTGACGGAGGTGTTCTTTTCTTTCCTTCCCCTTTCTTGATTTTCCAATTCGGAATCTGTGTCGTGCATTTGGCTTTGGCCTCACGAATTGGAGAGAGAAATCAAGTTCGTTGAATCGCCGGGTGCGGCATTGTCGCCGTGGAATAGATGGGTTGCGAGCATGACAATGCCAAGCCCGCGTAGTGGATGATGATCATCGGCTTGCTTATTTGTTTATTTTTTCCCACGAGGTCTCTGTTTAGTCGTTTTCATGTGCTAGCTACTTCTCTAATTTTAGGCGAGTAAGGAAAACTTCCTATTGAAATTTCTGCATTTCAATTCGATGGTGAAGTTCGTGAGTTCTTAGTGTTGAGTTATTATGCCGATAAAATAATGCTGCTCCTGGCTGCTGCTCGTACTTTAATTAGCTGCCTCTTTTGGCAGGCCACTCTGAATTGGCAATCATTTGATTGTTTTTATCCGCGGAATGCATCCAAGGGATTTTTAATCGTGTTCAGGACAGAAATTTTTTTTTTTATTGAAATTTTATATACACTGTAACAACTAATATTATAATCAGACACCTTCACAATCTTCACACTGCAAACAGATTTCTGTAAAATACTCTCATACTCCGAAGTCTTTGGGGGAATGAAAACTTGCATTACCCGCAGCACTGAAGATTTGAACTCAGCGCCTCTGCCAACTGTGGCAACTGACGCTACCACCAGGGCTGGACAGAGTTGAAATTGGATGGTTGAGATTATTGCAAAGATTCTGTATATGGTACTTTTGTTTCTCATTGACTATTTATTGAAATATATCAATCACGACGAACTAAGCTTATATGTATATCTGAGTTTGTTCGTGATATCTTGGAGATTGTAGTTGGAATTTGTATTACATGCATGTCATGGGAATTAGGCTGTGGTACAACGTATTCCGAGATGAACATTTTTGAATTGTGTATGCTCAAATTGGTAACGACTGTAACTTGTGCAGGATACAGAAAGACCTGTGTTCAGGCCTCGTAGGAGGAGGAGATGCGGGGTGGTATTAGCCTGGACTTCGATGAAGCAGACACAGAGTCCGTTTCTTACGACTCCGAGTCTGACTATTCTTCAGATGAAGTCAGTGAAAATGAGTCCGCCACCAAGAAACCTGAAGGCTATTGGCGACCAGCAGAAATAGACTTGCCACCCAAATATTCTCCAGCAGCAGTGATAAAGTACACCCAAGAAGGTTCTCAAGCATCTGAATCTTCTGTTAGTTTGAGGCTGCATCTGCTGGCCCTTGGTTGGAAGATTGAATACAAAGAAGAACCACAGGATGCTAGATATCGGTACACCCCACCCGACGGAAAACCTTTTTATTCTCTTCGTAAGGTCTGTGAACATCTGATGGAACACAACACGGATTGCCAGAACGGAAGTTCGAAAGAGGAGGGAAAAATTGTTTGCTGGTCCTCTTCTCCTGTCATGAAAATGCGATCGTTGCGTCGTTCTAAGGCGTTTATCAAACCGAAATACTGTCCTCAGGCCATAACATATTATTGCAAGCTGGAAACAAGGAAAGGAGAGTTTAAAAAAAATCATCCAAATTTGGATATGAGGAAAGTAAGACTAAATGCAAAGAGGCATCTCTTACATGATGGATGGCACCTTCGATATGTACCCAAAGGTAAAAGGCAGCAGCTAAGGTATATTTCTCCCACAAAGGGGAGCTATATTTCCCTTGTAACTGCATGCAAGTCATGGATGAAAAAGGAAAGAAATATCCATGATTTTGACAAACTCACAATCGGCCAGGACCTGCAGAGCAATCACTCCGCTCAGATTGTGCGTTCTGGGTTCATAAGAAATTTTCCTTCCCCAAATGAACCAGTTGGACAAGAGACAAAAGAAGATGGACGTATTGTGTTGAATGTTGCAGTTGGTAGTAAAAAGTCTTTACCATGCCCATCAGACAAGCTTGAGGATTCTGGAATACTGAATTCTAGGAAGATGTCGCATTCTTTCCCTGAGCAAAATGATAAGCTTGAGGATTCTGGGATGCTCAGGTCTGGGAAGCTGTCTCAATCTCTCCCTGAACAAAATGATACAGCCGGTGAAAGACTATTAGATTGTAGTAGTAATCAGAGGATGCTGAGAAGTGGTAAGTTGTATAAAGAATTTATCTCACAAGACAAAATATCAACTGGTGCTTCTCCATTGTTGAGGTGTGGAAAGGTGTCCAAGGACCTTGAGGACACTCAATCTGGTTACTCAAAGCAGTCAACTCAACCTCACAACAGACAAAGGCAGCAGAGTGCTCGTTTGTGCTCATTGATAGATAACGGTGTTGTGTTCCTGGGGCAGCAGGTGTGGTACAGGCAGAATGTTGATCGCTCCTCAATGGCAGAAGGGAAGATAACACGTGAGGGAATAAAGTGCATCTGTTGCGGTGAAACCTACACTCTCAGTAAGTTTGAGGCTCATGCAAAGAGCACTAAACACCGTCCTGCAGCTCACATTTTCTTAAAAGATGGCAGGTCATTGTTACAATGCCAAATGGAGTTGGGCAACCATTATAAGCTTCCAGGAAAGAAAATCAATGGTGCTGCATCTATTCCCAATGGTGATGATCAGAACGATGGTTCTGCACCTATCCCCAATGGAGATGATCAAACTAATTGTCCTACACCTATTTTTAATGGTGATGATATATGCACCATTTGTCACTTTGGGGGTGACTTGATTTTATGTGATCACTGCCCATCATGTTATCACTTGAGCTGCATTGGTTTAAAGGTACTTTTTGGGCTCTCATGCCATTATTTACCAAATAATTGTGCTTCCTGATTTGTTTTAGAGATTCCCCCTGCAAAGTCCTCTTCTTTTTTTTTTGACTTTTGATTGAATACATTTGATTTCAATCTTCAGAGATGAGTACCAGATAGCAAACGGTGCACTCAGAGACCAAGATCTCTCATAAATCATTACTTCTCGTGAAAATGGGATGAACTTGAGAAGAGAATTTTGGTTTCCAATGTTTCTGTTCACTCTTTCGCATGCAAGTAGCACTTATTTTTTCGGATAGTCACATGCAAATAGTACTTGTTTCAAGGTAATGGACATCAGGAACTAGAAATGATCTTTCAAACAAGATCAGCAAATTTCCTGGGGAGAAACCAATCAACTTGGCAGGATCAATTAGCTTGGAGATTTCTTAATCAACCTTTTATAATTCCAGGGATAAGTGATGATGATTTATCAATATCTAATCATTTGCACTTCTTTCCTTCAAAAAATTAGTCAAGGTCAGTTATTGTTTCAAGAATTAGGATGTATGGAAACATTTTGTCCCATGCACACAGCGCCATCGACATTAATGATTCAACTTGCATGCCCAAATTGATGAATCTCTACATCCATAATCTGTCTCACATCTATAGAGCTGTGAGCTAGTATTAGAAAAGAACTTGTTTTATTAGCTCTATTTGACAATAAGATATCCAGTTTTTCCCAGTTGAGTTAGACTTCTATTTTCTGCTGTGAAATGTAATGAACATTTTCTGTCATTTTCAGTACTAAGAGATTCATTCATTTATTTATTTTTTGAAGCCTATCACTAAGGGAATTTGGTGTGCTTGTGTAGGAGTTGCCAAAAGGAGAATGGTTTTGCCCTTGTTGTCGGTGTGGCATATGTGGTGAGGGTGAATTTGATGGTGATAGTGAGTTCTCTGAGAAGACTGTGCTATTTTGTGACCAATGTGAGCGTGAATGTGAGTTTGGATCCTCTCCCTTCCTTTAGCCATATCCCATAGTAAAATATTTTACACCTCATGGTTCCAAATTTTCATTCAGATCATGTAGGCTGCTTGAGAGAGAGTGGAATGCATGGTTTAGACAGTTGTCCAAAAGGAAACTGGTTCTGCAGTGAGAGATGCAGCAAGGTAACTATCATACAATGACATTAGTTATTTCTTTGATATTAATTTTAACCTATACAGAATCCTTCTAGCTGGTGGTTAATCACTACAATCTCTTAGATGTATTTTATATTTAAATGTCAGATTAACAAAAAGATTACCATATTACATGCATCAGGTGGCAAATATGCGTCTCGTTGATGTGAACTTTCTCCCTTCCCATGTGGTTGATTCAAAATAACATGCTGTTAGCCTCTTTCACAGCTGCTTCCGTTTTCTTTTACAAATATTGCTGATAGAAGTAGGTGCAAAATTCAACTAGTTCATGATTCAACTGCATTATTGGATTTAATCTTGGAAATTAGACATTCCTTTCCTCTGAAGTGGAAATTCTTAAGTTCTGCTTTAGTATGGTGTCAATCACTTCAGCTTGTTTATCATATGCAGATATTTCACCATCTATGCAACCTTCTTGGGAAATCAAATTCAACAAGTGTCCAAGGTTTGTCTTGGACCATTTTGAGATCCAAAGGAATCAATGATCATATTCCTCCTACAACCAGTGATGAGGATCTCATTGCATTCAATAAAAAGATCTGCGCTGCACTTCAAGCAATGAATGAATGTTTTGGACGTATAGAGGAACCCATTAGAAGCAGAGATCTAATCGCAGATGTTCTTACCAACAGACGGTTAGACCTATCATTCTCCCATGACAATATTTCTTTATTTTGCTTGGAAATTAACATAGAATGGATCTACCTCCACACACTTTACACCCATTTACACGCATGACACACCAATTCAAGGATCATGTACATATTGAAGGTTGTGTTGTGGACTTTTCTATATGAATTCCTCAGTTGAATAAGGATTCATTCTGCCGTCAGCTGAGCCACAATTGGACAATGTAGGTTAAATGTGTTATCTAGGGCCTACCACTGATTACTGTCTTAGGGTAAAAGTTGTCATCAACAGTGGTCGTGGTTTGTACATGATTTTATATATAAAGCATTTAGCTTCAGTGTGTGCAAAGGTTAGGTTCCTAGATTAACAAGCTTCACATATCCACGAACATGGTGTCTTATATATATATATATATATGGAAAATGATCCAACACATGCAACTGCACCGTGCAGTCTATGCAATGTGGGCCCCACTTAATCTTGAATGGGAAATCTATCCCGTCCATTGTATTTAGAATTGTTCACTTTATTAGCATACTAATTTTCATCCGAATCCAGCATGTGTATTGTTCCCATCTTAAAATTGTGCAAAATCAACGTAATAAAATAGTTCAACGTAAATATCAAGTTTAAAGTGATATTTTTAACATTTAAACCATATAAAGTATGATCTTTATATGGATAAATGATTATATAAAGTTTTATTGTACTCTAATATATGTGGGGCCCATTTTACAGTGGACTGTACTGTAATTTGCACATGATAGGTTATATATATATATATAGAGAGAGAGAGATGATTGTATACAATATATTATACATATACTTAAGTTATAATATTTATTTTTTAATTTTAATTTTATTTATTTTTTAATTTTCTTCATAAACATGTTTCTAAAGTATGTTTGATTAATATACCAAGTTTTACCATTTTACGATACTTTTTACATTTTTATTTTTATTTTTAAAAATCAAGTTTTTGAAGGGGTGAAAAATGACTTATATGCCCTTAAAAATTGATTATTTTTTAAAATAAAAATAAATATATAAAAGTATTATAAAATATCAAAACTTAGTATATGGATTAAGAAAACATATGTATGAAGAAAAAGTAAAAAATAAATAAAATTAAAATTAAAAAAATGGAGATCATAACTTAAGCATATATGCAATATATTATATATAATCATATCTCATATATATGTATATATATATTATGGATGCTTCTATGAAACCTGTTTTCCATGTAATCCCTTTCATTTTCAACATCTAGATAGTTGATGAAAAACTCATTTCATTTATTGTGTTTATATCACTTATATTATCATGTAAACCCTTTCATTTGTCTAATATTACTGATATGGGCCCCATGTTTGTACAAACATGTAAAATCAACGTAATAAACTCATTTAATGTTAAATATCAAGCTTTAAGTAGTATTTTTAACATCTAAACTATCTAAAATATCATTACCGCATAAATAAATGATTGTATAAAGAATTACTATATTTCAATACATATGTGAATTGATGTAAGCATTTTCCCTAATTTACACATAAATATACTTATTTTTGAGCAACATATTGGATTTGAATGAAACTTGGTCTTATAATTAAATAAATAACGTTTTATACAATGAACGGATTGGATTTTCCATAAAGCATCAAAATATTAAAATTTGAGAGGGTTACATAGAACCACTTCTATGTAACCCAGTATATATGGGTTCTGTTTATATGTAACCAGGGTACACAAAAGCGGTCCACGTAACCCCCTCAATTTTTGAAATTTTAATGTTTGATGAAAATTTAATTGATTCATTGTATTTAACATCATTTGGTTAGTTAAGAGACCAAACTTCATCCAACTTCAATATGTGCATAAGCCACATTTGTTCAAAAATAGGTGCATTCATGTGTAAATTAGAAAAAATGCTTAAATCTATTCACGTATGTATTAGAATATAACAATACTTAATAGAATCATTTATTTACATATTAATGATATTTGAGATGGTTTAGATGTTGAAAAAACCACTTTAAAGTTGATATTTTAGCATTAGATCATTTTATTACGTTGATTTTACACATTTATAGATGGGGGCACATGTACAATGAAATTTAAAAAAATAAAAGGGTTTCCAAGATATTATAAATGATACTAATACAATGGATGGAGTGAATTTTTCATCGACCATCAAGATTGTAGAAATGGAAGGAGTTATATAGAAAATGTGTGTGTGTATGGGTTCCGCTTCTACGTGTAACTAGGTTGCATAGAAGCGGTCCCATGTAATCCTTCCAAATTTTAAGATATTGATTTTTGATGGAAAATCCAATCCATTCATTGTATTTAACACCATCTGTTTTGTGAGGAAACCAAGTTTGATCCAAATCAAGTGAGTACATGGGTCACATTTCCTCAAAAATATTTATATTTATGTGTAAATTGTGAAAAAATGCTTAGATCCATTCACACATTTATTAGAATGTAACAATACTTTATAAGATCATTTATCCACATATTACTGATATTTTAGATAGTTTATATGTTAAAAAAACTACTTTAAAGTTGATATCTTAGCATTAAACTATTTTATTATGTTGATTTTACACATTTATAAATGGGACCAATATATAGTGAAATTTTAAAAAATAAAAGGGTTTCTAGGATGCTATAAATGATGTTAACTATAATGAATGGAATGCATTTTCCATCTACCATCAAAATTTTCAAAATGGATGAGGTTACATAGAAAGGAGGTTCCGTAGAAGCCGTACCGTGTATGTATGTATGTACACACACACACACATATATAGAAAGAGACAGAGAGAGAAATATTCAGGTACGGCTTTACCGTACCAAAATTACAGTGTAACTATCTCAAAATGGGCCCCATGCGATCATGTATATTTAGAGAGAGAGAGAGAGAAAGAGAGAAATATTCAGGTGTAGCTTCACTGCACGAAAATTACGGTGCAGTTACCTCAAAATGGGCCCCACATGATCATAAAATTATAATTTATTCTACAAATTGTATTTACAATTATGTATTCTATTACCATATTAGTTTTAATCCCAATTGGATATGTACATGGACTTCATCTGAAAATAGTACAAATTCAACGTAATAAAATAGTTTAATGTAAATAATAATTTTAAAGTTATTTTTTCAACATGTAAATCATTTGCTATAAAATTTATATACGGATAAATGATTGTATAAAGTATCAATACATTTAAGTATGCGTGGGGCCCATTTTGGATTTATATAACCTCTCCAAAATTTAAAATTTGGATCCTTAATGGAAAAGAGTGTGTTTGTTGATGAGTAAAAGTTGTCAAGTTAAAACTTTTCAATCTAAAACTTTTCACTCTCCACAACTACCCTAATTTTTAATCATTTCTTCACATTTTTCTATACAACCATCCTAATTTTTAATCATTTTTTCACATTTTTCTATACAACTATCCTACTTTTCAATCATTTTTACACAACTACCCACGCAACTAACTTATCTGTTTTAACTTTATCCTATCTACTCTTCATCATTACCCATATTCTATCACATCATTTGACAACTTCTACTCTTTACAACTTTTCATCAAAAGTTTTATTCATTCCCAAACACACCCCTAATCTATTCATTGTAGTTAATATCATTTGTTTATCTAGGAGACCAAGTTTCATCCCAATCAAATATCTTTATGGACCACATTTGTTCAAATATACACACACACATATATATATATATTCATGTGTAAATTATGAAAAACGCTTAGATCTATTTACATATGTATTAGAATGTAATAATACTTTGTAAAATCATTTATTCACATAGAAATGATATTTCAGACGGTTTAGATGTCAAGAATTATGGTGTAGACCCATAAACATACTTGATCTCTTAGATAAACAAATGATGTTAAATACAATGAATGAATTAGATTTTGAATGGGTTGCATAGGTCCGCTTCTATGTAACCTTGAAGTGGAACCCTACATATATATAAAGAGAGAGAAAGAGAGAGAGAGAGAGAGTTATCAAATGCGTTCGGACTCCACTATAATTATGGTGTAGTCCATACAATGTGGGCCCTACATGATCATGAATGGAAAATCCACCTCAGCCATTGTATTTAGCATTATCCACTTTTTAGCATACTAATTTTCATCCTAATCCAACATATGTGTAGTCCTCATCTTAAAATGGTGCAAAATCAACGTAATAAAATAGTTTCATATAAATATCAAGTTTAAAATGGTATTTTCAACATCTAAACTATCTAAAGTATGATTTTTATATGAATAAATGATTGTAAAAAGTTTCATTGCATTCTAATATATGTGGGGCCCATTTTACAGCGGACAGTGCAGTCTGTCTGCTCACGATGGGATCTCATATATATATATATAGGACTGCACTTCTATGTAATCAGGTTGCATAAAAGTGGTCCCATGTAATGTCTTCCATTTTTGAGATTTTGATCTTTGATGAAAAATCCAATCCATTCATTATGTTTAACATCATTTGTTTATCTAGGAGACTAAGTTTCATCCCAATTAAGTATGTTTTTGGGCCACATTTGTTAAAAAAATATATAATCGTGTGTAAATTATGAAAAACGCTTAGATCCATTCACACATGTATTAAATGTAACAATACTTTATAGAATCATTTATCCACATATTATTGATATTTTAGATGATTTAGATGTTTAAAAAACTACTTACAAGTTGATGTTTTAGCATTGAACTATTTTACTACGTTGATTTTACACATTAATAGATAGGACTGATATAGAGTGAAGTTAAAAAAATAAAAGGGTTTCTAGGATGCTATAAATGATGCTAAATGCAATGGATAAAGTGGATTTTGCAACAATCATTAAGATTTTAAAAATAGAAGGGGTTACATGGAAACGAGGTTTCATAGTTTTATATGTATAGTCTGGCTTCTATACATCCGGATGTGCCAATTCACTTCAGTACTCTCTTCTAGTTTTGGCTTTATTTTGATGATTTTGTTAAATCCAATTCATTTATTATATTTAACACTACTTATTTTATTTAGATACGAAAAATTATATTAATTGGGCATGTTTATGTCACACGTCTTCTAAAAATGTATAAAATTGTATACAAATTTAGAAAATCACTTGAATACATATATCAAAGTTTTAGAATATTATAAAATTCTATAGAATCATTAATCTAAGCAGGATGAATATTGTAAATATTTTAGATATTAACTTGAGATCTCGTGAGGTCATATAAATAACAAATCATTTTTAATTAATTTAAAGTTACTCTTTAATGATTGTTAATTTCGAGAATGATGCAAGTTATGGACTGAGATAATTTTTGGTATCTAAATAAAATAAATATTGCTAAATACAATGAATGGATTGGATTTAATAAAATCATCAAAATATGGCCTAAATTAGACCGGAGTACCGAAGTGAATTGATACATCCAGATGTATAGAAACCGGACTCATATACAAACACACGCACACGCACACACGCACATGCACACACGGTCCTGCTTCTATGTAACCAGGTTACGTAAAAATAGACCAATGTAACCCCTTCAAAATCTAAGATTTTAATCATTAATGGAAAATTCAATTCATTCATTGTATTTAACATCATTTGTTTATCTAAGAAACCAAGTGTCATCCCAATCAAGTATGTTTATGACCCACATTTGTTCAAAAATATATATATATTTGTGTGTAAATTATGAAAAACACTTAGATCTATTTACACATATATTAGAATGTAACAATGTTTTATAGAATAATTTATTCACGTAGAAATGATATTTTGGATGGTTTAGATATCTAAAATTCTACTTTAAAATTGATATTCTAGAATTTTTCATAATTTACACATGAATATATATTTTCTAACAAATGTAGCCCATAGACATACTTGATTGGGATGAAACTTGATCTCCTAGATAAACAAACGATGTTAAATATAATGAATGGTTTCGATTTTCCATCAAAGATCAAAATCTTAAATTTTAAAGGGGTTACATGGTTGCACAGAAGCGGAACTTATACATATATATAAGAGGAATGATCCTATTAGCCCAGATTAAGCAAATGTCTTACTTAACCCACCTCAAAAAATCCATTTACAACATTTTTTTTGTTTTTTCTTGATAGACTTATTTATCTAAATGTATTTAACATATAAACCAAGTTTTACCATTTTTGGACATGCGTATATATTTTTTTAAGAATTTTTAAACATCTATGTGTATCTATGTGTTTAAAATACTTTTATTTTTAAAAAATCTAAAAAAAAATATACACGTCCAAAAATGTTAAAACTTTGTTTATATGTTAAACACAGTTAGCTAAACAAGTGTATGAAGAAAAAATAAAGAAAAGTTATAAATAGATTTTTTGAGGTGGATTAAGCGGGACATTTGCTTAGCTCAAGCTAACAGAATTACTCTTCATATATATATATATATATATATATGGGAAATATTCCAATGCATGCGACTGCACGGTGCAGTCCATGCACTGTGGGCCCCACTTGATCATAAATAGAAAATCCACTCCACCCATTGTATTTAGAATTGTTCACTTTATTAGCATACCAATTTTCATCCAAATCCAACATGTGTGTAGTCCCCATCTTAAAATGGTGCAAAATCAACGTAATAAAATAGTTTAATGTAAATATCAAGTTTAAAGTGGTTTTTTCAATATCTAAACCGTCTAAAGTATGATTTATATATGGATAAATGAGTGTATAAAGTTTCATTACAATCTAATATGTGTAGGGTCCATTTTACAGCGGACTGCACCTTAATTACGGTGCAGTCCGACTGCACAGGATCGGATCTCTATATATATATATATAGGGTTATTCCGGTGCAGCACAACTGCACCGGAACAGCGGTACATTTGCCCAAAAATGAGCCCTCACATACTAGAATGCAATGAAACTTTATAAAATCATTTATCCATATATAAATTTTATAGCAAATAGTTTACATGTTGAAAAAACCACTTTAAAGTTGTTATTTATATCAAGCTATTTTATTACGTTGAATTTGTACCATTTTCAGATGGGGTCCATACACATCCGATTAGGATAAAAATTGATATGGTGATAGAATACATTATTATAAATACAATGGGTGGAATAGATTATAATTTGATCATCATGTGGGGCTCATTTCAGCCCACTGCCGATGTTGTACTTGAATATAACTTATATATATATATATATATGTATGTATGTATATAAACTTGATCTCTTAGATAAACAAGTGATGTTAAATACTATAAATGGATGAGATTTTACATCAATTATCAATATCTTAAAAATTAAGCAGGTTACATAAGACTTCTTGTGTATACTATATATGTGTATATACAGAGAAATGAAGCATAAATGTGCCACTCCATGATGAGGAGCGAGACCATGGATATAGAATGTGTGAAGGTGTCATCTTGGATTCAATGACCTTCATTTCTTGTTATCTTTTAGAGGTCTGGACTATACAATTTAAAATTTTCCTTGATATGTTGGTGCTTCAACTCAATTTGCTTGTGCATCTGAATGAACTCTTTGACTATAAACATGAATGCTGGCTCTTAATAGTAATAGCATAACCAAAAGAAATCTGGTTAATTAATTAACTTCAAATTGATGTTCCTATTGTATTAAGCTTCCTTTTTTTCTCAATGCAGATCGGACTTAAATCGACTAAATTTTCAAGGCTTCTATACCATGATTCTGGAGAAGGGGGAGGAAGTGGTATCTGTGGCTGCAATTAGGTACACCTGTGGCTCCTTGTCTTATGCCTATACAAAGATTTATGGAGGCTATTTTTCTTCTTATGTTAGTGCTATCTGTCTTGAGACCATAACACTTTGAAGTTTGCCTGTTTCCATGTAGAATCTATGGTGAAGAGGTTGCAGAAATTCCACTGATTTGCACTCAGTTTAAATATCGCCAGCAGGGAATGTGCCACCTTCTGATGGAAGAGTTGGAGAAGGTTGATATCTGCGCAATATGCAGTCATCCTCATTGTTCTTAGATTCCTTCCTTCTGATGCGGAAAGTTGTTTCATTTATGTTCCAAGTGTATATTAATCTTAGGCTTCTCCATGATGTTTATCTTCTTATATATTTCAATCCACTCCATGAGGCATTACAGTTAACTTGCATGAAAATGGTTAGCATGGTTAGCATGTATATAACTATATGTTCAGGTCAAAATCCTAGACATTTTTATTGAAGAATTTGCCCATGGAGTTTCCGCAAACCGGATTGCCTAAACAATGGGCCCGAATGGTTATAGAAAATCCATGGTTATCTCCCATAATATTGTCTTCTTCCCTGTTCAGTTACCCATTTAGATTTCTCCTCTGATTGTAGCTTCTCAACAATTACATTGAGTAGAATGAGTACCTATTATGTTTTTGTTTGTTTGTTACACCAGATGCTCTGTTATATTGGAGTGGAAAGGCTGTTTTTGCCGTCAATTCATGAAATGCTTGACATATGGAGAACAGCGTTCGGATTCACCAAATTGACAGCTTCTGATCGAATGGCATTTTCGCATCATGTGTTTCTTGAATTTCAACAGACAACAATGTGCCAGAAGTTGTTGATAATGCCTGCCAAACAAACAGAGCTGACAGAAGGTATGCCCAATTGACTTCTTTTTTTCCCCCGTTCTGAAATGTCGCTGGTAGCTGTGTTCTAGATGTGCTCATGCATAGAAAATATCAGTTGATCAGCATGATCTTTTAGGAGAGTAATCTGTACTCCACAATTGTGTCCTCGGAGATTACTGGTTTTACCTCATTGCACTGGACATTGATGTTTGAGTTGTGCTACTGTATCTCTTGTAGGAGGCAATAATGAGTATGCGCGGTGTGCGGGTGTGCAAGAGATGGATTATGAACCAAGCAAAGTCATGGAGTTGATAGTTGAGAATTAATCCAGCCAATCAGACCTAATGAAGAGTCCTCTGTGATTGAAGAGAAGCTGCTATAGGTGAGGAGATCACCATCAAGTTTTAAACACACTGAAAATCATATTCTGATAATCTCAATTGGACTGGTGTCATTGGAATTTTGCGGTTGTGATGACAGGTCAGTATCATGGAGATATATGGTAGCAGAAGAGGATGATGTACAGATCCTTCAGCAAAGAACGGCATTGTATCTTCTTAACATAAAGCAATACAAGATGAGAATCAGTGACAGAGCTTAGTCTAAGCATCTAAGTAACGCAATCAAAATTGATCACACAGGGCATGGTACAGTCGTACAATTCCCATTTTTGGTTTCCGTTTCATTTTCAAACTTTCGTAGTTTTTGACTCTTTAGTTTTCAATTGAAATGTACATATGCGTGGATTTTGGCACTACCTTTCATTTTGGATTTACTTTATGAAATTTCCAGTTTGCTTAAGAGTCGATTTCCCAGTTCACAAGGCCATTGTCATAGCCAATGGCCTATATTAACAGAACTGTTGCTGGTTTTGACTTAAAGATTGTAGGGATGACGCGTGAATACCACTACACGGAACTCTTCCATAACCAGCTTTACAAACTTGCGTTCAATAACTTCTGATCTGATCAAGGTCAATGTTGATTTTGCAGAGGAGCATTTATGGGTTGCGGTCTCCATGCATGAGTAACACGCTGCCTTACATAAAAAAAAACAAGTGTTTTCACTCCCACGTCCATTCGAGCGTAGCAATATTTAAGGGCTAATACTATATTTTTTTAATTTTAAAAAAAAAAGTCTCTAAGGCATTTTACTCATATGCCAAATTTTAATTTTAAATTTCAGCAGTTTCAGTGGATTAAAATGACATAAATACCGCTAAGATATACAAGCCCTGATACAACACACTTAGGCGCATTTAATCCCTTTTTTTGAAACTTTTTTTTTTATAAAACTATTAATCTAAAGCTAATTAACATATGTATCAAGCTTTACCTTTTTTTTTTGAATTTTTTTGATTTTTTATTTTTCAAATTCAATTGTATTTTAATAATTTTAAATTACTAAACGGGAACGCTTGTGTGAAACCCTTCTTCTATAAAACCTTCTCCCTTTTTAAAAGGTTGATAGTTGATAAAAGATTCATGTTATCTATTGTATTTAGCATAATTTATAATATCTTAAAAATCCTTTTATTTTTTTTAATTTCACGGCATATAGGTCCTGTTTATACAAGTGTAAATCAACTCAATAAAATAATTCAATATTAAAATATCAACTTTAAAGTAATTTTTTTCAACATCTAAATCATCTAAATATCAATAATATGTAGATAAATAATCCTATAAAATATTGTTACATTTTAATACATATATGAATAAATCTAAGCATTTTTTATAATTTACACATGAATGCACTTATTTTTTAGCAAATGTAACTTATCTACATGTTGGATTGGGACGAAACTCTTATCTCCTAACTAAACAAATTGTGTTAAATACAATGAATGGATTGAATTTTCTCTAAAGAGCAACAGTTTTAAAAAGAAAAGGATTAACTAAATCACTTTTATAAAACCCGGTATCATAAAAATATTTTTGATTACTAAAAATGCTACTAATTTTCAAAAATAAAAAAAAATTTAAAAACCTCCAAACATAGTAAAACTTGATGCAAATATTAAATATACTTAAACTAACAGTTCTATAAAAAATTCAAAAAAAATAAAATAAGGTTAAATGTATCAGCGCACTGAGGCTAAAGGCACTTAGGTATACTTACTAAATGCACTTGAAGGCTAACTGTACCCGAGTACATTTAACCTCAACCGAATATTATTATCATCATAAGTCATTTCCCACCTAACTAGTGTCATTTTAAGCTTCTTTTTAACATAATCAAACCACTATAATCTGCTTTCATTTTCATGAAAATATATGAATATCTAAAATTGTAAATTTTGATCTATGAACTAAAGTTTAGCCTGGGATGAAAGGATCAGGCTTAAGGTTTTTTTTTTTATAAAAAAAAAAAAAAAAAAAAAACGGTCTTTGAATAACAATAATGATAAATGAATAAACCGTTCTGAAGCAAATGATACTTAGACCGCGCTGTTCTTGTATTTTGCTTCCATTGGCTGTAAGGTCGTTGCTACTTGCATAAAAGCGATACCACTCTTTTCCATATAGATGGGAAAAATCAGATGATTTCACTGCGCAAGTGAAAGAAAAATCTTGAACAACCCGTTTCGATGCTGTTGTCATATCTGCACTTTCTCCTTCCAATTTATGCGTTCGCAAAAACTGCAATCTGATAAAAAGCAACAGTAGGTGCTAAAGGGATGCACTCGGTCGGTCATAAAACCCCTGACTGAGTCATTTCTTCGAAATGCAAGAACATGAGCATCAGTGCCAGCTAAAAGACCAGCCATGAGATTCTGTTTGTGTCAATTCAATTTGTTCTTCCTTGATATAACCTGCACACGAATAATTTTTGGTAAGGTTATCATCAAGCAGAGTCAAATACATTGACATGTTATCACCAAGCAGACTGTATACAAGGACACCGACATTGATTAAATGGATTCGCAAGACGAAAGGATCTCAGGAGCCACAACAACATGTCATAAAATCAGTATCAAAAGAATATACCAGAGGAAAATAATTGAGTTATATGCGCACGCCTCCCCCCTAGAAAAAACCCATTCATCCTGGCGATTTTTCAATCCATTCAAACCCTCTCAAGTCCTAGCCAGCAACATTAATAAAACTATTCACAAGGAAAAAAAAAAAAAAAACAGCTCGGGATGGCAATCCAGAAGCATGATAAAAGGATGCTGCTCCAGGCTCACCATGTTCAGTGATCTGAGCCTTGAAGAGAGAATAATCCAATCCAGGAATTCTTGGTAACTCAAGTTGATGACCTTAATAATTTGTACGAAGAAGACTAATTTGGAACAACAACGAGTTCTCTGTATGAGAAATCCACCTTCCGTTCATGCCTAAATTACATCAAAAGGCAGTAGAAGAAGAAGATTATTTGTAACAGGAAACTACTTGCCTCATGTACAAGTGGCAAAGCATGCTCTTCCCACTCAGAAGCCCATCTAGAGGTGGAACTTGTCACTAAGGCACCATCCCTTAAAGATTTGAGAGAATCACACTGATCTGAGAAACCTTTAAAAAGCATCTGTGCGGTTTCACAAACCAAAACAAACAGATTAAAATAACATTTAAAAAAAAAAAGAAAAAAAAAAAAAAAGAACAGCAGGCACCCACAGTGCAACAAAAAATCACACATTCTCATAAATTCTAATTATAAAAAAAAAAAATGTATTCTTGTATCTTTAATTATCAGACAGCCAAAAGATCCAATGAACTTACTAGGAGTTCATCAGCTAGCTCAGATGGTGATGAAAAGAGAAGGCCATTTTTCTTGACTTTCACAAGCTCCTCGATGCTTTCACAGAATCAAGCAATAGAAGATTCATCACCAGAACAAGAAAAATTGATTAAAGATGCGCAACAATATCTCCTAGGCACAGGGCATCTAATG
This sequence comes from Annona cherimola, assembly GCA_030490835.1. Lineage (NCBI taxonomy): Eukaryota > Viridiplantae > Streptophyta > Magnoliopsida > Magnoliales > Annonaceae > Annona > Annona cherimola. The sequence continues at coordinate 95,172,852 of CM059973.1, read as the reverse complement.
GAAGGCTGCATAAGAAAGTGTGCTCTGCAAAAATTAACATGAGAACACCCTAAAATATATTACCATGAATATGAGACAGCACAAACAGGTAATCCACAGCCAAACATATCTACAACCTGATACAATACACTTTCAAGGATCAAAGACATTGACTTTTTAATAACAAAAGAGATAAGTTAGATCCAGTCAAAGCATGAGATAACACCAACTGACCACAGTACAATACCTTCATCGGAAGGTCTAAACCAGAGGAAGATGTATGGAGGCATACACCAAGATCTGCTGATCCTGCAAATACATCAAAAAAATACAGTGGCAAACGTCAATGATGCATGATAAGAAATGCTCTAAAACCACAGTGCTTAACATAAATATTTATAAAGCCAAAATAGTGAGACTCAAAGACAAAAGTACCAGATGATACTGACTGTCCATTCATCAAGCATTATTAGAGATGCTCTAAAACCACAATATGTATATGAAATCCTCATATATGAAAACTAGGTGTTCCCTCACATGATGCTCAACTTTTGCTTGGATTATAAGCTGTTTCTTTGAAACCATTAAACATCTCTCAATAAGGTCTAGCATCAACGAAGTTCGAAAATAAGTGATAACTAATCTTTCAAAATTCCTATTCGCTTAAATGTTCTTCAATACAAATGTTAAACATACATAATCATCTAGCAAATTAACCGGCCTGATTTTCCTTGAAGTTTAAGCATACTCTCTGATTGAACCAAGTCAATCTTAAATTGAGTTTCATCTTGGCTTGCAAGGTTAAGTGAGTTCTTGGTTCAGCCCTACTTTAAAATACCATAAAATTAAACATACCGGACCTAATGCTAAGATTTCACAGCCGGGTTCTGGTTCAACCCAAGTTGCACTACTACTTTAATACAGAAGGACAAAAAAAATAAAATAAAATAAAATACCAAGCAACAATGGATAATCTTCTGCTGCTAACCACATTGTACGGAAAGCCACACGTTTCAGACGCAACTTCTTTATTTGCTCTTCGTATTTTTCTCTTTCGGGACCTTTACCTGCAAGGCTTACTGGTGTCAGATTTGAAGCTCAGGAATCTTAATGGCAAGAGTTTCAAAACATTTATAAAGATGAATATCAATCCAAGCAAAAAATCTCATTGGAGAACCCACAGCAGTTGCACTTTCAAGATGCTCTGTGCATTTGACTATGTCAAATGAGGCACACAACAAGGTATGCATTTGCTTGAATGTGGAATCTAGCTAGCTTCGGGAAGCATGTGATAAGTGGAACAACTTTTCGTAAGCACAATTTTGGACATGCATGCCTAGCACCAGGAGTGCTTGTAGCTGTAGCTCTGCACCCACTATTCATCTATTGATGTCTATTTCAATTTTTTGAAATGAATATGCTCCATGCAGTTATGCTTACCAGTAATGATGAATAGTAACCTTGGGTACAAGTATTTTTTTCCACTAGATATATCCATCCAGAAATTTTCTTCCTCAACTTGGTCATCCTCTTTCAGTATTGCTGCAACACGCCTGTCATACATAACTGCAGCCTCAAGAAGAATGCCGAAATCTTCATCTGCAGTCCTGAGAAAGCAGTGAAGTCTTTAAGATGTTTCACAACTGTGCACCAGAATTTTTCATATAAGGTTATCTTCTTAGAATTGCTTGTACCATATACGGATTCCAGGATCCTAACTCAAATGAGACTATTAAGCTAAGAATAATTGACTTCCATTCTGTAGATATTAAGAAAATAAAAGAATCATCCACCTCAGGTTGGAATATCAACTGAAGTGCACAGACTTCTATAAGACAGCATGAAAAATTGCCAGCCTATAAATTGTATGATAGTTGATAAATATTAGCATGACTCCCAGCTTTCAACAAAAGCTTCCAGTGACAATTCCATATACATAACTGCACAGAGCTCACAAGTCAGTCTTTTATAAAAACTTTATAGAGAGATCCAGTGGACTGAAATTATGGAAGTGTTGAGAAGTCAGGAAAAAAATAGGGGGAAAGTTGGTTGAAAAATTTGGAAATAGATAGGGTGAATGTTAGGAGTAAAGGGAATAAAGTTAAAATAGATAGGAAAGTTGTATAGAAAGATGTAAAGAAATTATTAAAAAGTAGGGTAGTTGTATGGAAAGATGTACGAAAAAGTAGAAGGGAATTTTTTTTTTCCCCACTTCCCAAATGCTGTCGGAGCCTCTCCATCCTGTCATCTACCTGCTTGCTTATCCTCCTTTTTTATCAAATTTCAATTGTATCACAACACAAGAACCCAAAGAAAAAGCAAAGGAAAAATATTTATTTTGCTTATTTGCAATACATATCACATAAATGAAACTTAACAGTTTGACTCACCAGCTACTACTGCTGACAATAAGTGCTGGTCTGTTTGGCTTGAAAAAGACATTATCATCAATTAGGGTTGTAAAGAGAGTATGATCTGCATTCAGCTCACTGCTATCTCTTCCTGCAGAAGTTTAGAATGAATTACAATGGACATTCATATTCATTGAATAGCAGTAAAGACTGAAAACCATCAGAGCAATTGACTAACAACATTACCAAAGCTAATACAATCATGAATGTCACAAAGATGTAGTTCTCTTTTCAATCTGCAAAACAACTTCAGAAAGACAAAGTGTTTACTCTAGACCCATTTCAAAAAGAGAACTATTAGAAAGGATTGCCTCCAACAGCCAACTCACCTCATGCTTCTCTCGGGGTGAAGCAGGGCGAAAAAACTCAGGAGGCTGGTCATATAGAACTGTTGCCCTAGTTATTTCATAGAGACAAGAATAACAACATAAATATTTCATATTCAAGGATTAATGATTTTTTTAATATGTAAAAAAAAAAACCTCTACTACTGCACTTCAAACCTGATTCCCCAATTTTGAGCTAGTTCATGTTGCATTGCCTTTGTAACACATAAGGACCCATCAGCCTTCCTCCCATAACAGTTCTCAACCCTGAAAAGAAAGGTAAAACATTTCACTTCCTCCAACGTAATCAACAACAGAGGTAGAGTTTGGTAGCAAACACAATTGAATACCAATGGTAAATCTTCACCAATATGTTACTTCTACCAAGGGATAATCCGAGTAAAGTATATCCAAAATTGTGCCAATCTACCAAAAATGCAGACTGTCTCCACCAGCTAGCAAATGACACAGCTATCAATGATGGGACAGATGGTGGATTCTGTAGATATCTCAGTAAACAGAAAAAAAAAAAAAAAAGATAAAAAGAAGAAGAATACATTAGTCAAGTTGAATTTGTACCAGACTGTGTTCGTAAATAGAATTAGAACAAATATGAAATGTCTCTTGCAACTACAGAGTAAAAAAAAAAAGGAAGAAAAAGGAAAGAATATTTTTTTTTGTGGGTCTGTCTCTCTCTATTCTAAGATTCTCATGTACTGCATTTAACACATCAACTCTAGAAGCAAAATTTCTCTCTCCATTTTATTTGACAAATCATTTATCGACCCCAGTTAACATTATCTTTTCCATCACCAATAACTGATCCAATCCTTCACACACTCACAAACAAATTTTAAAATAAAGAACTTAATACCATCTTTATCCTCTACATCATTAACATTGTTTCCACTCATTAGTCATTCTTCTGAAATTAGGATAAAGTTGTATTCCAACAGTACAAGCAGGTCCTTGACAAAAACACCAGAAGGCTCTGTTACAGTGCTTATGTTGCTTTCTCATAAGGCAGACCAATCAGTACTGTACTAAAATCACAATTCGGTATCAACCTGACAACAAATCAAGTCAGCAAATGGCACTGCTGATCAAGGATATAATTAAGGTATCTACGTATCAGGCAGGGGAGCATAAGTTTCGGGCTAATTAATAATCAGGTCCAGGTCAGTCATGCACACTGAGCTATCAAATCAGATTAAGTCAGGCCTAACAGAAACAGCTAAAAGGATAATCTGAATTGACCATCAAACCACCTAGATATCAGGGGTGACTCAAAGTATGGATGTGATTAAAGATCAGATCTAGTTCAGCTGACGTCATTGCTCCATAAATAGAATGCATGGCACTTGAGTAGTGGCATACTATTACAGAATGCTCCAGGTGCCCTTCATTTTCCAGTTCAAGCTTGGGCTGTTTCCAACCTGGGCTGTTCAAGTCCCCAATTTAAAAAGAAACACTAGACTCCAGAATTAGAATATAATAGACAAAATGAATGCAGAATGCAAGAGTACATGCAAACATAAATGCTCAAGAAAAGAAACAACTGATAAATTAATTTACAAGTGATTGCAGCATAGAAACTAAGAACACTGTTTGAATGGAAACAATTGTACTCACCTGCACAATGAAAACATCAGGGGGAGGTATCCTCACACAAAGAAACAAAAGCAGCATAAAGAATTGAACTACTGCCTTAATTGGAAGCACCAATAAATACAATAGCCTTGGCAAGCCCTTGGCAACTATTGGCTTCTGCAAATTGTAAATAATATGAAAAAAAATGGCATTATTTTCTGTGAACAAATGACCTGCTACAGAAAAACAAGTGATATTCAAGCTATGCAGCATTTGCAGAGAATCAGAAAGGAAGTGCAACAACTACCATTCTGTGAAGGTGGATAGATGGATTCTGTAAAACAGCTCCATGGGGATCCGTACCTGTCCAGATACGCAACTCCTAAATATTTGATGAGGTATGTTAAAAGGAACATTATGTAGTAAGACCTTAAATTTCAGAATTTCTTTAGAATCATTTGAGATAATTTTGTTATAAAATGACTGCACAATGCAATTTAAATGAGAAAAAGAAAGAGTGTTTGCCTTTGTTATCAAATAATAAATGGCAGACCTGAGAAAGCCAAGATAAGAAAGTAAATCTTTGATCCACTTCTGAAGAGTCCACGATATTCACCAGTATCAACCAATTTGTCAATGCGCAAGGAGGAAGGTGCAATATTCATTTACAATCAGCAAATCGCACTTATGCAACAGTTTTTAAAGGGGCTCTAACTTCCTTAGAATCTAAATTTTCCCTTTATTCACCATATCACCTTAGATCTAGTTTTTTAATATCAAGAATCAAGCCAAAAAGGTCAAAATAGACATATATGGTAGACACTTGGTTAAGACAAATGACCAAAAATGTATTCTTTAAAGAAACTCTGAAATGGGATCTGTGGTGGCTAGGATTATTGTGGCCCTATAGCAAGGAATGATCCAATTGCTGTGGTCACATAAAGCTGTAGGAGCTGACCCATAACAAATTTTAATTCTATTTGCAAGGGAAAGTGAAAGCAGATTTGGATCAAGGAGGAGCAAGATCTCGGTCACCAGTTTTCAACAAGCATGAACAAACAAGAACTAAGAGCAATAATAAGTGGGTGACCTCGGAAAAAAAGCATAAGCAACACTGGATCAGAACAACCAAGCAGATAAAGGCAACTGGATAAAGAACAAATTGGTTCTTTCATCCACGAGATGCTCCTTCCTAATGCAAATAAAGAAAAGCTCCAGAAAACATCACATGGAAAATAGACTCTTCATAATTCTGATATATTACCTTCATAAGCAACAACATCCACCTCCAGAAGTGCCTGCAAGACCAACAGACTCTCAACTGAGTTATGAAACCTACAGCAGCTAAATTCAACATGTATGTCCATCAAAATTTAAAATAGATGACAAGTAGATATAATTATATATCAACACGGAAATCAACTAGTAGCAACAAAAGTGCATGGGTGCAGTATTCCTATGCTGATTTCCTCAATTCCAATATTTGCTTCATCGTCTAAAAATTAAAAAAATGATTTGGCACAAAGAAATAGCTTTTTCTTAACCCAATAGAGCCAACATTACACGACCCAGCCGTATCGAACAAGAATACAGAGAACATCAACCTCCAGTGACTACAAAGCTTGAAAAAAGAAAATGTCACGCTGCTCAACCAAGAAGATCCAAGAAGCAATCTAGAGCTTTGTATCGTTAACTAGTAGCAAATGAATGCATGTTAACCGAATCCACGCATAGACAAGTGATCAGCGATCCACATCACGATACGTCGTGAGCAGCAGCCTAGTCGATTTATCCATTCACTCGTCAGGACTAAAGTTCGTGTCTTTTAGTTCCACGTTTTGCAGCTCAGTTCCAGGGCAAGGATCAAGGACTAAACATAGATATTAACTAAAACAAGACTAGTAGCTTTATGATCCAATCCGTGGCTGAGATAGGCCCCAATCTACACCGACTGCAGCTTCCCGAATTTTGAGATCCAGAATTCGCAGGCAAATGTGGGCCGTCAATGCATTCATTCGTCGATTACCCGCCAATATGTGAAACGTTGAGAATTGAATTTGGTGTTGTTTTGATGGACGATCTGTGTAGATCGTCAAGCCGCAGACCAATTCCATGACTGAAAATTAGGGCATGGATTTTTTAAAAAACAGAAACAAAAGGAACAGGGATAACCTGACGAGCAAGCGAAAGAGCGTGATATTGCATCCTAGGGCTGCGGCCGATATCTCCAAGGACGACCACAGCTGCCCGGCCTCTTTTTCCGACCCTCCCTCTCTTCTCCATCTCTACTTCTCTGATTCCGCACTAGGGTTTCGGATTTGGACGTCGCAGGAGGGATTGTGAGTTTGCGAGGGATCCTGACAGTTCTGGCGAGTCAGTGCCGAGTCCACCCTTCTTGACCCAGCTGGGGAACATCTCTCTTAAGGAAACGAGATTTTTCTTACTGCGCGAATTCCGGGTGTGTTTTATGAATAATAAAACTTTTAGGGAAAAGTCATACAGAGTAGAAGTTGTCAAATAATGTGATATGATAGGAGTAATGATAAAAAATAAATATAATAAAGTTGAAATAGATAGGTTAGTTGTGCTGGTAGTTATGTAGAAATGATTGAAAAATATAATCGTTGTATAGAAAAATATGAAAAAATGATTAAAAAATAGGATAGCTATGGAGCGTAAAATATTTTAACTTGACAACTTTTACTTATCACTAAACACACCCTCATTGTGTAAGTTACCGTAAGAACTATAAGAATTGTCTCACAACCGTACTGTAAAATATTATTTGTTAGATGATGTAATTACATTTTTTTTAAATATCTTTAATTCTAGAACTTTCAAAAATGTCTTTTATGTCTACGAATTTTCATTCTAATTTCACATATACCCATATTATTAGAAATCTGTGAAAGAAGCCGTTAACTTTTTATAAAGTAGCAAATATGTTTATTTGTAATTATGATTTTATAACAAGAAATTCATATAATAATGAACTTTTAGGAGTTCTATAACCATAAAGTAATATAGTTTATGAATATGAATTTTTAACTTTGAGCAAAACAACTCGAAATTATAATAATACTTTGGCATATTTGTCATTTCACATGAACACTATCATCTGAGTGATCTTTAAGGATGTGGGTATATGTAGAATTAGCATAAAATTTTGTAGATAGGTGAGACATTTTTGGAAGTTCGTATATTTAAGTACAATTATAAATAAAATTCATGGGTACATGTGGATTTTTTCATTTTTTATCTTAGTATATATATTGGAAAGTGATAAAACTTTCGAAGAAAAGTTTTTAAAATGAGATAAAATGATATAATATGATAAGAGTATTTGATGAAAAATATACATAATAAAGTTGAAATAAGAGCAAAGCTCATATGTACCTACGAATTTTCAAAAATTTCACTGTACTTGCGTATTTTGCTTAAAATTATACATATATTCAAGACATTAAGGATCCCTTAAAAAGGTCACTAGCACTCATGTAAAATAATGGAAATGTCATCCATAATTATGATCTAATTGCTAAAATTTTATATTTAAATGAATTTTTAGCACTTTTACACCTATAAAATCATATATTATTTGAATGTAAAATTTTAATTTCGAGCAAATAAAATTCAAATTATATTAGTATTTGGGCACATTTGTTATTTCATGGGGCCGTTAATGACCAATTTAATGGATTTCTAATGACAAATTTTAAGTAAAATACATTGGTATGTGTGAAATTTTTAAAAATTTGTGATTATAAGTAGAATTAAGTGTAAATTTTGTGGATATATATTGAATTCGCACTTAAAATAAATATGTTAATTGTATGGATAATGTGTAAAAATAATTAAAACATATGATAGTTATATATGAAAATATAAAAAATGATTAAGAAATATGGTGGTTGTGAAAATTGAAATTTTTTTATTTTTGATAGTAAATAAATGTGCCTTTATTGGTGTATTTTTCACATGGTATGATCTTATCTCAACTGGTATTGCAACCAAGCTTTAAAATATTTTTTATAAATTTTCAAGAATAGGCTACAGCTCTCAAATGTTATTGGGAGACCGAACTTGTTCACAAAACCCCCAAAATCTAATGGAGTGAGGATAGAAGTGGTCCATTCTCTCTTTGTAAAAAAAAATTGGAATCTAGACCAATTTAGCATAGATGTGGTCTCTTTTTTTTTTTTTTTGAAAAAGAAAACAACCTATCCCACCACCCTAAAGCTCATCTAGGGCGGATGGATAGGAAGAACCAAGATTCATTTCCAAAAAATTGTCTATACAAATTTTCACATGAATAGCTGGGGGGGATGCCCCACCAGACATGATGATCCATAGATAACTGAGAAAGAGAATCGGCCAAAGCATGAGCCACAGCATTGCCTTGCCGAAGTACATGATGAGCAGAAACATGGGGAGAAAGAGAGAGAATAGCCTTGATCTTATCAACAATAACCCCAACAGGAGAGGAGATGGGGTCATTTGAGAGAAGAAAATTTATCAGAAGTAGAGAATCGGACTCAATTTGCAGTTTTTGTAAGTTGAGCTCCTGCCCCCATCGAGCTCCAAGCAGGAAAGCATATGCCTCCATGAGCAACGGCTCCAGCGTGCCACACCTACGCCAACCCTTCGTAGCGACAAAAGAACCTCTGGAATCCCTGATGACCGCAGCAAAGCCCATAGAAGGATGAGAATGAAGAATTCGAGCATCGACATTAAGCTTGAAGAAACCCGCCGGAGGACTGGACCATCGGGGAACCAAAGGTCGATCAATCGCCCCACCAAGGATGAGAGGGGTGGCCCTCCACAATTGCTCCATATAATCCATGCACCATGTGAGGGTGTTGGCAATATCAGGTTTGGTTCCGTCAACTCTCAACGCATTTCGCATAAACCATATCCTCCAACAGCAGAGGATGAAGATAGCAAGATCCTTCGTCGCATGGCGGGCGGAAAGAGAGGAGAAGATGTCTTGGACCGGAGTGGAAGGAGAGATGCCCCCAGCAGCCCTGGAGCAAATATAACTTGTGACCTCACACTCCGAGAATAAGTGGTTTGCGTCCTCAAGACCATCCCTGCAAAAGAAACAGAGGGGATCCACATCAATGCCCCTAGTACGGAGGTTAAGGAGGGTCGAAAGTCTATTTTTGAACAGTCTCCAGCCAAAGATGAGGATTTTGCTAGGGAGTTTAGTCCGCCAAATATCCTTAAAGATGGAGGAATGTGAGGAGCAGATGTCACCCGAGGCAAGGACTCTGTAAGCAGACTTTACAGAGTAGGCCCCATTAGGTTCAAACTTCCAGAATATCGTGTCGTCATGAGCAGGTGATGGTAAGGGAATATGGTTGATTTGCTGCCATCCCTCGAAACCGGCCGCAGCCAGAATGCGGTCCCTAATCCACGAGTTGGAGGCCTCGCAGATGAAATGACCAACGTTGATGTCGTCCGGGATAGATTGCGGAAGGGGCCCCACCTTGGTGATCATAGAATCAAGCCAGCCATCCCTGAAAAACTGAACACGCTTACCATTGCCAATCCGCCATTTGCACCCAAAATGGATCACATCCCTAGCCTTTAGAATACTTTTCCAAGTGAAAGAGTCCGAAACCTTTGCCTGACAACTCCAAATGTCACCCGTAGGGAAATATTTGGCCTTAAGGATTTTATAACACAAAGAGTTCGTAGTTGTGGAGAGCCGCCAGGCCTGCTTTGCGAGTAGAGCATAATTGAAAATGTGTAAATCTCTGAAACCCAGCCCCCCTGATAGTTTTGTTTTGCACATCTCAGACCAAGCCACCCAGCTCAATTTACGCTTGCCGTCCTGCTCGCCCCACCAAAACTTACTAAGCATCCCATTGAGATCATGACAGAAAGATTTAGGGAGAAGCAAAATGCTCATTGAGTACGTCGGGATTGCTTGAGCAACAGCCTTTATCAATATCTCTTTGCCACCCCAAGAGAGGAGCCTTCCTTTCCACCCTTGGATTTTCCTCCAAACACGCTCCTTTAAGCCCTTGAACAGGTCCCTTTTTGTCCTGCCCAACCACGACATGTGAGTTATTATGGGCTATCATATCATGTCATTTTTTCAATATTTTCTAGTTATTTTTTCTAATCTTCTCATTCTTTTTATTTCCTATTATTAAGCTCAACTACTACTCAGTCAAATAGAAACTCAGTCCCTTATTCAATAATACGCTAATTTTTTTTTTTTACTTTCCAAGAAATTTTTATTGAAATTCTTTTGAATTATTTTTTATAAATTAAAAAAACAATATGAAATTTGTCTTCTTATCTTTACATTTCTACATGAATCATCTAAGTAAAAGAGGGACTTTAGAAATTGTTTTTCTTAACAAAAAGCACAATAAATCTTCATAATATATATTTCATGATTTTTAACTTTTTATAAATATTCGAAATTGTTTTAAAATTTAAAATTTAAAATATTAATAAATTTTCACAATTATTAGTTCATAATTTTAAAAGTCCAAATTTATTTGAAATTAAACATAACTGTTAATTTCTTTTCAAAAAATACATAACTGTTAATTTTTAAAATATATATTTGATATTAAGCTTTCTATTATAACTTGTAAGTCATTCCTTTTTTTAACAATTTTTTGATGAAGAAGGTAAGTGATTCTTAGAACCGTATAAAAAACGAATGTGGTGAAACCTACGATGCTGGGAAATTAGTTATAACCGGTCTGTCAAGCCAAATCTCAATGTATATGGACGAATATTATAATTGATTTACTACGTTCTTTAACAAAGAAAAATTATACGATAATGGAAAAAAATTATATGAAAATAGAAAAATTAAATTGCTATTTTTTTGAAAGCAAGAAAAGTGAAAGTGAATTAAAATTTTCATCTCATCTTCTTTTCGTCGCCCATCAGTGAGCAGGTAACTTTCGAACGAGACTTCGAACAGGATAACAGAGTGTTGGATCAAATAGATAAAGTTGTATGAAAAATAAAAAATAGTAAAATAAATGTATAATAAATGAAAAAAAGTTATTATATGTGGGAATGAGGAAATATTTTTCCATGATATAAAATTTCATATCATTTTTATCTTATATACAAAAAATTCAGTCCAAAGTTCATCCTATAATTATCACCATGGCAAATCCAGGACCGAGAGATTGAAATGAGAGGTTGATATTATTATTTCATAAGATAATCATGATAAAATGAAAAAAAAAAAATTAATAATTTTCAAAATGGCAAGGACTCAGCATTATTTAGATTTGCCAATAATTATCACATGTGACGTTATCACTGTCATCTTCCGGAACATCTTTACAATTTGCCTAAAAAACAAATTACAAGTATAATACAGATTGTTAAAAACTAGTTTAAAAGCATGAATCCTTAATAAGCCGAGTTCTGAAATCCTAAGCAGTTTTCTAAGCAGTTTTATACTTATCTTCTTCTACTATTTAGATTTGCCAGTATCCAGTGTATAAAAAATCTTAAGATGGGACATGAGCAAGTGATCTTGAAAGTCGATTGCACGCTCACAGCGGTAGTTGATCAGTCATCGTAAACGAAACACATGGCTCACGCAAAAGCTTTAGAGCTGCCACTCGTAGATTGGAACAGCTCTGTATTTTGGCCTTATCAACGACGAGGAGGAGGATTAGAGTAGTTGCTGGGACTGTCCTAAGCGGATAGCTATGCTCCACGCCTGGCCTTAGCACTAAGCACAAGCTGTGGGGTGCAACTGTACAGAGAAGACAGTCCTTGACGGTTTTAATCCGCCTCCCTTATCTATGATATCATTTTAACTTGACTCTTTTCCATTATTTTGTTTTTTTTCAAAAGACTTGACTAGTCTTTGCTCAAAGTGCTTGATATCATTTCAGCCGATTTAAATGCTTGTGCACCCAAGGTTTGCTATGACGTTTACTGTGCAGTTGTGAACTGAGACGGGGTCAACTTTTATATAAATATCCGGTCCTATGATAATAATTCCATCTAACTACGCTCATTTTTTTATATAAATATCGCTGAAAATTTTAATTTCTTCCTTGTAATTAATATTATTTGTTTGATGGCAGACTAATTTTATCGAACGTGAGTCGTATGCTCCTGGGTGCATACATCCATTCTTTAATTTTTTTAAAAAAATTTCATGAAACTGTTAATCTAAGTGTATTTAATATGTATATCAATTTTTAATATTTTTGGATATTTTTATATCTTTTCGGATTTTTAAAAATCATTGGTATTTTAGTTATTTAATACGAAAAAAATCTAAAAATCTCCAAAATGGTACAAATTGATACACATGTTAAATACACTTAGATTAACATTTATGTAAAAAAAATTCAAAAAAATAAGTGTATGCACCCGAGAGCATTGAGATTCAATACTCCAATGAGCATATGCCCAACGTCCAATTTTATCCAAATCAAATATGCTTATGGGCTGTATTTCCTTACAAAAATACTTATAGCTGTGTGTAAATTAAGAAAAGTGATTAGATCCATTAAGATGTGTATTATAATATAATAATATTTTATACAATTAGTTACACATAATAATAATATTTTAGATGGTCTGAAGGTTGAAAATATTATTTTAATATTAATATTTAATATTAAATTATTTTATTTCGTTAATTTACACATTTGTAAATAGGAGTTATGCATATTGATATTAGTCAAATGATAGGATTTTTTGATGATATAAATAATATTAAACATAATGGATATTCTAAATTTGTCATAAATTACACAAATATTAAGAATAGAGACGTTTTCACGCTCGGAATTCAAGCTTGTGCTCACCCAGCTTTCATTGTCTGGATGCATGTTCACGACCTTGGAGGGAGAAAGTTTATAAAAAAATTTCAATCTAAACTTTTTTTTTTCGCAACTATTATATATATTTTTTTTCGCAACTATCATATTTTAAATTATTCTTTACATCATCTTATGCATTTCTCATATTTTTCAATTATTTTTATACAATTACTCGTACACCGAACTTATATATTTTAACTTTTTTTAATTGTTCATCATTACCTCAAATATATCATACCATTTTCTCCTAATTTAAACATTTTTACATACAAAAATTCATTCATCATTTTCCAAACATACACTTTGTTTAAAAATATTTTGTAATATCCAAACATACTCAAATACAGTAAAAATATGAGAAAATAATTAGAATATATAATTAAAAATAAAAAATAGAACAATTGAGTGTTGATTTTTTATTATTGTTTTTTAAAAAAATTTATCTAAATGAACACACCCACGTTATACAAAAAATACGTTAAGAGATTTTTAAAAAATTGAATATGGTTTACCAAAAATTGCAAATGCATCACTTCTACTACAATTTTTTTAAATGATAAAAATTCTCTTGCAAACAAATAAAATTATAAAATATAATAAATTATCTTCAAAGTATGAATTTTTTAAAAAATCATTCGCATTAAATAAATCAAATCTTCCTCGCGTTCTACTGCATGCGACGAATATTTTTAAAAAATTGTATTTTTAAAGGCAAGGTCTTCTATTTTATAATTGTATTTGTTTACGGAGTATTTTCATCACTTTGGATATTTTTTAACAAAGGCGATGCGCATGTAGCCTCAAATTACATAAATACGGATGCAATTTATTGAAACTTACGGCAAATTCGCAATTTGGCCCAAATTATACAGGTATGTTTGCAACAACACCTTTGTCTCGCGTTGAGCTGTGATGATCTCTTTGGGAACGTGATTGGGAGCAGGCAGGAGCAGGCAGCGTTCCCTGCTCCTGGGAGCGTATACCTATTTTTTAAATTTTTTTTAAATTTTTTTTTATAAAATGTTAATCCAGGTGTATTTAACATGTGTATAAGTTTTTACTATTTTTGGAATATTTTAGATATTTATTTTTTATTTTTGAAAATCAGTGGCATTTAAATCAGTAGCATTTTAGTAATTTAAATGTCACTGATTTTCAAAAATAAAAAATAAATATCTAAAATATTTCAAAAATTGTAAAAACTTATACACATGTTAAATACACCTGGATTAACAGTTTTATAAAAAAAAATTCAAAAAAAAATGAGTATAAACTCACGGGAGTAGGGAACGTACGTTCCATCTCTTTGGGGTGCTTAGGTTTGACTTGATTGATTCCACAGTTGACAGGATCCAATTTTTTAGTTGACAGGGATCCAATTTTTTTGTTTAGATGGGTGTATATTTTACAATCATCTCAGTTCATATAGAGATGTTCTTACAAATTTTCATATAATATTTTACCAAATATCTAATAGTACTCTTATTTTTTCTTATAATATCCTATCAGTTAACGCTCCCATGAATAATTAGAAAGACAATGCAGTCGCCATGTTTTAAATCTTCATAGGCAGGATAGTTTTTTTTTTTTTTTTTGCAGGATAGTTGGAATGTTGGATAGTGTGTGTTTTTTTCAAAAAAAAACGAAAAATGAAACAGGATAGATTTTTTTAGCGCACATAGATTGCAAACTTGCTCGTGGCCCACTTGACGATGACAACACGTGACCTACGTTGCGTCGATCTTTAACAGCTGTGTCTGACCCAACGATTCTTATGCTACTAACATTACCAAAGGCGAAACTTGGTGCATTTGGGTGTATTTAACTCATTTTTTATTCTTTTGAAAATTGTTACGCAACTATTAACATAAGTATATTAAGCACGTGTGTCAAGTTATACTATTTTTGGATACTTATAATTGTTTTTTAGATTTTTGACGTAAGTGGCATTTTTCATAATTTAAAATTACTAAAATTTCATTAATTTTAAAAAATTTACAAATATCAAAAAATGATAAAACTCGATGTATATGTTTAATATACTTAGATTAATAGTTATATTTAAAATTTTAAAATTTTTAAAAAATTTTGCACCCTAGTGCACCGAAAGTTAAGTGCACTTGGGTGCACAAGTATAATGCAAGAACATTATCATCGTTTTTATATAATTCTTTTTTACCTTTTTAAGTGTCAATTGATTCATAGTTCTTCTTTTTGCAAATAAGAGGTAAAAATTAAACTTTTAAAATTTTATGAAATGATAAATAATTTATAAAATGTTAAAATATATACTTTTTTATAAAAAAATATATACTTGATGTAAAGTTTTCTATTATAACTTGTAAGGGTTTGTTTGGGAACGTAGAACATGTAGAATGGGGAAAATGAATATTTTGGGAATTGCTTGATTTATAAGAAATTATAAGAGTAAAGTTAAAATAAATATGTATGATGGAGGGTAGTTGGTAGGAGAAATGATTATAATATAGGGATAAAAGTGAAAAAGTATGATTATGATTTAAATAATAATTGGTCTGTGTTACCACAAATTCTCTCCCCCTTACGGCATTTTAAAATTGTCAAACATCACCTAAGTCATTCTTAGAACGTTACAAAAAATGTATATGGCGAAACGTCTCTCAAGTCAAATCTCAATATATATGGACGAATATTATACATGGTTTACTATGATCTTTAATAAAGAAAAGTTATATGAGAATGAAAAAAAAAATGAAAATGGAAAAACTAAATTGCTATTTTTTAAAAATAAGAAAAGTGGGTAAATTAAAATTTTCATATGATCTTCATTTCGCCACCCCATCCGAGAATGCGTAACTTTCTAAAGAGGCGTAGAACAGGATAAAAGAGTATAGATGTGGCCAAATTGAAAAAGTTGCGCGAAAAATAGTAAAGCATGTATAATACATGAAAAAAGAATCTATTACAGTGGGAATGAGAAAATATTTTCAATGATATAAAATTTCATATCATTCTTATCTTATATACAAAAATTCAGTCCAAAGTTCATCGTATAATTATCACCATGGCAATTCCGTGGCCCGGGGGTTGAAATGAGGGGTCGCAATCTCCTGGCTGCTCCCGGGCGCATATACTTATTTTATTTTTTATTTTTTTCAAAAAATTTTCATAGAACTGTTAATCTAGGTGTAGTTAACATGTGTATAAATTTTTACCATTTTTGGAGTATTTTAGATATTTATTTTTTATTTTTGAAAATCAGTGGCATTTTAGGTAATTTTAAATTACGAAAATGCCACTGATTTTCAAAAATAAAAAATAAATATCTAAAATACTCCAAAAATGGTAAAAATTTATACGCATGTTAAATACACCTATATTAACATTTTTAAAAAAACAATTTCAAAAAAAAATAAAAAAAAGGTGTGTGCGCCCGGGAGCAGGGAGCGCTGCCTGCTCCCTAACACAGGAGATTGCGACCCTGAAATGAGAGGGTCATATTATTATTTCATAAAATAATCATATAAAATGACAATACGTATTTAAATAATTTTCAAAAGATCAAGGATTCAGCTCCATGTAGATTTGCTTTTAACTATCACATGTGACGTTATCACCGTTATCTTCTAGAAAAAATTGTTTTTATGATATTTATACCACATGACAATCGATATTAATCAACCTCTGCACTAGGAAAATTTTATAAAGGGTGTGTTCGACAATTTGCAAAAGTTGTCAAGTTAAAACTTTTCAATTTAAAACTTTTCACTCTCCATAACTACTCTTTTTTTAATTATTTTTTACACATCTTTCTATACAACAACCCTACTTTTTAATCATTTATACACAACTACCAATACAATTAACCTATTTATTTTAAATTTATTCTCTTTACTCCTTATCATTACCCCTGCAATATCACATCATTTGACAACTTTTATTCTTTAAAAATTTTCATCAAAAGTTTTCTTCATTACCGAACACACCCAAAATATCCTAAGTCACGGTGAATTTGTAAAGTACCTCCAAACCAGAGAGAAATTGAAAACCGATCGCTAGTGTAATAACCCGACCTAAATATGTTGACCTCATGTAGCATATTGATATGTCATGTTGAATTTTTGGTCATCTGACGTGTCAACAAGAATAGATGATTTGGCCAAGTTGACTTGTTGACTAATATAGGTTATTATAACAGCTTAAATATATAATTTAATTATCTGCAATTTAAATTAACAAATTGTTGGAAAGTTAAGATGGCTAAAACTTATGATCCAACAAGATGGCTAAAACTTATGACATGTAATTTGGAGAGGTGTTCAAATTACATTTTAGTAAAATTAGATAATTATTGTTTAGCAATTAATCTACGTGAGGCCCATGAAGACATAAGATTTGTTTTCTTTAAATTTCAAAGCTAATACGGAGAGAACCTTGGGAGACTTGGCACATTACTTGAGAGGCACTGATCAGGTGCACCTGGGAGCATTGAGCCTCAATACTTCCGAGCGCGTACACCTATTTTTAATTTTTTTAAAATTTTTTACAAAAATGTTATCTTAAATGTATTTAACATGTATATCGATTTTTATCATTTTTGGATATTTTTAGATATTGTTTCGGATTTTTAAAAATCAGTTGCATTTTAGTAATTTTTTGAAATATTTTTATAAACTTGTTAATCTAACTGTATTTAACATATATATTAATTTTTATTATTTTTGGAGATTTTTAGATATTTATTTCGGATTTTTAAAAATTAGTGGCATTTTAGTAATTTAAAAATCCGAAATAAATATCTAAAAATCTCCAAAAATGTTAAAAATTGATACATATATTAAATACACTTAGATTAACAAATTCATGAAAAAAATTCAAAAAAAATAAAAAAATAGATATATGCGCCCGGGTGCACCTAATCAGTGCCCTTAGTTGAGAGGAATTCGGTAAAAATTATATTTATATGGAATGAAGGAGGACACCATTTCAGATTGGGAGTAGGAAGGATAAATTCTTTTCATTAGGAAAATCCTTCCATGAGTTCTATAAAAAGGTAAGTGAATAGATAATTAAATTTCTTTTGGGAGCCACATATATTGTATTAATTAAATTATTTTGGAGATAATTTATGAAAATTAATTGTTAAACGGTTTCGAATAAGATGGTTAGCAATAAGAAAATGAGTGGGCAAAATGATGATTGTGATGAAATAGTATTTGTGAATTGATAATTTCTGTCTATTAGAAATTTCGCGGAATTTGAAAAGCACGACCGAGCATAGTTAGATGTTATATAAATTATAGATTGCAGATTTTGTTAGGTAATTAATTTGATTTGATTTTTTTGTGTCATGTATAAATTACGTACCGTTAAATAGGTTCTTTTGATGTAGTTCCATGGAGATACTTATAATTGGTCCATTCTATTTTTTATCTATTAAATAGAGATATTGAAATGGTCCGATATGCAGAAAATTAAATTAAATCTGTATTTTTATGCATATATTTTGTATTACGTGGGTAAATATAATATATATTATTATATATTTTTATGGAATTTTAAAAACCATCACGGACAAGGACCAACATTATATTATACACAACATAGTACATACGTTCTTGATGGAGTTAAAAACCTCCGGCCCAACATTTTATACATAGTATGTTATAAATGTATTTTTATGGAAGTCTTGAACCTCCAGGCAGAGACTTTGTAACAATATATCATATATGTAGAAGGTAGTTTAAAATATTAAGAACAAATGATCTGAGCTAACAAGCTAACAATGTACTTCTCACTATCAAGAACCTAATATTTATAATATAATATATTGCATATACATATTTTTTTTGAAAGCTCTACACTTCCGTGGTCCGTTACTTAATATATATATACACACACATACGGATGTGTTTGTTAATTAGTAAAAATTGTCAAGTTAAAATTTTTTACTCTCCAATTTTCACAGCTACCTTATTTTTTAATCATTTTTTCACGTTTTTCTATATAACTATCATACTTTTTAATCATTTCTACACAACTATACACACAACTAAACTATCTATTTTAACTTTATCCTATTTACTCTTTATCATTACCCCTATCATATCACATCATTTGACAACTTCTACTTTCTACAATTTTTCATCAAAAGTTTTATCCATTCCCAAACACACTAATAATATATATATATATATATATATATATATATATATATATATTTTTTTTTTTTGCATATAGAACGCGAACTTGCTTATGGCTCACTTGATGATGGCAACAAATGACTGAACTACATTGTGTAGATCTTTAACAGTTGTATCGGTCCCCAACGATTCTTATGTTGCTAACATTATCATCATTTTTATATAATTCTTTTTAAAAATCTTTTTAAGTCTCAATTAATTCAAAATTCTTCCATTTGCAATAAAAATTAAACTTTTAAACTTTTATAAAATGATAAATAAAAACATAAAATAATCATGAAGAATTAGGGTGTATTTGTTTGAAGAGAATGGTGGGGAAGGAAATGTGATGCATAAGTCAAAACCTAACAACAATATTTTTTCTATTTTTACTGATATATTTCAATTATTTTTTACATATTTTCACACAATTATTCTAGTTGTTTTTTTCTTTATTACACTTTATCTGTGCCATATCAAACTAAGTTTTCATTCCCTTTCCACACTCCAATGTTAAGTGAAAATAAGTAAAGGTACTGATACAGTGCACTTGGGTGCACTTAGTTTCGGTATACGAGGGTATTTAATTTATTTTTTATTTTTTAAATTTTTATACAATTATTAATCCAAGTATATTTAACATATGTATTAAAATTTACCTTTTTTAGATATTTTTAAATATTTTTAGTTTTTGAAAAGCACTGGCATTTTTATTAATTTAAAATTATTTCTAAATTTTTAAATAAGTGGCCGCTGATTTTCAAAAATCAAAAAATATTTAAAAATTCCAAAAAATTGTAAAACTTGATACACATGTTAAATATACTTAAATTAATAGTTATATAAAAATTATAAAAAATTAAAAAAATAAGTTAAATGTATCCAGATGCACTGAGGATAAGTGCAGTGGGTGCATATAGTCTCTTTTCAATAAGTAAAACTTTGGTGCAACTTGGTGCAAATATCTATTTTTATATATTTTTATATATTTTTTACACAATTATTAATCTAAATGTATTAAACATGTATATCAATTTTTACCATTTTTGGAGATTTATAGATATTTTTTAGATTTTTAAAAAATCAATGTGGATTTTAAAAATTCAAAAAACTTAAAAATCTTCAAAAATGATACAAATTAATACGCGTATTAAATATACTTAGATTAATAATTCTATAAAAAATTTACGAAAATTAAAAAATAAATTATATGCAGACGAGCGTCCGAAGCCTGGTTGGTAATCCAACTTTGCTCACCCAAAGGGGTTTTTATTTTCGCAACTGTTTGAATGTCGCCCCGTCGCCGATTATCCGCAGCACGGTTACCTGCAATTAAAAAATATACATAGAGATCCATTCATGTGTCTATAAAATGTGCTTCAGTCATGTTAGATTGTAACGAAACTTTATATAATTATTTATCTATATAAAAATCATATATTAAACAATTTAGATGTTGAAAATACCATTTTAAACTTGATATTTATATTAAATTATTTTCTTACGTTTATTTTGCACAATTTTAAGATAAAGACCAAATGCATATTGAATTTAGATGAAAATTGGTATGATAATAAAGTGAACAATTCTAAATATAATAGATGAGGTAAATTTTTCTTTCATGATCATGCGAGACTCACAGTGCATGGATTGCATGATACAATATATTTTCAAAATTTGAACCAAATAAAGATTTTTTTTCAATGAAATATAAAAATATTTTTCTTCCTTTAAAAGTTATAAATCATACTCATTGTCTAATTTTTAATATACTTACGTATAACCTTTTTTTTTTTTTTTTTAAAAAAAAAAACGATGCAAGCAACATTGCACGTAACTGGACTAGGGGTGGGAATCGGGGCGGGTTAGGGTGTGCCCAACCCTGACCCTCCTTTTCAAAAATCTTGTTTGACCCTTATTTTATACCGGGTCGGGACAAGGTCGGTTTGACCCTTACTTTTTTCTACAAGGTCTCGGGACAAAATTTGGGTCGGTATCGGGTCAACGGGTTGGGTAAAAAATTGCGGGTCAAGTAAGAAATTTTTAAAAATTTATAAAACTATCAAGTATAAAGACAAATTTATATTAAATTTAACTACTATATGCTTGAATCTATTATTAATCAATCAAAGTAAATATAAATAATTAAATAAAACATGAATATTAGCATTGAACGTGATTTTTCTTTTTAATGTAAAATATCAAAAAACGGGTCAGCAGGTAGACCCGCCCCGCCCCGCCACCCTGTAAAAACTCGGATTTTGCCCCGACCCGCATTTCTTAGAAAACCCGAAAATCCCGACCCGCCGGGTACACACCCCTGACCCGCCCCTGTATTAAAACAGGGTCGGGCGGGGCGGGTCACGGGTCGACCCGCCCCGATTCCCACCCCTAAACTGGACCAATAACTCTTCCGATCAACCTGCAGAAGCAGATGCCAGCAGATAATCCTTGTCCAGTGCCACCGCGCGAGCCGCGAAATTGACGCAGCGACCGCCGTATAGTCTATACTCTATAGACCATAGGAGCATATCCTGCACAGCAGGCAGGTGGCGCGAAACTTCGTTTTCATTCCCATCTATTTCACGGCTCTGTTTTCTGCGCGTTTTCCACGTCAGAAAGGCGCCTCCGCGTCTTCACCTTCCCTTTCTTGCACTCAAACAAACCCACCTGTTTCTTTCTCGGCAAATTGGTCCTTTTTCTGTCGACCTCCGTCTTGTCTCCGACTCTCCAATTCGATCTTGCACGAGGATGAGCTACTACAACCAGCAGCAACCTCCCGTCGGTGTTCCTCCTCCTCAGGGTACGCCGATCGTTGCATTCCGCTATTGCTACTGAAATTTCGTTTTACTGTATTCTTTTTTAGGGTTTGGTCCTTTTTTTTTTCTGGCTTTCTGACGCTGAGATTTTGCTGAGCCAGGGTATCCCCCGGAAGGCTATCCCAAAGACGCGTATCCACCGCCAGGCTACCCTGCTCAGGGATATCCGCAACAGGCCTACTATCCTCCTCCTCAGTACGCTCAGCCTCCCCCGAGGCGGGACAACTCACCTTCTTTCCTTGAAGGATGGTAAGACTCGTATCTTCTTCTTCTGCTTCTTTCCAACAGCTTCCAGTTAGCTACAACGATTGTTTGTGTGGATGGGCGACATCGGCAGGCACGGAATTTGGGAATGCGTGCCTTAGGTTTGAGTCATTGATTATCGGCAGAAGCAGTGTTTGCCTTCTCGGTGGCATTCATAAAATCTCGTTGTTGGGCGATCTAAGAAAGATAAAATGTTTCATAAAAAAAAAAAGCAAGATAAATTTTTTTTTAATCAAAGATATTATCTATTTTGTAGGAGAAATTTATAGGTAAAATAAGAAAAAGCAAAAAAATAGAAAAATAATAAAATTCATGAAAAACATAGATATCTACAGTTATTGAAAGACTAGAACATAAAAAGCTGCATGAAAAATTAATACAAGTGACACATTTACACCTGGGAGATAAACCATACAGATATTGTAGAAGTAGCAATTAAGATTCACAAATAATATTTTTCTTGCAATGTAAATTTATATAGCGAGTTTAAGTGTACATATAAAGTCATAAATAACTATCATACTTTAATACCACAATGAATGTCGAGTAACCTGGCAATCATCATTCCAACAAATTGGCTCCCTGTAACTTAAGATATGTACGTATGAATTAATTGTTCCAAATATGTTATAGAAGGACGTTTGATCATGTCCACTATTAGTTTTTGATGTAAAACTTGTATGCTTGTCAAAGTCTGTGCTCTGCACTCAACATGCATGCTTTTCCGATACAAAATGATATGATTTCATTTATTATGAAATAAAATGGAATTATACAAATACAATGAAATTAAATGGGACATTCGTTGAGGACATGTTGAGCTAGCAAAATAATTTAAACCTCCTGGAACCAGCCATGGATGCTGTCAATGTTGTCGATTTGGAATGGAATTCCAAGCCAGTCAACTGTATGGTGGTGCAAAACTGCAGCCACGCAAAATAAGTTAAACCACTGGGACCAGCCATCGTTGTCCTCAATTAGACGACAGCCTGGTTGTTGTTGCCATCATTAATTCAGAAATCCAGGCCAGTCAACTGAATGGAGGTGCAAAACTGCAGCTGCCCACATGGGCGTATCTAGAAACTTTGTCCAATGGGGGAAATTTAACACAAGGAATTATATTCTTATTTGAGAGAGGACAATTATGTAAAAAAACAATATTGTGAAATATCTTTCAAAATTTTAAGTGAAATTGTATAGTTAAAAGTTCAGTGGGGGCTGCTGGGCTCCATGTAGATCTGCCTATAGACATCCATCTTCCTCAGCTCCTGTAAGACAGCGTCCCCATTATCTTCCTCATGACTGGCCATGGCTGTTGACTCATAGTTGACTGCCAGCTGATGTCGATCTGAAGATCTGATCTGATCATTAGATCCGTGACACACATTTGATGTGGGAGTAGAGATGGGTAAGGACACCAAAGAGGTTTGAGGGCATGGACGAAGGCACCATGGAAAGCTTTCAGATGATGATGATACATTTAGCAGTAGCATACATGCATGTTGTCACATTTTTCAAAAATCTGAAGACTTAGGGTGTGTTTGGTAATGAATAAAACTTTTGATGAAAAGTTTTGGAGAGTAAAAGTTGTCAAATGATGTGATATGATATGGGTAATGATGAGTAGTAAGATGATAAAGTTAAAATAGATAGGTTAGTTGTGTGGATAGTTGTGTAGAAATGATTGAAAAGTAGGGTGGTTGTATAGGAAAATATGAAAAAATAATTAAAAAATATGATAGTTATGAAGAGTGAAAAGTTTTAGATTGACTTGACATTTTTTGTTAATTGCCAAACACACCCTTATACTGGGTATTTTCAGGACCAGGTGGATATTTGTTCGCTTGATTGTTGATTTTAGTTCTAAGTAACATTTTGGTGTCTAATGTTGTTGAAGAAAGTTTCTTTCCTCTCCCCCTCTCTCATACTTTGAGCTTTATTTTTCTTAATATAACCATTTAAATAATCCTGAGAGTATCATGTAATGCAATTTAATGCCAGGGCTTTTTTGCTTGCATCCTTAGTAGCATGTTTTTTGAGTTACGAAAATGCTCTGTACTAGTAATGATGGTAAGGTTGAGCTATATGCATCTGGCCTTCCATTTTGCAGAGCCTTATGGCTGGTATGTCAAATTATTTCTGGATAAGTTCGCAAGATTTGTAATAGATCAAGTGCGCATCTTCTTAGATGCGTCAATTCATTTAAGTTTTGGCTAGTTTGGTGATATGAACAGTTAATTAGATTGGATTCAATGGATGCATATGTAATTTTTATTATATATTTTCAACCTGAAGTTAGTAAAATACAGGAGATAGAGTCATGGTGTTGATGAGATGAACACTGGTTATTGTAATTATTGGCAATGGTGTTAAAGAAATTAGGTTGTTCGGAGTAGGCGAAACTACGGGGGTGATTAATTACTACAAATAAAGGAGGAAATATTTTAAGGTATCAGAATCAGTCCCAGAACGAAGTGCAAGCACAACGACGACGGGTCTTGGCTTTTTGTGTAGTGGATGGCCTTTAGCCTGTGCTGTTGACCCCTCGAGAGCTGATTGTCCCGGTCCATTGTCTTTGGTCAAGGCAGGGGTCAAATGACAGAGTCAGTAGTAAAGAAATTTCCCTCACGAGAGCCCTATGGTGAAGAGGTGCTTAGCAGGACCCGTAATTGATATGCCAAACTACATTTCTCTGTTGTTAATAGGGCAGGTGTGTACCATACAAACCTTTTCTCATTAGCAACCGTCTGGACTCTGGAAGTGCCTTATTCTCTTATCCTTGATGCTCATCCAATTTGGCTATTGTATGG
This sequence comes from Annona cherimola, assembly GCA_030490835.1. Classification (NCBI taxonomy): domain Eukaryota; kingdom Viridiplantae; phylum Streptophyta; class Magnoliopsida; order Magnoliales; family Annonaceae; genus Annona; species Annona cherimola. The sequence continues at coordinate 95,147,661 of CM059973.1, read as the reverse complement.
GACGCTAGTAGCATTGCTAATCATTATGATGATTCTGATGGATATGTGAATCATTTTACCACAAGGCATCCACGAGCCTGCTCTGTCCATTTTATTAGGTGACAGCTAGTTATCTACTTATCTTGCTTCCATGTGCTGAAGCATCGGTCCTTTTGTGATCCTGCGTTTGTTCATGAGTCCACACTGTCTAAGATGTTTATGCCGCCCCTGGACGCCCAAAGTTACAGAGGCTAAAGATTGCAAATTTATTTGTTTATTGCTTCCAAGTTCCAAGCAATGGTAGCTTCCTACTCATTTCTTGGCTGTTTAGTATGTAGATGCTTGAGTTGGCAAAATTGGAGACCTTGGTTTTTACAATGTAGAGGAGAATTTGTTGGGTTTAAGGGTCTTTAAATCAGGGTTTTCAGATAAGGTTGACTCTAGAGGTGCAACTTGGTATCGGGTTGATTCGAACCCACCTGACTCAACTTGGTTTCAAAATCAAGTTTTGAGTTTAATTTTTGAATTTTTTTTTTTTTTCAAATTAGATCTGGTTTCAACCTGATCTGGGAAATCCAATACCAAAACCCGACTCGGTCCGAATTCGATATTCTCCATAATTTATTAAAATATTTATATTTTTTATGTATCATCTATTTCAACTATAATTGCAATAAAAGTTATTACATATAATCATAATTTAGTTAAACTTTAAAATGTTTATTCTAAGACCTAAATATTATATACATTTGTCTATAAAAGTTGAAATATATTACATTTACGTTAGCTTTATTTGCAAATAATTTTAAATATATCAACTCTTTAAATTTATTACATATATATTAATTAACTACATTAAATATAAGTCTCATTTTTATTAAACTTTACATAGTAATTTCAAGTAATCTCATTTATTTTTCTTATCTTGATTTTTTTAATAACGTTACCTTGATTGTTGTGTAAATTCATTACATTCATTACATTTAAAATTATTTTTAATTAAAAGACTAACTTTCAGCAAAATTAAATATATTATAGGTCATATAGATATATTCACATGTAATTATTCATGTGCTAATGGAATAATGTTTAGAATATATTATTCTCTATCGGTAATTTCGACTTTTATTGGTTCGAAAATAATCCAAATTTTAACTAGAAACCAATGCCAATCCGCTCCGAACCTGGATTCTAATGTTAAGATTAGGGTTTTGGTGAATCCTAACCTGACCTAAGTTACACTCCTAGCTGACTCCGACCTGAACTGTTCAAGTGCAGTTCCACTCCTCGTAGAGAAATAAAGATATCAGGTGGAATCTCATTTGTGTCAATAATTTTGTCAATTTAATAACGACTTTCATTTGAACTTCTTGCAGTCTTGCTGCTCTCTGCTGTTGCTGCCTCTTGGATGCTTGCTTTTGAGGTTGGAGCTATATGCAGCACCTGTGTGCCTGACGAGATAAAAATTAGAGGGTGTACCTGTGCCATGGGGCCTTATGAAATTATTTTCCGTTATTACTTTGGCCATTAGAACATGAATATGGCCGTTAGTATGGTCAGATGAACAAGTTTATTCAACATACATAATAGATGCTCTTTTTTTTTTTTTTTTGGTTTTTGGATAAAAGAGGCAATAGATGCTTGAATAAGCACTTAAATATGTATTTTGGGATCAACATCGTAAGCCGCTGCCTTCAACTATGCAAGATAAAGTGTTGAATAGGGAAACAAACAAGTTGGAATTTATACGGAAAGCATTCAAATTTCCGTTTCGGAATAACGCAAGCTAATGATCCCACACGGAAGGGATTGATCGGCCGCAAGATAAAAATAGCCTTAAAACTTAATGCCATGGTTGCCCGCAAAACAAATCAAATTACAGTAAAATGATTCTCATATGGCTGTTTGAGTACACAAAACAAATTAACACCGCCAAATCAGAAAATATTAGTCAGGAATTCATTAAAAAGCATTTGAAATTTATAAGATAGGAAGCCAGCTAAGTTCTAAAATGTTTGCCTAAACATCTTACTACCAAACTATGATTTTCTCATCGAAAGCTCCGCCTAGTAAAAGAAACCAAGCACCTTGCCCCCAACATTCTTCCTCCTAGCTTCTTCGTGATCCATGATGCCCGCAGAGGTGGTCAGGACGATGTATCCAAACTGTGCAGGCAAAACCCAGGAGGAGTATTTTACCATAACGCATTTGTGATAAATAGCACCATAGCAGAACCCAATAGCAGAAGTGCGGGAGAATAAGCAGCTAATAATCTAAATACTTAACATGCTTTTAGCAAAAATATCTGATTCTCAACGTTTGAGTATTTCCACAGTGGAACCAGACACCATCCAAGACGCATAAACGGTTAAAATACAAAATACACACACACACCCATATACATTTTATTGTCATAAAGGAAAGATCTGGTTACCTGTCTAGACGGCAGCAACCTGGCAGTCCATGGTTCAATCTCTTTGACACCCACATCGAAGCGAGGACTGATAACACCACATTTGTTCAATCTGCCATTGAGTTCCACTACTATTTTACCAGCACGGTGATCATCAACAAATTCAAACTCACCAATGTAACCTGTTATTAAACATGAGAATGAAATATTCACTACAAGCATGCTAAAAAAGGGCAAAAGAAATAAAAGAAAAATAGAGAAGGAAAATAATACAAACCATGTTTCTGCATGACCAAAAGGAACTTAATAATCACTTTTGACGATGGCCTAATTAGGACTTGTCTCTTTCCTCTCTTTTCAGCGTTGTACATGCTCTTGAGAGCATCATTCAAAACACTGACCCTCACCATCCCTGCCGAAGCTGCCAAAAAGCAAAACCAAAGCAATCCATGGGCAAAACTGCTTAAAAAAACCTCAAAAACATGAAACAAACTAGCATTGTAACAGTGTCCAGATATTTGATGTCACTGCAACACCCTGAAACACTGAATCAAGGTCCATTCTTTCCTCCATTTCTCATGGAAGTAAAGAAACATTCTTTGCCTTTTGAAATAAACAGAGCATCCAGGCAACCCACACTCATAATTAAAACAGGCGCAGCATGTAAGGGTGTCACAAAAGAATTAAAAAAAAATTGAAAAAACACCCACAAAGAATAAAAGTGATTCATCAACAGCATAGGCTCATGCCTCGGCGTACACAGAAAGTTAGAAAGGACAGATGGTAAACACAAATTTCCTGGTTTGCCAATTCAAAATGCAAATTGATAGCGAATTAATACGCATGGTTGCAAGATTGAAACTGCCCAGAAATCTAACATGGCATGAAACAGTATAAACAGTGATTGGTGCATTAGTTGTTGTATGGAGATTTGGATAATGGGCAAGAGATGAAAACACTCGTGGCGTCATACGAATGTATCCATGGATCCTTAAACAAGCGGATAATCAAATCCGGACATCCAACTCAAGCTCAATCAACACTAGCACGCGTAAAAAAGATCCAAATCAGAAAGTGGGATCCCTTCAATCACCGGTAAAAACGAGCTCAGAAAGTATTCTTAGAGAGATAAAGGATTTTGGCGGCAGAGTAACATGCTACGAATGCAGAGAAGCTGCAAAAGGAAAACAGAGATGCGAGCTCTACCTTGCTATCTCTTCCTCCCCGCTTGCGCTCTGGCGGAGAAGGCGACAGGAGGTAGAACTAGGGTTTGGAGACCCATTTAAGTTCGGCCGACACACGTGCCAGGGGAATACACGTGTGAAGATTCCGAGTGGATTTGAGATCCGTTCTAATTTTTCAAGAAAGGTTGCCCGGTGACCGCGTTGCACATCTTTTCGCAAGCTTAAAAAAGTTTTGATTTATAAAATTAAGGTAATTTGTAAATAAACACACTTCCTTAGATCATAATTGTAAATATATCTATATGGTTTTAAAAATTGCAAATAATCTTAATGTAGTTTTATCATAATTATAAATATATTCATGCTACCATGTTGTTGTTGTTATTGCATTATTATGGTGCAAATATATCTACAAAGGTTGCAAAGCATTTTGAAAACCAAACTAAATCACCCAGTTCGATTGGTCCAACCATCAAAAGTTAAACATGCGGTTCGATCCACTCATGGTTTTCAATTATTTAAATGTGTATTTGGTTGCACACAAAACATGTCAACCAAAATTTTTCAATTTAAAACTTTTTACTATTCATAACAATCTAAATTTTAATTATTTTTTCATATTTTTCTATACAAATTATCATCCTTTTCAATCATTTACACATGACTACCCATACAACCATATATTTTAACTTTATTCTCTTTATACCTTATCATGAGTTTTGATTAGGTGCACCCGGGAGCATTGAGTCTCAATGCTCCCGGGTGCATATACCTATTTTTTTTGTTTTTTTAAAAAAATTTTCATGAACTTGTTAATCATGGTGTATTTAACACATGTATCAATTTTTACCATTTTTGGAGATTTTTAGATATTTATTTCTGATTTTTAAAAATCAGTGGCATTTTAGTAATTTTAAATTACCTAAAATGCCACTGATGTTCAAAAATAAAAAATAAATATCTAAAATACTCCAAAAATAGTAAAAATTAATACATATGTTAAATACACTTAGATTAATGATCTTGTAAAAAAAATTTCAAAAAAAAAAACTTAAAAAAAGTTGTATGCACCCGGAAGCATTGAGAACTCAATGCTCCCAGTAGCATACGATCAATGCCCCCTTATCATTACCCTTATTATATTACATCATTTTCTATCAATTTAACAACTTTTATACTGAAAGCTTTTCTTTAAAATTTTTTATCTCCAACCAAATACACTCTAAATAAACAGAACAAGGAGCTGTAGGACCTCATAGTCTGACAAAATCATGGCTTGGTCTAACGTGAGAAGCGAAAAACTTATGACACAAGCAAGCCGAGTGAGCTTTCATAGAACAATGACATACAAACCAAATCATATACTGTGTGAGCTTTTTTACAAAAGCATATATCAACCTTCTTCTTAACAAATTGAAGCATATTCCAAGTTTCCAGCATCCAGCATATAGTTTTTGAAAATATTATTAAAACTGGCTTCTTGGTCGATTATTTCGGAATTTGGAATGCTACCTTTTAAGTGATATTTTAGAATAAGACTTTTCACATCATGTCATCTTATTTTATGGTTCAAAAAAGTTCAAATCATGGATTGAATCGGTTGGACCTGAACTGGGCATTAAATATATCCATGCCGCGATGGCGCAATAATGACGTGATTGTATTTGTAATTACGATCAAATTATATGAGGGTTGGGATTAGTTTGCAATTTCTAAAACTTTGTTGGTATATTTGCAATTACAGTCAAACTGAGTTAATATATTTGTAAATTACTCTGTAAAATTATTCAAAAATATACTTTAAATAGTTTTATTATTCAAAATAAACTTAAAACGGCTTTCATGTGATAAATTTCATTATCTTAAATAAACAACTTCAAATAAGATTATTTCCATATATGATCATAGCTTGCATCCATATTTATCGATATGATAATACATTTAGAAGAATGACATATGATTGTAGATTCTATTGTAATTTCAAATACGACAATATTGTTAGAGCCAACATTACAAATAATGTGAAATTACAAAATTATCCTCGGTAATAGTAAAAACTATGTCATGATTAATGGTTGTAATTAGATATTATTAACAAATCAATGAATGAAAAGAAAACATGAAAACAACCTTAATTTCCTACGTGCCCACACTGCACATTTAAAAGAAACGGCAATGAAATTTTGGTTATTTTGAAAAAAAATTGGATTCGTTGTCTAAAACCTAACGATATTGACATATTTAAAATTAGGAGTAGAATTTATAATCATCAATGCTTTTTTTCTAAATGTACATTCGTTTATGTAAATATGGGTAAAAGCTGTAGTCATATTTAAAATTAATCCTTTTAAATATAATTTAAGATTTTCACATTATATGGAAATAGTAGTCCAACAACTAACAAGTTTTACTGAGCTGCCCTTAAATTTAGTAATTTAAAGGTGGCATCAAAAAAACTCTTTAATTATTTTTATAAATGCGTAAGCCACATCTAAATCTTTGTTTTATAAAATTCGATAACATTTTAAATTTATTTAGTATTTTTATTTAAAAGATCAGAGAAATACATGAATCCAAACAAATTTTAAGAAATTGATAAATTTCACAAGTAACAAGATTTATGTGAGCCCACACATTTATAAAAAATAAAAAAAAAACCTTTTTAAGTCATGCATGCGATCGCCGCTCATAAGCATATAAAAATATGTCTTCTATTAAGCAACAAATTATTATTAGTTCAATGAGGTACATTGGAGTGCATTTGAAAGGGAGTGTATTTGCAATGCATCATTTGCAAGAGGGTGCAACTTAGGCATGATATTTGTGGATCAACCTATGAGATTCATTAGAACGCGAAGGATAAATTTTTATTTTTCTTACTCTCAAGTAAAGAAGGTTTAAATAAAGAATACTCGGTGTAATTAGGACATGTAGTTTCGAGTCCGAATGCTCGAAACTAACCCAAATAATTAATATTTTAAATATATCTTTTATACAATGTATTATAATTTAAATATATAAAACGTACATTGTAAAGATGTAAAAAACTATTTAATTAATTTATTTATGAGAATATTCAATAATGCATTTTAAATTTATATTGTTATGATTTCGATCATAAGTTTCTCCGTGAAATTTATAATTGAATTATTTTCTTCAAATATAATATGAATATTGCTTTAAAAAACTAATTTACAATTGGAATGGGAAGCACCTCAAACTTGAAAAAAAAATAGAAGTGGATGGGCCTCCAACCGAACGAGGCTAAAATTGGAGATTTTGAAATCAAAATAAAAGGGACTGCAGTTGTGTATATACATCCTTTTTAAAAAAAAATTCGAAATTTTTTTTGCACAATTATTAATATTAGTGTATTTTTTCAGATTTTTAAAAATCATTACTAAAAATGCCATTGGTTTTTAAAAATTCGAAAAAAATCTATAAATCTCCGAAAATGTTAAAAATTGATACATATATTAAATACACTTCTATTAACAGTTTTATGAAAATTTTTCTAAAAAAATAAATAATAAAATGCAACCTAAAACTAGGCCCGCAATAAAAACACGATGGTCTCAAAGAGGATATCACAAAACCAAAGTTATACCTTTTGACATGCATTTATTGCTTTAATGCGATACAATTATCATTGTTAAGGTTCTTCCATTGCCATCAATATTATGAATGTTTAATCACATTTTCAATGAAATTTATTTTATCGTTGTCGACTTTCCTTTCATTGATACGCATTTCAAGTTCGGTTTTCCAGTTAACTGTAGCCACCAGCTTGCATTATCTTAAGAAAAGAACTTTAAAATCACATATGTAGTCCAACTTTGAGTTTGAAAGCCTTAATTTCATAAGAACTTTTCTTAAACATTTCTTAAACAGTGCTTTTAAGAATGTGAAGTCTTCACACTTTCTTTAAACTATGTTTTTGAGAAATAATGGTGTGACATTTTAAAATTAACATTTTAACAATTTTCAAAATTTACACATGAATATATTTTTCATATAAATGTGACCCATAAATATACTTGATCGAAATGAAACTTTGTCTCTTAAATAAATAAATTATATTAAATATGATAAATTAATTAAATTTTTATAAGTATTAAAATTTTAAATTTGAAGAAGTTACATAAAGAATACTTTTATATCACTTCGATACACAAAAGTAGAGCCCGAAAAATAATACCATTGTCTAGTTGTCTCGATTTCACATCGGGAAAGCCCAAGGCAACCCACTTACCTGTAACAAGATGGCATAGTAACCATGATCAGAGCTCTAGATCGAGTTCCTTACACATTGATATATTGTGTGGCTGGGGGGACTCTTCACATGTCAGCACCAAACCACTCTCTCCTCATTCAGCTAGTGAATGATTGGTATCATCATGCACGAACCAATGACATGCATTACAAAATCCACAGCTGACTCGATGGGGCGCCACGCCTTCCATCTGGCTTCGTGTTCTTTGATTTACTGAAATGCAAATTTTACAAATTCATGTAGCTCTAAATACGGAACCGAGAATTTCAATTAGTAAATAGTCAACCGAGGACGGATTGGACCCAACCCAAACCATTGGGTTGGCAACCGGTCCATTTCGCACTGTTGTCACGTGCGAGTCTTCAGAACGCGTCACTTGGCCAGCGGCCCGAACATCAGGCTTCAACGGCGACACATCAACCCAAAAACGGAAAATCCAATGTACCGTGAGACTTTTTTCTTACTAGGATACTCTAGCATAGTATCGACTCCATGCACACCCGAGCCAGAACCATCTATGTAATATTATATACACATTCGTTTCACACTAATGAGCTCACTAAATCGCAGAGCAGATAACACTCACCCGCTATTGCGAATTTTGAATTCTGTTCCAAGATTAATAGAATTTTCATGTTTTTATTTCTAACCGTCCACATTTTGATCGAAACTGATTTGACTCGGGTAAGTATGGAAAAACCGTAACTCTTTGCCCATCCTGTTTCGACGCGATAAGTAGATTCATTTCTTGCGGTTAAGAAGTTCCCAAACCCAGATACGAAAAAAAGAGGTTCCCAAATAAATACTGGGGGCACCCATGCATCGTCTGCAGCGGTTTTCTGGAGCATGACAGCTGCTTCGTTAATTGCTTATTGGGACCTTTCTATGTGTGCCCTCGCATGAGGCGACTCTCCCAGCTGGGGACTGTTGGCCGCCGAAGCTTTGTCGTGTCAGTCGCGGCCCGACTCGTAACCGCATGCGCATGGTTTTTCTATGCACCACCACCCGCCGCTTTCCTCCTCTCAGCCCATCCGATCCATCCACGTGTCAGGATTCTGCTCATGTGGCGCAACATCCACCCTTCCACAATCCCAATTTCCTCTATATGAAGCCGCCCGCCAACTACACACTCTCACGCACCCCTCCCCCAACCTCCCTCCCTCTCTCTCTCTCTCTCTCTCACATGCATGCCTGCAAGAGGAGGAGAACACAGGCACCATGTTCAGGGCTTTGGACATCGAAAAAATAATGTCGAGATACAAGCCGATCGCACCCAAGCCCCAGCTGTTGTACGAAACCTCGCCGAACGACCAAGACAACCACTCCTCGCCTCCCATCTCACCACCCCGGATCAGGCCCGGAAGGCCTAGGAAGAAGTGCAAGACGGCCGAATCTCCCCCAGCCAAAAGGCCCGACACCCATTTCATGAATTTCTCTCCTTACTCTTCCAGCCTCTACAAAAGGGCAACCCATCTCTTCCCACGTCGTGTTCCAGAGACAGCTGGGATTCAGCTTGTGGCCCTCCAACCTCCTGCATGTGCATGCTCTGCGTTGAGTTTGTTCCCAAACCCGGAAGAAGATCTAGGTCTCGATCGCAGGGCTGAGATTCCGCAGGAGAAGGATCTGCTTCAAAAACTGCAAACACCTCTGTCGGGTCCCAAGGATTCGGGATGCGGGGCCATCATCGTACCTCAGCCCGTAAGGCCCGTCGGCTCAACCATCATCGTCGACTCATTGATCAGCGAAAACGGCGGGCCGGTCGCAGGGCTATCGCTCCCAGCGTCGAAGAAGCCGAAGCAAGTGGAGGAGGAGATCGAGCTGGAGGCTTCCCCTTCCATCGTCTCCGACTCGTGCAACAGAGTGAGGCTGGCGAACACGGCGTACATGGAGCTGGTGGGGCAGCCGGAATGCCCGTGGCTGGGTTCGATGGTGAGCGAGGAAGTGGGTTCTACGAGGATCTGTGGGGAAGTGGCATTGGTGCTTCAGGGATCGATGGAGGTGCCGATTTCGTCCCATGGGTTCTCATGCAGGGCCAAGATCGAGTGGTTCAGCAACGGCCACAAGATCTTCATACATGCGCCTTGTGATGTCGTCAAGCTCTCGTGTGAATCCAAGGACTACTTGTTCACATGGAAGTTCTATACTAATATCTAATCTGACTCCGTAACTGGTGCGAATAGACACGGAAAGTGATCCTTTGCGATTAAGCCGCCTATACTCTCGATCCGGGCTCGAACCGCCGAGGAAAAACCCGGAGGATCTGACTAATCGCATAGGATCGGGCCTTTATTGATCAACAGAAGGGCCTACAATTGGATGTTCTGGCCCGCATAATTAAGAAAAGGGTCCATGACCATGTAGGTCTACAACGCATGCCTAGCGGGAATCTTAGCTCTATTTATTAGCTAAGTGCAAGGATGAGGTGGAAAATTTCTCGAAATGTTTTTTCACGTGTGTAAGAGGGAAATCATAGACATTGTGTATGGAATATGAGTACTGGCGTACTGCTAGCTCTCAAGTTATAATGTTATGTTTTTTTTGTTTCAGTTGTCAAATATTTTTTTTAATCTTATTACAAATTAAGCTTATGAAACTTTATACATGTCCTATAATTAACTTATACAAATTAAGAAAAAAATCAAAGCTCCTCAGGTAGAAAATACTACTCCTCCTTCAGAAAGGCAGCTCCCATTCGGTAGGTATTATTTTCACTTGGATTTCGAATCCAACCGGGCAATTGCCCATGTTCGATATCAACCTGCAACGAAAGAAGAAAGAGAAGAAGTGCAACGAAGGAAGGAGAAGAGGAAGAAAGAGAAATGCAACTTTCAGATCCTAGTTTGTAGATAGTTGAGATTATTTTTGATCCATGGCTCACATGGACATGTCCAACAGCACTTAGCTAAGTCCATTTACTATTTTCGAACCATTGGGTCACCTGGACATGTACCACAGCACCTCGCTAATCAGTGGTGCAAGTTTGGAGTATTTGCAAAATAGACCATACAATTTTCCATAATAGCGAATTAGAATGTGAACTTCGACGGTGACAGTCTTCTTTGTAAGAAAACTGCTCAAGTTAAAGCTTGCAAATTTTATGTTTTTTGCATTTGAGTCTATCTGACAAATACTCAAATAAAATTCAGCTGTTTAATGGAAAAACACCGGTCGCTATTTCTTCTCATCTTGTATAGAAAAATTGAGCTGCTTAATGCGAAGAAGATTGGCCATTTATTACGAAATTTCTAGTGCACTCGTGATGAATTAATTAGGGCATGTTGACCCCATGATCGACAAGGTAATAATTTATGCATCAGCTGCGAATATGACATAAAAGGAATGCATGGTCATTCAGCGTGATAGATGGGAGTTGGTCAATGTCCCCGCTGAGGCATGAGAATTTCGGAGAAAAAAAATCAAAACAGCACGAATAAAATCTACGGACCATAGTTACCATATCTGAATGGTACGACAGGGCTGTCGTTCGACAAGACATTGACGTGGTAAAAACTAAAAGAACAACAATAGTCTGTATTACCATTTCTCTTTCAATTTTTTCAATTTTATCCATTTTTAATACAATTTTATTAATTTTTAATACACATTGTTACATTGTCATCATAGATATAGATTTAATCTAAGAATCTCGTAGGAAATAAGCCTAAACAAATGTCTTAAACAAATGTCTTACTCATCTTGCCTTGAAAAACTTAGTAACAACATTTTTTTTTACTTTTTTCATACAATTATTTATCTAAACATATTTAATATATAAATTAAATTTTATCATTTTAAAATATGTATATATATAAAATATGTATATATATATTTTTGATATTTTTAAACATTATGTATATATATATTTAAAATGCATCTACTTTTAAAAATCTCAATAAAAATATATACACATATTCAAAAATACTAAAAAAGCGTATGGAAAATAAAAAAAAAGTATTTTTCACAAATATTTTCACAAATATACTCATTACATTTAAGGGTATTCCCAAATATACTTACTAGATTTCAAAAATCCTAAATAATTCTAAATATACCCGTTACCTTGGCACATAATCTCATATATACCGATTTCGTCATCCGCCGTTACGTTAATTAGCACACGTTTCATGGAATGGTTGCTAATTTTTCGAAAATGTCTGAAATACCCTCGGAAATACCAACATGGAAAATTATAGAAGCAATCACGTTTCACTGCAAACTGCAATAAGTACAATTTAAAAAACAATTTTTGATCTGCTTGCACATAATTCATGAAATTCTTATTTAAAAGCCACCGATGGAGAGCAATAGTGCACTGCCATTTCACAAACCATGCAAGTCAATAGCTTCTTCTTTCTCCCAAACGAAGAACCAAACACGAAATAAACTTTTGAGTGAATAACAGAAAGAAGAAAACAAGCAAAGTCGTTTCCCATCCGAGATCTCTAAATCACTCAAAAAACTGATGTTGATATACACTCCCTAAAAAACAAAGCAAAACACAGCAAAAATCTGACAAATCCCTCTACGTAATAGCATAACCAAAACTACAATGCCAAGAATTCGAGCTGAAATCAACAGAAAAAAGGATGTCTCGGCGCGTGCATGTCTGCTACAGAGGGAAAGAGGAATTGCGTGCATTTTCTTTCCCAGCAACACCGTCATGCAATCCTTGCGTCCCTGCAAGCGATCATCAATAATAAGTGGCTGAGCAATCCTCCATAGCTTCCATTGCCAAAACCAGCTCTCAAACCCACCACCACCACCAAAGCAACGATAAACAGAGAAGGATGCGCAGAACAAAGCAAGACCCGACGAGGTTAGAGCCGTTAGGCTAGAAGAAAAACAATCTCCCATTACAGGAAAAAGGAAATGGTGAGAGGAGAAGGAGAGAGAGGGAGAGAGAGGGAGAGAGGGTAATTAAGGAAAAGGGAGGAGTAAAGGAGGAGGAGGAGGAGGTGGTGGTGTCGGAATCGCAGAAGAACACGCTGCTGGTTAGCCTGCCACCGCTTATACCTCTTCTATGAAGGTTGCCACTGCGATGTCGGTTTTGTTTTTTGGCGAGAAGAAAAACCCAAACCCTTGCTGTCGTGCCTGAAATCGTAGCCGAAAACCAGTTGCCAACTTTTGGTTCTCTTTAAGAAGCTTCACGCCGATCTACCGCTGATTGTCTGAACAAGTGGATGAAATCAATGGCGAGCCAAAGTCACTGAAGTCGCCCCTTTTCTTATTCTTCAACATCTGCCGTCGCTCATAATCTCTTCTCCAAAGGCTATTGCTGTGATGCCGATTTTGTTTTCCGATGAGAAGAAAAAATCCGAAGCCCAACCGTTGTGCTTGAAATCGCAGCCGAAAAATGGCCACCGCCTTCTGCCAACGCTAGATGCAGACAAATACGAAGATCGCGATGAAGGAGGATGGCATGGGAACAGATGGACGGATGGACGTGGTTTGGATCCTCAGGCATTATAGAAATTTTACATATTTTCTGACGTTGTTTTCTCACATATGTGGCGAAGGAGTGTGCACATGTGGAATTATGTGCAAATATAATAGGTATATTTAAGAATTTTAAAACTTAGTAAGTATATTTGAGAATATGGTCAAATGTAACCAGTATATTCAGGAAAAATTCAAAAAAATATTGTAAATGAGTTTATTGAAATGCATACATCTAGGTTAACAAGAACATTTTTCAAACTCAAAAACACTTTTCTGTCTTTAATAGCAAGCAAACGTTCTAACGACTGGTTTCATGCCTAGTTACCGGTGATGGCTACATGTAATTTCTTTTCTTTTTAATATTAAACACTTTTTATTTTTTTTATACTTTATTAAGCCATTTATTCATATATTAATAATATTTTAAATAATTTAGATATTAAAAATACGTCATACCCCAAGCCTTTATTTATTGTTTTTCAAACCACCTCTTTAACCACGTTAGTTTTTTTTTAAATTTCGTATGTGTCATGTCATCTCAATCACTATTATAATTGGGTTATGAGACATTCTTACAATTTTTTTTAGTAATATTTTACAAATATCTAACAAGTAATCTAATTCTTCCCTACAATAATCCCTAAATCTTCACATGATAAATGCTTCCATAAAAACTTGGAGAGAATGAACACCACAACTAAACTCACCTCAATATGCTTCTACTAACCTTCGAACCAAATACGTCTAACGAAACCAAGTATTGTCTTCGACCACTTAGCCTTTCACCATGTTAGTTAAGAGTGAAAGATGTGATTATAAAAGTCACTAAATATCATAAGTTGCAAGTTGACGTAAGTTGATCGTCGTAACTATGAGAATAATACCCACGTAATGGACCAGCTGTATGGGTTGGATAGAATACCTTCGCATCGCCCCTAGTCCTATTCGTGGATAGCCATGTTGCCTACTATATATACGCCTTTATGGGATTGATAAAGTTTAAAAAGTAGCGCGCTATGCTGTATATATACATATATGGATATGATCCAGTGCAGTCGGACTACACCGTAATTAAGGTGCAGTCCGCTGTAAAATGGGCCCCGCGCATATTAGATCGCAATGAAACTTTATACAATCATTTATCCATATAAAAATCATACTTTAGACGATTTAGATGTTGAAAATACTACTTTAAACTTAATATTTATATTACACTATTTTATTACGTTGATTTTGCACCATTTTAAGATGGAGATCACACACATGTTGGATTTAGATGAAAATTGGTACGCTAATAAAGTAGACAATTCTAAATACAATGGGTGGGGAGGATTTTCCATTCATGATCATGTGGGGCCCACGGTGCATGGACTGCACGGTGCAATCGCATGCACCGGAACAGATCCCATACATATATATACACATATATGTATACATATATCTATACATATATACATATATATACAAATATATCTATACATATATACATATATACACACACATATATCTATACATATATACATATATATCTATAAATACATACATACATATACATATACATACATACATATATATATATATATACAGATGCGCATATCTAAACATCTTCCCTACCATTACTTTGAAAGAGCCCGACTCCTTTGTAATTCATATAGCATAATCTTTTTTTTTTTAACTCATGGACTGGTTATATACATATAAAAATCAAAGATATGTTTTCTAGGCTAAAAATTTCATGCATTAATTGTTTTTTTATTGATGTTATATATATATATATATATTAACCTTGCCAGTAAGAGTTTATATCTTACTGCCGGTCCCAAACCCGAAAAAAAGCGAAGGTTGGCATGTCAGGCTAGTAGCTGGTGCTATTAAAAATCACCACTACATCTCTTATGAATAATACTTCAATACATATACACTAAAAGAATCATTAATCCAATAGTAATGAAATTTCAGATGTTTTAGTTATTAAAAATATAAATTTAAAATTGATATTCAACATCAAATCATTTTAAACTATGATTTTTTACGGCATCTCATGAGTATCGTTGTGCGATGCTGTTTTTAAAATTTTTTTATTTTTTTATAAATATATTAATTAGGTCTATTTTTCATCAGAGAGTTAATTTAAGTGTATTTAACATTGTATTAATTTTTATATTTTTGGAGTTTTTAGATTTTTAAAATTTTTAAAATTAGTGAAATTTTAATAATTTTAAATTACTAAAAATACCACTGATTTTTAAAAATTCAAAAAATATTTAAAAATATCCAAAAATGATAAAATCAATACGTATGTTAAATACACTTAGATTAACATTTATGTAAAAAATTGAAAAAAAATTAAAAGTAGGTATTCGCACCAGGGTGTATATGGTCAACTTCCATAATTTTTCTACATTAACTTTATACATTTTTATAGATAAGCACTTTGTATAGTAATACTAGACAAATAACTATGTTGTAATAATTAAGCAAATAATTCAAAATACAATAGATAAGTGAATTTTTATTTTTTTTACCAATTATCAAGATTGATTGCCACCACTTAGATGAGTGAGTGGTTGATATGAGTCACTTGCAATGTGTAAGATAGTAAGTCTAGAGTTTAAAGCTAAGTAGAAACATTTACCTAGTTACTTGTTTTCTAAAATTGTGTTAATTATTCAATGCAGGGTTGCCCAACATGGATGAGATTTCATCCAAGCAGATAAACTAGCTTCCTTCCCAGCTGCCTATCCTCCTTACTAAACAACAATAAATATGGTAGAAGAAAATGAAATTGGTCTAGAACTGTATATGAAAATAGCTAATGTGGTTTTTCACCTATGATTCAACATATGGAAAACTTCATTTCTTTAGTTTTTTTGTTTTTGTTTTTTCCTTTTAATGAGCCCTACTGAATTAACGAATTCATTGGCTGTCATGGTTTAAAATCCGAACTTTAATTGCATATGCTTGACAACTGTCGGGGATTTTCTCCCCGAATAGTATTTCAACGCATCATAATATATTGAAATTTTAATGCATCATTGTGCAAAAATCCTATTTTTAATGTATTTTTTGAATTTTTTTTATAAAATTGTTAAAATAGGTGTATTTAACTTTAGTATTAAGTTTTACTATTTTTTGAGATGTATAAATGTATTTTTAAATTTTTTAAAAATAGGAGTATTTAGTTATTTAAAAATGACTAAAACCTCTCCTATTTTAAAAAATAAAAAATATGTACATATCTTCAAAAATAATAAATTTGATTTATAGATTAAATATACACAAATTAACAATTTTATAAATTTTTTTTTACAAAATATTAAAAAAAGAAGTTTTATACCATGATGCATTGAAATTCTCCTTTCCTGCGGCTTCATCAATTGCGAATGCTCTGGTCTTTGGTATCTATTTGAGATTTTGAGTTAATAGACTTCAACAAGCTGCTATTTCATTTTTCTATTGAAGTTTGTCAAAATTTGTTAATTTGCATTTAAGGGTTTTATAGTCCTTGACTTTTTAAATTGAAGATTACTAGCTAGATTCTGTTAGAGTAATGAAATTCAATTTAAATTACGAATTGTTTTTGGGTTTAGACTCAACCCATTTCCCATTCCTAAAATATTCCATGACAATCCATAGATGTTTTGTCTTGAAAAAGTTTTTTTAAAAAAGAAGTACAAGAAGAAGAATAATTTCCTTAACGATTTCAAATTTCAAATTTATATTTAATTTCACATCGCGTAACCTTTCCTTTGACAAGTCACAGAATCTAATTATTAATTTCCAAGTCAAAATGGAGCATCTACAAGAACTTAATTGAGCAGTTTATTATCGGGATTGGAATGATCTGTGTATGCTACAATAAAACAAGCGCGCGTAGATGAAGGAGAATGACAGAGCAGGATTAGTCCTTATTTTTGTCGGGTTGTGGTGGACAGAGCCGGGTCGGCTTTTTTTAATTAATGCACCTTTCTTGTTGTTTGGACGTGGTTGGCAACGCCATTTGCTGTTTGCTGCTTCTGCTGCTGCCTCGGTCCTTGACGCCTAGGTCTCATCGAATTGGCTTCTTTCTAGTCTCTGTACTTTTGTTCTCTGAACGACGCTTGCCATTTCGAATTTTTAAAATAATTATGTCTTTTTCTATTCTATTCTTGGTTATTATTTTTCCATTTGAAACCAAAAAAGTAAAAAAAGATCCATATAAAAAATTAAAGAAAAGAGAGAGTGAGGTTTATAAGGAAACCGGAGGACAAGCATAAAATAGGTAGTTTATCTTTAAATGTTAAATAATATGAGAAGGTGCGAAAGGGTTAGGAAATTCACTTCAGTTAAATCTGTGTTAATTGCACGAAGTTCTTTGTAAGTTAAAAAAGTTTTCTTTAAATAATTACATCATAACGTGTACTAATGATAACCTGAACACTTCATTAAAAAAGAAGATAACCCAAATACACTGTATGTAAAATGAATGATACAAAAAGCAAAAAGAAAAAAAAAACTAATTCCGGTTAATTTAAAAACAATTAATTCAAGTTAATCATGGTAACTTTTAATTAATTCGTATGAAAATGTAAAAATATAACTTCACTTTAAAAATAATTAAATACGGTGCAATTTAATTTAAAAAACATATTTGCAATAACTAACTACAAATATGAGAGAAATATCACAGAGGTAATTTCGATTATTAAATGAAATAAATTGAATAGTACTCATAAATATTATAATTCGTAAGAGTATTAGTTACAAGTAAATTAGCAAGTCAATATTCTATTTATAATAAAACTCCATCTTGAACTAAAGAACTCTTTTATTATTATTTTAATCTAATATAATAAGCAATTTACTTAATATTTTCTCTCCTAAATAAGTATCTAACGTATTATAAAGGAGATATCATATCAGTTGAATGGAGTAAATGTCTAATATCGATCTTGCGAAATTCATTAATGCAATATAATATAGATAAGATGCTCACGGTTATCACACTTTCTACTCTCATGAATATAAAAAGCCAACAATACCCTTTTTATTAAGCTTAATAGAATAGAACTGCGCTATTGAAATCCGGAAACACTTAATAAAAGCCACCTCCCTCGATTCGATCCAATTTTCTTCTCTTCCTCTAACAAATCACAATCACCTCTCTTTTATCGACCATGCACGCAGACATGGAATCCAAGCTCCAAACAGCGGCTTCCAACCTCAGCAATCTCCTCCAGAAATCATCTTCCATGCAAACCAACCTGATCGACATGGACAAAAGATTCCAGGACCTCGCAGACACACTGTCCAATATCTCCTACACCGTCGCCCCCCTCCAATCCCAATCCATCGCCACCAAAGCCCTCAACTCCCGCATCAACCGCGCCGTCTCCCCCGCCCTCAAACTCCTCGACAGCTTCCGCCTTGCCGAATCCCTCCAGCTCCGCCTCCTCGATCTCTCCACGAAGCTCTCCGCCTCCGCTTCCGACAAACGCCTCCCCCTCCTCCTCAAATACGTCAACTGCGTCGACCGCCTCAACTCCGCCATCAACTCCGTCACCGAGGCGTGCGAGCCGGCCATCCACAGGCTCCAAGAAGCGGTAGAGTTCCTGAGCCGCACCAAAGCCACGGATCAGTTCCGAACCCATCGCCTGAAAGAGGCGTTGCTCACGCTCAAGGCTCTGTACGAGGTGGAAGTGGATGCGATGCGGTACGAGGGGACTCTTGACGAGGCGCTGATGAAACTGCAAGACGAGTTCGAGGCTCTGTTGCTGCAGCTGAAGCATAACAAAATTGCAGAATTTCCCGACGAAAAAGATGCTCAGGACGACGAAGAAAAAGGCGACGGTGCTGCTCTTGGGTCTGATTTGGAAGTGGAAATCCTGAGGAGAACTTCGGAGACGCTGGCGAAGAACGACTGTGTCGACATCTGCATCGATATCTATGTCAAGGTAATTGATCAAGTCCAAGCCGATCAGCATCATCTTCTTCCTCACCTTGATCGGATGTACATCGATCTACTGATGGCAAATTTTTTTTTTTTGATGGTGACTGATGGCAACTTAATTACCGATGGAATATGAATTTTAACTGCAGTCGAGGTATCGAAGGGCTGCCAAGGCATTGATGCGGCTAAACCCAGAATACCTGAAGACCTACGCCCCCGAAGAGATTGACGAGATGGAGTGGGAGAGCTTGGAGACGGCAATAACGCTCTGGATTCAGCACTTCGAGCTGGCGGTCAAGACCGTCATCGTGTCGGAGAAGAAGCTCTGCCACCAGGTTCTGTCGGGGATCATGGAAGGCTTGATTTGGCCGGAATGCTTCGTGAAGATCGCCGACAAGATCATGGCGGTCTTCTTCCGCTTCGGCGAGGGCGTGGCGCGCAGCGTCAAGGAGCCGCAGAAGTTGTTCAAGCTGCTGGACATGTTCGACTCCATGGAGAAGCTCAAGGCCCGATTCTGCGACATCTTCCAAGGGGAACCGAGCGCAGACATCTGCACGAGGTACCGAGAACTGGAGAAACTCCTCATCCACGCCTCCTGCAGAGTGTTTTGGGAATTCGGCCTCCAGATCGAAGGCAGCCAAGATGGAGTTCCGCCGCCGCAAGACGGCTCAGTGTCGAAGCTGGTGAGATACGCCGTGAACTACCTCAAATACCTTGCCACCGACAACTACAGCACGTCGATGGCCAAGGCATTGAGGACGGAGCAGATATGGAAGGTGGGTGTTCTCTCGAGGCTTGAGAATGACGAGAATCTGCTCAGAGACGCCCTTTCCAACGTCATGGAAGCCCTCCAGCGGAACGTGGAGGGCAAGAAATCAAGGTACAAAGACAAGGTTCTGCCCCACGTTTTTGCGATGAACACCTACTGGTATATCTACATGCGGATCAGGAATTCGGAGCTGAGCAACATCTTGGGGCAGCAGTGGATGAAGAAGCGATACAAAACGCTCGCCGAGGAATCGGCTTATCTGTACCAGAAACACGCGTGGAGTCCGGTGGTGAGGCGGCTGGAGTTGGAGCCGTCAGAAGATGCGGGCAAGGACGCAATGGGAGCTCTGGCGAGAGGGAGGCTCGAAGCTTTCATGAAGGCCATCGAGGAGAATGTGCAGAAGCACCAGAGCTCTTACGCCATCCCAGACGAGGACCTGAGGGAGCAGATCAAGACGGCGATATTCAAGCTGGTGGTGCCGGCGTATGCCAATTTCTTGAACTCCTGCTCACCGTTCTCGCCGGCGAAGGCGTTCCCGGCGCCGGAGTCGGTGCGAGGGCTGTTGGAACGGCTCTTCAATGGGAATGGTAAGGAAGACGGGGGGTCGATTTCGGATGGGAAATCGACATTTAAAAAAAGGGAGTTTAGGAGGCTGGCGAATCGGAGGTCGATGGATGGTTTTTACGAGATGAAGGATAATAAAAAGAAGGTCAGTCTAGATAAACAATAGAGGGAAAAAATAATGAAAAAATTTAATGTGTATTGTTTCAGTATAAAAGAATTTTAAAAAAAGTTTGACAATGATTATTTCGTATGTGTTCTTGGATCATCTGGTTCTGCTAATTGTATCTGTTTTATAACAATGCTATTGGTTTTTTCCCTTCAACTGTACTGGCATTTCAGCTGCGCAAATGATAAATACTGTTCACATCCCCAAATAAATTTTTAAAATTTTGTAGGGTATATTTGGAAAGTAATAATTATAATTTTTGAAGAAAAATTTTTAATGAGAAAGTTTTTAAAATAGAAGAAAAAATATAATATGATAAGAATAACGATGAAAATTAACCAAATAAGATTAAAATAGATAATAGTTATATTAAATAGTTGCGTAAAATAATTTAAAAGTATGGTAGTTAATAAGAAAAAGTGAAAAAATAATTTAAAAAATATGATAGTTATAAAAAACAAAAGGTTTTATGTTGAAATTTTTTCTAGTTAAACACCACCTTAATATAATCTTTTATGATTTAATTACAACTTTATCGCACCTTGTATCTTCCGAACTCGAAGTGCACTCACTGTTCCTTGGCTTGAAAGAAAAAGCTGATACGGGAAGAATTTTCTTCCTTCAAAAGAACCGTTAATGCTGTAGCCCACCTTCAACTTAGGTCGGGCACGGCAAGTTCGGGGTAAATCGGACTTTTTAACAACAGGCGGGTTCTCGTACTACCCTTCTCAATTTTTAAAGATTGGATTAGCTCTTTTTTTAAGGGAAAGATTGGATTAGTTTTCATTTCGCAACTAAATTGATTTTTCAAAATATTCTTTATATTATATTTAAAATTATAATTTTATCATAAATCTTATTCAAAACTTATAATCAAGATGCTTATAATATAGTTTTTAAAAAATATATATTAAATTTATTAAATATTAAAATACGTATATTAAATTTATTAAATGATAAATAAATTGAACAAGTTTTTATATTTTTAAAAAATATATTTATGTTTTTATAATCAAGATGATAATAATGTAGTTTTTAAAATAAATTTATTAAATTTATTAAAAATAAATAAATTAAACAAGTTTTTATATATTTAAAGAATATATTTATGTTTTTAATATAAAGGATATTTTATAAAATATATTATTAATAATTCGAATCGATCCAATAAAAAAATAATTCAAGTCAATTCTAAGTACTTGCACTTGAACATACCCTAATTTAATTTAATTAAATATTCTTTTTACTTAGAACTTATTTATTTTATAAGTATAAAAAATAATAGTTTATCCTGCCTATTTTAGAATATCAAATGGATCCACTTACGAGTACTCCACTAGAGTTGCACACTTGCGCCTCGTGTAGTCCCAAACAACAATTGTTGAAAGGCACAAGGGCTTCCGTTGATAGACCGAGTTGGGCTGGACGGGCTCCAAGCCCCAAATTAAAAAGCACCTAGGCTTGCGTGGTTGGAGACCAGACTGAGTTGGTCTGGACCATGCTAATACATTTGGGTTCAGCATTAATCATGTATAAAATACAAATCAATGCCGCAAATTCAGCCAGGGTTAATATAACCGGGCAAAGTTAAGCCAACCTTAACCTTATAATATTTTAGGCCGTCCTTTAAATAAAATCATGCATTTTCAGCAATGTATTATATTGTCCCTAATACCGCAATATTGTATCACGCGACATGATAGCCCGATTCAATTAATCCAGAGACGGCCAGTAACCGGTCTGGTATCGTCTCGTTCTGTTTCACCAAGGACGCTTAAAACCGAGAGCATTCGACGATCGCAAAAGAACGGAGACGAATGCCAGCCGGACACGAAAGCTACAGAAGCACAAGCTTCTCTCTCTTTCTTCCCGGACTCGGTCAATTTCTATTTGCTACTTGATCTCCAAGGCAAGTTTTGTTTTTTATGTTTTGGTCGAATCTCCAAAGCGAGTTTTTTTTATAAAGAAAAATAGAAAATTTTAATTCTAATTTTTTTTATTTTTATTTTATCGAATCTCCAAGTTACACAATCCAAACAGTTGGTCCCGACGCTAGCCAGAGTT
Source organism: Annona cherimola (assembly GCA_030490835.1). Lineage (NCBI taxonomy): Eukaryota > Viridiplantae > Streptophyta > Magnoliopsida > Magnoliales > Annonaceae > Annona > Annona cherimola. The sequence goes on along the minus strand of CM059973.1, from coordinate 95,124,881 downwards.
GGAAAAAGATATGCAGTAAAGTCGACCGCATCTTAACAAAACAATAAATAAAATAACATGCCCATTCAAAAGTAGTTGAGTATGATTGAATGAAAAGAAATGAATAATTTAAATGAAGAAAATAAATATAAATAGTTTAAAATTAAAAATAATAGAGAGTTGGAGTATCCAAAATTGTTTTAAATTTATGCAAGTAATTATTTTATGTTGAAATATACTAAAACCTTGTTTTCTAGTTAAAATTTTAAAAAGAGGGGGAACCCGGAACAAGTGCAACAGCGTGCGCACTCGAAATTTCTGGAATTTGGCTAGGAGCAGCTCACTCGGGGAAGGCAGAGGACCACCTCATACGGAGTGACGGGCAAAATGTTATGAATATTCCACGTCACCGGAGAATAATCTGTATCGCTCAAGATGTCTATCTCAGGTGTGCAAAGCATAAACAATCCTAACCGTCTCGCCGTAACTGAACCCAGGTCCGGCTTCAGTTCTTGTTCCTTCAACGGTCCAGATCTCCGAAGCATATCACGTGGTGTAATCCTAAGGTGATGCTCAAAACGGTGCAAAACTATCACACTTGTCTCCGCTTCATCCCCTACCAAGCCAAGAGCTCCCGTTTCTTCCTTCCTCCCCTATGTTCAACCGATATCCCAAATCTACCTGCAAAAAGACATTTTCGCCCTTCCTCAATAATCCCCGCGAAATACATCTCTGCCCTTCCCCCAAGGTATCTCCTCTCTGAAAATGGCGGATTCCGACGCCCCGCTGGCGCAAGGTGAAGAAGCGTTCTCCTTCGTCGACTTTCCCGAGGACGTCCAGCTCTCGATCCTCTCCTTCCTCTCACCGCCGGAGATCTCCTCCTTCTCCCTCACGTCCAAGCGCTTCCTCCCCTTAGCCCGACCCGATTCCCAGCTTTGGTGCGCCCTCTGCCACCGCCGTTGGAGCACCAAAACCGACGTACGCGCATGGGGGAACGGCAAAATCCCCTTCCACCTCCTCTACAAGACCCTCTCCCGTTACGACAACCTCATCGGATTCTGGCGCCGCATGGGCAGCAATTCCCCATCTCCGGCCGCTGCTGGATCGCCCCTCGTCTTCTTCGAGTGGGGCCCTTCGTACATCACCGGCTCCAGAGTGTCGCCGTCTCGATCCAACGGCTATGGCGTCGTTAAGGCGCCGTTCATCTGGATCGGCCTCTCGTCCAGCGGCGAGCCGTTGAATTTCGTCGGATCGTCGTCTGCTGCGGGAGACTTCGCCCGCGCCGCCGAGTCGGGTATTTCAGACGATCCTGATCTGGTGCCTGTGAATGTCAGCTTCGTTGGGAAGAGCCACGTGGTTTTGAATGAGAATTTGGGTTTCTACCGGAGGGATGATTTTGGAATTACTCTGGATGTTGTCGGTAGGGACAGTTCGCCGTCGGCGATGGGGGGAAGTCCGCCGGAGCATGTAATGTCGGAGATTTATCAGTATTTTGCAAACCGAACAAGCCCAGGGGCTGATAAAAGCTCCAGAAGGCAGCGGAGGAGGGACAAAGCGCGGCAGGGGCGAAGGAAGTGGGAGTCCGAACATTACGTGAAGATCGCGAATTGCTTTCCCACCCCGGCAAGGCCTTTGCAGGGGCTTTGGAAGGTGGGGCTTTCGTCTTGGATTTATTCTGTTTCTCAAGAGTTCTTAGTCGGAATTTTCTGAATCGTTATTGTGTATGCGGTCTATAGGCAGAGAGAGACGAATAGCGTTTCTAGTCCTTATTTTTCAGTACTACGCTGAATTCTATCGCTGAGATTCAGTCAGGCATGAGAGTGCGTAGCTGATGATAGTTTTTTTTTTTTAATATATATATATTTAAATATTTTCTCTTCCTGCTGCAGGGGATCTGTGATGATATGAGGTTGGATTTTTATCTTGTTGTATACGATGATATTGGGGGAATTGTCTGTCGGAAGTTTGCGAACTCATCAGAGCCTGTCTTCTGGACATCGAACACTGCATTCATTGAGCCCCCATTTTCTGAGGAGGAATTGGCGCTGTACGAGAACCGCATTCATGTAAGGCCTCGGCTCCATCATAGTGCAAATAGGATTGATCCTTCTGATGCTTTTGCTGAGAATGAAGCGGTTTCTCGAGTTCTTTGCATTAACTCTAGCTACGACCTTGTGCTGCATGACCTTACCAATTCCAATGCCGACCATCGGCTGGTGGAGGGGAGGATTTGGCAGTACCCAGATGGGACTTTTGGGTTTGGCTTCCTTCGGAATAATCTCGTCATAGACATGAAGCATATTGCTCGAGATGGGCATCTCCTGGATGCAGTAGAACCTTGCTGTGGTTGACTGTAAACCATCCATTGCTTTCCTGCTTTTGGTGTTTTTGTACAGATGAACATTGTTCTTGTATCAGTAGGAGGTTTCTTTGCCACTCCATCTTGTGTGGCTGTGTACCTTAGGTTAGATGATTTCCTGACGAAGTTGAAACTAGTTGATCATGACTATGTCTTCGGGGACGAGTTTGCAAATTCATTTCTCACCAGCACCAGGTGATAACCATGAATTTACTAATTTATGCAATTATTTGTCATCCTTTCCTTTCCTTTCCTTGTTGATGTGCATGCTTTGATTCGGGTTCCCATCCAATTAGAATTGTTTAGCTCCTGAATTTATTTAGCACCTCAAATTCAACAGGAATGCGAATAAATAAAAGTTGGTCACACAAATAAAGGAAAGATTCGTGCCTCTGTCCGCAACTCCACATTCCATTGTCTCACAAAAAATACCCAACACACGGAAAATAAATTCTCATCTTCAATGCCTCACTCCATATCAGGAAAACCTTTATCTTATGTAGCTAGAAAAGAGGGGTGGGAAGGGTGGGCGGAAAGATGCTTGTGGCAGCTATCGTTTTAGTGACCTCTGTTGTGCTGCTTTCTCCTCTTCATTCAGTGGCCTCTGCTGCCTTCCTCTGTTCATTCTCGAGCTGGCTGTAGTTTCCTCTCTCTTTGAAGAGTTGGTTATGGTGGTGTTTGCAATAGAGCCTACCTTCATGAGCGATGTAGTTGGATGGACTTATCACACACCCTCCATGGGTGCATTTGAAACAGCTCCTGTGGTATGCACTTCCATCCACCGTAACCTGTAGAAAAAGTGAAATTGAAACTGATGTTTTTTTTTTTCCAGCAAATTCATCAGGCAAGGCTCCATCATGAGCTAGAAATCACTCTCCTACTTGCTATTAGGGCGGGGTGGCTACGAAATTAATAGATAACTATGGACGTCAATGCCCCCTTCTAATCAACAAATGATCTCGAATGCATTTCCTCTGCGTTGCTTGGGTTTATATCTGGAAAGAGATTTCCAGCTACATGTAATTTGCCCCAAAATTTTATAAATTGCGTATGGACTTCTACGTGGTGGTGATACAGCGATACCTTTTCAGTGGGATACACTGTCCTTGTACATCCGACGCATTTTTCTTTTGTGCCCAGAAACATATTTGAAACTCGGTTGGATGTGGCAGTCTGTTATAAAAAAGGAATGTTTGCAAGATCAGTAGAACGTCTAAAACAGCATCTGAAGCAATGCGTTGCGGAATAGCAAGTACAGGTTACAGTCAAATAGATACATGAAGTTACCTCATTATCAATAGACTTGTCTCCTTTGGCAAGTTTTGGAATGCCTAATAAAAGAAGATTAAGGAAGTCAGATATGATCCCCAAAGTTGAATCCTCTCTAAATGTCTTCAATTATGCTAGGCTATGAGAATAGAGTATGTTAGGGACGAGATGCATATTGGAGAGGAATATTCAAGTGCAGCGCCACTATACCGTCATGCTGAAACGGGTCCTATATGATGATAAAATTAAAATTTACTTTACCCATTGTATTTGGAATAATGTATTCTATTACCATATTAACTTTCATCCCAAGTGGATATGTATATGGACCTGATCTGAAAATGTTACAAATTCAACGTAATAAAATAGTTTGATGTAAATAACAACCTTAAAGTGGTTTTTTCAACATGTAAATCAGTTGCTATAAAATTTATATATAGATAAATGATTGTATATAGTTTCATTGCATTCTAATATGTATGCGATCAATTTTTTGTCAAATGTACCACTATTTCGGTGCAGTTGCGTTGCACTGGAACAACTCTCACATATACACATATATATACGGTTCCACTTCTATGAAACTCCTTTTTTATGTAACACCTTCCATTTTTAAAATCTTGATGGTTGATGGAAAATCTATTCCATCTATTATATTTAATATCATTTCTAGTATCTTGGAAACCTTTTATTTTTTTAATTTCACTATGAGTCAATGAGTAAAATCAACGTAATAAAATAGTTCAATATTAAAATTCCAACTTTAAAGTAATTTTTTCAACATCCAAACCATCTAAAACATCAATAATACGTAAATAAATGATCTTATAAAGTATTGTTATATTGTAATACATATGTGAATGTATCTAAGCGTTTTTCATAATTAATACATGCATATATATTTTTGAGCAAATGTGACATATGCACATACTTGATTTAGATGAAACTTTGTCTCCTAGCTAAACAAATGATATTAAATACAATGAATGGACTGAATTTTCTATCAAGGATCAATATCTTAAAATTTGAGAGGGTTATATATATATATATATATATATATATATATATAGAAGTAGACCCGTGTAATCCTTTCAAAATTTAAGATTTTGATCTTTGATGGAAAATCTAATCCATTCACTGTGTTTAACATCATTTGTTTATCTAAGGAATCAAGTTTCATCTCAATCAAGTATGTTTATGGGCCATATTTGTTAGAAAAAAAAATATATTTATGTGTAAATCACGAAAAATGTTAAAATATCAATTTTAAAGTAGTATTTTCGATATCTAACTGTCAAAAACATCATTTCTATATGAATAAATGATTCTATAAAGTATTATTACATTTTAATACATGTGTAAATAGATTTAAGCATTTTTCATAAATTACATATGAATATATATATATATATATATATATATTTGAACAAATGTGACCTATAAATATGCTTGATTGGGATGAAAATTGGTCTTCTAGATAAACAAATGATGTTATATACAATGAATTGATTAAATTTTTCATTAAAGATCAAAATCTTAGATTTTAAAGGGATTATATAGGTCTACTTCTATGTAACCCATAGATGCGGGACTGATATATACATATATATATATTCGAAAATAAGGGCTATGGTAATAGAGTATGTTAGGGACAAGAGATGCACATGTATAAATTTTCAAAAATAAGGGCTACGACAATACAGTATGTTAGGGACAAGAGACGCATATATTAAAATGCATGTATATCGGCCACCTTTTATTCCAGTGTGATATTATGACTGCCTATGACACCCATATATTTTCTCATTATTATTTGTATTTCCATTTACTCAACGTCTTTTCAGAAAAAAAAAAAAACAAAAAAACACGCTGCATTTGATCAGGTATTTCAAAAACGCACAGCTCTGTCCAATACCATTCTCCAAATGCATCCTATAAAGAACATAAATATTTTACCTTCGAAACTTTTGTCCAGGCTGCCAGTTCTTTTGAATAGCTGATCAAAATGTGGTCTGCAGTACAGAACTCCCTCAAAAGAATTGTAGTTGCTCAGCTGCAAAGACGAAGAAAGACACGCCGCTTGGTCGTGTAAGCACCACTTAAGAAAAGATGTGTTGATTTTGACTGTGATATCTCGACAATGCAGCCGAATTGATTGAGCATGCCCACAACTCATCATCCCAGAAATCAGCACAAAAATCTTGAATAAGACTTTTCGAAAATGGGGTCACGGAGATGATCAGTAAGCATACCCAACTATTTATCAGAAAACAAGTCGTAAAGCCCGTAGATCTTCATCTTAGATATTTCTGACATAAAAGACAATCCACAACTATCATCTTCAAATAAAATTTATTAATTTCCCACGATTGGCTAATTAAGAAAAGAAGCCTCGATCGAACATCAGAAACAGGAAATGTCAAACATTTAGAGAGATGGTTAGAATATGATGATGATTTGGAAGATGGAAGGGAGAAAGTAGACCTTGAGGGTCCCTTTACAGTGATGACATCGAAAGCAGGCCTTGTGGTAGATGCGGTTATCAGCAGTGAGCTGATCAACGAGGTAGACTGTCTTCTCGCAAGCTCTGCATTTCTGTGTGGTTCCAGCAAAGGCCATAGCTTCTGCCACAATGTCCTCTCTCTCTCTCTCTCTCTCTCTCTCTCTCTCTCTCTCTCTCTCTCTCTAATCTCTTTTCAACAGACTAGTCCAGGAGAGATGAATAAGACGAATTGCAAAAAGAAATTGGAGAGAGATAGGGGAGAGACCAATGAATGATGTTGCATAATTGCCAGCAGATGCTTTTCATTTGGCCAATCTCCTTTTTCTTTTTCTTTCATTTTTCTCTTGTGCTTTTCATCTCTTTCCAGCTCCTTTATGATGGAGGTATATGATGACTTGACATTGTGGGGCAGATAAAAGAATAAAACCAGAAAAATTCTGGTAACACGCTACTCTCCAAGGGGGCCGGTCATTATAGGCCTTTCCATCGAAAGGGGTCCTAGATATCATGGGAAGAAGTAGAGAATGAGGTAGAATTAAATTCAGCAGCGGCAGTTTGATTTGATATTATAGATCTATATAATTCAGGGAGGGGTGGAATTATTATTATTATCATTATTATTATTAGTGGGGGTGAGGAAGGGGAAGGTTTAATTATCTGCAATTGCTTCTGCTATTTATGTGCGACGAATTCCACTTTTAGGGTGATTGGAATCAATTGATTAATGACTAGGAAAAATTGATTTCAGACGCTGTATATCATGGAGAATGATGGCATAAAAGCAACTAGCCCACCTCAACTGGCCCATGTCCTCCTAGCACAAATTATGGTCTCTTGGATGATTGTTCAGGAAAGACAAACGGCCAAGAATGAAAAGCAAGCATCCTAATAGTACGTCTCAAGCTGCTATTCACAGCTTTTATAGTGGAAGCATTGAAATGGATATACGGGTCATAAGTTAATTTGGGAACTTGATTAAAATGATCTTTTTGTGATATAAAAAAGAACTTGAAAATAAGTTAATGTACGACTCTCTCTCTAACTCAGAAATCCATGTAGAAATCTTTTGTATTACAAATTAGAGTATAGATAATAAAAAGGAAAATTATCGTCATTTAATTAATTAGTTACATGTCACATTCTTTAAAAGGGGATGAAAAAGGAGGAAAAGAGATCTCTGTTCCAGAGGACACCTAGATTTTAACATAGCATATCAAAGCCAAGACTCAAGATATGGGTGCAAAACAGCAGAAAAAAGCAGAGTAGTGTGACGGTATTTCCCCACATTTCAACTCCTCTCATCAAAATCAAACTCAGGGCATGGATGCACATGCAAAAGGCACAATGATTTTGTTAGCCGGGCATATAGGTGTATCTTTTTACATTTTTTTTTTCTCACGAAAATATAGGCACAAGTGTATTTATTCACATATTATATTATACAATCTTGAATATAGTTATTTTTATGAATTTAAAAAATAAACAGATTGGGGAGTTAAAACGACCTAAATACCCCCAAAAATTATAGAATTTTGAAATTCATAAAAGATATGTACACATATCCAGAATTTATAAAATTTGGTATGTTTCTTAAAATGTACTTTGTGACCAAATTTATGAAAAAATAAAAAATATAAATTAGCCCTGACTAACAAAGGAAATCATTATCCATGCAAAAGAGTAAAGCAGATTACAGGGTACAGGCTCAAGGCTGAAGCCTATGAGCTGGGAGTGGAAGGGCTAACAAAAGCCATTATCTGCCAAAGTAGAGAAGATTACAGACTCAAAGGTTCAAGCCCATCAACTCCGGAAACGAAACCCAAGCTTTCCGCCGAACATGTAATTTATCTCAATTCCAGAGGACCTGACACGTCCTTCTCTCTCTCCGCGCACTTGTTCATTCCACAGTGTACCAAACCACGTGCGGTTTGGTTGGTGGATGAGAAACCACATGACTCTACTCATAACCATAGAAACTAGAAACCAGCCTCCTGCAAGCAATACTAAAAGGGAAGGAATTATTAATTACAAAATAAACATATAGGATAATGATACTATACATCTGTTGTTAAGTAACAGCGTTTCGCATTTTATATATTTTCATAAATTTTCCCATTTTAAGTGGCTAGTACACTTATGTCAAAATTTATCAGTTTTGATTGTCGTATATATTTTTATAAAATTTCAGAAAAAATTTGCCTAATTTTTTTATAAAATTTTTGTTTATATTTTTTTTTGAAAAATAGTCTAAAAATACAAATTTTGGAATATAAATAAAAATTTAAAAAAGTAAAGGATATAAAAAGTGTACAGGATCATTATGGATATAGTTACATATGTGGCTTGTCAAAATGCGATGTTGGACGGCCCACAGCAAATGTTGAAACCGCACCGCTAGGAAGAGGTCATCACCAGCCGTATTTCTTGTGTCTCAACGGAAGAAGGAGACCCGCGGGGTTTCTGAATTGAAATTTAGGGTGTGTTTGGGAAGTTGTAAAACTTTTGATGAAAAGTTTTGTATGTAAAAGTTGTCAAATCAGTAGAAAATGATATGATATTGTAGGGGTAATGATGAGGAATAAAGAGAATAAATTTAAAATAAATAGGTTTGTTGTATTGGTAGTTGTGTAGAAATGATTGAAAAGTAGGGTTGTTGTATAGAAATATGTGTAAAAAATAATTAAAAAAAAGAGTAGTTATAGAGAGTGAAAAATTTTAGGTTAAAAAGTTTTAATTTGACAACTTTTTCAAATTGCCAAACATACCCTTAGGCAAATGACCCATGATTACTTGAATTCGCTTGCGTGCTCCCGTCCGTCGCTTCCGACGTCACGTTACTTAGAACTTGAAAGGCCGATCGATCGAGCAAGGAAAAATGATAATAATAATAATAAAATAATCCTTGAAGCCACCATCTTCAACTTATTCTATAATTAAAACATTTTCCACCCTCAAAAAATCATTTAAGTTGAGCCGTATAATTAACTGGAGTATATATCCAGCGCAGCCGCAACGCATTCGCCACATGGCGAACGAGCGACTTGATGCGGCGGCAGGGCAGACGCGACGTGTTGGATGACCGCGGGAAACGGATGCACCAGCGTCAGCGGTTGATTTTCAAACTTTCTCATTTTTCACATTACGAAGGGCGTCTGTTAACATTTGAGCAGGGGAAACGGTGGGATTTGGTTTTTCAAGGTTAATTATTGCTCTATAAATTATACTATTTTTTTCACTTTTACACTTACATTTCAATCATTTTCTTTACTATTTATATACAACAAACCTATTTATTCTAAATATATTCCTATCATTTCCTATCAATCACACTTTCATTAAAATATTTTCTTTTCTATTTTCTACAATCCCACAATTTTATACATTACCAAACGTCTCTTAATACCGGGTCAATCAGTGAAGATGTACAAGTGTAGGTGGAGAAGATAACTTTTTTCTTTTTTTTAAAAAAAAGGCAAAAGTGATGTAATTCCATAGCGATAATTGTAGGAGAAAAGAAAATAAAAAGAGAATAAGTATATTAATTGTACGAAAAAATGGAAAAATATAATTAGAATAAATATAATAATAATAAATAATGTTATTAAGTACTTATGATGTCAAAATTGTATAAGAAAGAGTGATACTTTTTTAAAATTTTTTTTTATCCAAGGGTCTATTTAACAGGAGGTAAAAAGTACGCAGAAAAAATTTTAAAAAAATGAAAGTAATATGATAAAGAGAAGTAATGATCGGGGGATTCTCATCTGCTACACGGGGGTGCACTTAGCGTACCGGGTGCATAATCTCATTTGTCTTAATTTTTTGAATTTTTGAAACTCATTTATCATGAATGTTTTGTGTATATATAGTTTTTATAATTTTTTATGTTTTTAAATATTTTATTTTGAATTTTTGAAAATCAAAATAAGATATTAAAAACATGCAAAAACTATATATTGGACATTCATACCGGCTTCATACAAACATATAAAAAATTTAAAAAGATGAAAATAAATCATGTATTGCACCAAGTGCATTAAAGCTAAATGTACTCAAGTGCACTTAATCCAATTCCATTATTAGAAATAAAATATTAAGGTAGAAAAATGTGAAAAATAATTAAAATATGAAGGTAATAACAGAAAATTATGATAATTAGGCACTTAAAATATAAAGAATGTGAATTTTTTTCTTTTTGGGAATGTTTATTTACCACGAAAAATTTTAATTTTAAAACTGTTAACTTTTCATAATTATCTTAATTTTAATTTTTTTCATATTTTTCTATATAATTATATTATTTCTCAATCATTTCTCCACAACTATTTATACGAATAATTTATTTATTTTAATTTTATTTTCTTTAGTTCTCATTATTGCTCGTATGGAGTGTGTTTAGTAATTTTAAAAATCGTTAAATTAAAATATTTCAACCTAATCATTTTTCTTCGTTCGAAAACTTTTACATCTTTCTTTACTCTCCAAACGCACACCGTACCGTCCCTAATAAAATAATAATAATAAATTAATGAAAAGAAAAGACAATGGCGGTCAGAGAACGGCGATCTAGTAGGGTGGACTTTTTGCGCGATGCCAACGCCGCACGACCGACGCGTCAACTAAGCTTCGAGAGGCCACGATGCCTTTATTTGTGCGTTTGGAGGTCACAAATTAACTGACGAATGACGTGCTCGACCGGGCCTTGGAGGGACGAAAATAGTGAAATCCAGCTAAAACAAATTTATTATTATTATTGTATTGTCTAATGTACCTTTATCTATTTAGGGCCGATGTTATATACACACTCGAATACTTCTAAGAAACCTATCCGTAATGTAGTCATTATATTTTGAATATTTTCATAGTTGATAGACATTTATTTTATCTATCATGTTTAACATCATTTATAATATCTTAAAAATTCTTTCATTAATTTTATAAAATATATTATATTTTAATATGTATGAATAAATTTAAGCATTTTTCCCAATTTACACATGAATAAATGTAGTCCATGCATATATTTGAGTTCGATGAAACTTAGTTTTTTAGATAATCAAATAATGCTAAATGTAACGAATGTGTCGAATTTTCCATCAAGCATTAAAAATTTAAAAATTGGAAGGAGTTACACAGAATTGCTTCTAAGTAACCTAGCTACATGGAAGCGGGCATAATGTACAATGAATAATAAATAAATAGGATAAAATTCGAGTGCATTGCACTATAATTATAGTGTAGCTTGCTTCAAAATGGAGCCTATTTGATTATAAAATTAACATCTTCTCACCTATTATATTTAAAATTATTTACTTTAAAACATATCAATTTTCATCACAATAAACACGTGTATGAGTCTCATCTTAAAATAATATAAATCAACATAACAAAATAATTTAACATAAATATTAAATTTAAGTTTGTATTTTCAATATCTAAATCATCTAAAGTATGATTTTTATATGAATAAATAATTGAATAAAATATTATAGTATTTTAATATATGTGAGGCCGTTTTGTTAATGGAATGCATCACGGACTGATAATATATATATATATATATCTTTTTTTTGATGAAATATATATATATATCTTGATTTCAGTTTACATTTCATTATACTCCACATTAGAAATGTTAACTAAGGAAAATCGATGGTGTCCACATGTCCGATACGCCCAAAAATTGGGTAACGCCCATATTTTCTTCTATAGAGCAAGCTGAGGCTTGTCTTACTACTGATCGATTGGCCGATTAGTATAAGAAATATCCTGTAAATTGTGAGTCCAGTCCACAAGCGGCACATGGGCATCCGCACTTTCTTTATTCTCATTCGTAACCAAGACAATAAGTTCTTATTGATCTCTCAATGAGGAGGAGACACCATGCTCTTATTTATTGTTCGAGAATATTATTGCTCCTAATATTTTTTCTGGGCCTAAAATCCTACTGCTAGGTTTATTCGTGCATTTTAATTTAATCTAATAATATATATATATATTTTTTGATTGGTATACAATGAAGTGCTAAAATATTATTATAAATTGAAGTAATACAGTTTCACTTGAGAAACTTTAAGGAAAGCTCCACCTAAAAACCAGGGTGATAGAACACCCCTCGTGCCGATAGAACGCGTGCCGGTGGGTTGCTGGCCAGCGTAGTTACCATTGGGGTGGCACCTTAGTGCCGAGTCTCGTCTTATTAATTACAAGGATCCGTATTCTATGCGAGCCTTCCAAGGTCGATTGACAGGCCACCCGAGTCAACAGTCAACACACGCACCGTGTACCTAACGACCTATTCGTTACACAATTCACACGCTGGATTTATCTCTATCGCCAGACACCAGCCTGCTGATCGATCGTGACTTCTCATATCATCGTACCAAATAAATCCCACCACGGCATGCATGCACGTTTATTTGGCACTTGGTCATCAAAATAGCAGAAAATGATTTGTCGTTTTTCTGATTTAATGTTATAGCTACTTTCTGTAATGTTACTTTTTCTCATCACTGGTCATCTTTTTTGAAAAAATTACCATGGATTGAATATTCGAAACATTTCCACTTCATCCAAAATTACTACAAACGTTTACTCTGCAAGATGATTTAATGAAATGTAAATAACTTATCTTATTTGGAAGCATTTTCTAATAGTAATTTTTTTTAAAAAATACTGCAATGTATACGCACAAATCATACTAAAAGCAAAAACTTTTAACTTGTCAAAAAAAAAAAAAATTCATACTTAAAGCAAAATTTTCAACTTGTCAAAAAAAAAAAAAAAACACTCAAAGAAAAATTTCAACTGGTCAAAAAAATCATACTTAAAGCAAAATTTTGGACTTTTCAAGTGATTTGATTTATGTACATTAATTATGATTATCTTAAATAAACTATTTTTATGTTTATAATTAAACAATATATTTATTAAACATGATGAGCGCTTTGGATTTTATCATATCACTTCTATAAACCATGCGCTGTTGTTAGCTTTACCTGCTATGTACTTGGGTGGATGCTTCTCCTATTTGTATGTTTGTGAACATACAGAATGATATCTTTTTTTTTTGAAGAAATTGGTGGTGAGGTTGGGCTGGAATCCCTTATTTTTCTTATTAAAAAAAAAAACTTCTTTCATAAAAGATTGTTATATGTTAGAAAGAGGTCATGTTTGAAATTAACCTATGCTTCAGATTTAACTTTCTAATACACGCACTCTCTTCCTTTGATATAAGTAACAGCCTTAAAAATTATTATTTGGTTAAAATAATTCAGCCAAATAAAATGAAAGCATACTCAATGCGCCATATTTCAATGGAAAGATTCTTTTCATATCTATAACATTTGTTCATGATTCACAATACACCCATAATGTTTTAAAAATTACTCTTATGCCCGTAATATTTTACCTTAAATTTGTATCTTATACATGCAGTCAAAACAATGGTTACTACTTTATTAAAAAGACAACTTTACCCTTTCAAAATTTTCTAATTAAAACTATTTAGCACATATATGATATCTGAATTACTTGATGTCATATGTTAACGGTTTACCAACACCAATTGAGCCATATTAAGGTTAAATCATTTCAATAAAAAAATTATGAAGGGGCAAAATAGTACTTCAATGAGGTAGCTACGATTTTTTTTAAAAAAATGGGTAGCTATAATTATTTTGATTACATGAGTATGATGGAAATTTTAGGTGAAATTTTATATAAAAGTAATTTTTGGAATATTATTAGTATAATAAGAGAAAATTTTCCTATTTCAATTAATAAAAAGCAGACAATATTTAAATTTATTACTTGTATCTTCAATCACCTGCTTTCCGCGTAAAACGCTTATCATGGTGCATTGTTTGTACTCTTTTAAAATTATTGTGCATTCACATTCGGGCATCTATCCTGGTGATAACTTACAATGACGGCCATAGTAGCTATCTAGGGTTTGAATATCCTCCCCCAGGTGGAGGTGCTATATATTTAAGAGCTTCGTCGCTTGTTCTGTTGGGGAGCATTGTCTTCAGTAAATTTAGGTGGAGCGTCTTGTCTCCAATAAAGATAAGCAGATAGCTTCTAGTAGGAGTGCAACTTGGGTACGGTACCCATGGATACCCATCGACTAAATCTTAAATTGGGTAGAGTAAGGTAGAAAATTTTATCCATAGGTACCGGTATGGTAGAAATCATTACCTAACCCCCTAAATAGGGTAAGGGTAAGGTACACACGCTGGGTACCCGAAATCGACTCAGATGGATACCCACATGGGTAACATAATATGGAAATAACTATAAATATGTGTATATAAATAAATATATAATGGTTTTTATCCCTCGTTCACTAATAAATTATTATTGGTTTGATTTTCATATTTATTTTTTTATAAATTGTATATGGTTTGCATTTGTAATAACGGATGATCATAACATGAATGTGAATAATGATGTTAATGTGATTATCAATATGGATAACGAGGCTACAAAAAATGTAGAAATAGATGTAAACAATAACAAAATGAAATTATTTATAAATTGTAAAGTCTAAAATATAAATAAGTATTGCTTTATATTATTTAAAACAACATAAAAAATATTTTTTTCACATGTTGTCATTAGTTATTGCATGAACCGATTTGAAATCGGAACCGAAACTGGAACGACCTTATGGGTAATAGGTAGGGTAGGGTACTGTAGGAACCGATCCAGTAAGTGGGTAGGATAGGATAGACTTTTTGAAAATAGAATATGGATAAGATAGACTGCTACCCGAATCGAACCGACCCGAGTTGCACCTTTAACTTTTAGTCTCTAGTCTCCTAGATGAATGAATCTGATTATAAATGAAATGTCATATTGTACAATACCAATAAAAAATTATCATGCATTCTTTAATAATTTCTTCTTTCATATCGTAATCAATGTGGTAGGTAGAGCAGTGTTTTTACCATTCTTATATTTTAGTTTAGTTGTGGTTTTAATTTTTGGATGTGCTCGAAAAAAAGACCAGAATGTATGAGTGCGAGTACGATGAGGACGATAATGAGATTAAGCAAAAATACTGGCCTAACGTACATGATCCTCTTTTGAGCGGACCATTATTCCCTTTTATCTATCAAAAAGATTATAACCGCTACCAATATTCTACGAAATTGTGCACCATAAATAGTAACTAATAAACAGACCGCCGATCTGATTATCAATCGATATCAAACGAGGGAAGAAAAAGCCACCAGTCGCATATGGCCTGATGGTATTGATAACACATTGTGGCGCAAAGTCACTAGGTTGGGTGTTTGAGTTCTCATGGGCGTGTTTGATGTTTTTCCGGATTCTCTCATGATGTGAAGCTTTTATAAGAAAATTTTTCTCGGTGGTGTAAGAATTGAGCACACTTGATTATAATATCAGAAGTCATGATGTATACACAGTAATAAAAAAAAATAAAAAAAAAGGACGAAAAAGATATGTTGTTTTCGAGTAGCTCCGCTAGCTATCGCTAGCTGTAACATGCATGCAACAAACAACAATGAAGATTCAATCAAAAAAAAAAAAAAACAATGAAGATCAATCAAAAACACGTAACAAAGACGTAAACGTCATGATGCACATGCATTTGTATGCAGTTTCACATGAGGATGCTTGTTGCGTCGCGATTATGTAATATGTATGGTGCAATACGGATGGGAGAGAAAATATATATTCGGAATAAGGCTATTACAATTACGAAATTCCTTCATTGTCAAGAAATTGTCAACGAAAATTTTATATGGTGCAATACGGTATCGTTCTTCAAAACTCTTTGGGATTTGTTCGTGTTTGGGTATTCTGCAGTTGGATTCGGAATCTGGAAAGCTTTCCTTTTTATTCATCCTTGGTATAAAATCCCGATCTTCAATGTATATAACAACCTTAGTTTTTCATCATTATTTATATTTTCAATTCTCTATAGCTCCTTAACGTGGTCGATAGTTAACTATCAAAAATTTTATTTTTTTCTTACTATTGTAATTAATATTCATCTTTGTAGGCTTTGTATGATAAGAGGGGTGGGAGTAAGCAAACTTAAAACTTCACACCTTAACTGTACTTATTTTAAGAAATGATTTTACATCTTAAATACTCAACTATTTAATTTTATTTTACTCCTATCGAATCACATCATTCTCATATTTTGCAAAACCTAATTTTTCATCTCCTCATTTACCACGTAATCCGAGGAACAAATAAAATAAAAATAAAATCCATGATCGCGAACGACCTTTTGGAACTTGCATGAGTGCGCGGGGCTGGGAAAAGAGTTTTGTAGGTGGGCGTGGGTTGTTGCGGATGCGCTGATGTCATCTGTCGTCCATTCTACTGTTGCAGGTCCTTAATTTGGTGGAGGTAAAATTTTGGCCACAGGGGGGCCCACTGAAAAATTTACGGTATGATTTCTCAACATTTTTAAATTATCGGGCCACTTAATAAATTAATATTTTATCTTGAATATTATACTGTAAAAATGGCTTTCTAATGGGCCATTAGTTTGATTATTTTACAATTAATTATTCAGTTTTCATTTCTTTCAAAAATTTCATAAGGGTATATTGTATATACAGTTTGTTTTCAAAGAATAATTTAATCACATGCATGTCTTACAACCTTTTCTAAACTTATTCCACTCTCCTGAAATGCTATATATTTCACACATATACAGCTGCATTTTCCTATTTTTCTTTCCAATATCTTCTGCGAATCTTCCTCCCGTTTTCTAAACGGAGACGGCAAAAGTGACGTAGACCTTCTAGAAGTTTGAAATATGCCAAGGTAATCGCCGGAATTCCGGTGCAGCGTCGCTGCACCTGAATATATTCTTATATATATAGCCTATTGCTCCGGGGCCCACTTTGAGTAGAACCGGACCGTTATCGCATGCGTCCAAAAATGCTTCAGGATCCCCTCCAGCTCCCTTCGTCCGCACCCAGCAAATAGAGTTTTACATAGATTTATTTGCATAGATTGACAACATGGCTATTCATTTAAAAACAGACCCGTACTTCTGTATAATTATAAATTAGCCCATTATGTTTTGTATATTTATAAATAACTTATAGCAGACCTCTTAGCTGATGCAGCCTAATTATTTAGATATGTTGACAACGGGGATTCATACCTTGAATTCATGGGGTAACCGGCCGGATTCTATTCTGTTTTAAAATTTGGAGAGACCATATAATCAAACATTTAAAATACGGTACATAAATTTCTAGTTACACAAGATCATAAGGTCTATGCTTCAAATCCCGAGTAACAACAAACATTAGGTAACGGCGTAGACTGACAACTTCTTGGCAAAAGTAAACGCAGCGGGACTGATTCAAAAGCCACATGAATCACGACTTGTGAAAAACAAAGAACCCCCACATGGGCCACCAGGGGGCTGCGGTGCTAGAATCCAGGGTTCGAATTCTCCATTGAGCGGAGGCATTTTTTTTTCAAATTTTCTCCTGTCGTGGAGTATTTTATAAATTTTCCTCACGCGAGAGTGTTTTATAGAAATATTTCTTTTATGGTGTGAAGGTTGTATATGTGTCTTATTGTAATATCATTTGTCGTAATGTATAAATATCAATAAAAAAGAAAAAAATTCCTTTTATGCCCATAACATCTGCGCATAATTCTTTTTGTACTCATAATATTTTGTAAATTCCTTTTGTATTAATAACATTTCATCCTAAATTTTTCTAATACTCACGTCGTCAACACAACTGTTATCTGAGTAAAGCCGGAAATGAGGACTCAAAATACTTGTTTATTGAATGTGCTGAGGTTAGAACACAGAGGAGAGTGATTGCCCTAGGTAGGATCATTTGGACATCGAAGGATGCATTAAGTTGCATAATTAGAGGTATGGCCGGAAGGTAGAATAATGAGCAACTCTCCTTCTTCATTCTCCACTGGCACATCTATTTAGTTAGGAAACAAACTAAAATTTTGGCAGACAATCTAGGAACTATAAGAGCTTTGTCACAGTGTGAAACCTTCAAAGAGCAATTTATTTCAGCACAAAGGATTGCAGGTTTGGGTATTCCCTTGAACAATTTGGCTCCTCACTAAGTAAGACTAATATCTGAAAATATGATGGCCTAATTGATGTACTACTGGTCATGGAGGCAATGACTTTAAGATAAGGCACAACATGGTGCAAGGAATTGCGGCCGGATTCAGTGGAGCTTGAAGGCAACTCTCCTTATGGTTAGGTTTCTCAATGATAAATGTCCAGTTCTGTCACAAGTTGGTGTCCTTCTTCAAGACATTTGTTGTCATGCATCCTATATTGGATTAGTTATATGTGTTCATATAATGTATAATGGCAACTGGACAACTCATTTTTGGCTAAATCTGCCTTATCAATGATGGGAGATGTCATAACATGGTGGGGATGCCCATTGGACAGTATTGTCAATTTTTTGTATATGGATTGCTATAAGTAAATAGAATATATACTTTTCAATAAAAAAAACATAACCATTATTTACTCTATTGAAAAGATAATTTCGTTCATTCAAAATTTTCTAATTGAGATAATTCAACTATAATATAACTCAATTGATAATACTAAATCATTAATATATGACATTAAATGATTCAAGAATCATATTAAGAATGAATCATTTTAATAAGAAAATTTTGGAAGGGCAAATTATCTTGTCAATGAGTAGATAATAGATGTGTTAACTTCATGAGTATAATTCAAATTTAGGATAAAATATTATAGTATAAAAAATTACGAAACGTTGTAGATATAATAGAAATTATGTGCAAATGATGAAGGTATAAAAGTGATTCTCAATTCTCCCATTAAAAAAATAACCCCACAATCAGATAAAGTCGAATTTCCATAGCTGATTTGCATTGGCTGGAAGATAAGTACAATGAGGCTAAAAAAGTCAAGGCTTTTGCGTTGTTGGCAGTACTAGAAGAAGCTTCTTTTGGATCATTTTCCAACCATTTATTTATTTATAATTCTTCTGTGGGAAATAAATACATACAAACAAACAGAAAGAAAGAAGCAAGCAGAAGAAGAGAAGAAAATGGCGCTTTAAGTACCCACCAAGACTCCCAATTCGGGACCTAGATAGCCACCAAAGCAACACAAACCAAATCCATTCAATTCGAATTTTGAATCTCAGTCATGTTCTGCGGGAGCTTCTCCCAAGTAGAAGACAACGATCCTTGGTCGCTTGGATCATCCCCCAAGAGATCCCGAAGAAGAGAAAGAAACCCTTATTCGAATCGCGGCCTGGACAAGTTCTCGAGGCTGCTGGCTGATCTGGAGGTGAGGAGGGAGAAGATCATGGCCCAGATCGGCGACGTCACGCTCGTCCGCTTCATGTACTCCAACTCCCAAGACTGGGTTCCGATCGTCGTGAGGCTGAGGGATGCAAAGATGCAGGAGAAAACCCGAGTAGCGAATCCCCCTGATCGAAAACAAGCAGTTGCGGAAAATCAGCACGTAGCTGCACGGGTCGTTGAGGGCGCCAAGGAAAACAAGCCGAGTGCGTTGCCCTCTGCGTCGGCCTCATCTTCAGCGTCTGATGTTGGAATGATCATAAAGAAGAGTTTTTCGTGGGGTGTGGACACCCGCGGAAGATTTTCGTGGAGATCATCAAGGAGGTCTAATTGCTACTGGGCCATGGCTTTGATCGTCATACTCGTGTGTCTGGTGCTGTTTGGACGCTCGTTCGCGATTCTTTGCACGTCCGTCTGGTGGTATTTGGTTCCTACGCTCAAGGCCGGGGAGGATGGAAATGCTAAGAGATCATCGATGAAGAAGGAGTACGTGAGGAGGTTGAGCGGCAAGAAGCTGGCCGCAGCTGGGGACGTCAGATCTCATCAGCTTAAGCTGGGAACCGTAGAAGCTGCATCGACGAGGGGGACTTCCAACGCCATCAGGAAATGAGGATGAGGCACATCGATGATCGATGATATGATGGACGGTAGAGATGGATCATATCCCCGTTTAATTTTTTTTCTTTATTAATTTCTTTTTTCCTCTTTTTCCTTGCATATTCTTGTTTGGGTCGACATTTTCAAAAGTGTAGATTTTGTTAATACGTGTGGAAAGCCGATCTATGGACTCGATCGTTAGGTTTCAAGAACTTTTGGATCTCTCTCTAATTCCTGCAAATGCCTGGGAACTCCCGTGAAGTCGACTAAAACAACAAATACCGCGAATTGTTTTTGGAAAAAAATTTGTCGCGCGTTTTATTATTCGATAACAATATTCTAATTCAATTTTTTTTTAAAAATATTTACATCATAATTGGTTTTCTGTTTCCTCAAATTAATTGCACGAAGCCTTTGCGTTTTTTTTTTTTTTTTTTTTTTTTGAGAGGGAAGCCTTTGTGGTTACAGTGAAAAAAGATATATAAAAAATGATTGCGAAAAGAAAACAATAGAAAAATCAGTAATGTTCAACAATGGTCGAATAATTAATCATTTATTATATTTATCAATATGTATTTATTTATAATTCCAAAAAATTACACTGATGACTATGACTTGCATGTACTATTAGGGGTGTTAACGGATCGGGTTGAACGGGTTGGAGCCTAATCCTAAACCTAACCCATTTAATATATCTCAACCCTAATCCGTTTATTAACCCATTTAAAAAACTTCAACCCTAACCCATTTACAACCCATTTAATAAATGGGTTAACGGGTTGTTAACGGGTTGTGTTTGTTACTAATTTTCATACTAAAAATCTTTAATAAAGTCTGTAAATTTAAATAAATTAAATAATTCGAAGCTAACATACCTGAATTTAATTTATTTTGGCTTGAAAACATCAGCTCCAATCTCAAGGCATCTCTTTAATGACAATTCCTGTTATAAATATTACATATATATATTATAATATATTATATTAAATGAGTTATACGGGTTAGACGGGTTGACGGGTTGCGAAGCATCAACCCTAATCCGTTTATTTAATTAAATGGTTGAACGGGTTGGCGGATCATAACCCATTTATTCAAAAATCTCAACCAAAACCTATTTATTAACGGGTTGAACGAGCGGGTTAACGGGTTGACCATGACCATTAACACCCCTATGTACTATACACTTTTGAAAAATTTTATATTATTCAGGGTAATTCGCAAATACATCCACGTAGTTTAATCAAAATTGAAGATATACCTATAATGTTTTATGAAATTAAAATAACCTTCACGTAGTTTCACTAAAATTGAATATAACCCCCACATTAACGGTTGGAAGGTAATAGATTGTTAAGTAAAAATTACCATTCTAAAATTACCCTTCATTAATTTGCAAATATACCCATATATTTTAACTAAAATTGCAGATATACCCACACAGTTTTACAAAATTACGATAACTCTCATATAATCTAACCAAAATTATAGATATATCCACACAGTTTTACGAAATTAAGATAAACCCCACATAGTTTCATTGAAATTGCATATAACACCCATGAACCCACTTTTCCATTAGCTATAATTAATATATGGTTTAAATTTTTGAAAAATAACAAAAATAATCGTATTTAAATTTATATTAGAATCCATCAATTGCTGAACACTAATTGTATGTTATATTGAAGTCTAAATAGGCTTCAAATTAACTTGAAAATATTTATGGCACATTAGAATGATTTTAATAAAATTATAATAAAAATAAAAAATAAAATTATAACAAATTTTAATGTTGCTAATCAATTCAAATGAGGCAAACGTTCTTACATGCGCACCAAAATATAGCTGATGGAAAAGTAGGGTCATGGGGTTATACATAATTTCAGTGAAACTATGTGTGGTATCTTAATTTCGTGAAACTGTGTAGGTATATCTGCAATTATAGTCAAACTATATAAGTATATTTGTAAATTAATGAAAAGTAATTTTGGAATGACAATTTTCACTTAATGGTCTGTTACTTTACAACTGTTAACATGGGGGGTTATATATAATTTTAGTGAAACTTTCTGGGGGCTATCTTAATTTCATGAAATTTCGTGGGTATATCTGGAATTTTGGTTAAACTAAGTAGTTATATTTGCAAATTACCCTATTATATTTATTCACTCCCAAAATGCGCTAACTCTTTGAAAACACAACTTTTTTCTAGTAATGCGAAAAAATAAATGATGTTGAATAAGATAAACGGTTTAGATTTGGAAAGAAGGGGGAAAAAAAAAGAGTATAGAAAAAGAGAATCCTTATTCATTAAGAGGGCGCAGTCGGCAGTACGGATTCGCTTCCCATTAAACTTTTCGTTCCTCTAAGGCCAACGGAGTGAAAATAATTCCAGCGACGGCGCGCGGACAGCTACGATCGGAATCGGATCGGGACTAGTGTCAGCTGTCTAATTTTGCGATGGATGGTGCTGGCAGAAAAACATTAGAGGAATCAAAAACCGGGAGACACGACACGTACGTGTCAAAATTCGTGTGGTTCATTGGACTTTTTTGTAAAAGTATGTATGGTAGTAATTAATAATGGGTGCTCAATGAAATATTGATTTGATTTCGAGGACAAGTGATTTTTCGGTCGTGATGAACGTGCGATCGGGAAAGGGCAAGGTAAAAAAATGAACATGAAAATGAGACAGACAGTTGGCCTGTGCGGAAGCTGGTGGTGGAGGTTCATTGCATGAATTCCGCCTCTTTTCAGTAATGTGACAATAACAGCTCTCTACTCTCTCTCCCTCTCCTTTATTATGTCAATTATATGACCTGCGTCAGACTTGCTTCGCTCTCTCTCTGGTTTATTATGGCAGTTGGTATCCGTGTAACTATCTTGCAGAGCTCATTGCGGTGGGATTGTGTTTAATCAATTTTCTTTCTAAGTTGAATACGGATTACGTTTTTTCTTTACCAGTCTAATTTCAATTTTAAGTTGCATTTAGAAAGTGGTAAATTTTTGAATGAAAATTTTTTTATATAAAAGTTTATTGAGTATAAAAGTTTTTAAATAGGAAGAAACTATGTGAAATGACAGAGATGACGTCGAAAAATAAAGTTAAAATTAATCAGTTAGTTGTACGAATAATTCTATAAAAATTATTGAAAAGTACGGTAATTATATATAAAAACGTAAAGAGATAATTATAAAAGAAAGTATTTGCGGATAATGAAAATTTTCACGTTGAAAAGTTTTAACTCATCTTTTTTATTGATTAAAAAAATAACTATATGTTATTTTTTAAATTTTACTTTTGATCTTACCCCATCCAAAATTTGACATGATATAGATATATATTCAAAATCATCAAAATAGATACATAGTCAGCACCTGGACGGCATGTGGTTGACATAAGTTTGTGTGAGTGGGTACACGTGCAAGGTCTATCCTTCTGGGATCAGATTCCGCACGGGCGACAGCTTCCATCATCTGGGCTGGGCTGGGATCGGGTCTAGTCTAGGCCCACAGTAGCAACAGCTGAATAGAACTGGGCGGTTAAATTTCACTGCCACTACTTTGGGGAAAAGTATCGATCAAATGCATCTCGCAAACGTAAATGATTTTTCTTTTACTATTGTTATCGTTTTTCTAAGAACAAAAGTACTTTAAAACTTTGGCCGAACAATTTTAAATTCTTTTAAGGATAATATTGGCACTGGAATAAAACGAAGGTCTAACGAGCCCTAAAATAGGTGGCAAAGTGCTTTAAAAAGGTGAATGGCATCTATAGCAACTAAAAAGAAATGACATTAATATGAACAATGACGCCTTTACAACGGACAACGGCTGTGTATTCAGAAATTAAGTTTGCCTCGAGGAAAATTAGAAAGATAAGTTTTGGTCAGGCTAAAATTAAAGCAATCTTACTCCGAATTGTCAAAATTCAACCCAAGCCAACCGAAGTCGTTCTCTAAGATCTTTAAACAACCAAACCCAACTGTTAATATTTCAGTTCAAATTCAGTTAAAAACACGTTCTGCTCCTGATCTTATTAATTAAGGCCATTAATTGTCCGAAAGGCCTTGGACTCTCATCCGTTCCACCCACTGAGCCTTGAAAACACTCATATTTTGATGATTAGAGCAAAACCATATTACAGTTGGATTTGCATTATCGAGTCAAAAGTCACTGTCCATGCCTATGATACCTGTTCAATATAAAGAGATTAGCATCAAATAGTAGTGAAACGATCATATAATTGGGTTGGGGCACATGTTTACAAAGCACATCAAAATTCCGACGTATTAACTACAGTTTTGCAGATGCGGTGTGAATCTTTAAATAAGTCACTACAATGTGCAGGTAGTAAAGAATGTACAGGAGAAACTTTAAATACGAAATTGTCACTAATCCTGAATCTGCATAAAATGCTCTCTATCCCATCGTGTACTTGGTTAACCCAACAAGAGGGAGACATCTGCATGGGCAGGAGAGGAAGCCTGACATCTGTGAAGATTGAGGGAGAAATGCAGCTGCAGTTGCATGAGTCCAACAGCAGCAAGAGTTCAATTCTGTTGGAACTTGATCACTGAATTATTCCTGCACAGTTTACCATGAAAAATTACGCGTAATGTTATGTATTTTTTGATATATGGTTTTTATACCTAAAATACCATTTCGCAATACCTGTCAAAGGGCTCATTTAAATTACAGATTCTTTTCATAGATGCTGTTTAACTGACTATTACTGAAAGCTGATCATCAAGAGAAACTACCAGTACTTTTTCCTTAACATTAGAGTATTTATCATGACACCTCACATTCCTTGCAATTCAGACGTTTACTAGTCCTACCACCAAAGACGGTAGCTTATCATAAGAAACCTATTTTAACACTGAACAGTAATGTCTATCATATATGAGTGTCCTACCATCAAAAAGAGTAATTTATAAGAAGAAACCTATTTTAACATTGAACAGCAACGTCTATCACATAAGAGTACAACTTGGGTCTGGTTGAATTGAAACTGCGCAGCCCAACCCAACTCCCAACTCTCAATCTGGGTTAGGGTTCATGTCAATCCAACCCAAAACCTGACATGAACGTCTGCCCTAGCTCTACTACATAACAGGTTCTTTAATATCTGTAACTTATAATTCTGGGCATATTTAATGATGTTCATCAAACTAGTAACCAGAATCAATGCATAAATATTGCTTATCATGAAAATGAATTGTTCTTAATACAAGGTATCCTGAATATCAGCAGCATACTAGTTGGATGCACCACAGCATCAATGTGTTCCAGCAATTGTTTCAAAATGCTCAAAGTGCTGATCCATTCATTCGAATACACTCCACAGAGAAGTGTTTCAATGATGGTAAATGGTAACAAATGTGGCTAGCATGCATCTAGCAGTAATAATGATAAAATTAAATCGTAACCTGTACCAGAAACACTCCTACCTAGAAACAAAAAAGGCAGAATATCATCATTTGTACCAGGGACACCCAAAGGCAGAAACCAAAAAGAGACAATGAATCAGTCCTAGATTTAAAAGGGTTATTTACAAGTTCAAATTAAAATCTTACTCTGAATCTCTTTGGATGTGCGCCCTCAGAATTATAGCGAGTAACCTCAGAATGAATTCTTGGAGGTTCATTCCTGGAGTATCGTGCTGGTTGTTGCCCTTTATAGGTCCTTCCCTGTACATGATTTCTGGCCACCACCTGTTCTCGGTTTCGAAAATAGCCATCTTTATCCCAGCTTAAAACATAATCTGCCAGGAGGCGGGAACCTTGCTGCAAAAGACTCCACAAATCAGTTGGAAAAATGCATATGCAGCACTGAACTATAATCAGTAGATAAATGAAAATCATTCATACTGTAACTGCTCCTTTGAACATCGAAATTTCTTAATTGAAAGCATCCATCCACCTTTAATATCCATTTTCACACCAAAAAGATTTACACATTTGCCACATGAGACATGCCATAAAATGTGAAAGATGGATCCTCATTCTGCAGGGTTAAATCTTTTTAATGTGCCATTGTGTCCTGAACATAAAGGTGACGAGCTTCTGTTCCATAAGGAAATCAGTCATTACTTGGCAGTAGTCCCAGATGGTTTGGCAGTCAAGAATCAGGTGGAAAATGAATTGGCACTGGCAGAAATGGCAACAGTGTTAAACTTACCTTCTGCATAGAACGGCCGCATAACACTTTCATTGCATCACAAAAGTCACTATGATTCTCAAACTGAACCCAGATTTTGCACTGAAGGCCAGTCATAATCCCTCCATCTGCTTCATCCATCTTACCTGGGTCATCATCCGCAGCAACATTCAGATTCCTAGTTGAGAAGAGTTAAGTAGCATCAAGGTGCAGCATAACAAGATCATTTACTCAATATGAGAGAGGATGTGTGATTGCAAAAGTTGAATGAACCAAGTATGAATTAGATAACGTGCTTTGCCAAGAACAGTTTATTCAAATATCAAGATTTCAGAAAGCAACCAAATGACTTCTAGCATGAAGACTGAAGAGCACAAGTCTCACGGTACCATTTTGAAACCTTCACAGGAAGGCCACTCAAATCAAGACACCAAAAACAACAAATAATAGTAGTAATGAGAAAGAAAAATCCTGAACCAACCTTATCTTTCCAAATGCTGAAAAAATTGTATGTGTGACCAGCATTGAAGGTTTTGATGACACTCGTGGTTCAGCAAACCACCTAGATGGCACGCCTTCCACAATAAGTGTGTCTGCTCGTTGCCGTGCACCCCTATGATAATGTGCTGCAGAAAAACAATATAACGGACTGTTATTAGTTCCATGCCCATAACAGACCATGAAGAAAATGTAGAAAGGGACAATATTCAGTTTCAACAGGTAGGCCTCCACACTTTTGAATTTCAGTTGGGTTAATGAGCTCAATCGCACAAAAATACTATCAGCAGTAGTAGTTGCCTCTATATTTCCTGGTGAAAACAATGCAGTTTGTTGATCTAAGTTATTTGATTTATCATGCTTGTCTAGCAACAACAAGCCTAAGTTCAGAATACAACAGTCCTTTAGCCTCATTGCAGAAGGCTGACTCCAAAGCGCAAATCCGTGCCAACTTAAAAACTTGTAATTGCAATTTTGGCATCAATTGATGGAATGCATCAATACTGCGACTCAAATCCAATTATGCATACAAACACGAGTTTATAGGGTTTATCCAACCTCGACTACCAAATGCGTAGAACTCTTCCCAGGATTCCTTCAACAGTTCAAAGTCATCTGAGGCAGGAACTGAAACGGTCAAACTGAATTTGACGCCTTCGATATTCAGCTCGATACCCTCCAACTTGCTGACTATGGACTTCCTCCATTGGACAAACATCTTGTACTTCTCATCGTCACCGCCATCAGTCTCCTCCTTGTTCTTGAGGAAGCTGAGTTCTCGAACGTAGAGGGTGCCGGAGGCGACGGGATCCTCGCGCTTGCGCTTCTTGAGGTCTTTGGAGCGTTGGATGTGGAGATCATCTTCGGGGACGGCGATGGAGAGGGAGGAAGCGAGGAAGTCGAGGAGGGAACGCTTGAGATGCCATTCGTCGATGGGCTTGACAGAGGGATCGGTGCGGTAGAAGGTGAGGAGGAGCTTGAGGCGTGGCAACAGAGAGAGGCCGGCATCCAAATCTAGGGTTTCTGTTGGGGCGAGGGAGCGCAACTGTCGTACAACGCCCATGCTCGCTCTCTGCGATGCGAGACGTTCGACTCTGGTCTGGCCCCCAAGATCAGGCTATGCAAGTCTCCAGGGGTCCACTTTAACACTATTTTTTAACCTCAAAAAAAAGAAAAAATTTAACCATGAAATGTATAGAGCATGGTCTCTGGTGTCATGTGGGGTGTTTGCAGTGATTAAAAAAAATTTGTAGGATAAAATTTTTGGAAAAAATAAGAAAATAATACGATATAGTAATGGTAATTATGAAGACTAAAAATAACAAAATTAAAATAAATATGCTAAATATATAAATAGTTGTGCTGAAATGATTGAAAAGTACGAGTAATGACGAGGAGTAAGGAAAATAAAGTTAGAATAGATATGCTAGATGTATGAGTAGCTGTATAGAAATGATTAAAACGTAAGGCGACTGCATAGATAGGAGTGAAGAAATAATTAAAAATAGAATAGTCGTGGGGAATAAAAAATTTTAATTTGAAAAGTTTTAGGTATTAATAAACACCCCCATAATATAATTTAAAAAAAGGTTTGGACGCCTACCTTAATAATGAAATTCAAATCTAGTCCCTTGTCATATTTAAAATCATTTTTTTAACTATCAAATTAGGCTTCATACAAATTGAATGTGTGGACTCCATTTGAAAAAGTTTTTAAAAAATTCAAGATAATATAATAAAAAAAAATTATTCACACACGATAGCGAAAATTATATTTTTTAACGTCTAAATCATTAAAACAGTAATCGTATGTTGATTAATAAATTTATAAAATATTTTTATATTCTAAGGTATGTACTAATTGATTTAAATATTTTTCATAATTTATACATTGTTTCATGTACTTTTACGTAGGTAAGGCCCACCTAGTCTTCAATTTAAACAACTTTTAGTCGAATAGTAAAAAAAATAACATTGAACAGTATAAACATTTAGATTTTAATATTAGGGATTTTGGAAAATATTTCTATAAAGTTTGACCAATTTTGCATTTGTGTTATTTTCAAAACTTATAAATGTGCCTATAAGTTTTGCATAAAATTGTAAGCATATTCCTTCTTTTAGCATATTATTAGAATTTTTTTAAAATGATGATAATATCTTAAGTCAAACGATATACTTGCAATTTTTTTGCAAATGTTGTAAGCATATTTGAAAAAATATAAAATAATAATACATTAAACATACATAAAATAATGAAATAACAAATGTGTGTTTGGAAATGAATAAAACTTTTAATGAAAAGTTTTGGAGAGTAAAAATTGTTAAATGATGTGATATGATAGGGGTAATGATGAGTAGTAAAGAGGATAAAGTTAAAATAGATAGGTTAGTAGTGTAGATAGTTGTGTAGAAATGATTGAAAAGTAGGGTAATTGTATAGGAAAATGTGAAAAAAATGATTAAAAAATATGATAGTTATAGAGAGTAAAAAAGTTTTAGATTGAAAAATTTTAACTTGACATTTTCTATCAATTGCCAAACACACCCTAAATATGTCTATAATATATTAAAACATTATAAGTGTATCACTTTTAATAGACTTAGAAATATAGATATAAACGTTTTAGGCATGTCTATAAAAAATCCTTAAATAACTTCATACTCATTGTAATGCACTATAATATTTTCCTTTTTAAAATTCCTTCATTAATTAACTTTGTAGACAAAACATATAAACACAAAAAATTTAGTAGTTCTTACCATGATGGATAAATACATATTAGTAACTTTAACAACAAGAACTTGTTCTAAGTAATTAAATTTTTAGTCTATCCTACACATAAACTATTCATCAAAGTCGGGTAAATTTCTCTTATAGTTACAATATGCGTGCATTATTCCTTTCACACTGATAATGTTTTAATAATTTCTTCAATACTCATAATATTTCACCCTTAATTCCTTACATGCCAAAATCATCATTTTCGTTAGTCGAGTTTTATGGGAAAAAAATGCCAAATTGCCTAAACAGGTTGAAACATACATATCCTAAGCCCTAATTTGTCTCAATTTACTCATCCTTCCTTGTCTTCAGTCATTCCCTTATGTTTTCCCTTTCTTCATCATTACCCTCCATTTGCCCTTGAACCAACATCGACTTTCTGAATAAGATTAGATTGTTGCTAGCTCCAAGTTTTGGGAAGTAATCTAAGGTGTTGCTGGATTTAAGCAGAGGAGACAAAGACAGAGCATGATTTCTTGTTAATTGCCTCATCCAAAGTAACCCATTTGTACCTGTAATTTTTATAGAGAAATAATACTGTTAGCCTGAGCTAAGTAGCGGTTTAGTTAGTTCACATTTAAAAACTCATTTTAAAAACTTTTTTTCTCACAATCTTGTTAATATAAATGTATATATAAACCAAGTTTTATCATTTTAAATATGTATATATGTTTTAAAAAAATACACATATTTAAAAATGGTAAAACTTGATTTATATAATAAATATACTTAGATAAACAAGTGTACAAAGAAAAAAAAAAAATTTAATGAGTTTTTTGGAGTAGATTAAGTCATTATTTTTAGTCCCGGCAAACATGATCATTTCTTACTTTTATATTCACGGTGGTGAAAGTGAAAGTGCTATTTAAGCGAAAGAGACGAAGGTAGTACAGTGACATTTCCATCCCGTTTTCTTTTGGGGAAAAAATACCCAAATTGGAGTCAGTAGCCTATATGCTCTATGTCATCTAAGAGTTCAAATGCTTTCTTCATTCTCCCAATTTTGCATATGTGTTTTATAATAGAGTTACAATTTGCAACATTCGGAAGCCAATGATGCCCATTCGTTTCATCAAAGATAGCAACTTCATTTGGTATTCATTAGACAACTACTTATATGAAGTGAGAGTTGAAATGCTTTCTTCGTTCTCCCAATTTTGCATGTGTTTCATAATAGAGTTACAATTTGCAACATTCGGAAGCCAATGATGCCCATTCGTTTCATCAAAGACAGCAACTTCATTTGGTATTCATCAGGCAACTACTTATATGAAGGGAGAAGAACCCACCTAACGTGAAGATTTGACCCCTTGTAAAGGAGAAGCACAGACCGCTGGCAACGAGACTAGAAACGCATAAGGGGTAGAAACAAAGATGCGGCACAAGATGGTTTGCCGGAGAAGGGATGGGTGCAATAGGTTGGACTTGAGGAGGGATGGGTGTAGTAGGAGCGACGGTGGAATTAGGAGGAAAGAGGGAAACGGTGTTACGACGCATCACACAAGAGTTGAGGATTCCATTTAGGTTGCTACGTTAGTAAAGGGGCAAAAAAGTCAGTTCCTTATGCCCATGGTGTGATGGTGATCATTTAGGCTGTCCATAAAGGTTCGGGCGTGTAAGAAATCAAGAGGCAAATATTGCGGGAATTAGGAGAATGATTGAAATATTATAGGTGTAAAAAGAATAATAAACTAATGTTATGGGTATTTGAGAATTTACCCGTAAAAAACCTATCCTAATCTACCTATAATTTAGTTTGACTACTAGCTTACATTATCCAACCTATGTAAAAGTTGGATTGGTTTGCTTTTTATTTCAAATTGAGTCTTCCGGTAAAAAAAATAAAATTCAAACAATCGAGTTATTCTTAATGTAAATATAAGATTAGATAATTTGTAAATATACACATGATTTAAACATAATTGCAAATATACTTACATATTTTTAAAAATTATAAATAATCCTTAAATAGTTTAATTATAATTGTAAACATACTTATGTCATGCAACATCATTACTGTGTCATCATGTATATTTGCAAATATGTACAAATTATTTATGTATATTTACAAATATAATACATATTTTGCATATATTTTATATTCGTAAATATATTCATGTCATGACAAAGTAATGACATAATTATAACCTTATTAGTATATTTATAAGAGGGGTGATCCCATACGTCCGAGTGCATGTGAACTCCTCTCTCCCCAAAAAAATACTTAAAATTTTTTTTAATAAACATATAGAGTTATGTATATTTAACTTATAAACTTATTTTTACCATTTTTAGATTTGTTAAGTATTTTTTATTAAAAAATACTTAAAAGTATCCAAAAATAGTAAAACTTAATTGATGTTAAATACATCTAATTCTACATGTTTATAAAAAAAAATCAAAAAAAAGATCCCACAACCTGGCTCTCTATTTACAATTATAATCAAACTATTTGAAGTTATTTACAATTTTTAAACTATAGCGATATATTTACAATTACAATCAAACAAAATATGTTTACAAATTGCCCATTAATATTTGATATAAAGAACACAGTAGGGAAAAACAAATTCCTTTAGAAAAGAAGGAAAACAATATACTATATAACCAAGTTATATAAAATGTAATAATATTTTATTGAATCATTTATCCATATTTTAAATAATGTAAATATTAAAAATATAATTTTAAAATTAAAATTTAACATTAAACCATTTTATTACATTGATTTTTAATAGAGCATATGCACGGTAATATTAAACAAATAAAAATTTTTCCAAAATATTATACATGATACTAATACAAAAGATAAAATTAATTTTTCATTAACCATCAAAATATTAAAAATGAATGCAATTTTTGAGGTGGACTAAGTGAGACATTTACTTAACCCGGACCAGCAGGATCACTCTTACATAAAAAATGAGTTTTATAAAAGCGTATCATGTGTGTAGAAATACACGAGCTATAAAGATAAAAGCATGATGCACGTGGACAATAGCACACGAAAATAAGTTTCATATGAGGCTATCCACCCGGTTACCCTAATTAAAGAAGTGAATTTCCATTTCCTACCATATCCTGTGGGTATTTTATTTCTGAAATTATCCTACCCAATCAGAAGCCGGTGCCGAACTTGTGTCCCGAATTCGAACAAGACTGGTCGGGTCCTAATCGAGTTCTAATTAAGCAACCTTGTCAATCTGTCACAGCTTAATTATCCTGAAATACTATTCTTTGCAACTTATAAGCAAGCAACGAAAGATTTACTTACCCATCCCTATCAAGGTCGTGCAATTAAGACATTTTTAAAAATAATTAAAAAATTAAGGTGCGTTTAGTTGGAGGTAAAACTTTTTGATGAAAACCTTTCAGAGTAGAAGTTATCAAGTTGATAGAAAATAATGTGATATGATAGGGGTAATAATGAGGTGTAAAGAGAATAAAGTTAAAATAGATAGGGTAGTTGTATGGGTATTTGTGTGGAAATGATTGAAAAGTAGGGTTGTTTATATAAGAAAATGTGAAAAAATAATTAAAAAATAAGGTAATTATGGGGAGTGAAAAGTTTTTGATTGAAAAGTTTTCATTGACATGTTTTGTGTGTAACCAAACACACCCTTAATCCCATCCCTATTTTGTTGATTTTTGAAAATCAAAATGAAATATGAAACAAATTCATTTTGATAGGATTGCATCTGATTAATGTCGGATTCTCCAACAAGTGACAAGCGCCACATTCAAATCTAAGAAGCTCATGCATCCCGGCCAGAGTCATTTATTTAACTGCAGATGCATCAGAAAGCAAAGTTGGTCACAAAATACATCAAACACAAACAATTAACTCGTGCATGCTGCAGATGCAGAAACCCAAAGTCAAAGCACAGAAACAAGTAGCCAATCAGAAAAGTCAATGTATTTCCAATTTCCCATTCATATATCCTCTCAATAATAACAGTAGAAATACTTCTCAAAAAAGAAGCGCAACGGATTCTTCAAAAAGCTCTAGTCCAAAATCAATCTACAAGCCGCCTACGACTTAATGAGACTTAACATACTCCTGCACTATGTGAAGACCCTCGGATTCCTCTCCATAATCCTGCAAAAACCCACAACAAAAAAGCAAACATGGCCTGTTTATCCATATTAACAACTGATAAGTACCATGTCATCAATCTACAGCAACTCAAATCAAGTTAAGGGGCAACAAATAAATAAATCAAAACTGATTAGATGGCCACAACATTGAAGTGGGGGATCTGCTCTTATTTTAAACCCGCTTTCTTAGATA
The DNA here is from genome assembly GCA_030490835.1 of Annona cherimola. Classification (NCBI taxonomy): domain Eukaryota; kingdom Viridiplantae; phylum Streptophyta; class Magnoliopsida; order Magnoliales; family Annonaceae; genus Annona; species Annona cherimola. Next base: position 95,091,100 of record CM059973.1, on the reverse strand, counting down.
TGAATCTTCCATTGGACAAAAGAATCTGGATATGCAAACCCCACTTTATGATGTCTAAAATCATAGATTTTGTACACAGGGTAAACATATTTAAAGAGAGGTCCAAATGGTATTATGGTACAAACTGATTGAAGGCCAATACACATGAGGCATGGGAACTTCATATCCTTTTTTACCTTGATAACGACACAAGAGCATCCCACCACCTTCCGAGCCTTCCCTTCAGAATCAATCTTGCAAAGCTGCATAGGATCACATCCCACAACGTGTCAGATTTATCAAACAAAAATACCATAAAATAATCACCATGCAGAAATAGCCCGAAAAGAAAACCATAAAACCATCATAAGCTAAAGATTCAGCTGCTAGAAAATTTTAATGGCCATATATAGGGTCAATTCCAAATATGACCACACAAAAATAGAATAGAAGTCTACATATTTTACCCCTAGCTCCAAAATATGAGAGCCCCATCAGATGCTATTAGATAAGATGGTAAATTTTTTTTAAAATGACAAATCTACCCTTGCCATGTCTTTTAAAGGGGCTATTTGTGCATTTTGAAGTGGTTGAGTCCACTTTTATTTGTTTTTTTATATCATTTCATTTTTATGATATCTAATTAAAGCAACTTTTTTTACTTTTACTAGGGGTAAATTTGTAACTTCACATCACTTCTAATATCAGTCTTAACAAAGTTGTCATATTTGGAATTAAGGTAAGATATATGGTTATCTATGCCATTTTTATAAACGTATGGTGATATCTATAAATGTGAGAATAAGTTGTGGTCATATTTGGAATTAACCTTAAAATATAACCATTAGCTGCTTCAAACACTTTTGGGACGAATTTTCACATCAAAGTAATTCTCGAGACTATACCATTAAGAATGTTGGCAATAGCATCCAAACAAAAGAGACATCCTGATAGCTAATTGATCAGCAATAAGAAAAATTTAAGAAGAAGAAAGAAGAGACAAAACAACTAAATCAAATGTAAACAATATAGACAACACAGAAGTCATGTAATTTACAATAATTTTATACTTACCCCAGCCCATTCACCTAGAGTTTTAGCACTTGGTACAGATATCAAGTTAACATTGTGATCAGCACAAAGGGCTTTAACCAATTTAACATAATCTGGCTGGTTGCAATCCTCGGCAAGTACGCAGAGCTGGGCAGCATGCTTTTCAATCACCTTGGCACCTTCATGAAGCCCACGAGAAAGTCCATTATGGGCCATGGATTTCTTCAATACCATCTGCAATGCAGTCATTAAGTCCATGGGCTCACCCAAAGCTGGACCAGATGTCTCAGCTCCAATGTTAGAAGCCTCCTCACTGCATAAGCAAAGGGAGGAAATATGTAAAGCTACTCAAAAATATGTCTTAGAAAATGTACCAAAAGACATCAAAGGACACATGAGACAAGCTGATGACTAAAAACCTTTGACACTCTAATGACTGATAACAAAAACAGTAGTTACCCTTCATAAAACAACAATTTCATGAAGAAGAAACAAAATGAGCACATTTATTGAATTTGAATGGAATCCCAATCACATCTATTCAGCATAAATGAGAATAACTAGGAATTGGAAATATTTTGAGCAGTAAGTGGCAACAAATGCAAGTCCTCCAAAATCAACGTGGACTCATGACAATTGAAATAGTAGCACTAACGATATTGAAGGCAACAGGGATGCTGTATTTTGAACCTAATCTGAAATCAATGTGGACTCATGACAATTGAGATAGTGGCACTAATGAAAATTGAAGGCAACAGGGATGCTGTATTTTGAACCCACTCTGAAGTCAATGTGGACTCATGACAATTGAAACATTGGCACCAATGACATTGAAGGCATCCAGACCAACAAATGACCGCTGCAAGGCTAAACGCAAGAACCTTAAAATTTCAACCAACTAGAAGATAAATAGATCATATCTGCAAGAACAAAAGAAACAGAAAGCAGACGCATCATACCCTCCTGACATTTTGTTCAGCGTGAAAATCACACACCAGCTTCTGAATCTGCAAGTATAGACAAATAATCAATAAAACGAGCAGTTCTTCTAGAACGCCAATGATACTGGCAAATGATAAGACCACAGCTGACAGCCCTGAGCTTCCATTTCTTACAACTCAAACGCCAATGCAAGTGAAAGAGAGAAAAGAGGCGACGCGTCAAAACGGAGGGTGCAGATATTCAGAGATGTCTGATTACAAAGACTTTCTTTGAGAGAAGGAAGAATTAGGGAACTCAAGAACGTATGAAGAAAGGATTCAAAAAAGAAGAAGACTGGAGACGAAGCATACCTTTTGGCAGAGAAGAAGAGGGAGCAGATGAAGAAGGCACTTGAGGAGAATAGAGACTGCCTGCTTAACGAGGGAACGATCTAAAAAAAGCAGCTGGAAAACCCTAAGTCTCTGACCGCGGGTTTTTTTGTATTTTCGTCCAATTTAATGATTTTTTTTTTTCATCCTTAAAGTTTTCATATTTGCATTTCCATCTTTCTAAGTTAGAAATCGTTGCTTTTTAATCCCTCTTGTTTCACACCGTTACAAAATCCCACACACGTCCGTTTTCCACATTTAAATGTCTAAAATACCCTCAATCTCCTTAAAAATAGTAACTTGTTTTCTTTGCTGCCTTTTTATGAAGCTAATGATTCAATGTCTACCTGTTTCTTTTCTGGTCAAGGACTGCTCGTGCACGGTGACTGCACTGGCTTTTTAAAATTTTTGAAAGAAATTGTAGACACTTATCTAATCGAGGCCCCAAGCGTGTAAAAATGGATTGGCCGTGGTGCGGGGGTTGGATTTCCTAATTTTTTATTTTCAGCTATTTTTTGAAAATTCTAAAATATTTAAACAGTTTTATATTAAACATATTAAGTTTTTATTTAAACAATTATATTTTCTCTCAAACATGCTAAAATTTTAAAACATATAAATCTCAAATCAATATAATTTTTAGTATCATAAATAAATACCTAGAAATAAGAAATAAATAGTTTAGTTTTAAAAAATTAAAAAAGCAAAGGCATATTCATGCACCCAAATAACTCCTAAAAAATAAGCCCACACATGGACTCCAATCAAGATTTTAAAGTATTTTTCTAAAAGAAAAGCTCTAATGGTGACGTCGGGGTGGGAATTGGAGTGGGTCGACCCGTGACCCTGCTTTGACCCGACCCATTTTTGGTCAGGTAAAACTAATATATTGTTGTTGACCCGGTATAGGGATGAGTTAGAAATTTTAACTCGAGTTTAAAAATAGGGTTGAAGTGGGTCGACCATGTCCCGACCCACCCTTCATATATTAATTTATTAAAAATTGTAAGCCTATGTTTAAATATTATTATTATTTTCTTTCAAAATTCTTATTTTTTTATAATCAACTCTATCAACAATAAAAAAATAAATTTATTCAGAAAGCAATATAAAAATCAATAAAAACCTTTATGTTTAATTGTATATTAACCTATTTTAATAAATTTATACTATATTTTCAAATGTTTCGTTTTCTTAATTATGTGTTTTTTAATAATTAGTGAAATATTGAAGCATATAATATTTAAATTTAGTTTAAATGTATACTTATGTTTGATAGGTATATAAATTCTTAAAATTATCTTATTTGACAAATATTTTTTACCCGATCTGCTATCTCGTAAACAGTCCGATACTAACCCGAAATTTGTCCCGAAACCTATTTAAAAAAAGTGAGGGTCAAATCAATCTTGTCCCGACCCGATATAAAAAAGGGTCAAACTCAATTTTTAAAAAGTAGTATTATTGTTGGACAAACCTTGACCCGGTATGACCCATCTCGATTCTCACACCTATGGTGATGTACCTAGAAGGCTCCAAACTAAAATTGACAAACCACTAAATTTTGATAATTTTTATCTTTTTTATTTGGAATGTGTTTAGAAAGTGATAAAAAAAAGTTTTTGATATAAAATTTTTTTAAATAAAAAAATAATGTGATAAAATATGGGTAATGATGAGATGTAAAAAAAAAATTAAAATAGATAGATTAGATATGTAAGTAGTTGTGTGTAAATGATTAAAAAGTAAGATAGTCATATTGGAAGATGTGAAGAAATTATTAGTAAATAGGGTAATTATAGAGATTAAAAGGTTTTTTATCTAACTAGACACGCTTTTTAGTATTTGATGTAAAGTTTTCTTTAAGTGGATGGCTGGATGGCCAGATAAAGCATATCCACTTGTGTTTGAACGTTTGGTAAAATAAATTATATAAATTTTAAATTAAAAAATGAACTCTGCATGAAATGATTCGCTGTGTTTATTAAATAGTCGCATATGATATTGGAATAGTCGCTTTTGAGGGTATTTAAGACAATTAGCAGTGGAATGGAGGATTTTTTTTAACAGTGGGGAGGGTGATGGACCAAAAAGCAATGATTTCAAACTTTGAAGTATAAAAAGCGACAATGAAAACCAAAGGGCTGAAAATACAAAATCACAAAATTAGAGTGATGAAAATACAAAAAACCCCTAACAGTAACCACAGCCTTCGTTGTGTCTGCAAATGAGTTCACCACCATTTTCACCTTAGCGGGATGCTAGACAAATTGGCAGGATGCTCTGACGGCGAAAGTTTGATGAAACGGAATGATGGCGCGGATATTTTTGACAAGTCGTCTCTTACACCATCCTTATTTTTTATTCACTTTTATAAATAAATTTTAACCTTAGGGTGTGTCTATTTACAGCAAAAATTTTAACTTAAAACTTTTTATTATTATTTTCACACGACACAATTCTTCTATTTTTTAAATTATTTTTACATATTTTCTATTTTTCAATCACTTTTACGCAACTAACTATATAGCTAATTTATGTGTTAATTTTATTCTTTTTGTTCCTCTTCATTACTTATACCATATAACATTATTTTCTTCTATTTCAAGAACTTTTTATACCAAAAGTTTTATCACCTTTCAAACACACAATTAATTTTAAAACTAAAATTTTTTAAATGTTATATTAAAAATGAAAAAGTTGTACATGAATTCAAAAAAATTTATAATAAATGAGAAAAAAATACGTTGTTATTTTTAGAATAAGAAATTTTTTTTTAGTAAATGAAAGATTATAATGAAATTCGAGGGCAATTACAATGTTTTATCTTATATATTATTTTAATATTGAGGATGATAAAAACCAAAATAATTGTTTCAAAAACCCTTTAAAGAATTTGATTGAGATTTCTTTTTATGCATAAAAGTTGAAATCCAAACTTAGAATATGTTTGGAAATCATAAAACATGTTAATTTAAAACTTTTTGATCACCCTTAAAAAAAAGCTTTTCAATCTAAAATATTTTACTATTCACAACTACCATATTTTGAAATTATTTCTTCATATCTTCCTATATAACTATTGTATTTTTTAATTATTTTTTTACAGCTACTCATACTACCACCTTATCTATTTTAACTTTGAAAAGGGAGAAGGGAAAGCCTCATTTCCAATGCATTTCAATCATTTTATTTATCCAAACAGCTGTACTTTTTTCATTTTTACTCATATATTCAAATTATTATTTTTATACAACTACTCTATTTATTTTCATCTTACCCCTATCACATTACATCACTTTACGGTTCTAAAAAATTTTACCACTTCCTTCTTACATTCCTAAACACACTCAAAATTCCCTGTAACGAGTTGTGAGGTACACAGTACTTTTGCAGAAAAAATATAGCACGGCCCCATAGAGCTGTTCTCAGGCCAAATAGAGCTACCATTAAACGCGGCCAAACGAAGTCTTTATGAGCTTAAGCATTTCGCGGATCTAGCGAAACCAATCAGTTTTCCCAGCATTTTGCTATAAAATGATTAGTACTAAGCAATGTGGATTTGTAACTTCGAAGAAAGCTTTGGCTTTGGCTTTGGCTTTTCCCCGTATAATAACTTTGTTTAGTTCGTTCGATCCAAAGCCTCACTCACAGCTCCTTGCGTTTGTTAATAGAACACATGAAGAATGGTGCATGGAATTATAAAAATTTGAAATCCTCTTATCACAGACTCTCCGGGGCTGATCTTTCCAAAAGAAATATTTAGCCACAAGTCCGTCTTTTCTTAAGACCAAGTATGCAGGTTCAGGTTGGTGCTCAGCGCTAAGTCTTACTACAAGGACACACCACTCACGCACTGCTTTCAAGCCCCACATCGATTAGAAGCCATTAGTGAATAGTGATGACTAAAATCTGGCCCTGCCATGCCTGCGTAGATGACTGCAACACAACACCTGGACGAATCAATTCTGACCTCAAAGAGAAAAACCATAACAAGAAGAATCGACAGATAAGCGTATCCACATCAACTCATCAAGTAAAGTGTGTTCGATCAAATGAGCAAACATACCCAACTATAAATAATCTGAAATACTATAGATTCCTCCAGAGAATCAATCAAACAGACAAACAATAGGATTACATGCAACAAGGACCAAGCTAGAAGAGTTAAGAGACTAAAGATCGATCAGAAACTGGGTTAAAACCAATATCACAGATCACACCACCACCATCGATACATGGAATGCAACCGCACTCGAAATCCACAGAGATTGCACACCGAACTCATGAAAATGGAGAAATCCCTGTATTTTTAGTTCTTCGACTTTGAATGCTTCACCAACCAATCAATCACATGGTCAATGTTGGTCGAGTTCTTGCATGAGATCATAAAGCAACATACTTCCCTATCAGTAATTGACATTAGTCCCCTGAAAACAGATCAGCTTGTAAAATTTCCATCGAAGTTGGATAAAGTACTCAACAACATTCAGTAATAGAATATGAAAGTGGAGAGTAGAGAAATGCTATTGGAGTCTTCATTCTCACCAGATTAGATGTCGATGTCCTTGACCGACAAAAATCATTTAAACTCTTTTAAATTAAATGAACCGTCCAGAAACATTTCTATGGGAAGAAGAAAATTTCAAATACAAATGGCATGAAACACATGCAACCATATTCGAGGCTCAAGCAACTGCCAGCTCTGAAAGGCAATAGCATGGAAGTCTTCAACATTCAGGGTATGATGACAAAGTGGGCATTAAAATAATTTCAAAATTAATTGAATACTACAAACATGTAATTGGAAGTTAAAAAATAGGGATTTTACTATCACAAAAACAGTTGCCAACTGAAAAACAATTTTCATCCCTGCACACTTTGTTATATGTATCAGCATCACTAGAAATGAAAAATGGCGAGTATTTCTCACTTGAGAAGTCCAATTTTGGTAAATTAGCTCCACAAGACATGCAGTGAGACTTGAGTAATTTCATCCTCCAGTAAGTAGATGCAATGATCCGAATGGGTAAATTTCTATGAATCTCCCATGTAAGAAAATTCCTTTGCTCACGGCCCAAATTAGATGATGAAGAAACAGATTGAGATGTGTTTCCGGACAGAGAAAGCTGAAAACAGCATGGAAAACAGACCCGCATGTGCAAAGCAGTGTAACACACTAGGTTCCACCTAGTGTCTTGTTCTTCAATGTCATTAGAGTCAGTAGCCACTAAATTCTTTCTAAGTGTTGAGGTCATACGAGTTGCTAGTCACTTACATTTGATCAGTTAAAGCTTGTTTTGAAAGAGCTTCAGGCTTGTCAATCTTGTTTCCAAGTACCAGCAAAGGGATCCCATGCAATGAGGGCTTGCTCAAAAGGTCATGAAGTTCGCTTCTTGAGATAGACAAGTTCTCAGAATCTGCTGCATCGACAACATACCTGAGGAAGAAAAACAAAGAGGAAATCAGGCATACTTTTCCAACATCATGCCATTGTTGCTGCAAAGCTAATGTGCATAGATGTGTACACCGGTGCACATGTAAAGGAAGTGAAACACTCTGATGGGTCCTAACTGTAATAAGCTGAAAGGTGGGGAAAATTATACAAGGTCTAGTGTGAGATGGGGGATCAAATATGTGCATCAAATTCAGACCGTTGCATATGCTGAATTCGAATATGGATTTCACTAAAAAAGGATGGCGTGGCCTATCTTTGGGCCTACTCAGAACTTCCTTATAGCTGATATACGCAACAAGACTTGAGTTTGCAGTGGTGACAAGTGGAATGCAGCACATAGGCCTTAAAACGGGACCTTAAAAATAGGCATCAACCATATACGAGATGTTGAGTACAGAAAAGTTAGCCAACTAGAAAGTGTTAACAAATACTGCCAGAAATTTGGGTGCAGAAAACATGCAAGACACCCAAAACTGATACATCAAATTATAAGTGAAGATAAGAGAGCAAAAGGTTCACAAGGTGAAGGACAGAGGGGAAGTGATTGTCAATTGGTCTCTTCAATTATGGGTTTCTTAATAACATCTACAGACTATAAGTGTCACTCTCCTTCAAGAGAAGCATTTGCAACTTTCTGGTCAAGACCATATTTATAGAATACAAGCTTCTGTTACAATGACCAACAGCAATGTCTATACTGTAAAATCTGAATGATTTTTGGAATGCGATTTAGTACACCCAGGTGCAAAAAACTTTTTTTATATTTTTTTTGAAATTTTTTTTATACAATTGTTAATCTAGGTATATTTAACATGTGAATTACAAAAACGCCACTGATTTTTAAAAAATCCAAAAAAATATCTACAAGTCTCCAAAAATAGGAAAAATTGATACATATGTTAAATACACCTAAATTAACAATTTATAAAAAAAAAAGACATTAAAAAATAGGTTACATAAACCCGGGTGCACCAAAGCTAAGTACACCTAGGTGCATTTAAAAAAGTCCCTTGATTTTTAAGGCAACTAAAAAGATTTGATAGTTGAAAAGTCAACTGATGTATTACGTTTCGAATTTTTTACATCTACGAGCTAAAAATGACAAGATTAGGCAAACTACGAGAAGAAGAAAAAACAAGAAACAAAAACAAGATCAGACAAGAACAAGTAGTGTCAGCAGTAGAAAATGATGAAGTACAAGGCAAAGTGCTTAATAGTAGCAGAAGAAGACTTCTCTTCTTAGTATATTGTATACATGAATAAGAGGCTGGCCACTATTTGAATGCTATAATAAAAGATCTTAGTCTACCAAAACTACGAGACCAAGATCAAGCTGATTCAAAGCCTAGTGGAAGGAATCTCTGTTAAAAAATGTTTACAGGCATGGATACAAATATATACAAATTTCAAACTACAGACAGAGTGAGATAATGCATCAAGAGTAGGACTAGCATTTTTTTTTATAGTTACATATTTATACAAATTTCAAACTTTGAATGATCTGAAATGTTATTATTTATGTTATTTATGATATCTACCCAGGAACAGGCTTTCTTATATTCTTTTTTCCACTCAAGTTAGCTAATTTCAAACCCCCTGAACTAGGAACAAAATTTTCCCAAAAAAAAAAAAATCCTTCATATTTTTTACCTTTAGGTTTTGACAGGGAGCAACTGTTCAGTGGTACGATTCGGTTTCTATCAACTTCCCCTGATAAAACAGAATTGGTTCCTTTGAAATTTCAAATTTTAGACGAATTCATTTAGTCAATGGGTTAATGGATTAATTCCATAGATCCAAACCTTCCATTATTTTCAAAGATCTTTATTTAACTATGAATATAGTTATTACATGGGCAACTTCCAACCCACGAATTTTACCCCTAATTTCACTGAGACTAATGAACTTTAAAAAAATGTCTCTTATACCCGCAAATTTTTCTCCTAATTCCACATATACTCATGTCGTTAGAAATCCATTAAATCAGTCATTAACCCTCCCGTAAAATGACGAATATTTCCAAACCATAATATAATTTGAGGTTGTTTTGCTCAAAATTAAATATTCATATTCAAGTAATATATTATTTTATAGTTATAAAATTATTAAAGATTCATTCTTGGGTGCATTTGGCAATAATAAAAATGTTAAGCTAAAACTTTTCACTCTCCATAATTACCCTATTTTTTAATTATTTTTTCACATTTTCCTATACAACTACCCTATTTTCTAATCATTTCTACACAACTACTCATACAATTAATTTATCTATTTTAACCTTATTCTCTTTACTCTTTATCATTACCCCTATCATATCACATCATTCTCTTCAAGTCCAAAAACTTTTACACCAAAAACTTTTATTTCAAAAGTTTTATCACTTCCCAAACACACCCGTAATATATATTTTTTATTATAAAATCATAATTGGGGATGGGTATATTCGTCATTTTACAGGAGGTTAACAACTCTTTTAATGGATCCATAATGGCACGGGTGTATGTAGAATTATAATAAAAATTTGTAGGTATAAGAGACTTTTTAAAAGTTCGTGGATATAAGTAGAATTAAGGGCAAATTTCGTTAGTATATGAGGAATTTGGTCTTATTACATTGATAAAAATTTGTGTAGGCCACACAATTAAATCACTTAAAAAATTAATACTTAAGAAATAGTTGGCAAATTGATAAAGTTTGTGTAGGCCACACATCTAAATCACTTAAAAAGTTAACACTTAAGAATATTGTTATTTGATAAAATGTATTCTAGCTAAACATGATTCTAAGCGGAATTCTGCAGATCCATGGTTCAAAAAGGCCTTTTAGTTCCATTCAATAAAACTTGAAAATGAAAAGTAAATGATAAACCAGGTATGTTGAAAGATTAAGCATACACAATAGCAGACACTGCACGGCAATATCGCTCCCACATACTGCGGAACCTTGGCTGTCCTCCAAGGTCCCACAACTTTATTGTGACATTTCCTTTAGTCACCTTCCGCATGTTGAATCCTACCTGTGGACCCCAAAATGAATTCGATTAACACATCTTGCAAATCATAAATATTAACAAATAACTTATTGTCATCAGTACTTCACAGAAAGACGGCAATGTGGTCATTCATGCAAAGGAATAGCTTACTGTTGGAATCATGTCTTCACTGTATCCACCAGTCTACAAAGAAATCAATAAATGAATTAGCATGCTGACATCAGGAAAAAAGTACCTCTAACAAAAACAAAAAGTCGGTATGCACATACTGCAATGACATTAACTAGCGAAGTCTTCCCAGCATTCTGCAATCCAATCAACGATAGTTCCATCTCTTGCTTGAAAAAGAGGCTGCAAGTGAAAAAAAGAGAAAATTGCAAAAGAGGGAGTGAAGAGGGGAGGTCGAGACTACAAGAATCAGAATTAAAAGAGGTATATTGGCCATAAAATATGCTAAACCTCTGCAACCATGAATCACATCATCATCATCATAAGCCATTTCCCACCTGCGTGAGGTCGGCTGCATGGTCCCACGCAACCACGAATCACATATTTAGCAAAAAATTTCAACCAATGCATAATGGTTCTTACTTTTCCCAATTGAGCAAGCACATAACAAAGGAATAGAAGTCGATCAAAGGCAGTTCTAGTTTCAATAACTACAAAGAAAGAAATGGAATTCACACCTTTCAACACACAATCATTCATTATTCACCCTTTAGTCTATATCCGTTATTTCGTCATTTTTCTTTCTTTCCGACACCATGCCCCCAAATTTTCACTAGAGCCGAGTGCATGAATTCCAGCAGTTGGGCAGCAGACTGGTGCCCAAAATACATCCTACCAAACTATCAGTGAGGAGTGCAATGAATCCCCATCCACATTGACTGTGGATCCCAACGTACGCAGGGATTCCTGCCAGATGACGGAAACCGAACTGCATCCTATCACTTGAAAACACGAACTTGCAATGGTAAAGCAGCTCAAACAAAAAGACAAAATTTTCGATGTCTACTTCTCAGTAACCACACACAAATTTCACAGAAGATTAAGAAAAACCCGCAATTCGCTAACGTCAATTCCTAGAAAAAAACAAAATGGCACAACAATGCCAAAATCGAATTCTTAAACGACAGAATAAAATGCGGAATAATGGTTCCAAATCCAGCCAACGGCCCAATTTTCCTAAATCCTCAAACAATTACAGCGAGAAACGACAGAGCAAGAGAGTACAGCTACGATCGTTGCCATCGAAATTAGGGGTACAAAAAACAAAAATAAAACGGAAAAAAAGGCAAAATCGATGGACAGAAAGATGGAAATTTTGTTTACCTCCGCAGCCAATTAAGGAAAGCCTCCCAAAGCCCCATCATACAAAAAAATCAAGGAAAAAAACACAAGAAACAAAAAAGTGGGGGAGAATAAGGAATCGGAGCTGGAGATTTCAAGCCAGCTAGGGCTCCGTTTCGAATCTGCCCCGCTTTTGGACTCTCAACTGCTTTATTACAACCCCAAAAAAAAAAATATCGAAGCCTTCTCAAATCATAGTTGCCTCGCCCCACGATTTGATTTGCGCAACGGAGAAACGTGAGGAAAGCGTATTTTATAAAGCACCCTACTCCGCAGGACAGCTAAATATCGTATTCATGCGGTCGCCTCTTTGCTCTTTATGGGCGGCAAATTGCGATTTACGAGTGCGACGACTACCGTCGAACTCATCCGGACCGTCCACGAGGATCCTATTCATATGACGAGAGCCGCCGTTGGATATAATAAACAGTTCTCTTGCACCGTACAAACGGACGCGGTGACAGCGGATCCAATAACGCACTCATTACGTCGGCACACGTAGTCCTGCAGAGCATTTCCGCTTACCATCTGCCACGTATAGTTTCCCAATGGTCAGCTGAATCGGCGTACACTGGCAGGAACAAGCACTCATGTATGCATGAAAATTTTTGAAACAACGGGTGTAGTATGATACAAAAGAGAGAGCGATCGTGTATGAAGTGAATAAATATAAAATAGGGAGCCCAGTTATATACGTGAAGATGTATTTTTGGCTAAAATACATCATTAATTTATTCTTATGATTAATCAGATTTTTTTAATTTTTATTTCGTAAACATGTTTTGCTAAATATATTTAATTTATATATAAGTTTTGTTATTTTACAATTTTTATTTTTTAAAATCATTAATTTCAATGGCATTTAGATCATTTTTACCTCGTAAAAATTTGATTTTAAAAAATTAAAAAATAAATATGTATGAATATAGGAAAATGGAAAATTTTTGTATATGACTTAAATATATCAAGTAAAACATGTTTATGTTTATGAAGAAAAATTAAAAAATCTAACTGATTATAAAAAATAAATAAATGATATATTTTAATTTTAATCAGACTCTATAAAATAGATAAAGCAGTTCTATGAAACTATATTAAAAAATTAAAATGTATAAGTAATAATAAAAAAGATAAATTAGTACCTCAATTTTTTATTTTTTTATTTTTGATAAAGGGATAACTCTACCCCGACCCCCCTTCATTCTGGAAAAAGTTTGGGGTAGAGTAATCCGATAAGTTCATTGTCAAAAAATTGTCTGCACAAATTTTCTCTACAATAGCCTGTGGGGGGTTACCCCACCATGACATACAATCCAAATCAGAAATAGAAATCAGATTCGCGACGGCATGAGCTACCGTGTTCCCCTGTCTCAGGACATGATGGACAGAGAGGTGAGCATTGGCTTTTAGAATTGTTCTGATGTCTGAGATAAAGTGGCCCGTTGGTGAGAGAATTTGGCAATCATTGGTCAAGTATGTGCAGAGAAGAAGCGAATCAGACTCAATCTGGACTTTTGGAAGCAAGAGATGGGTAGCCCACAGAATACCGAGATGAAACGCGTTTGCCTCCCACAATAGTGGCTCCCCCCCCACCCTTTCCTTTCCATCCTCGAGCCGCAATAAATTGTCCGCGAGAATCCCTGATCACTGCCGCGAGGCCCAAGATTCCCCGATCCCCAAAACATCGGGCATCCACATTGATCTTGAAGGCACCAACCGGCAGTTTGGACCATCTGGGGACAAGGGGACGGTCCAAAACGTTCGCCATATCGAGGAGCTTTAGTCGCCTCCAATGCTCGATATACTCCATACACCACGGTAGGATGTTAACAAAGCCGAGTTTGATCCCCTCTGCCTTCAGTTTGTTCCGCACAAATCAAATTCTCCAACAATACACAATGAACAAAGCAAGCTCAATTTTTTAAATGTAAATCAATCATATAGTTTTAACTTTTAATAATATTTTATTTATTTAAATAGAAAATCATTTACGTAAATCAATAATCTAGTATTAAATAATATTTTTTGTATTTAAATAAAAATTCATTTCAAAATATTATCTTAAACTTGATTTGAAAGTTTAAATAGATTTGTATATTAATAAATGATTTTTATTATTATAATAATATATATATATTATTAAGCAAGTACGTCCCATACATTTTTTTATTTGGAATTTGATCTTCTAGCTAAATAAATAATTTTAAATATAACAAATACAACGAAGTATTCGTTAATCAACAAGGTGCAAAAAATGAACGGAGTTGCATGAAATTGAGTTACTCATATCTAAAAGCAACCATTTATGCGGGATGAACGCAAAATCCAGAAAAATAATTGTACAACAAGTTGACAAATGAAGATGGACGGTTGGGATCAAGGGATACAGTGTGAAGATGGAACCAATGGGTACCTTTTAGAAGGTAACTCGGAAACGAGGCAGGGCTGCATGCGAATCTTGGCTGGACGCAATGCACTGCAAGAATCCCCTGACAAACGAAAAACGAGGACTGCTGGAGAAGCTGTGGATCCTTTTCTTGCTTGTTCTTCATGCATGCGAGGAAATACTGGGCTGGAAGTTGCAACAGCCAACAATGAAAGGGAAAGGGGATTAGAAGGTGCGTGTGGTTAAACTAAAAAAATGTCAATTAAACTTTTCAACTGAAAGCTTCTTATTTTCTATAATTATTATATTTTTTAATTATTTTTTTACATTTTTCTATACAAATTATCCTAATTTTTAATTATTTTTCACAAAACTACTGTACAACTAATCTATCTATTTAAACTTTATTTTCTTTACACTTCATTCTTGCTCTTATTATATCACATTATTTTCTATCAATTTGACAACTTTTATTTTAAAATTTTTTAATTAAAAGGTAAACCAGACATACCCCTTACAATCGAATGAAATTAAAAGATAAGCTGCCAAAAGAGATTGACATCCAATAAAATTTTAGGATTCCAATATAAACGCAGCCTGTCCATTTGAACCATTATTTTTTCCTAGTCACAACCATTAAGTTGCTTAAATAGGATACAGAATAGTGATGAAAATAAATGTGCAACTCCGGTTAAATATCCAAAAGTTGACCCATCAGTCATGGGATACCTAAAATAGATAATCCTAACTACATAGTAGGGTAGACTTTTCAAATAAAAAAATTCTCGGCTTAATTAGATCAGAGAATGTTCCAAGGTCCATGTACCCGAAACCGAACTGAATTACCAATATATATTCAATATTTCTTTCATTAAATATATTATATCTTTGAAGATATAAAATATAAAGATATAAAATATATATTTTAAAATATAGAAACTTGTTTAATTTTTCTATTATTCAGCATATCTAATAAATGCATCTTAAAATTATATTATTATCATACTGATTAAAAAGTTTTAAGTAAAATTTATATTAGGATTATGTTTTTCAAATGTAATATGAAGACTAATATAAACAACTGATCTGGAATTAGAACTATAACCAAATAGATCTTAAAAAATAAGAAATGGTACATCTAGAACCAACTCTATCTAAAATAAGGTAAGGAGATAGTTTCACAGAATATGATAAGTATCGATTCGACCCTAAACCGGACTCATACGACCTAAAATATGATGAAATATATTAAGAATGAAAAATTATAACGAAAAATGTAAAAAGTTATATTAGAAATTGAAAAAGCTTTCCTAATAGTATTAAAAAATCCAATCTCTTACATATGTATGATGGATATTTATTTATGATGCCATAAATTACTTTGGTTGGTGGGTATTTATTTGTGATTCTAAAAATTACTTTGATTGAAAACTTATGTGTTTGAAAATTTTTAACATGTTTTTTGAAATAATAACTATTATAATTCAAAATCAAATATATAATCTAGAAATTTTTAACGTAATTTTAGAATTATTTTAAAATTAAAAACCAATGGTGTGAATGGATGCACAAGTTACATTAGATAATTATCCAAAATTTAATTATCTTTTGATTATTCATTAGTAATGATTTCTATTTCTAAAAAATCATTCAATAACCGAGTATTATTAAATGTACCTCGGTGTACTTAGCTTTAGTGCACTTGGATGCATTTAACTCATTTTTTTTAATTTTTTTCATGCAACTATTATTCTAAGTGTATTTAACATGTATATCAAATTTTACTATTTTTGGAGATTTTTGAATTTTTAAAAAATCTGTGGTATTTTTTGTAATTTAAAATTACTAAAATGCCACTGATTATTAATAATACAAAAAATATTTTAAATTTGAAATTATAGTTTTTAAATACTTAATAATGTAATTGTAATATTTATTTATTTATTTTATGAATATTTTGTTGCTTTTGAATTGCTGCACTTGATTAAGTATGATGTAAATGCAACTAAAAGAATATTTGGCTGCAAATAGTAATAAAGCTTTCGACTAAAATTAGCATAGGATTTTAAGTGCAACAAGTTAGTTAGTCACATCTACTGCATTTCTTTTAGTGATCACTATTAATGTATCTAAAATAGTGATTTTAAAATGTATACATAAATTTTAATGGAAGTATCCAATGTAACTCCGATGCAAGTCTTTTAATTTTTTATTAATGTGTAATTATTTATGATTTTAAAAACTATACATTGGTTCCACTTGGCTATCTAAGTGTTTACTTTTTTTATGGAAGGTGTTTACTTAACTAAGAATGAATATTTAATTACAAAATTTTGTTACATTTGAAATAATTTATATTATAAAATTTTAAAAATATAAGAGTTTTTAAAAACCACAAAAGAATGGATGAATGGATGTTACATATGGTTTAGATTTTTTTTGAATAAAATGAATAGTTTAGATTTGAAAAAACAACTTTAAAATAAAAAAAAACTCAAGAGGTCGTAGAAAAGCTTCAATGTGCATAACAAAAAATAAGATATGCAATATCATAAGAAATTTGTTACGTACCCTTATAAATAACAAATGTTTTGTTACTATCAACCTACGTATATTTGCTCCCATTAAGCTACGTATGGTTGATAGCATATACCTAATTACTACAAAAGAAAGCACATGCAATTGGAATTAGGCAATAAATTAGCCACATATTTAGTATTATATGGCGCAAATGTTTATTTGTTGCATGTATAAGCTATATGCAACAAATATTTGCTACTTGTAATGTTATATATATATATATATATATATGAGAGCTGTTCCGGTGCAGTGACGCTGCACCGGAACAGCGGTGCAGTGGCCTCAAAATGGGCCCCACATGATCATGAAATTATTATCTACTCCATCCATTGTATTTAGAATAATGTATTCTATTATCATACCAATTTTCATCCCAATCAGATATGTATATGGGCCCCATCTGAAAATGGTACAAATCCAACGTAATAAAATAGTTTGATGTAAATAACAACTTTAAAGTATCTGATTGGGAAGAAAATTGGTATGGTAATAGAATACATTATTCTAAATACAATGGGTGGAGTAGATCATGATTTCATGATCATATGAGACCCATTTTGGGGCCCCACTGCACCGCTGTTCCGGTGCAGTGACGCTGCACCGGAACAACCCTCTATATATATATATATGCAATGCTTTTTGCTTGTTATATATAAATTACAGGTCCACTTGAAACGGTTCTATATATCCACGTCAAATTTTAAGTTTTTAATACTTAATAAAAAATCTAATTTATTCGTTACATTTAACATTATTTATTTGTCTAGAAACTAAAGTTTCATCCAAATTACATCTTGTGAGGACCAGGTATTTTTATTCTATTTTTATTATAACTTTTCTCTATTTATGAGGTAACTTATGAACATGCTAGTAAGAATTTTACGATATTAATGGATACATAACATACATGGACACGACATTTAGGAGATGTATAGTGCATATGTGCATGTATGATTAGCGTTCCGCGCTCTAGGGTTTCATTCCCATTTTCGCGCCCGACCGCGTTCTCTTCTCCTTCTCTTCTGGTTCTTCGTTCCTCTTCTACTTTCTCTTCCACTCAGTTCGAACCACCCGTGATCGCTTGAGGGGAACTATACCAACTACCTTGAATGTCATAGATCCGAGTTCAGGAAGCTCCAAGGCTCCGAATTTCTGCAGTCCACATCTAGGGTCGCTGTCTTGGGAGGGATCACGGTCAAGGTAAGTAGATGTCGCCCCTTCTCGATTTAGTGATGAAATTTGACGTTAAACGCGATACGAGGCTAGAGGGAATGTATAGCTTCTAACGACTCCATGATATTAGGCGTAGAGTTCGTAACAGTTAGGGTTCATGGTGAATTTACTTTGAATGCGTGATTTCTATGATGTAAAAGACTTCTTAGCAGTTGTTATATTGTTGAAATATGACGTGAATTGATTTGCCCCAATCGAGAGTATGAATTGAAGGTTCTTTCATTTCGCACCTATCATGTGTTTGATAAAATGCTTGTGTGACAAATCTACGTGTTGTATCTGAATTGTGTTGATGTTGTATGCGTGGTTTGCGATGTGTTTCATTGTCTGTTATGTATGATGCGTTATCTCAAATAGTTGGTTGTAAGGGTTGTTCATGGCCCCTGATTGACATGAGGAGAGGGTTGTTCATGGCCCTTGATGGACATGAGTAGAAGATTGGTTGTGTTGGTCAATTTGTGTGTATGGTTATATGTATACGATCTTGGGAGTGGGTATTGGACCCATGTGTATTAGCTTCATCACTGTATGAGTATCCATCATTATGCTTATTTGCACTTTGTGCTAACCACTATCTACTTACTGGGTCTATTTAGACTCATATCATTGTTATTGTGGTTTTAGATCGCAGGTCAGAAGGAGAATTTAAGGATGGGACAAGTTGAAGATCAAACATGAGAGACCCTAGCACAATATGTTGATTCCAGTTCTTTTAGACTTGTGCTCTTTTGATAATCATATATGTAGACAATTACTTAGGCGGATTCGTTTTGACAACTATAATGTATTTGGTATTTCAGATTGGATTATAATCCTTGTTGATGCACATATGCATGACTATTATATCTGTTTGTTGTGTAAGGAAAATATGTAATGATTTCCTTCTATATGAATGTTCTTATTATATGAAGATGCAAGTATATAAATAGGATTGAATGTTACAGATGGAAATGTAATGAATATCAGGTCATGTATTCCATATTACCCCTTGTATGTTATGAGGAGATGCTGCCGAATTTTTCTATGATTGTGTAGCGCCGTTGATTAGTTATTGAGTATTTTTATGAATGGGGCGTTACACATCTGTACCTAGGTCACATTTGCTCAAAAATATATACATTCATATGTAAATGGGGAAATGCTTAAATCCATTTGCATACATATTAGAATGAAATAATGCTTTATAAAATTATTTATCCATATTAAAGTAATATTTAAAATAATTTAGATGTCGAAAATACAACTTTAAGGTTGATATTTAACATTAAATTATTTTACTATATTAATTTTACAAATTTATAAATAAAGCCTAAATGATACTAATTACAATAGATGAAGTAGTTCCATCCATCATCGGAACATTTAAAATGACAGGAGTTCTATAGAAACATCCTGTACAAATTATTGCATAAAGCATTTTTATTTTATAGTGACGGTTGTCTTTGGTTGCTGCCTTTAAGCAGATATGATATGAAGGTTGGGCCGTATTGCATCGGCATGCGAAAAAGTAAGAAGCGACCAAAAAGACGCGATTTCTCTTTGAGGAAGCATAAGATATTATGAAATTCTACATTAAAAAAAATTTATCGTTTTCAAAATAACTTACTTTTTCCATTTCTAATATTACCTTTCTCATTTACAATATCTTTTTCATGTTTCAATACACAACAATCCGTTGTCCACCATCTAAAATGTCCCCTGAAATGAAATCTAAAATGTTTGGATTCATTCGACTTTGATCATGGATTAATATTGTCGCAGTCGATAGGCCATGACTAATAAGCTTCATTCAGATCAAATAAATTCTTAGCTTAACGTTAAATTTTCGATTCAAATCTAAGAAATTTTTGTGCTGGGTCCTTTTGGTAACTAGGAAAAAACGTAAGAGAAAAATTGTTGAGATTTTTTTTCTGAAAAAAAAAAACCTATAAGAGTAATGCATGTGATAGATAACGGTGATAAAAAAAATTTTGATAAGGATAACGGTGATAATTAGTTGTATGGATGGATGCAAAAAATGATTGAAATGTAAAGTGCTTAATAGAAAAAGTAAAGTATTAGATACTTGATATGTTAAATACGCCGAATGATCTTTTACGACCAGTCAGAAATCCGGTGATTTTCGACCGGTCAAAAAATATATATTTTTTAATTTTTTTTTGAAAAATAATTTTATAAACATGTTAATCTAGTTATATTTAATCTATAAATCAATTTTTACCATTTTTGGATATGTATATATATTTATTTTGGATTTTTAAATACAGGGGTATTTAAGTCATTTTAAGAATATTTAAAATGACTTAAATACCCCTGTATTTAAAAATCCAAAATAAATATATATACATATCTAAAAATGATAAAACTTGGTTTATAGATTAAATATAGCTAGATTAACATGTTTATAAAATTATTTTTCAAAAAAAATATATATATATATTTTTTGACCGGTCGGAAATCACCGTAAAAGATCGGTACTCGTTAAATACTATTAAAAGTTGTGAATAAAGTGGATTTTTTTTTTAAAACTTTTCACCATACCAAACGGACCCTCAGTAAATAAACCACAACAGTTAAGATTTAAGATTTTTTTCTTTTTCCTTTTTTTTTTCCCCCAGATCGAGATAGTTTCTTCATAATTGCGTAACCAATATTTTGTTGAGTCATGAACGCGGAATGAGCCAACACTAAAACATAAGCGGGCGTGGGAAGAGGAAAAGGGAAAAGCAAAAGCAAAAACACGGCAAAGAAAAAAGTAGCATAATGCAATTCCTTTAAATCAAGGTAGATCTTTGCCCTTGTTTGCATCACTAATGTAAAGCTGATGCATTCACGATATTAGTCAACAGACTGGGATGGTCGTAACCATCCGTAGTGAACCAGTCCAAGCTTGTAATATCATCCACAGATAAATTTTCAAATGTTAATTAGTTCTAATTAAGTAGATTCGAAGATAAAGTGAAAGCAATATGGTTGGTCTGGACTTTTATTGAATGTTATAATTTTTTAGACACGAAATAATAACAAATGGTGTCTCGGGGTACTACAAACCCATCATTTTTAATTTTATTTATAAATAACTTTTTAATATTAAGCTACCAGGGGCGTAGCTTAACTAAATGACGCTTTAACCTTTGTGTCGGTTGACCTTCGATACGTGGGAGTGGAGAGCTTTGTCTTACTAGGAAAAGAACTTGTGTCTTTTATTTATATTATCAACATAATCTCCTACTATTTGGGGTAAGCTACTTTAGAACGAGTTTTGAATATAGCAAAAAAAATTCTTAACACCGAGTACCCATCCACATAACGAAAACACCAATATAATCTGAGATTATTAAAGAAAAAAGAAAAAATATAATAGGAGTACTGCTTTGGATACTACGTCGAAAGAGAAAATTTTCTTTAACAATATATATATATTTGGTTTGGATCCACGTTTGCCTTGAAGAAATCTAATAAAATAAGTTGCATATACATCTCAGATAGGAAGCTAAATTAACCAGCTTTCCATGAACAAATTTTTACGTATATTACCGTACTTTGAACAAAATGGACACGGGACCAAACGAAGCCTTAATTTGTTACATTATTGTTATTATTTTAATGATCTAGATGTTTACTTTTCTGAATATAATTATATATATATATCGGTTGATATGTTTTTCATCTTACCATATCAATTTTTGTAAGAATTATAAAATTTCTAAGTTAATCGATCAAAGTTCACTTAGATAGTAAAGGTGATCAACTAGACTCGAGTGTTTAATAAATTGGCTCAGCACAATGTATGGTGTACGTTTATATTTATAATTAATTATAAATATTATTTATAAAATTGTTACAGAAGTGATTTTTTTAGCCTAGATTAAGCAAATGTCTTGCTTAGTTCACCTAAAAAAATTCATTTACAACAGTTTTTGGTTTTTCTTTATACACTTATTTATCTAAGTATATTTAACATATAAATCAAGTTTTACCATTTTTGAGTATATATATATATATATTTTTGAGATTTTTAAAAATCTCAAAAAATATATATACATACTCAAATATAGTAAAATTTGGATTATATGTTAAATACACTTAGATAAATATATATATGAAAAATTAAAAATATTATAAATAAATTTTTCAAGGTGAACTAAGCAAGACATTTGCCTTTACTTGGGATGGTATGAACATTCCTCAAATTTTTAATGAGATCTTTTTTATTGTTATATTTATAACTCATTTGAAATTATATTTTTTTCCCTCTTACTCAGCTAATTTTTTCCTTAAATAGTAGGAGGTCACTCTCGAACGCACAAGCTCACCTTAATAAATAAGAAACAAATATACTCTTTTTTGGTTAGAAATTAGGCTAATTGTCAAAATGAGTGGCTTACCAAGTTATTTAAAATAAAAAAATAAACTCAAATCTTATCACCAAATTTAAGCCCAAATTTTGCAGAGAAGATTAAAGTTAGATTTGAAAATTGGATTACAATTGTAATTAAAACTTAAAAATTCGAGTATCATTTAGTTTTAGAATGATAATTTTATCATCTTTTAGAAGTTTGTAAAATTTTTAAAATATCATTGCAAAATTCTTAACGGGTTATTTAGTTTTTAAGTTAAATCAGTAAAAAAATACAAATAACTTCGAATCAAATTTAAGCCCGAATTTTACCAAGAGGATTAAAGTTAGATTCGAAAATTGGATTATGATTGTAACTAAAATTAGGAATAAAATTTTACAATTTGACTTACAATTTAGATTGACGAAACGTGAAATACGTCTTTAAAAAAGAAAGAAAGAATTTCCATTAAAAAAAGAAAGAAAGGAAGAAGGAGAGAGAGAAGATGGAGGAAAAGAAAATAAACCATGTGTGTGCACCTGTAGTCCGTAGACCCGGATCCGGGGTTCCGAACGTCTTCTGCGTCTTAAGACGCGCTGACGCGGCTTAAAAGCGAAAACGAACTACTCCACGCGAAATGGCCGGATTCCTACCGCCCGGGATTCAGAGTCATCATCAAAGCATTTTTTTTTTTTAATTGAAATATATGTATATACATCTTAACACATATTACATTGAAGGCTTCGAGACATTCTTACAAATCTGGAGACATAGATCCACCAAATAATCAGGAAGACACAGCTTCCAACAACCAAACGGGAGACCACAGCTCCCACACACATTTCTGACCGAAATGAGATTCGAACCCACGACCCACAGTGCAGCCCCGATTCTTCGGCAGCTACGCTGACCTCGGTTGGTATCATCAAAGCATTTGGTTAGCTTTACTGTAGAAATGTTATACATGTAAAAAACAACAAAAAAATTTAAAATTTTTAAAATATATATCTCATTATAAAAATGCACATATTGGTGTGATTAGAATAAATTGCTTACTTTTTGTTTTTAATTTAATAATAATACAAATTTATTTATTTTTTGCTATAAATACATCAGTTGAACTGAGTCACAGACCAGGTACTTACTATTCAATGCATTAAATCCATTTTAAAAATTTACATCTAATAATTTATATTGATACAAATTGCGACTATGTTAATCTAACCCCACGGCCCACATGATCACTGTTGCTGCTGCTACTTGCATTTCATTTTCTGCCTGGACAAATCTCTACCGCTGGCTGGAAGCCTGGAAGTCGCGCATTCACCATATACCTCAACGGCAAAACGCCTCTTCTAACTCAAAACCCCACGAGTCTCGCTCTCAAATGCTTTCTCCTCCCTACTTTTAAATCCAACTCCATTGCCAATACCATCGACAAAAGGGTAAAAGCATGCAAAAACCGAACCACAAGGCATTCCTAACTTTCGCATTACTCTCTCGCCCACTCTCTCCCGCTTTCTCAAACTCTCAAGGAAATAGAAAATAAACCAAAGGGGAAAAAAAAGAAAAAGAAATCTCGACTTGTACACGTTCATGGCAGCAAATGCATTTCAAGCCGGCCCTTTTGTCTTTCCGGAAAACCCCATTTCATCCGCAGCATGCCCAATTCAAACCGCCTTTTCATTTTTCTGTTTCTCCTCTTAATCTCCTCCCCACCAGGTTCCCCTGTTTTGGGAGAAGAGAGTAGCTTCCACAGGCCGGACCCATTGCGGCAATTCAAACCATACCGCGGAGGTTTCGATATCAGGAACCGGCACTACTGGGCGGTGAGTATTTGTCCTGACGTCTATTGAGATCTGGGTTTTCCTTGTTCTGCTAAAATGCATGGGTTCTGATGCGAAAGTTTCTTTGTTTTGGCAGTCAGCTGCATTTACGGGCGTCCATGGTTATGCAACTGCGGGCGTTTGGATTTTGGGGGGATTGGTGTTTGGAATTTTCTGTCTTGTCGGGGGCTTCTCCCACGATACAAATGAGAATTCGGAACGATCCGATGCGTTCCCCTCTTATGTGTTTTGGGTCGTCCTTCTCTTCAGCTTCTTCGCCGCGTAAGTATGCGGGCTTTTCGAATCTTCTGCTCCTTCAGTTCTTACTCTCCGAACGTGTTTTCGAATGTTGATTCATGAGCTTGTCGGAAGTGCAAAATGTGGAATGCATCGATCCAAATACATTACGCACATATCAATCCCATCATGCAAATAACAAGATGGAAGTGCAGATCAATAACTAATTAATTTGGGTCCTCCCAAGAGGCCTCCTATTAAACTTTGATTGATTTGCACCCAACTTTCCTGTCTATTGAACAACTATGCAAAATGAAGCTCACTTCTCTGTGAAATTCATTTCATTTACGACGAGACTTAAATAAGTAATTAATTAATTGTAAAGAATGTGATTTTTGTTTGTCGTCGTTGATTTGGAAACTGTGTGTGTAGGGCTGTGTCGGGTATGATATTTGCTTGGTGTGGGAACTTCTATGGGAGGGCGAAAAAAATGAAGAAAACGTTGATCAGCGCGGTAGGCGATGTGCGGATGACAATCAGAAAAGTAACCGGGGCGATGAACGAGACGCAGCGCCTCATCTGCCCTTACGACGAAAGCACCTGCACTCGCTCCAATTCAACCTCCAGGACCCTCCAGCGCGAGTCCGAAACCATCCGCCGGTTAACTTTCAAAAATCGCCGCTCCGTGGATTTCGTGCTTCGTATTCTGTAATCTCTCTCCCTCTCTTTTTCGCCATTTTGCAATTGCCCTTTTCCAATACCGCATAACCATTGAATTCGCAAAAAAAAATATCCGCACTTATAAATTTTGCTTGGAAAAACATCTCAGTTAATAACACCATCGTTTAATGCTTTTCTAAAATAAAAGTGTGTTTTGCAAATAAAATTCATAGATGGGGCAATTTTGTAAAATTGATAGTTATGGAAATATTGCAAAAACATGAAAGAATGAGGAGACAAACGCAAATGACCCTTGGCTAAATATTTGAGTGTTTGCTAAGATAAAATAGACAAGAAATCATTGGAAAACCTATATAAGTCTTAAAATGGATGAAGAACATAAATTAACACAACAAAATTTCTTTTATGCGGCCATTTTTTGCAGCCAAATTAAAATAATGCAATCGGTTCCAATACTAATTGTACCTAAAGTTTTATTATTATTCGGAATCAAATTATAACAGCTGCACAAATATTATTTTTAGTAGCCGCATATTATATAAAAATTATTGTATTCAACTAAATATCATTAGTTTAAAGTAACTAAATATTTCTAGCTAAATAATACGTATTTCGGCCCTACACACTGGGGTTTACTTAGCTTTGGTGCACCCGGGTGCAAATACTAATTTTTTTATAATTTTTTCACATGATTGTTAATCTAAGTGTATTTAAGATGCGTGTCAATTTTTATCATTTTTTAAGATTTTTAGATTTTTTTTGGATTTATAAAATCAGTAGCATTTTAGTAAATTTAAATTACTAAAAATGACGCTTATTTTTTAAAAATCCAAAAAATATTTAAAAATCTTCAAAAATGGTAAAAATTGATACATATGTTAAATACACATAAATTAACATTTGTATGAAAAAGTTTCAAAAATAATTGAAAAATGAGTATTTGCACCCAGGTGCACCAAATTTAAGTGCACGCGGGGTGGATAGGATCAGCTTCGAAATAATAATCATAGCATAAATACATTTAATGTCGTCTGTTGCTATAAAATGAGCTACCGTCCACAATCATTTGTTGTATGGATATGATATGATTTTTTATTGACATTGGATAGGCCGGTAGTGTGTATACGAGAAAAGGTATATTATGATCATAAAAGAAAATGATATTGCTAAAATAGATTTAAATGTTTAATGACACACAAGAATAAATTATTAAAAAATATAAAAATGATTACTAGAAGTTGTTGTCATCGTGATTCTAAGCAAACGTTGGCTGGTTTCTTAATTAATTGTCTTCATTCAGGTATGGCACGACGACCGCGATTGTAGCCATTAATCTCGTCTTTGTTGTTGCTGCCATAGGTATGTTTCACTAATTAGAGCCGGTGTCAGCTTGCCTTTCAACCATTACACGTTTTACTTTCTTAATTTTCATACTAGTAGATAAAACATCTGGGTTTGGTTTGGGTAACCCATGCAGTGCCATTTCGTAATTGAGATTATCTGAAAATTTATTTTCATCACAACTCATATTTTTTCTCTTTTCATTTCTTCCTAACTTACATGTTTTATTTTTGTTAGGTTGTCATTTATGCACCTCGGTGCACTTAGCTTTGGGCATCTGAGTGCAAATATTTATTTTTAAAAATTTTTTGAATTTGTTTACACAACCGTTATTCGAAGTGTTTTAACATTTGTATTAATTTTTACTAATTTCAACTACTTTAGATTTTTTTTATTTTTTAAAATCAATGGTATTTTTGTTAAATTATTAAAAATGCTACTAATTTTTAAAAAATTCAAAAAAATCTAAAAATCTCCATAATAGTAAAAATTAATACACATGTTAAATACATTTAGATTAACATTTGTGTAAAAAAATTTAAAATAATAAAAAAGGGCTAAATGCAACCGGGTACATTTAGGAATTACCCTTTTTGGTTTGATATTCAATTTGATGCGCCCGGGTATACAATATACTAAGCTTTGGTGGACTCAAGCGCAAAAATCTACTTTTTAAAATTTTTTTGAAAATTTTTATATAACTGTTAATCTATGTGTATTCAACATATATATATATATATTAATTTTTATCATTTTTGGAGATTTATGGATATTTTTTGGATTTTTTAAAATCAATGGTATTTTTTATAATTCAAAATTAAGAAAATGTCACTAATTTTAAAATACCTAAAAAAGTATCTACAAAATTTTAAAAATAGTAAAAATTAATACACATGTTAAATAAACTTAGATTGACAGTTTTATAAACAAATTCAAAAAAATTTAAAAAAATAAAATTTTGCACCTGATGCACCCAAGTTCAGTGTACCCGAGTACACCAAATAACGACCCTTTGTGTTTTGTCCATGTATTTGGCAACCAAAGAAAGAGACTGAACTATTTTTCCTTTTTCTTCTTCATTATTTATATTTTTAATTGCTTCTTTATATCTTTGCGCTTCATTCGCTTATTTATTTACTTACTATTTCCTCTTTTGCCAAATTATTTGCTTCAACTTTTCAGAATTAAATTTTCCCTACTATTTTTTGTTACTTGTTAAGCAGACCCTCATATGCACAATTCAGCCCCTTTCTTTTAAAAAAATATTTCAATTTCCTATTTTTCCTTAAAAAGAAGTGCTTATTTCCATCTATTGAAATCAAACATTCCGACTAAAACAATTCGGAAAGCAACAAACAACAGACACAAGTACAAATTGAAGCGGTTCCTTGAAATGTAATTATTTGGTTGTTTTTCTGAAAGAAAACACCATCATTTTGGATGCAGTTGTATTGCTGCTGAATTGTCGGACCGGATTCATCGTGTAAGTAAAATTCCAAAATTCCTGTGAGCTTTTTGCAAAATAGTTCGGTAACTCTGCTTAGTTGCAATTAGGCTTTGTGGTTTGGCTATTTGTAAAACAGATCTTATAAGGCATAGAATATTATCACGAAATAAATTCTAACTTTCTTGAAGCAATTTTAGTATGACATTGATTGGATGCGATTTTGAATTTATTAAAAATATCAAAATTATTTTTAAATATTTAAATTTTATTTCACAAACACTAACAAAAAATAATTGTTATATATCTCCATAAATTTGGCTTCATTTGGTACCATAATAATTTTACCTAAACTTTTATTATTTTTTGCTCCTCAAATTTTAATATCTATATTAAACATTGCTTTTTGGTTGCATATGATAAAAAAAAAAGAAATTACATCTAATCAAATGCTGCCACTAAAAACAAATAAGTATTTATAACTAAATAATCAATTGCAGCCAAAGCACATCTAATAAAACCAAATATATGTTATACGTGATTGAAAAATTAACCACAAAAAGTGAAATTTGTTGAAGTGAAATATCCAACCACAGGTTCTAATATGCAATTAAAGAAAATTATAGGGTTTATTTTGCAAAAATCCCCTGCCTCTTTGCTCAAAATTTGGGTTTATTTTTCGCCAGTAAAACCTAGCTTAATTTCTTTTGCAGGATTATCTTCATATGCTGGATATTAACGGCACTGTGCTGGCTAATCACCGGATTCCATTTCTTCGTTCACACGTAAATACCCTGATAAAGTTATGAATGGAATCGGTTCATCGGAAAAATTTTTCCGAAGTAAAATCTACTTCAAGCTTGGTGTAAAATCTGCTTCAACCAAAATTCCTTGAAAATTTTCATCTTGCCAAACCCATTATGTATAGCAATATAGTAATTAGCTAAACATAACATATATCGGTTGTTGTAGATTCACGGATGATGTTTGCTGGGCATTCGAGCAATTCAAGGAAAATCCCAACAACTACGAGTCCAGGTTCTTCCTTCCATGCCTCAATGAAACAGCTGCAGATCTCATCATGATGGAGATTGGACGTCGAATTCATGATTTTATACTCGAGGTCGGGGTTTTTCTTTCATCTTCTATCTAATTATCCTGTCAATGATCGTGCATGAAAGATTGCAAAATGAAGAGTTGTCAAAGCAAAAAAAAAAAAAAAGATTGCTAAATGAAGTCTAATTTGCAAATGCTTTCAAACTTTCAGAATTTAAATTCCCATATCAAAAGATACAGGCACTAGTTTATAAGGGATTTGATCCAATTCAACCAATTTCATGGTGCAATTCATTAAAGTCTTATTTTTTTTAAAAAAAATTGAGATCCAAGTTATCTATTATACTTGACTCCATTAATATTTGTGTAATAAAAAATATGTTATTTTTTGAATGAAAAAATCATGTTATTTAGAGTTACTATAATTCATAATAAGTGTAAATGTACTAGGTTGTTGATAATTATATTTTTTGAGATTATTACTTATGAAAGTTTTCAGTTCAGTGGCATTTTATATATAAAATAAGTGAATAATTTTAAACATAACGGATAGATTGGATATGAAAAAATAAAATAAAAAACTAAGTGGTTGTAAAATTTAACTGGTTGTAGTGGAGTATTTTTCAATTTGTAATATCATATATATGGTGGTGGGGGAGTTTTGCAGGTGAATTCGAAAATAGAGAAGGTAGATGGAATGCTTGGGTCGTTAATGGGGGAATTAGAAGGGAATTCAGTTAGAAGATTTCGGCAGGTCTGTGATCCTTTTTCTGGCCCACCAAGTTACAGATATGATCCAGGAAGATGCTCCAACAGCACCCTTCGTATCGGCGACGTACCCACTGTAAGTATTCCTATACCTTACGACTGACGCAATGAAAGAATTCGACTCGAATGCGAAAAGTATAATAGGATGAAGGACGATGATAATTCGTTATCGAGAAATTATAAAGAAAAATCATATTTTGTTACTGGAAAAAGATGGTTAATGAAAAAAATAAATATGTTAGGATAATCATACATAGAAGAAATTTTGCTTTAGAAGTACTTGTCGGCAATATTGAAGAATCGTATTTCAATGCATCTGAATGCATCAAAATTTTAACACACCTACGTGCAAACCCTATTTTTCAATTTTTTGAATTTTTTTTTTATAAAAATCTAGATGCATTTAACTTTAGTATTAAGTTTTATCATTTTTAAAAAAGCGCACATATATTTTTAATTTTTAAAAATAGGAATACTTTAATTATTTAAAAATGCCTACAGCCCCCATATTTTTAAAAAATAAAAAAATAAAAAAAGCCAACTAGGCAGCAGCCTAGTTGGTAATGTTCATGGCTTAAGGTCCGACGTCTAAATCTTTCTATGATCTAGGAGTTTCGACTGTTTGGTAACTTAATCTAAATATGATAAAACAATAGAATCAAAGTTGAAAGCAAAGTGTTTTATTGGAGTTTTAGATTCGTTATTATATAGAAAAGATTGAAAAGTAAGATAATTATACTGAAAAATATGATAAAATAGTTGGAAAATAAATTGTTACATAGAATGAAAAATTTTAAATTGAAAAGTGTGCTTGCAGTTTTTAAAAAATTAGTGACATATCTACAATTTTGCTCAAACTATATAGCTATGAATGCAAAAAGCTCTAAACTTTAAAGAAAATTGACGAGTTGGGTGTTTTTGCAACATAAGTACCGTGAATGAAAATTACGAACGCAAGAAAATAACCCAATTGCTAAGAATTACCTTTTATCATACTAAATACAGCCCTATCATCCCCTCCATTTAGAGTTTTTTTTTTTTTTTTTTTTGGGTTCCTCTTCAAGATACCTTATCCACTGACGACTTTCAATTGTTTCTTAATTTTGAATTTCTTGGTTCAGATTTTGGAGAGGCTTACATGCCCTGGTGATTATGATGGGTCGACGGGCATATGCAAAGAAGGTAGGAAATTCCTGTCGGAGGCCTCTTTTGGGATGGCACGGGCATACACTCTGTCCACACAAGGGTTGCTGGATGTATTTCCGGATCTTCAGAGCCTGGCCCACTGCACCTCCCTCAAGGAAACCTTCTCTACTGTCCTTGCCGATCAATGCGTTCCACTGAGGACATCCATTTGGACTTTGTGGGCGTTTTTCCTTTCACTCTCTACGCTCATGATCTTTCTTCAGCTTTCTTGGATTTTCAAAGCACGCCAGCGCAGAGGACAGCTGTGGTGAACTGGTGATATATATGATGCATGCAAACTCCATAAAACTATCATGCATGGTCCATCAATCTTCCAGCAATTACAACAGTCCATCAGAAATACAACAAATCCATGGGCTGATCAATTCCCAAACGATAGACCTAGTCGTCGAAACTGATATTAGAAACAACTGTATGTTGCGCCTATGCAAGTGCAACATCATACTGCAATTTTTTTAAGGTCAATTTTTTTTTATTTTTGAGGGTAGTGGATCTAATGTTTCATGGGGTCGCAAGACATTACGAACCGTGACGCAATTGTATATACATAATACTAATGTGTCTACAGTGTAATCAAAAATAAGATTTCAGTCGTTCTAATAACTAGTTCTCTAGTTAGCTTAACAGGTAATTCAAGGAAACTCAGAACTTTAAAATTTTGAAAATGATTCTTTGTCTCTTGCTTCCTTTCATTCACGACTATTTTGATATTTGCTGTGGTGAGTGCGTAATCTTTAATGACCTCTTTGGAGAGCGTTTTTAGAGAAGAGACTTTTTTTTTAGAAAGGATTTCTGCCACGTATTACCTAAACAAAAGACTACAAAAGGTCCACTTGGACAGGGTTTACAAGAAATTCAAGAGGGCTACCCCACCACACTAGGCTTGATTCCCTAAGCTTGCTTTCCCACAACATTAGCAATAAGGTGGGCGCACTTATTTCCTCCTCTTAAAACGTGCATAAAAGACACCGACAAGAGATGGTCTGCCTTATCTTTTATATCTGGTATTCTCCAGCCGTTTGGAGATAGAATTGGGCCATCCTCTTTTAATAAGTTGATGACCACTAACGAATCACTTTCAAGATCAAGTTGTTGAATATTTAACTGTCTACCCCATTCAATTCCAAAATTTAGAGTCATGGCTTCCATATTGGCAGTGTTCACATTGTCAACAATTTCAGCTTCAGTCTTCCCGACAGCAGTCTCTTCCACTACAACATGACCCCCAGCCACTAATATCATTACACATACTTTAGGTTGTCTTATTTAATAATTTCATACAAATCGAATATGTGCATTACCTCATCTAATAGAGGTGTAATATCAACTTAATAAAATTGTTTAATTTATATATACATTTCAAACATTTTAATTCGACATCTAAACAGTCTAAAACATTATTATTATATAAATAAATAATATTTTTAAGTATTATAAGATTCTAATGTATATATAATTGGATTTAAGTTTTTTATAATTTATATATGATTTTATATTTTAAAGCAGGTGTGACTTACATTGAAATGATTTTTAAAATTATGATAAATAAATAATGTTAAATGCAACGAGGGAAGTGAATGTTTATTTAACCTTCAAAACTCGTCAAAATGGGGCCGTCAACCCGCATTTAAGCTAACATTGCCCATTTTACCAATATTCAAGACTGTGTGCTACCACGATGCATGTGACGTCGTGGTAACCTGTATGGCCAACAAGATGCCGACGTCAATCTGGTAGCCAGTGGTAGCAAGTCTTCCTAAATTTCATAGAAGTGTCTCCCAAATTATAAAAAAAAAATAAAATTGAAATATTGTTAGATATCTATTAAAATATTATATGAAAATTGTAAGAATATTTTGGAGCCTGATTGTAATATCAGTTAGATGATTATAAAATACCTATAAAAAAAACTAATTATGCTAATTCACAAATATACAGATCTCCAACTCTCCGTTAATATAATATTTCTCTTTCTGATTCACAACTCTTCGAAAATGTTTCTTGTGGTTATTTTATCTTCTAATATTTTTTTTACTTTCAAAGCATATATACTCGGTTCATTCTACTGGAGCTCTGCCCTTTTGGCCTCTGCATGCACACCCATGAAAGAAAGAAACTATTTGCCGGAAGCGCTTTTGGAGATTCTAGCCCTGCCCACAAGCTTCCAGTATAATATCAGCATGCACCTTTAGATCGATCACTCCCTATAGTCATATGTCGGAACATATATAAATATAAAAAATTTAACAACCACCCATTTATCGGATGGTGGAAATGTCATTCGAATTCTGTTGTCTCATCCCAATCTTGGCTCTTGGCTCTTGAATGCGCATAAGCACTTCTTCTAGTCATTTATCTCATGTCACTCCACGGGAAATTTAAAAAAAAAAGAAAAACGCAGAAACATTTCCACTGTTGGGACTTAATAAATGAAGAAAGAGATAAACTACTTTCCGAAAGAATAATCTCATGCTACAGGAGAGTTGGCGACAGAGACCGTTTGGCAATGGACCAGTCATAGCCTGTTGCATGCCATGTCTTGTAGCACTTGCCGCCGTCTGAACTAATTATCATAATCCATAGGCCACCCCATCCTGGGGGGACCATGCGTGCAGCATGCTTCGAACACCTTTCGTACTCCTTAAATTCCATTCCACGCTTTCTGAAATGCATGCTATCTCCAAGGAATCCATAGTGTCCAAACTATCTGCTGGAAAATGGCGTTGATCCATCTGGAGTAGAACAATTCACCGAGTACAATTGCAATGAACAGTATTGCAGCCAGTCGTTGCCTGCAGAGCTCCTTGCTCCTCCAAATGAGGGGGATTTTCTCATGTGATGTCTCATCAAAAGACTAAACCAGAAGCCAGAAGGCAGCGAAAGCAGCTCCCACTACTTCCATTTGGGACCCACCATGAACAGGTCCATGGCTGCTTGTATATGTTGGTATTCTGACTCTGATTGTGCCCCCAGCTCCAGTACAGCTTTACCAAATTATCAATCCCACAAGAAGCCAAACCCATCCAACGCAACTGCAGCCACCGCACCCACCGCACCCCTTTACTAAAAGATTCTGTCTTCCTGGACCCATGACAATGACCTTCCATTTTAAAGAGCATGGGGCCCAGATCAGATCCTAATTAATATACCAAATTCGAGAAATTGGGAATCCACGATTGGGGGAGCCAAAACCTTTGATCAATAGGGCTTATTATAGAGGTGGAATATATAACCAAAGAAAGCGAAACAGCAATCCAACCCATTCTACTATTTTCCCATCGGAATCTCTTCTACGCACCGATCACATTTTTCTTGGGAGATATCTCTGGTTTGAATCTTGGATCAGTCAGTACCCTAAGAAGAATTAATCAAATTCACTTTGGAAATTTACAAGTCAATTTATCGAATAAAAAATTTGGTAATAAATGCTTGCTAACTTATACATGCTGCTTTAATTATCGTCGAAAATGAAAGATTTGATCTTCTATATCATCATAAGCAATAAAATACTTGTTTTTTTTTAATGAACAATAGAATACTTGTTTTTATAATATAACTGGAGAAATGTCTTCAATGGGCTAGTTTTTCCTTGTAAAAATAACAATTCTTGTAGCAAAAGAAGTTCATGTTGGAGAATGCACTGGGCGTTCAGTTTGTTACCATTGGTTGGCTTTTTAGTTACATTCTTTTCCTCCTCGCAACATCTTCTTCGTTCCCATTACCTTGCCATGCATACGTCTCAATCTCTCTCAGTCTCACGTGTCCATGGCTTCCAGACGCAGGCCCACACAACCGGCTGCTGCTTCCACGCCAAAAACATGCCGCCGTGAGGGCAATTCGCCGTGGACCACCCATCTTTGTGCCGCCGAAGAAGAGCCTCCACATCGTCCACAACGTCTCCGCTGAATTCCGCCGACCCAAACCCAGCTTCGCTGAATCGTCGATACCAGCGCGCTGCTCGCTCCCGTCGCTCCCCGGACTCTGCGGGCGAGCACGCAATGACGTCGACGATTCCGCGCCCCGCCGCTCGTTCGAGCACCAGACGCTCGTTGCTCATGCGCGGGAAGCTCTCGTCCAACGCCTCCAAATACAGCCCGAACCACCGCAAGCACTCTTGGAACAGAGCAATGAACTCGTCTCCTCCTCCGTCGCCGGCGACGTTCAGATCAGCCTCGTCTTCGACGACGGTCACGATCTTGGGTTGCATCCTTTTTATAGAAGACAGAAACCCATCACGGCTGCTCCCTCCAACTGCATCCCTGTGCAATGCTCCAACCAGATTAACGGCGAGCTTCTCATCTTTTTCGATTCCCAAGCCGTCCAAATCCAAGCCGGATAAATCCCCATCGTGATAAACGGCTCTGAAATTGAACGGCACACCCATGAGCCTTGCAAACCTCTCCATGCGGTTTCCAATCTCTTTCATTACCTTGTGGGCGGCGTCCGGGTACTGCTTGGTTGGGACGATCGCCGTGATCTTGAGATGGGGCGTTTCTTCGCAGCGAGTCGCTAAGGCTTCGAGAAAAGTAGGCCACTGGGTGCAGTAGGTGCTGCTGATGTCGACGATGTGTAGCTTGGTTTCCCCGTCGAAGGCTTCGAGGATTGCGCCGTTGCAAGCGGCGTGGCCGAAGGTGGCCCAGGGGCTGACCTCCTGGAACTTGAGAACCACGTTCCGCAGCGAATCGAAGGAGCACATCTTCTGCGACGCAGATGCAAGGGCTCGGCGGGTTTTGTCGCCGGAATTAGTGACCCTGCTGAGCATGGCCTGCAGAAAGTAAGCGGCGAGCTTTTGGTCGGTGTCGCCGTGAGGGGAACTGAGCTCGTTGAGCATCCAGAGCAAGCGTTGGACCTCGGGGCTGTTCTTGTTGGCGATGGCTCGGGCGCAGTGGGTGAGCAGGGTGGACGCCCATTTGCTGGATGAAGAAGGCAGCTGGTCCGGTGCCTCGGGTGTGATGGTGGTGCGAGTGGGTGGCTTGTGGGAAGGGGAGTAGGAGTAGGGCATGGAAGGAGAAAGAGAGACGTCGTCTTCTTCGGCAACTGGAAGATTGGAGTGACTTTGTTGATGTGAATGGGTGGTTCGTTTTGATGATCTTGACGAGCTTCTTGAAATTCTGTCAAGAACAACGTAGTAGCGGTCTGGTTGCTGAAGGCAGGCTAGTCTAAACAAGGTGGCCATAGCATCTGAGACTGAGAGAGATATGATTCCCTAGCTGGGGACCTGGGGTGAGACAATACTATGTATGGATGATTCCTTATATGGGCTTATATTTATGATCTGAAATAAACCAAAGAGAAATAAAAGATATGAGCTATTTTGTATAAAAGTAGTGAATAATAATCATAAATTAGCTAGCTACTACCGTGGGAGCCTGGCCTTTGTGTGATGATAGAGCTGTAAAGAAGCGAAAGCCTACCTGCTTTTTAGAAATGGGAGGTTGGAGTGAAAGAGGTGGGACGTTGGGGTGAAAGAGGGGATATGTTCCGCTGAAAAGTCTTGCATAAAAATTCAGCAGAAGAATTCGAATCACTGTTCGGCTGTCCGCTTTGACAGGGACATAAAGAAGCAAACGCTTATCTGGTTTGCAGAGATTGAGTTCGTTGGATCAGGGCAAGCCATGACTGTGCCAATCCCCGAGACCCAACCAAAATAAATAAATATTAAAAGAGAACAAGAGAAAACTCAACCCATGTTAAATGATATAGGTGTTCATATTAAAAAGCGCACAAAATCGGGTACCACCTTCCACTTTTTTCGTTCAAATCTAGGTCAAATGCAGGAAAAGTAAATATTGCTTGCAACAAAAAATGTGTTCTTGTTTTACTACAAAATTTTTTGTTCTTCACCGTTAAAATCTTTTTGCGAAAAGTTAAAGTTTGATTGCTAAAAAATTGATTACCATTAAATTTTAGTATATTCAATATAGCAATCACTAACAATAAATTCCGTTGACAATAATTTATGATGTTTGTGTTTAGATAACTAGATTTTGATTTAGTTGCCAAAATATTATTATAAACAAGAAAAAAATTTCCAAAGAAAGCATGACCATAAGCAAAATAATTTTTTACCTATAAAAGTAAGAAAGGTAAACAAAAGTTCCTTATATGCATTTTTGACCAATAAAGATTTTTTTTATTAAGGACGGTTGCCAAAAATATTTTTTCTTATTGCGTTTCCATCTAAAGATCCACTTGAAAATAGATGGAAGAAAAATTACCATCATTCCTATAGAAATTTTGATAACATTTGATATTTTACCTATGTAACTACTATATCTTTTATTATTATTTATTCATTTCAATCATTTTTCACATTTTTATTTAACTATCCTATTTATTTTAATTTTTAATGAGCTATTTATTTTAATTTTATTCTATTTACTTCTAATTATTACATCCGTATTACATCAAATTTCTCTTTTATTTTTTAAAAAATTCTCAGTTTTCACTTTTCTACTTTTATTTTTACATCTTCTTAAATAGATTTAGATCTACACAAATGGGTGTATTGGACGAAATGCTACAATGCTAAAAGTAACCAACCATATGTAGTCAAGTAAATTTGTATAGTTAAAAAATTTATATGCAACCAAAATAATAATTGCATCTAATAATATTTGTTGTAAAGACTAAATAATTCAGGCCAGTTACTCCATATTTTGCTCATATGTTTGGGTATTCAACATAAACTTGAGTAGTAATTGTAAGTCAATGGTAGGACGTTGCTATCTTTTCTTTCAATTCAACATATTACATCTTTTCTTAACTCATATTATAATCAAGTTCAAGAGTCCATATATTTCATCTTACAAATTAGTCTTCTTAAATGCTCCATAAAATTTTTCTTATAAAGGAAGAAAATAAATGCTCCTTACATGGGAGACCGTAGTTCTTACAAACACCCACAGGGGTGAAGTAGAAGTTTGAACCCTCACCCACGACATCATGTCAATATTGCAACCAAACGAGTAACACAAAGAGAATACAAGCTTTTCTCTATAAACATCTGTTAGTCAATCAAAAACTTCAACTTGGATATTGTTATGCTATCCATCTTAGCTACATCTATGGTTCCTTGCTTCTTAATGGTTATAAGTTTTTATTAACTTATTTTGTGTATTTTATTACATTGGTGTTGGTATTGTTCAAACTAAAAAATATTATAAAAAGCAATTAAAAAATTGTACCACTGTAACTTATGCTGAGAAGTTGATTAGTGAATGGAGTAGGTAAATTATCCAAACCATTGTAATTCTTTTCTAAATTATTGTATGATATATGTAAATCATCTCTTGCACCTTGATTCTTTCTTTTTATGCGTATTATTCTTGAACTTTGGCACTCGTGTCTAACAATGATTAATTGCCCTCTGTTATACTACAATTCTATAGCTATTAAAGCTTGGTTCTTCATGGGTGCCAATTTAATTAGTAGAAAATTTCCTTGTTTATTACAAGAGTGAAAACATTATTTTTAGTGGCAAAGGTAAGCATTAAGCTCCAGTGTGCATCGTGCATAACCTATTTTTTATTTTTATTGAACTTTTTCAATTTCATTTGGGGCTCAAGCAAGATATGTACGTCCGTGTATATGTGTTTTTACATTTTTTATTTTTTAAATATTTTATTTGAAATTTTAAAAATAAAAATTAAGGATTTCTAATGCGACATATATAGAATTTTAATGCTTATGCCGACATAATAATGCAAAAGAAATGTAGCAATGCGCTAGTGCACTACATCATGCTTCTATATATAATTTTATTAAAACTTCTAAATCAAGTTTAATGCATATATATTTTTTGAAGTAATTTTTTTACGATACATAATATTATTTTAAAGAAGATAAATGACTTAAATTTCACAAAATCAGGTTGACTACACTCATGTAAATCTTTCAACTTTCATGACATCTAACAATATTCTTAAATTTTGTATTCGGTGAACACTTGCATGAAACTCCAAGGAGACTCCTCATCAACATTTGACCTTGCTTCAGCCCACTGTTTGGCCATGGCTTATTCATCTATTTTTAAAAGAAATTTTTTTATTTTTACAAAGGATTTTGAGTAAGCAGGATGCTTCATGCCTTCGTACGCCAGACATCAGCCTTGGTCATGAGTGTTTTTTTTTTTTAAAGATAATGGTCATAAGATCAAATTGGAGCCCGAGAGAGCATGCGCCTGAGAGCATGCAGTGCTGCATGCTCCCGGGCGCATATACCTATTTTTTTTTTTTATTTTTTTTTATAATATTGTTAATTTATATGTATTTAATATGTGTATAAATTTTTACCATTTTTAGAGTATTTTAGATATTTATTTTTAATTTTCAAAAATTTACTGATTTTCAAAAATCAAAAATTAAAAATAAATATCTAAAATAATCCAAAAATTGTAAAAATTTATAAAGATGTTAAATACACTTAGATTAATAGTTTTATAAAAAAAATTGAAAAAAATAAAAAAATAAGTGTATGTGACCGGGAGCATGCAGCCCGGGCGCATGCGATCGGGCTCCATCTTTCTCGGCGTGTTTCGTGCACACGGATGCATGACATGGGGTTTGGTCATGAGATATTTTTTGCGACGGTTCATATGCCTGGAAAAGAAGCATCTTGCTTGCTCTGTAAAAATAAAATATTTCCTTTAAAATTTTACATCTTCATGATTATCTTATATTTAATATTTTTACGTATTATTTTCTATGCTATTTTTCAATTATTTTTACACAATTATCTTTATAACTAACATATTTATTTTAACTCTATTTTTTACTCTTTATTATCACTCCAACCATATCACATTATTTTCTCTTAATTTAAAAATTTTTCATCGAAAAAAATTATCACAAAACACACCTGTTTAATATATTCTTATTTTTTTCATTTTCAAAAAAATAACAGCGCTGTTTAACTGTTTTTGTTTTTTCTCCTCCTCCGGTGACAATTTTTTCATCTACAGCAGAATTTTTTATTTACACAACTACCCTTCCTCGCAGAATCCGTGCAAGTCCGCGAGGCGCTTTAAAAACAGGGAACTTTCTCAGTGTCTCCTGAGCGAAGGCGCCTCCGCCTCCGCCCGTCATTTGAAAGTTTCATGTACGGAAACCCCAACATCCTCCCAAATTCCATCATCGTTCCAATCCGAAACTCTCCAAAGCTAATCCACAGCATTACTTGTTTATTCGCTTCTTCCCAGAACCCCTCCCAAACAGAACAATCCCTTCGACAATTCCTTCCCCATCTCTCATCCCATCCATTCTATCCTCCCTCTCAAACCCTTCTCACGCTCTCTCTTTCTACCTCTTCTGCCAATCACACGTCCCCTCTTTCTCCAATCATGCCGCCTCCCTCCCTTCCTTCGTCCCCCTCCTCTATCCCCTCCTCTCCTCCTCAAACTTCACCGCCGCTCGTTTCTCACTCGCCTCCTTCATTTCTATGCACCACCCCAACCACCTCCTCCATTCATTCCCAGTGACTTCTTCACTCATCCTCAACACTGCAGTCGGTGCCTATGTCCGATTCCACTGCAAATTGATAAATAGGAGCTGAAATGTACCTACTCAGCTACTCTGAAGTGTATTTTGTTTTGCTATAGTATAATCTTTGTTTATACTTTGCATTGCATTTTATTGACTCTTTCACTCCCAGAACCTATGGAATTTCGTTATTGCTATGAAAATCTGTGAAACGTATCTATGCGACCAAATATAAGAATTTATGAAAATTTTCAGTGGGGATTTGAATATTTGTTTGCTGAGTTTTAGTTCGTTTTGTGTGTAAATATTACAAGGGGATCCCCTTGTGAGTTCTCACAGGCCCCATCGTCTTAATAAACAGCAAAAGAGTGAATTTGTATCCCCAAAACCAGCGAGGTCCACCTAAGGCATAAATCAAGCAACATTTCATTTCTAGCATATCAATTCTAACCTCAACCGCAATTCTAATCGTATTTTTTTTAATTTAACCATAATTTAATCAAATTAGATGGATTTAATTCACATTGGTAATTCCAGTTGAAATTTTAGATTGACATTAAATTTGAGAATCTTACCAAGTTCCTGTCAGCTACTAAATATATTTTTTTTTTGACCAGATGATCAGTTTTTTATTGAAAAAACGTTCGATTTTTTTAGGTAAAATATTTATATTTATTCTACTTCTTAAAATATCTCTCTCGTCTGCCCAAATCATTTCTTCCGGAAAAGAATAAACGCGCTCGGGCTGAACGCTGAAGAATATTAGATTGGCCTTGTTCTGTCCAGTCTCGCTATATATGCAAACGCCATTATAGACACATATAAATAGCTTGAAGTGTGGAATTTTTTGAGAACATTGAAACGTTTTTTAAAAAAATCAATGTTTCACTTGCTTTGGCTCAGTATTTTAATCCATATGCATGACATAATGATGGAGAATAAATCAACCAGCTCTCATTAAGTATAATTCCAATTTCACTCAAAGAGGCAATATTTTTTTCACTTCTACAAACTTCTCAATTCTCACACACCCACCTTGAGATGAAGCACATCTCCTCCGGCAACGACATGCGGCAGTGCCGCCACCTCCACCGCTTGGCCCTGCATCATCAAAGAAGAACTCAGCGACGGATGCGTGATGGTGACGTTGTAGTCCCCGTGAAACAGCGCGACCTCATAGAAGCCATCTTGGTCCGTGGTGCCGACCACCTCGGCAGCCTTCCATTCTCTGAGGAGCTTGTCGACAACGTTCCCCGTCGGCAAGTTGTTGAAGTTGTTGTCTGTCAAGCACATCCTGTAGCATCCTGTAGAGTGCCATGCAGTCCACAACATCAACCCTTGCACCCCCGGATGAGACCGTCCCTCTCTCAGTATCTGCTCCAAGAATTCAGCCTGTTGTACGCACGAATTAGTGCGGCACAAGAATATATATGTATATACATACATATACATATAGGTAAGAGCTGTTCTGGTTCCATTTGATCAAAAATGAGCCCCACACATATTAGAATATAATTGAACTTTATATAATCATTTGTCTCTATATAAATTTTACAGCAAATAGTTTACATTTTGAAAAAATTACTAAAGTTGTTATTTACATCAAACTATTTTATTACGTTGAATTTATACCATTTTTAGTTGGGGCTCACATACATATCTGATTGGGATGAAAATTAGTATAGCAATAGAATACATTATTCTAAATACAATTGATGAAGTAGATTATGATTTTATGATCATGTAGGCCCATTTTAGCGTCGTTGTACCTAAATATTTCTGTATATATATTCAAGTACAGGCCCTATATGATGATCAAATTATAATCTACTCCACCCATTGTATTTAGAATAATGTATTCTATTACCATATCAATTTTCATCCCAATCGGATATGTGTATGGACCCCATCTGAAATGGTACAAATTCAACATAATAAAATAGTTTGATATAAATAACAACTTTAAAGTGATTTTTTCAACATCTAAATCATCTAAACTATGATTTATATATGGATAAATTATTATGTAAAGTTTCATTACATTTTAATATGTGTAGGACCCTTTTTTTGGGCAGCAGTACCGGAACAACTCTCATATATATATATATATATATATATATATATATATATATATATAATTACATTATAAGCATTCTAATATATATAGAGACCCGATTGTGTGCAGTCCGCTGTAAAATGGACCCCACACATGTTAGATTGTAATGAAACTTTATACACTCAGTTATCCATATATAAATCATACTTTAGACGGTTTAGATGTTGAAAAAACTACTTTAAACTTGATATTTACATTAAACTATTTTATTACGTTGATTTTGCACCATTTTAAGATGGGGACTATATACATGTTGGATTTGGATGAAAATTGGTATGCTATTAAAGTGAACAATTCTAAATACAATGGATGGGGTAGATTTTTCATTTATGATCAGGTGGGGCCCACAGTGCATGGACTGCACGGTGCAGTCGCATGCACTGGAATAAATCCCATATATATATATATATATATATAAATAGATATAAGTATTTTTCATAATTTACACATGAATATATATTATATATTTTTGAACAAATGTGGCCCATAAACATACTTGATTGGGATGAAACTTGATCTCCTAGATAAACAAATAATATTAAATATAATAAATGGATTGAATTTTATATTAATGATCAAAATTTTAAATTTTGAAGGGGTTACATAAGTAACCCGGTTATATAGAAGTGAGACCGTGTGTATTTGTATATACACACTTATATATATGCACTTTTTTGGATGAGTTATTTGTTAATTACGTATATTTTATACAAACCTGATTGGGGCCCTGAGCAACGTCTATTTCGGTGAGCCAAATGGGTACTCCGGCGGAGGCCAGAGTATCAAGAGCGGACCTCATGTAAGGAATGTTGGGGGTACTGCTGCTGAAGTGGCCTTCCAAACCGATGGCCGTGGGGCCTTGGTTGCCTGGGAAGCCCATGATCTGCTTGAGCTTGCTCAAGTATTTGGTGGGCGACGCCACCCCATCTCGGCTGTCCTCGATCGTGTTGTATTCGTTCATGAACATGGCCGTCCTTCCGTCCAGCTGATGCGCCCGCTGGAAGAATTTGGACGTGGCGTCCGCCCCAAGCTTGCTCTCAAAGAAGGTCGTGTGAAGGTTCTCGTTGTTCACGTCCCACCCGATGACCTGCCCAGCGTACCTCCCCACAACCGAAGTGATTCTGTTCTCCGCCGCTGCTCGGAACTGGTCCGGTGAAAGGGACGGCACCCACCAAGGCTGGTACTTGGGGTCGTCCCAGAAGATGTTGTGGCCTCTGACAGCGATGCCGTGCTGCCTGGCGAAGGAGAACATGGCGTCGGCGGTGGAGTAGTCCTCGTGGCCGGGGGATTTTTCTGTGCTGTACCATTTGAGCTCGTTCTCGAACACGGTCCAGCCGAAGCGGGCCGTGAACCAGTTCTGGTAGGCGAGGTTGTTGAGGATGGTGCTGGCGATGGCGGATCCGAAAGGGAAGCTGCTCCGGGTCTGAATGATAGAGAGATTCGCGCCGGGGAGGCTGTTTCCATCTGCATCCACCGCCTGGAATCGGACTGTTCTTTTACGTACCTGCATTTATACGGGCTTGTGTTTATGCCCTCCCTTCCACACATCGGGCAGCTTGTTATAAAATTAAGGGAATTTTTTGTACGCATAGCATTGGCTTTTGTTCTTTT
This sequence comes from Annona cherimola, assembly GCA_030490835.1. Classification (NCBI taxonomy): domain Eukaryota; kingdom Viridiplantae; phylum Streptophyta; class Magnoliopsida; order Magnoliales; family Annonaceae; genus Annona; species Annona cherimola. The sequence continues at coordinate 95,046,654 of CM059973.1, read as the reverse complement.
GATGCCTATTATATTTTAAAATTTTCTAACACTCACAGCATTTTATCTATAATTCTTTCGACACTTACATCATTGCCTTTTAATCCAAAAGAAAATTTAACTACATATAAAAATATCAATTTTGCCTCTACACTGTTTGTAAAAAAGATTCCAAACAAAATCTTTATCATATTTTTTATAAAACAAATCTAATGCATTTTTTATTTAAATTATAATAAAAATGGAGCCAGAATTTATTCTACCTTTATTTGCATAATAGTGTGGGGAAATTTTGACATTTCGACTTACAAATTTTTTTTACAAGCATTTCCATGTACCATTAGTGTCAGTTTTGGTTAAGAGTAATGGCATAGGCATCCAAATAATGAGGGTGAAATGTTGTGGTTATTAGAAAAAATTTTAAATGTTGTGAATATGAAAGGAATAATGGCCCAATATTGTAGGTATGAGAAAAAAAACTTTCTAAAATTAAATTTTATCCTATTGGATTTAAATTTATTTATTTAACTAAAATAATAGGTTTCATTAAAATCAAATATACGCATGACCTTATCTAAAAAATGATAAAATCAAAGTAATCAGATTATTTAATTTGTATATAAATTTTAAAACTGTTAATTCTACATCTAACGCATATAAAATATCTTATGTAGATCAATGACTCTACAAATTATTAACATTTTAATATACATAAATATGAGTTTAAAGTCTAGCCATGACTTTAATTACAATGACTTTTGATGCTATCGTCGTGTTTGGCTACGTAAAACTTTTCAAATAAAAATTGTTTAGCCTTACATAAAAGAATTTTCAATCAAATTTTTTTTATTATCTACAATTATTCTATTTTAATTATTTTTTATATCTTTTTATAATTACTCTACTTTTTACTCATTTCTATATTACTTATACAACTAACATATTTATTTTAATTTTATCATGTTTAACCTTCATCATTATCCCATCCTATCGCATCATTTTTTCTTATTTTAACTAAAAACCTTGCATTCAAAAATTTCATCACTTCCTAAGTATACCCCATGATAAAAACAAATAATTTTAGACCATACTATATACCGGTGGGATATTAATTTAATCATGGATGTGGCAGCTGGCTACACTCTAGTATATGTCATATATGTGCGTCCTTTTGCAATATGGCCTAAATCTAAAAAAAGATTAAAAGTTTTAGAAGGAGAATTATGCTAATATATAGAAATGTTGATTCCGTATATAATTAATTGCTAATTATGGTTATTTTCTGGTTTTTCTAGGGTCCGTGATGAGAAAAAAATTCAAAAAAATCCTAACATTAATCTCTATATTATATATATGTCGAATATTCACTTTCAAACTTTGATAGTGGGATAGAAAATTAAAGTTTTACCTTTTCGATGCTTTCATGTTGGTGAGACTTCCATTGCTCTTGGGTGAATGGCTGCAAGGAGACACTGTCCACCCATATCTCTGCGGCTGTGTCATTGCTCTGAAAACATTGCAGTTTCGGTAACAACGGCCGGAAAAAGGCTCTGAATTGAACTATGTATACGTGTGTGTATGTAATTATTCACGAATACAATATTCTACCTCGAAATAGAGTCGGGATGGACCAGAAATCTGGAGGGTAAGGCCTCCTTTGAGCATAGACCAACAGCCTGGCTGAGGCACCACAGAACCCGCATACACAAAACCATATCGAGTCTTAAAAACCGCTGCCACCGGTGCGTTTCCTTCACTCACCTGGATCCAAGCTGGAAGAGACATAAAAATCAATCAATAAATAAATACTTGTATGATCACAGCTGATTGCGAAATCGTTTCATGATAATTTTTTTTATTACATAAATTTCTATGTATAATTTTTGCCCACCATGATTTGGGGGCTTCTGCATAATAGAACCTATAACTTTAATTAAACGAAGTTAGGGGATCTATTTTGCAAAACAGCCTGTGAAAGATCTATATTAAATTTAATTGATCCGATCATTACAGTTATCTTGTTTTTTGCTTACACGTGTTGCAATTAAGATCAGCATATTAACTGTAATTACCAGAGAAGGTGTAAAGCTTGTCTTTTTGCAAGTAGAGCTTCTGGGAAAAACTATCAAATGATTGGTTTCTCGAATGGGCGACGATGAACTTGTTGCCGCCTTTGGACATCCTCTCTTCAATATGGTGGGCCACCCCAAATCTGGACCATCCATTCAGGCCATGGTTGAATTCAGGATTGATGAGGATGCCTCCTTGGTATTGGGGTTTCAGTGGCTCTGCCAAACACTATGGATTAAAAAATAAAAAGAAATTAGGAGCCAGACCTCACGAAAAAAATAGCTACAGATCATTTCCAAACATATTGAATTGAAACATATACTCACCTCAATGGTTGCTGAATAGTCATAGGATAATGGCTCTGCTGTGCACCCTGCAATAGAGCAAAGATCTAATAAAAAATGATAAGGACAACATAATTAAGAATAAGTCGGCTATTATTTTTTTTGGTCCATAATATATTTCTATTAAGGGACCAGGATCCACTACGGACCCATCACTTGTAGTATCCATTTGGCAGGATCCTAAAATTTCTAGGAATGTATATATTCTTCATGTAAAAATGGCAATTTCATGGATGGCATGGGAATTTCCCTTCCGCGTTGAGATGATTTGACAATTGATAGAAAGAAAGGATTCAATCGCATTGAAATGCATAATGGAAACCTTCGTCCCAATTCTAAACAAACATAATTAAATGCACATTGAAGGTATTAAAACTTGACTAATGCCTGGCTAAATTCCAATAATTTATACGAGCACATCGACATAATTCAGCACCCCGAGTAATGAAGGGCCTAATTAAATATGATTTTTGACACTAGGCTAGCAACTTCAAACAAGGATAAAATTGCCTAGGGATTTCTCCCACTCAATCCAGATCAAACGAGGCCACAGGCTGGGCACATTGGTCAATGGATTGGTCCATAACCAATAGATCATAACTTAGAACTAGCTGCATATGCAGAAACAAGTAAATTAATTAAACCTGCCCAGACAAGCGAAAACATCGTCAGAAGTGCATGATTGATGGAATTTGCCATCGCCCCTAGTAGAATTCAGTTCCCTGCAAATCTGCAACACCCATTTGCAAACTTCAGCTGAGTACTTATTCCAGCACAAGCCATTATTCAACAAAAGAAAAGGACATAAAATCACGCCAGTAGCCATGAAGCACTTACAGGAGATGAAGATGGAGGAGAAAGAAGAAACCGACAATACGTATATGCTAGCCATGCAAGCATGCCGAGTATATACAGACGAGATGGAAAATTTAAACAAGAAACAAACAAACATGAAAAAGGGGTCAGAAATGGTATGTTTTATTTTTGAATTTCCTTGATTCTTTAATGTTGGGTACTGTAAAATCTCTTCTGAAATTTCCAAATAAGGTGACTTACTAAGTCGGTTGCTTCTATTTAGCAATGCAAGGTGTCCTGGCCGATAAAGTTTATTACCATCATCCTCCAAACCACTACGGCAATATTATTTTTTGCAACGTTATTGATTGCCAATATTGTTACTGAAAATAATAAAAAAAAAATTTATTTTAATGACCTTAATCTTTTGAAATTTTGTATAATAGTTATCTTTTAATTATGGAAAAATTTCTCTCAAACTCACAACATTTGCCCCTAATTTCTAATATACCTGCAACCTTTCAAAAATTCATCTTATAATAATAATATTTCACTTTAAATTTTTATCATACCTATGCAATTAAAACAACTGTTAAATACTATTGATTAAAAAAAACAACTGTTAAATATCCTATTGAATGGCCAATTTTGCCTCTTCAAAATTTTTCTAATTTAAATGATTTAATCTTAATATGATATTTAAATCACTTATATCATAAATTAATGATTTCTCGACATTAATTGAGTCATATGGTTAAACCATTTCAATTTAAAAAAATATAAATGGGCAAAATCATATTTTCAATATAATACTTAATTATTGTTTTGATTTCAAGGACATAATAGGCATTTAAGGTAAAATATTATGAATATAAAAAGAATTTTTGAATCGATATAAGTATAATAAGAAATCTAAACAAATATTATAGGTAGAAGAGAAATTTTCACTTTAGTTATTTTATTTACACTAAAGATAGTATAGTGCACTAAGTTCACCCTACAAAGGTGAATTGTTACTAAATATGGTCCATTTTGATGATGAAATTAATATTTACTCCATTTATTATATTTAATATAATTTACTTAACAATAATACAGAGTTACATGAAAATCAATATATGCCTGACCCTCATCTAAAAATGTATAAAATCAACCTAATATAATTGCTTAGTTTGTACATCAATTTTAAAGTTATTATTATAACATGTAAACTGCATAAAATATTATTTCTATGTGTATATATGATTTCATAGTGTATTATAGTATTTTTTGAAGAATGTATTATAGTATTTAAATTTATCTATGAATGGATCTAAGTATTTTTTTTATAAATTACACAGATTTATATGTATTTTTATACAAATGTAGCTTACTCAAGTTTCAGATGGAGTTCATTTTTGTTACTGTCATAAAATAAATGATGTTAAACTATATGATCAATTACATTTTAATTTTATCATCAGTTAACGTACAGGGCAAAATGGTGCACTGCATAACCCGTAATATATATAATTTTTTAAATAAAATGTAAAAATTGTAAACGCCAAATAAATGCATGGCGTCATTGAGCTGGTGCAGCTGCGCTGCAATGGAGTCCAACTTAGTAATTGCCGGATTGTTGGCGATCCCAACCGTTGGTATGAAGTAAACTCGCAATTGTTTGTGACAACCCCCAAAATTCAAACACGCACCTTATATGGACATCATTGATCTTTTTGATACTAAACACTAGATTACTTTCTGTCACGAGAGACCCCTAGTCAGTTTTTACGACCTTTCACAGCAGAAGAATCAGAACCTTGGCCGCGTGCATGCCTCCATATGCTCTGATAAACGTCGACATCTAGAACGCAAATTAATGGGTTTTGTGGCCTAGTTAACCTGTTGATGTTGGTTATTAGATTTTCTCTCCCTTTACGATTCTTTCCTTATCATTCAAGTTCATGAACTCAAACAGAGTGTAATGATTGAAAAAAGAGGAGAACTTTCGAATGTCTACCTGGCGTGCATTAATTAGTAGTAGTTTAAAACTGCTATATCTTTCCATTCGAACCTCAATTTTTTCGCTTGTTTTATTTAAATTAAGTTGTCTAGCAAAATCCCTTAATTCGCTAATATTCTGATATATATATATATATACACACACACACAGAAATATTCAGGTGCAACATTGCTGAAATGGGCCCCACACGATCATCAAATCACATTCTACTCCACCCATTGTATTTAGAATAATGTATTCTATTAACAATCCAATTTTCATCCCAATCGGATATGTTTATGGGACCTATCTGAAAATGGTACAAATTCAACATAATAAAATAATTTGATATAAATAACAATTTTAAAGTGGTTTTTTCAACATCTAAACCGTCTAAAGTATGATTTATATATAGATGAATAATTGTATAGAGTTTCATCGCATTCTAATATGTGTGGGACCCATTTTTTAGACAACTGCACCTCTGTTCAGCTGCACCCGAGCAACTCTCATAATGATAATAATAATAATAATAATAACACTAGGGACGGGCAATATTGGCAAATTATTTCACAAGCACGACCTAAGATTAGGTATATGCACGATGGCGGACCTTTCCTCAAATATATCCTCGAGATTAATTTTTCACCAAGTTTCCATTCTGTTAAAAATAACATTAAGTTGGTATAAATTGATAAAAATATTTCAGAAAATTCATAACCTTCAAACCCCAAAATTAAATTTATACTTTGTTTTTAACTATTTAAATTCTTGTTTTTATCAAGGCCACGAGTTTTAAAAAAAAATACTTTTGCCCTTCTGCGCATTTTAATTGAAATTCAGTGACATTGACAAATATTTCCCATAAAAAATCACGCTAGAAAATCTGATGAGCCACAAATGGCAAACTTAATTAATAAAAGAAATATCCTAACAAAAAAATAAAAGAAATAAATTGGGTGTGTTTGGCAATTTGCAAAAGTTGTGAAGTTAAAATTTTTCAATGTAAAACTTTTCACTTACTATAACTACCCTTTTTTTAATTATTTTTACACATCTTTCTAAAAACAACCCTACTTTTCAATCATTTCTACAAAACTACCAATACAACTAACCTATTTATTTTAAATTTAATTTCTTTACTCCTCATCGTTACCCCTACAATATCACATTATTTTCTACTAATTTAATAACTTTTACATAAAAAAAATTTCATCAAAAATTTTACGTCTTCCCAAACACGCCCAAAGTTGAGGAGTGCGGAATCAGCTTTATTCCATTGTTATTTAGAGAAGACAAGGAAATTGTTAGCAGACATAGCCCAGCTGACAAGTTCTCAGCCTCAGTGCCAAGGTATTGGGGATTCAATCCTAGTGTAAAGAGCTCTCTCTCATTATTTGGAATAATGTTTCCTACAAATACATGGTTAGATTTATAAATGCTAGACGAAATTTTCAGAGCAAGGTCTTGGATATATGTATATATTTATTTTAAATTAAATTAAATATAACTAAATTAACATGTTTATTAAAAATTTTCAAAAAACAAAAAAAAAATATTTTTGTACCGTTGCTCTTTCCAAATATATAAAAAAAAAGAAAAAATATATGGAAATTATCTTCTTCCACCTTGCATAACGTTTGTTATCAACATCACGTTATCGTATTATTGTTTGGCTGCGTGTGCAAAAACACATTTATGTGGACGCATTAGACACTTTGGCTAATCAGTTCGTAATGGAATAAAAAAATCTTCCAGACGCAAAAACGTAATAAATTCTGATTAAGAATCGGAGCATGATTGATTTGGACGGTGCAGTTATGGGTGAAGATTGCGTGACGGCTAATTTCTTGTGCATTGCAAGCGACGTGCGGTTTCATTCAAGTTTTGCCGTTGAGGATCGTGTCTTCCATCTTGGCTGAATACAATGGCAGTTGCAAGGCTTGCAGCCAATCTTCGAACTTGCCTAAATACCTCCTGGCCCATCAACCCCAAGGATGGGATGGTACTGGGCAGGTTGTTGTGCGTATAATTCCAAATGAGTTCTCCAAAAAAAAAAAAAATGGACGCGAATTTACAATTTTTATATTTTCAAGAATCATCATTTTGGGGAGGGTGCAATTAATTTACACATAAAAAAAAGTATGTGTATTAATTTAGTTGTATCTCAGTCCCATTTCTATGAAACTCTTATTCTGTATAATCCCCTCAATCTTTAAAATTTTGATGATTAATAGAAAATCTACTTCATTCATTGTATTTAGTATCATTTATAGTATCTTGAAAAAAAAATTATTTTTTTAATTTTATTGCATATAGGTATCATCTATAAATATGTAAAATCAACTTAATAAAATGGTTCGATAATAAAACATCAATTTTAGGGTAGTTTTTTCAACTCTGAACCATCTAAAATATCACTATTATATAGATAAATAATTTTATAAAATATTATTATATTTTAATATATGTGTGAACGGATCTAAATATTTTTTATAATTTACACATGAATATATATTTTTAAGAAAATATGGCCCGAACACATACTTGATTTGGATAAAACTTGACTTCCTAGATAAATAAGTAATGTTAAATACAATGAATAGATTGAATTTTAAATCAATCATCAATATCTTAAAAATTAAAAAGGTTACATGGGATATTACATAGAAGCGAAGTTTGATATCTATCGTGTTTTGCATCATTTATATCATTATGAAAACTCTTTCATTTGTCTAATATCACTATATATAAGTCTCATTTATAAATATGTAAAATTAATACGATAAAATATAATCAATAGATACCTGGGCCTCTCTACCTAATTAGGGAAGTCGAAGAAAATGGTGTTTCAGGGGTTAAAAGAACACATTTTGAGGCTGGTCCAAGGGTGGAAGGAGAAGCTTCTCTCATGGTGGGGGGGAGTTGGGGGGGTGGGGGGGCAAAGTGGTGTTGCTGAAATCCGTAGCTCAGTCCATCCCCTGCTATACATGAGCTTGTTCCTCCTACTAAGGGGGTTGTGTAAGGAACTGTCTAGTGTTATGAGCAAATTCTGGTGGGGGGAGTGAGAGAAAGAGAAAAATTAGTTGGGTTTTATGGAGAAAGATGTGCAGAGCTAAGTGCATAGGCAGCCTAAGGTTTTGAGATTTGATATCGTTCAACTATGCATTACTAGCGAAGCAGGTGTGGCGGCTGGTGGCAAGCCAAAATTCATTATGCTATGAAATTCTTAAGAGCAAATACTTCTTGGGGGGTGGGGAGGACTCCTTCACTTGGAAGTCTATCCTAATGGCAAGAGATATGGTGAACACGGGTGGTCGCTGGAGGATTGAGGATGGGAATAGGGTGAGGTTATTTAAAGATTTGTGCGTTGAGGAGAGGTTGATGAAATGTGGCCCTCTGCCAAATTCTATTTTCAAGGATGAGAAGGTTAGCACCTTTATAAATTGTGGAAATAAAACGTGGAAGATGGAGGCTCTTATCAGTGTTGTGGGAAAGAAGGGGTGAGTGAGGTTGAGAGAGTCCAACTCCATACTGCGAGAGAGGGGGATGGTTGGTACTAGCCCTGGGAACCAAACAAGGTTCTCAGAGTCAAATCTACTTATAGGTACATTTTGGATAACTCTTTTTGTCTTGCGGGTTCAACAGAGGACAAGGTTGGTTATGAATTGCTTGCTGAAAGGAAAGTCCTCAAAGCAATCTAGAGCTCCAAGCTGCCTGTAAAAGTTAAAATATTCGGGTGGCAGAGCTACATGATCACTCTTCCTACTAAAGATAATTTCCAAAAGCACAGTATCCTCACTGATCAGATGTATCTTCTGTGCAAGAGGAGGGCTGAAAATCAAGTGCACACTTTGCATTTTATGATCTTGTAGTGGAAGAAAAGAGACTTTCAATATGCAATAATGATATCTGGACTCTGAGGGATACCGTGTGATGCATTCTTAGGAGGTTAGCAATGTCAAAGTTGAATCCGAGGCTAGAGATGTTCATCCTGTTCGCATAGAGGATTTGGCATGCGAGGAACATGACTAGAGTTAACGATTCATAGCCCCATCTTGAAGGCATTCTAGATTGGTGTCAACAGTATAAGGAGAGATACTCCTCCGCTAGTTTTGTTGTGGGATTAGGCCTCTTGTTTGGGGAGTTGGTTTCGAAAAGGGTCAAGCCGTCGAGGGGGGGATTGAAGTTGAATGTTGACGGTTGATGGAATGTGAGGAGAGGTTGTATGGGTATAGGTATGGTCCTGAGAGATTCCGAGGGGAGGTTTTTGGCTGCGAAGAGGTGGAGACTAGATGGGATTTACAAGGCATTGAGCATGGAGGCTAAAACAGCCCAATGCAGGATAGATTGGCAAGGGAACTTCATCCCTCATCTAGAACTCGAGTGTGATTCTCTTATCCTGCTCAGCTTTCTGAAGGAAGAAGTGCCGATTTATGCTCCTTGTGGTCATCGTATTTAATATATCAAATCACCTAGGAATTGGTTTTGTGTTCTTCGGTTCAATCATGTTATGAGAAAGGGCAACATGGCTGCCCACACCACAACTGATTATGTGTCATGGCTTGAGGGATTCTATGTGACTTGGCGGGGATGCCTACCAAGTTTTTTTGTCAATACTCTTTGTAACGACTCTAATTTTTTGAAAATATAATGATAATTTTGATCAAAAATATATATGTAATAAAATAATTTATTGCTAAATATTAATTTTTAAATACTATTTTCAGCATCTAAACCATCTAAATATCATTACTATATTGATAAATGATTTTATAAAGTATTAAAACATTCCAATACATATGTAAATGGATCTAAGCATTTTCTTTAATTTACACATGAATATACTTATTTTTTTGCAAATGTGACTTGTGTACATATTGGATTTGGATGAAACGTGGTCTTATAACTAAACAAACGATATTAAAAATAATGAATAGATTAATTTTTCATTAAGAATCAAAATCTTAAAATTTAAAAATGTTATATGGAACCTTTCTGTATAATATGAATTTGGATGCATATGATGTCATTATGCTATAAAAGAAATAGGGAATATATATATCATATATATAACAAACCGATAGCATATTTTGCAACGTATGAAAATTGCATATGAGCAAAATGCAGTAATCGTTTTATATGCAACCAAATTTTGGCTTTCGTTGTAGACAACGGTCTTTTGTAGCAGATATTATCAAAGGTTCACTATAAATATCTTTTAAGTTTGGCATTTATAATTATTTGTAGTAAAATTTATATTTTATTGCAAGTACATAGTTACATAAAACCAGAAAAATATCGTTACTTCAATTTTTTTAGGAAAATTCCTCTCGGTACCATAATGTTTGCACTTAATTCCTTTTATAATTGTAATATTTTATAAATTTCTTTTATATCTTTAATATTTCATCCTAAATTCCTCTCATGCCCATATTGTTAACACAACCGTTATATGCTTTATTAAAAAGACAATTTTGCCCATTTAAAATTTCCTAATTGAAATAATTCAATCATAATATGACTCAACTGATGATAGTAAATTATTCATATGTGACATTAAATGATTCAAGAGTCATATTAATGTTGAATCATTTTAATTAGGAAAATTTTATAGAGGCAAATTTGTCTTTTTAATGGGTAGGTAACAGTTGTGTCAATGACATTTGTATAATAGGAATATATGGTGAAATGTTATGAGTATAAAAGAAATTTATAAAACGTTGTAGGCATAATAAAAATTATGTGCAAACATTGGAGGTATAAAAGGAATATAATCTTTTTGGTTATATATAAAACAAATATGATCTTTTTGGTTATAAATGTTTCCGATTTGTACAAAGAATATATTACATTTTTTTTACTTTTTATTTCAATTTAAAGTTCTATAATCTGTATTTTTGTCAAATTTATGAATTTTGAAAAGTATGTTAATCAACTTAATTCTAATCTTAACATTACTTGTTTACTTAATACTTGGCAATCAATTTTGGATGGATTATAACATAGAGGTACTGTGCATGAAATCAAGAAGAAAAGTACACGTACACAGAGAAAAGTTAGGTAATGATAAGTGCAATTGTACTATTGTAGCAAAATCTATACGTACACACATATACAGGGGAGGGGCATATTTACGTGAGCCAAAAGATTTTTCTATTTTTTGAATTTCTTTTCGTAGATCAGTGGGCCTACCAAAGATATGTCATTGATATGGGGAAATTTTAGAATATTTTCGATTTTTCTGATTGAATCTTTTAGAATATTCTAGAATATTTTAGATTTGATTAGATTGGATTTTTTAATTCTGAAAACGGAAAAAAGGCTTTTTCATGCACGTCTCTTGAAAGAATCTTTTTTTCTATTTTCAAAATTATCAAGTTATATCAAATCAAACCTAACAATTTCTTTCATGAAAAGAAAAATCTAACAATGTCCAAATTTTGTTGTATGACATCGTCTGTGCGCCCATATATCTAAACAAAGGAATTTTAAAAGAAATTAAAGAACAAGAGCTTCTGGAGAGAGGTGTGTGTAAGTGTATTTAACATATAAACAAAGTTTTACTATTTTTAGATATGTGTATAGATTTTTTTGAGATTTTTAAACATCTCTGTGTGTATATATTCTTGTGTAAGTAATTGCACCATAAGTTATAGTGTAGTTGCCTCAAAATGGGCCTCCATAATTATAAAATTATAATCTACTTCACCCATTGTATTTAAAATTATATATTCTATTACTGTAGCAATTTTCATCCTAACTGGATATGTGTATGATCTCATCTGATGTAAATAACAATTTTAAAGTTATTTTTTCAACATGTAAACTATTATCTGTATAATTTATATGTGGATAAATGATTGTATAAATTATCAATATATTTAAGTACATATGGGGCTCATTTTAGGCCAAATGCACAATAAGTTCCTGCTGCACAAGAACACATCTCATATATAGAGATATGTACATATATAGGTGTGATTATATACAATACATTGTACGTATGCTTAACTTATAATATTTATTTTTTTATTTTAATTTTATTGATTTTTTATTTTTTCATAAATATATTTTCCTATGTGTATTTAATCTATATATCAAGTTTTTTCTATTTTGCGATAATTTTTTTTTATTTTTTATTTTTAAAAATATCAATTTCAATGGCATACAAATCATTTTTCGCCCTTAAAAACTTGATTTTGAAAAATTAAAAATAAATATGTAAAAATATTATCAAATGGCAAAGCTTGGTATATGGATTAGATATACTTAGGAAAACATGTTTTAGAAGAAAAATCAAAAATAAATGAAAAAATTTTAAAAATGAATATTATAAGTTAAACATACGTACAATATATTTTATATTATAATGCCTCGTATATATATATATAAATAGATATATTAATACCATATTTATTTTGTACCATATTTTATGATCGTATAGGATCTATTTTGAGCAAATGTACTATAACTTACTTACAGTGCGTAAATGCACATGATAAATTTATATATATGAGATGTGGTCTTATTTGCCCCTACCTTAAAAAACTTATTGAAATTTTTTTATTTTTCATAAACTTATTAGTCTAAGCATATTTAATATATAAATTAAGTTTTACCATTTTTTAAGATGTGTATATATTTTTCTAAATTTTTAGATATAGAGTTATTTTAGTAATTTTAACCATCAAAAATGGCTAAAATATCCTTATGTTAAAAATATAAAAATATATATCTAAAAATTGGAATACTTATCAGAGAAAACTCCATATATACACACGAGCCCATAATTCCACTTACACACATGAATTTTAAAAAAATCCATGTATGCATATATATTTTACCTAAAATTCTACTCATACTCATGTTGTTAAGAATATGTGAAATGACCATTAGATACCCTATAAAATAATGAATATGCGCAAGTCCTAATATAATTTAAAATTTATTTACTGAAATCTAAAAATTTACATTTAAATAATATATGATTTTATAGCTGTAAAAGTGTTAAAAATTCATTTGAATACGAATTTTTAGTTATAAAATCATAATTAAGAATGGACATTTTTGTCATTTTACAGTGGCATTAACGGCTCCTTTCACAAATCCTTAACCACGTGGATATAAGTGAAATTGTAGGCAAAATACGTAAGTATATATGAAATTTTTGAAAATTCATGAGTATAAGTTGAATTATGGATAAAATTTGTAAGTATATGTGAGATTCGCACTACTTATTATAAATATATCTAGATTAATAAGTTTATATAAAAATATGAAAAAATAATTAACAAATAAGTTTATTAGTATCGACTAAGTAAACAATTACTCCAAACTAATAAAATCATACCTCAATGAAGTCATAAATAAACTATAATATTACTTTTGCTTCTACAAAACCACTTTTCTATGTAATTTCCTACATTTTAAAAATATTAATAGTTGGTGGAAAATACACTTCATCCATTTTATTTAGTATCATTTATAGTATCTTGAAAACTCTTTTATTTATTTAATTTCACTGTAATGGGTCTCATCTATAAATGTGTAAAATTAACATAATGAAATAGTTTAATATAAAATATCAATTTTAAAGTAGTTTTTTCAACATATAAACCATCTAAAATATCACTAGTATGTGGATAAATGATTCTATTAAGTATTATTATATTCTAATATATATGTGAATGGATCTAAGCATTTTTCATAATTTACAATTAAATATATGTGTTTTGAGCAAACGTGACCCATGCCATATTTTATTTGAATAAAACTGTCTCTTAAGTAAATAAATAATGTTAAACATAATGAATAGATTGAATTTGTAATTCATATACAAGATTTACTGATGTGTGTATGTAAATTAAAAAAAAGCGTGATTTATTGATTTGTGAGCCCCATGTACGATACCCAATACTGAGTCCTGACTAGGGGTGGGAATTGGGGCATGTCGACCCGTGACCCGTTGACCCGATCCTTTTTTGTCGGGTAAAATCAATATATTTTTTGACCCGGTACAGGGATGAGTCAGAAATTTTGACCCAAATTCAAAAATAGGGTCGGAGTGGGTCGACCATATCCTGATCCGAAGAGTTCGACTTGCCCGCATATACTAATTTATTAAAAATTATAAGCCTATGTTTAAATATTATTATTATTTTCTTTCAAAATTCTCACTTTTTTATATTCAACTCTATCAACAATAGAAGAATTAATTTATTCATAAAGCAATATAAGAGTAATTAAAAAGAATTTGTACATAAATAACTCTTATGTGTAATTGTATATTAACCTATTTTAATAAACTTATACTGTTTTTTCAAATGTTTTGTTTTCTTAATTATGTGTTTTTAATAATTAGTGAAATATTGAAGCATATAATATTTAAATTCAATATAGATGTACACTTATGTTTGATAGGTATATAAATTCTTAAAATTTTCTTATTTGACTTGTATTTTTTACCAACCCGCTATTCTGAAACCAGTCCGATATCAACCTGAAGTTTGTCACGTAACCTATTAAAAAAAAAGTGATGGTCAAACCAACTTTGTTCCGACTCGGTATTAAAAGAGGGTCAAACTCAATTTTAAAAAGCAGGGCAAACCTTGACCCGGTATGGCCCGCCCTGATTCCCACCCCTAGTCCTGACCTAAATACGAGTACTAAAGGTGGTCGCTGCCCCAACCCGGATCTTTTTGAAGGTGTAAGTTACATGCACCGGATCCATCCCTTTTCACTTATTGCGGCAAAGCTAAGATACTAAAATTTATCTTAATAAAAAAATTGATATGAGAAATAGAAATTAAACAATTTAAGAGTAAACATTAAATTGTTAAAAATTATTTCCTTATAAAAGGAATTCCACTTCCATGAGACCTCACTTTTACTTGATCATATGTATATTTTTAACACTTTAATGACCCCTAAGAAATACACTTTATTCATTATATTTAGTATTTTGTCATATTCTACGTACAATATAATACAATACAATGTGACATCTTGATTCTACAGTGGAGTACATCCACACCCCTTACACCTTATGAAATTCTATAAAACTCTCGTTCAAGGGAAATTTAAAAACGCACACACAAGGACTAAATGGCAAAACCCCCCCTCAATTCATGAGGTGGTTTCCGGGGTCGGCTAAAAAATCAGCAGCCTCATTTACTACCCTAATATGACCTGTGTGGTATATTTAGTATTATTTATATTGCTATAAAAATCCTATCGTTTGTCTATTATCACTTGCACAAGCCTCACAAAGGGTAAAATCGAATGTTAATTTTAAAGTTATATTTTCAACATATAAACCATTTAAAATATCAATACTACATGAATAAATAATTTTATAAAATATTACTATGTTCTAATGCATATTTAAATAAATTTAAGTAGTTTCGTAATTTATACATAAATATATTTTTAATTTGGATAAAACTTAACCTCTTAACTAAATATATGTGATATTAAATATGATGGACAGATTATATTTTTACTCAATCACCAAGCGATGAAAAATAAATAGTATAACATGAAACCACTTCTATAAATAGAGCGAGAACTATTAGTTAGTTATATTCTTTTATTTTAAATCTTCAAACCTTCTAAAATGTAAATCCTATACAAGGTAATAAATAAAAATTTTATTTTACGACATTTTAATAATATGCAACTGGATTCAAACCAATTTTAAAATTTACACATTTTTATATATTATTTAGTTTGAATAATGTGGCCCGTATAAAACATGGTTTTTAGTATATATATTAGTGACATATTATGTGTTGTTAAATATGAGAGATGGATTGAATTTTTATATAAATATATTGATACGCTCTTGAATGAGACTTTGTCATCAAAGACTTGTAATAGACTAGACAAGACTAATGAGCTTCGTATATATCTATTAAAATTGCTTGCTTTTGACGCAAATATACGTGCCGAATTAAGTAATAAAGAGTGAGTAGAGTATCGTTCCCACGAGAAAATGGTCTAACTATGATTATTAATCAATTTAGTTGCTTTCGGTGAGTAGAGAATTTGGATTTCAAACTTAAAAATAATTCTATCAATTGCAATAAGAAAAGATAAAAGAGTTTTACGGAACAACTGGAATACTAAAAGGAGTTATCAATTGAGGATGATAGATGGATAGTTCAGAATCTTTGAATCTAAATTATATTGCATTGGTTCCTTTTCATTAGGTTGTGTAGGGATTTACTAGTCCAAGTTCAATAATCTTTATATATGTCTTCCAACGCATATAAAGCTAATTACACTCTATTCAATTGTTATGTTCCCATGCCATTAAATAAAGTGGAATTGAATCATTCATAACTTGTTCATGACTACATAGGGTTTAACGGTATATTTCTATCCATTAAACAACTCCTCTTAGCAAAGAGGAAACCTATGCCCTGCACATGGATCTAGCAGAGAATTTCCTTTTTCAAGGATTAATCATGCAATTAAATCATCTTACAAGGTAGCTAATCTTGTAAAAAGCATTAAACATCACATGCAAGGGTAAATCCACAACGCACAGTCATATAGAAATCAAATATTCATTCCTGAATCTTAAAGAACCAATACAATATAGTCAGATATCAATTCATCTTAACTATCCATCTAAAGAAAATTTAGCTCAAAGACATGATATAAAAATCCTTTACATTCATTATAAAAGTATCTAGAAAAACAGAGAAAGAAAAATAGAAGGATGAAGAGAAAACTGGTTTTCCGGCAGTTTCCACCAACGGGGTTGAATCTTCTCTTCAATCCGCGCTTCAAACGAATTCTTTTCATTCTCTAGGTGTCTACTCCGTCAGGGCTCCCTCCCTCGCGCATGACCCCCTAGGTTTCTATTTAAACAAGTTGGTTCACGCAGCACACATGCAGAAACCCGTGCGTGCGGATGCGTAGTGGCGCCTAGGCGCCAACTCTCTGTGTGCTGGGTGACTTTGAAACCTTTCTAAATGCCCTAGGAGTTCATGCCTTGGCACCTAGGCGCCAACTCCCTGGATATTTTGTGACTTGAAAACTCTTCGAAATACTTGTACGATCATGTCATGGCACCTAGGCGCCAACTCCCTATAAGCAATTCTATCTTGGGACCTCAAAACTCTCCCGGAACTTGTCTGCATGTTAGTGAAATGGCGCCTAGGCACCAACTCTCTGGAAGCCTTTTGTTGTGTGAGGTGCTGGAGATTCTGGCTAAGGCATGTAGGGTGGCGCCTGGGCGCCAACCCACATGCTTCTTCCCTTGGCTTTGTTCTGCATTCAACTCGCCCGTATGCCTGTAATTTGCCCGTCCTTCCTGCAAAAAATGAATAAACTAAATAAATGAACTAAAAATGCCTAATTTATACTAAAAATGCATAAAAACTGTATAATGCTCCTAAAATGCAAAGCGAGTGAAAATTAAGCTAAATAGATGCAAATTAAGCCTAATCCCTTGGACTAACACGCAAAAATAGTCTAAAATGAGCCATAATAACTCGCATTTTCATGAGTTATCAAAGACTTTTTCCCAAAAATGATATAATAAAATATAAAAAGCTTTTAAATATAAGGAATAATCATATTAACTCGGGATAAGCAAATGTCCCGCTTAGCCCACCTCAAAAAACTCGTTTACAACTTTTTTTACTTTTTCTTCATACACTTTTTTATAGAAGTGTATGTAATATATAAATTAAGTTTTATCATTTTTGGATATTTGTATATATATTTTTTAGATTTTTAATGTGTATATATGTATTTAAAATACTCTTATCTTTAAAAATCTAAAAAAATACACATATCTAAAAATTACAAAACTTAGTTTATATGTTAAATACAAACAGATATACGATGGTAAATACACACAGATAAACAAGTGTATAAAGAAAAAACAAAAAAAAATATTGTAAGTAGGTTTTTTGAGGTGGGTTAAGCAGGGTATTTGCTTAGCGCGCGGGCTAGTAGGAGCACTTATCTTTAAATATATATACAAAAGAAGCGTGTCTCTAACTCTTCTATCATAATATTGTTAAAATATTTTGTAAAACAATAAAAATGCCCTTATAAGATTGCAAGTATATGACTTCACTTAAAAAGATATTTTTGACATTTTACAGAAAATTCCAATAATATTATTGTGATGGAAGGAATACGTTTGTAATTTTATATCAATCTTATTGTCATACTTGAAATTTCAAAAAACTTAATGGAGAAAGGGATAAGTGGGGTCCTGGGGGAGCCCGTATGCATTTTCAATTTTCATTTGATTCAACACTTTAAATAACTAATTACCTTTTTTTCATTATTATCCTAAATTCAATTATTGTTTCATTTCAATGATTATATTTATTCTCACTTTATTTCTACTGTATTATATCACTCTTATATTTTCTAAAAATTTTCTCATTCTCACTCTGCTTTTACTCCCGAATGACCATGAAAGTACCGGTTTGACCAAAAAGAAAAAAAGAAAAAATTCAAGTTTCTTAAAAACGACAAAATCATTAGAATAGCGTGTAAATATACCTGGATTAAAATTCCTTGGGAGCACTGCTGATCTGATTCCTTCAGAAAATCATCTCCTTAACAAAATCATGGTACCTCCCTGTCCTCAATTAAGTCGAATAATCTCCCAATATAATCATAAATTAATGAATTAGCAATCGCTTTTATTAACTTCAAAACATCAAGCCATCTAATCCAAAGGCTTAACGGTTTTTCATATTTCATTTTCTCTTTAAAGAGAGAAAAATCGGGGAAGTTTCTCATCTCTAATGTGGTTCGAATTCTACTCATCCTTGAATACTAGGTATACCGTTAAATATCTGCAGTAGACTTATTATATTAGATATATTATTTAAATCGCAACTTGTATGGTTATAAATAAATAAGTGAAAGACAAAAAGTTTATCGAATCAATTCACGTGGTCCACGTAATATTATAAAATTAAACAAAGAAATTTGAATATTCAATCATCAAAATGCTAAATATAAACCCAGATAAATTATTCACAAACTTAAATTACCAATTTTTTTAATTTTTTGCATTCATGTTATTTAAATTTTACTCAAAATAAAATAAATAGGCAAGTAATGTTTTCAGTCGTGTCACCCAACTTGGATGGCCAGACACACGTAACAGAGGTGTACTCCAAGATACTCTACACACTCACTTCTAGGGTAGCAACTTGGGCCGGGTTGAGCCCGAACCCAGCTCGCCGAACCCAATTTTGAACGGTGTTGAACCTTGCGAACCCGAGGAACCCGATTTGTAAATGTAATAGGATTAGGGTTCAAGTAAACCCAAACCCGATGTCCCATTTTATATTTATTATAAAATATATTATATACATATTATTTAAAAAATATTTCTTTATATTCTTCGTATTTTATGTTATTATACCTATATTTGAATACATATTTGGCATATTGTAATTTTATTGTAAATAAAGTATATTATTTTCATTTATATTTATCTTTTATTTCTATCATTAATTTTATTGTAAATAAAGTATATTATTTTCATTTATATTTATCTTTTATTTATATCATTTACTTTTACACTTATTAATTTTTTTTCCTTTATTTTTGTTTTGATGTTAAATTCTTTCTAGACATTTTCTTTATATTAATATTTTTTAAAAATATGTAGTTTGATTATATATTATTATATTTACTTACATTTTGTTATTATTATTTATTCATATGAAATTCTAAACTTATCACTTTTAAATAAAATGTAAATTCCTCAACATAAATTCCAACCCAAAACTCAACTCGAACCCAATTTTCCAACATAGGGTTAGGGTTTAGGTTTTACAAATAGAGTTAGAGTTCATGTTTTATAAATAAGATTAAAGTTAGGGTTAGGGTCGAGGTGAACACGAGTTTCATGAGCCCGAGTTGCCCTACTCACTTTAATCAGTAGTTTGGCACCGAAGTCATGAAAAAAAGAAATTTCTGAGTAATTAAGATTTAAGAATGACGGAAACATCATATAACCATTTTTTTTTTTTTCTGAAACAATCATGTAACCAATCTTGAATGGCTAGACACGTAACAAAGGTCTACTCGAAGATGCTTTACACACTCACATGGATCAGTAGGTTGGGCATCCAAGTGATTAAAAAAAAAAAAATGAAATTTCTGAGTGATTCGAAATGATGGCAACATCATATAACCAACTTAATATTGATAATTATCTTATTATTTTCATAATCTATATAATGATTTGAATAATATATTCAACATTATGCTAATTACCTGTTGCCTCTACGTTAATTTTCAAAATTTTCATGGAAGGCATTGCTTTTATATATATTCTCCCAATGTAGAATGTAAAAGCTTATGGCTTTCTTTTTTCTAAAAAATTATTAAGCGTAATTTCAATAAATATGTCAAGGTCATTGATATTTAAACATGGGACTCTGATCACGTGCGGTCGGCCGCACATTGCTTGCATTTGGCCGGCTAAAAAATATATCTTTTTTATATGTATGCAAGCATCACCTAAATATTCCATCCTATCAAATTTGTATTTATCTTTTTATATTTGACATTTTGATTCTTATTAATTAGGGGTTGTTTGGTAACACTAATACTTGAGGCGAGAAACCTCCCGTTCTCCCCATTTCACTACAAATTATTTAATAACTTAACAACTTTTTTTTTCCAATTTTACTTCTATATTGTCATTATTTTTCCTTCCAACTACTTTGTTTATTCCAACTTTATCCTTATTATTTCATATCTACCATATAATTTTCAAAA
The DNA here is from genome assembly GCA_030490835.1 of Annona cherimola. Lineage (NCBI taxonomy): Eukaryota > Viridiplantae > Streptophyta > Magnoliopsida > Magnoliales > Annonaceae > Annona > Annona cherimola. The sequence continues at coordinate 95,025,705 of CM059973.1, read as the reverse complement.
TATTTCATTTCACACTCCACACCCCATCTCATAATCCTACAACAAGAGTCCCTTACTTCACCTAACCATCGTTTACTTTTTGATGCGCTTCTTGCACTATCAGATACCACTTCTGAAATCCGCCGATCAAAAAAATATATATTTCACTTCTGAAATCCAGTCATGTAATTCACAGAAAGAGAACTCGCAGACGCCCAACGACTCGAGAAAACGCTCAAACGCATGTCCGGCAATGACAGGAATAAGCTAAGAATAGCAAGACGGGCAGGCAGACAGAAACGCAAACCGTCAAGAAGTCTTGGGAGAATCTTGTGGCATTTGCATATTATTCGTCTGCAAATTTTAAACCTGCCCATAAGCTTAATTAACACATCCCACATCCCGCAACGATTCACAATCCTCAACATAAAATTCAAACAAAACAAGAACGAATGAGAAATTGAGTGGCTACTGAATGTCCATGCGACGCCCATGAATGTAGTGAAGAAGAAACTCTCCTTTGCATTTCATTGATTCAGATTGCTTTGATAAGTACAGGATATTGCAAGTAACAATTCTAGTAACTCGAATCTATTCTTATTCTTTAAAAATAATAACAAAAAACAAACTTAATGAATTTCTGTTATTTTCTATGACAACCTGAAAGGTGGGGAGTAAGTCTTCATTTCTGCAAGAAAAAGCTGTTGTTTCCACAGAATACAAGCTACGTATTTACAACTTTCCAGCAGAAAGGTGGAAAATCTGATTGGAGAGCGCACAAATCAGTTCTAACATCAGCTTCTGACAGAGACATGATGCACATAATACCTGTGGCCATCAGCTGCCAAATTGACTGCAACAGCAAAGCCCTGGGTCCAATTTGCAGTTTCCAAGTTGGTGGTAGTAGCCACAGAAGTTGTACCGATCTTTAAAATCTCGTTGTTGGGTAAAAATCTAAGCCTGAAGGAAGCCTTTCTCCTCCAGGTATGATATGACTTGTTCTGCCATGTCCCTAGGGGAAGCTAGAACACCATTTTCCTGGTGAATTTCAATCTGCAACCAGGTAAAAGAGAGAACTCAAAAATACAGTGCTGTCATGACAGAAGAGGAGCCTTATGAAGACATCTCTCAAGAAAAATCATAAGTTAACGCTATACATTCAATCGTCCAAGAAAAGAAAATAACAACCAACAAAAGAGTTTCCCTCCCTTTCAACAACATCTTTTGCACCTTTTAATACAATTTGACACCTTAACTACCTTTCATTATTATTACCCCGTATTCTGAGACATTTTTCCCATCATTCTTGTCTTTTTTAGGATCACTAGCACATGCATATGAATTACAAAAAGACACACCTCGCAGTTCAAGGGTGGCTCATATGGATCATCTATCCCTGTGAAACCTGCAGAGTATATAGATAAAAGTACGAGATAGGGTACACTGTTAGACGCAAAGAGAAAACTTAATGGATGGACAGAGAAAAAATTTAATGGTATTTATCCATCTAGTAATGACGGCAACAAAATGACAATTCGACTATTGAAAAGTTTCATGAACTTCTATAATAGGATAAAGTTTGCATTCATGACATAAAGCCAGGCAGACAACCACAGTGAAATGCTACTTTATAGTGCAGGCAGGGGAGGTTCAATTATTCTGAATCCTCAATAGTAGACCTGTCATGCACAAGTCCCTGATTGGTGATGGGATCTCCATCTATCCATTCATAGTTTATCATCCAAAAACAGCTTCACTTGGCTGTGCATAGATATAGTCGCAATTATGGCACTTGTTAATTGCTTTTCTTATCCCTACCCATTGCTCCAAATTCTAAAAGAGCAGGGAAAAGTTCATGATCACATTTTCGTAGTTGGACACATGATTCAGCCACACGATCAGAACAAAAGTGCATACCTTTGATTTTACCAGCACGTGCAAGCTTGTACAGGCCTTTTGCATCCCTTGCTTCGCATACTTCCAGTGGCACGTTCATGAAAATCTTCAAAATGAGGTATTTTCGTTCATGCATTGACAAAATAAACAAATAAATTATCATAACCCAGTTAAGGAAATGCTAGAACGCAAAGCACTAACCTCAATGAAATCTCCATCAGGCAGCAGTGCACGGCAGGAATCACGATCCCTTCTGTATGGGGATATCAAACTAGCAATGCAGATAATACCAGCATCTGCAAAGAGTTTGGCTACTTCTCCTGAAATAAAGAGGACTTGAGGAAAGGAAAGGAAGAAATAATCTAGCAGAGATCATTTTTCCGAAAGAATAGACATTTTTAAAAAACAAGATTATAAATAAAATATCCATAACAAGACCTGTTTGGACAAATTGAAGTTGAAACCCAATGTTCTGGATCACTTTCCAAAATGAATTGAACCCAGAAAGTTTAGATGTTTGCTTTAGGTAGCAAACATTGCCACCAAACTGGAAGCAATATTTTTTAAAAAAGGGAAAAAAGAGCAGAGCAAATTCTCATGTGTTTCTTCTCCTATTCTCCATCTGGGAGCAAACTCATTACACTTGCACCATAAATATGTTTGGTGGCCTGAAGCTTCTAAAACGGGCCTATTTGAGGCTTTTTGACTCTTAACACAACAATAGTCATTAAAAGAATAGCTACAATGACTCTGGATAAATTGCAAAAGAAAGAGAAAAAGAGGGAGAATACAAAGAAAAAGGAGCAGCCATTTTCACGAGACTTGTCAACCCTGCAACCATAAGCATATAAATTGATAAAATATACTTAGCGTAACTGGAAATGCTAACCAATCCTGCGGATATTTTCCTCACGATCCTCTGGTTTGAAGCCTAGGTCCTGATTCAAGCCATGCCTAACATTGTCGCCATCAAGGATGTACGTCATTTTTCCTCTACGATGCAGCCCCTGGCTCAAAGCACAGGCCAGTGTGCTTTTCCCTAAAATTTTGTGATGCAAATAAAGATGAGAAATTTATTAAGATATCGAAGCAAGAGAAACACAAATGACAGAAACAAAAAATGAAAAACTTCTAGAAAAAAACATAACAAAAGAAACACAATTATGAATACCATGTTCACTGCTTTCAAAATTATCATAAAAATTTTATGCGTGAATGCCGAAACACAGCTTCATACAAACGCCAACAGAAAAATGTGAACAAGTTCTATAGGCACTACATGAGATTTGAACATAATCTGTTTCTTGCACAGAGTATATTCACAATTACATTTAAACAATTACATTTAAGGGGAGCCGAAATGCATGCATTTGATTTTCAATCATGGTACAGAATGAAGGTCCTGCATTCTTTCAATCAGAGATGGTCTCTTTGGATCCATAAGAGAGGAGGTAGCCAAAGACAAGAGCAGTCCATAACCCATTGACTGACAATAAATTTAGAAAGGAACTAAAAAGCAGAATGTCAGAACTAAGAAAGAAATAGGAAACATAAAAGAGTGTACCCAGAAGGCATCAAACCCGATAAATTAACCAAGGACGGTTATGATGAAAGAGTTGCAGAAGTAACTAAAGTAATCGCATTAAGCTACTAATTTGCAAAAGAAAAAGACTAGTGCAAAGCACTTCCCATTTTAATCATAAGCTGCTCCTTGAGGAGTTGTACCAAATAGAAATTATTGGTTAATAACATGTATACTTACACAATGCATTTGGGTGAACGCTCCATGCCAGTTTAGAATGTGAATACATGAACATACATAGATGGAGGATCCACAGTGCACACATGTGAGAATTTCCTTAACTAAGTAAGAACACATTCCCCATATTAATGGTATCCAATGTATGTAATTAGGGATCAGGTATAGAAAATGGCTGCCCATTTTGCACAGGAAAAACATGACCTTTCTGCATACAGGAGACAGAAAAACTGCCACGTCAAGACCAACTCTTCAGTCTTCACCCTTCACACTACACATTAACTGTTAATCTAGGATCAGAAGTGGCTTGAGAACAAGTAGTACATGAGTGACATTAATGGGAACATCCAACATGACTATCTCCAAGAGCCTGAATAAAAGAAAGTCAATGTCCACTGAGCAGTAAATCTGAAACAATTTAAAAGGTGACCACAATTGTGAAGAGAAAAATACACTGATGAAGTGTACTTAGAAGAAAGAAAAAGAAGGGAGGTAGAAGTGAGCATTTGATTACCCATCCAAATCAACTAATCAAGAATCACAGAGCAATCATGCCAGCCAAAGTAATAGACATCGAATTGAACATAAAAGGTCAGATGAGCACTTGCATGAAGTGAAAAACATTAATTTCATTCTGAACAGAGAAATTTATGAAAACAGATGTCTATTCTGACATTAAAAAAGAAATCTCCATTACAAAGGGAAGGCTTCATGAGCATGGGCATCACCAGCAACTCCTGGCCAAAATCTCTCTGTCAGTTCATGCTGTCTGAAAGTTTTCTTTCATTAGTAGTTTCATGCAATTTTCTCATCCACATCTCTCACATTTTCTCCTATATAGAAAAGAAAACTAGGTGGGGAAAGAGAAAAAAAAAAACATAGCTCTAGATGTAAACAGTGGATAAAAAAAAGAATTTCTCCACATACCAGAACCACTAAGACCGGTGATCCATAAGACACAGCCCTTTTGCCCAAGTAATTTTTGCCTGTCAAGCTTGTCAACTGAACATTCTTGCCACACAATATTTGTTGACTTCCCAATAGTGGATACCACAACTCCATTTGTCCCTAATTCCATAGATAAGCAGAATCCATTAACCAAATGCATAATACTGCTGTTAACTACCACATGCAAAATTTTCGCATCAAGATCAGATGAAAAGACATGATGGTCCTTTGCATAATCTCATAGCCTAATCATGTCTCCCTATGAAAAAAGCTTCAAATGCATGGTCATCAAAACATAACTAAGTTGGGATTGTGAGACCAAGGTGATCAGACAATAGTCTTACGCATCTGTCAGGACCGACTGTAAAATGACTAGTTCGCTGAACCACACAATCCCAGCTACAAGGACACAAATTTCAATTAAATGATCAGCATCTGTCAGGACTTTTTGGATCCTACTTAACTAAAATCTTCTTACAGGATCTAATAGGGTTAGAGCAGTTTCGGTCCCTGTTAACTAAAATATTCATACCATCCTACAAATTAATAATATTAGGGGTTTCAGGCTCCCTTTTGACTAAAATCTTCAGCCATGATCGAATAACGTTTGGGCCTTTAGGGTCCAAAGGTGACATGATATTCTTCCGTCATGAAATTTTTTAGAGAAACGTGATCTATGCCATCCGACCACAGCGCAGGCCTCAATTTAATAACTGGTAACTTCCTTCCGAGTCAATGCCTGAAACTGGTTGACCGCAATTTAAAAAGAGAACAAAAAAAGGGGTAAAACGGAAAACAAAATCATCTTCTAGAAATAGTTTGACGTCGTAACCCCCAAAATTTTCAATCAGTGGTCGCACATGACCATACAGTACACGAGCAACAGTTGGTTTTCATACAAAAATAAAAATATATCAGAAAGGGAAAAAGTCAAGTACTAGACAAGCCCTCTGGCAAACAAAGGTCGGGCCCTCCCCTAAAGTAATCCCATCTACTAGGGGTCCATACGGGCACTAGCTGTGAGATGCAGAAAATCATCAGTCATCAATCACCAACCACCAGGAAATCAAGGCAGCGCGCCCATCAAATCATCTCAACAAATTCTATCAATTTCAAAGCGCCGATCGGAAGTTTCGAATTCATGAATTTTTAAGCGACCGACATAAGCATCCGCGCAGACTGCAATCTATTCATATCAAAGAAAATTCAAACCGAAAATACTAAGAAAATCCAACTTCAAATTGAATAACGATACCCGAAGGCCCAGGAACGCAGCCACAATCATCCTTCTTCGCGGACTCCAACCCATCCGCATTACTCTCATCCCCCTTCCCCTGGACAAATGCTGCCGTCCTCGACTGCTCCATGGCCCTCAGCGGCAGCAAAAACTTCACCTTCACAGCACTGGGGACGCCAAAACCCTTAATATTCCGATCGAACCCAACCGCAGACGAGATCTCAACGGTTGAAGACACAAACCCTAAATTGCGCGGGGGAGTGGTTTCAATACCACAAGGGCCCAGAAACGGCCGCGATGAAAGCGCTGAAAACGTGATCATCGCTCTCGAAACGGCGAAGGAGAGTCCAATGGCATTAGGGAGCAGGGAAACATGTAGAACTTCTTTGTCGTTGGGAGGGGTATTTATTATGGGGCGAGATGAAAGCGATCGAAATCGAAAAATAGGAGATCTCGCCGTGCGGGGAAGATTGCGGTGGGAGCCAAGAGAAAATGCGCTGTTTTAGGATTTTGCTTTTATCTCCGTGAACGTTGGAGGGGTGAATCTTCCGGTGTGCCTTCCGAGGAAAATGACAGCCATGAGCTGAATCCGGAGGCTGCAGGTCGGTCCGTTTATTTGTTACTCTGCCAGCGGATGGAGGTTGATGCGCAGGCATCGGACGTTAAACGTCCGCATCATGACTTCGTTATGGATGGTGACAGAATTATCCATTTTTAGGGACAGTTTAGCGTGATGTTTTTTTTATAAAAAAATGAGCAAAAATGTAAGAAACAATTTTTAGAAAGTAAAAGACCGCTATGATATAACAAGGATAATAATTAAGGAGATGTTTGGTAATTGATATTTTTGTAGTACTATGGGATAGATTGGAAGCAGAAAATAGAATATTTTAAAATTTATATAATTGATATGAACTATAAGAGCAAATATGGAATAAATAGGTTTGATGGAGATAATTGATAAGAATAATAATTGAAATGTAAGGGTAAAAAAAGAAATTATAATTATTATTTTTTATTGATATATTTACATGCATCTCAATTGATATTACAATTAACTATTAATATATTCTTAAAAGTGATTTATGAAAATATTTTTGCTCCACCAATATCAAACTCCTGCAATTTGAGAAAACTTATATCAAACTTTCAATACTCGAGAGAGAATAAAACTTAGACACTAATGTTAAGGCTAGAACGCCCAAACTACTCCAAATGAGGCTTGGGTTATAATTATTAGCTTGACAAACCATGTCTCTATCTCATCTCATAATTGTCATGAAACAAACATCTGCTAAATTTAAGAATAAGGGAATAAAAAGAAGTCATGTGGTTGTTACCCTGGAGGTAATGCCGAGGGATGTATTCCACCAACGTTTGAGTTCGACCAGCTATGTGGGCAAGTTTTTCTAATATTAGAGTACTTACAAATTCCTCCTTATGTAATAATGTTTATAGAAAATTCTCTATATTGTATGAGGGTTGTAAACGTGCCTTATTATAGTACTAATTACAATGATACATAAATTCTAATAAAAAATGAATATAAAAAAAATAAGATTATTATATTAAAAATGTAGAAAATACTTTAATTTAAAGATAATAATAATAAAATCATGATATTAGGTATAACAGAAAGTGCGGCTGATGATAGGCCATATAAAAAAAAATTTCATTAGAAGTGTATACTGTACCAAAATCTCTAGTAAAATTTGATAATTTTTTGGAATGTTCGCCAAATTGCACAGAAATATGACATATATAAAGCATAGACTTCCATACAAAATACAAATGATATATTATAAAATTATTTTAAAATACGAAAGCATAAAAAATTTAGCCAGCCGACAGGATAAGTTCTTTGCTCCGTTTAAAACCCTCATTATTTTAATTTTTTTGAATTAATTATAAATATGATCATAACTTATACTCATGTTTATAAAATGGAATGGATGAATACGTTTTAATCCCTAAATTCAAGAGATGACAACATCATTGGGTTTTGTTAGATAAAGTGATCGATTTTTTTAAAATAACAAAAATATCATCATCAGTCATTTTTTTTTTTATATTTCGATAACAACCAAGCATATTCGCATTTTGCACCCTCAAACATGAAGAGCAATTTTCCCAGCACCCCCACCACCGGGGGAAATTGTAAACCCCCACGAAGGAGGTAAATTATAAAAACTCCAGAACATAAACTTCATTACATGGGGATTAATCTATAAAATGACACCTATTGTCAGTCCTTTTAGGATAACTAATGTTTGCTAGCATGAATAATTGATTCCACTTTTACTTGGTAGCATACTAAGACAAAATTGTCTCAAACGCAATAGTTTGTAAATTGTCTTGATCAACGTCTCTTTTACTTTATGTTTTCAATATAATTTCATTACTTTTTATAATATTTTATTAAAGTAGTTTTTTATTTTCAGTAGAGATAATATTATAACTTCACAACACTTTTAAGTAATATAAGTTTTAACAACTTTATCATTTTTTGAATTAAGGATAAAATATATGGTTATATATGCTATTTTCTATAAATGTATGTCCAAAAGATGTAATCATCTTCATCATTTTGGATGCATGAACCGCATGGTGCTTACTCTGTTAAATCAGCTTATAGGCTCTCACTTCAGCACGAAATTGCTCCTCTCACTCTCCCACCTATAAGGCTCTTTGGAGGACTAAACCCCCCAGTAGCTTTTCAAGGATGCTCTCCCGACTTTGCAGAACTTAAGGAACAAGAGAATTGAGGTGGATCCCAGGTGCTTTTTCTGCAGGAATGGGGTTGAGGACGCTAATCATATCTTTTTGGAATGTGAGCTCACTAAGGGGATCTGTTTGAATGCCGCAAGACTAACCATTACTTGGGCCACTGTGCAGGATATTTTGGAATTTCTAGCCTTAAGAAACAGGATTGATGATCTTGCCCTCTTCATTATGTGATGTTGGAGGGTCTGGTACATGCGGAATATGCTAAGGGAAGAAGGAGTTCGACTGGCTTTTTCAAAAACTCTTGATTGGAGCGAGGATTTCCTATAGCAACATAGAAGAGCTAAAGTCCTCATCCAACATGGCGTGATGAATCGACCACTAGTTCCCAGATGGACAACACCACCGGATGGCACTTTCAAAATGAATGTGGATGCTCGAAAACATTATGCCAACCAGACTATGGGTTTTGCAGCTATTATCAGAGATTCTCGAGGTTCCTTCTTTGCTGCAAGTGGATGGAGAAGGGTTGGTGTTATGGAACCCCTGCTTATGGAGGCAACTGCTTTTCTTTTAGGAGCTAAATGGGCGCTCAAGCTTATGTTGGATCATGTACAGATAGAATCGGACTCGCTTCTTCTCGTCAACAATCTATCCCGTGACGAACCTATTTCTTCACCGGTTGGTTTTGTAATTGAGGAGATAAAGTTTATCCTATCATCTACTAATCTCATTTCTGTTCACCATGTTTTAAGGCAAGGGAATGAGGTTGCACATGCTTTGACTGATTTTGTTTCTGCGTCTTTTTTGGATCATCAGGTTTGGTGGGTAACCCTCCCAAGTTATATAAGGGAAAATTTGTACAGACAATTTTTTGGCAATGAATTGCTTGGATCACTCCATCTCTTCCCCCTTTCACATTACAAGGGAGTCGGGATAGAGTGTTTCCTTTCCATAAAAAAAAAAAAGCTGCTTAAAAACAGCCCATTCGACATTTCTCACTTTTTTCGTACTATGTGATTCGACATCTCTATTACTTAGCTATCACAAATTTTTTTGTTTTAATTACAATCATTTTTACATTTTTCATACAATTATAACATTTACTTTTATTTTATTACCTTTACTATTAATTGTTATTTTTATCACTCACGTCATTCCATAGCACTGTGAAATTTTTTTGCATTCTTATTTTTTATTTTCACTTTTATATTTTACCAAATATATGACTTGTTCATAGATAGGATCATAGGACAATACGGAAATAAGCTGAAATATTACATTTTTCAAAAATACTCTTTTATTCTCAAAAAAATAATAATTCAACATTCACGTTTTCATATAATTTTTTCTAATTTCGATATACCTTTTTTTATGCCCAGTACTTAACAACATATTTTCAGTGCCATCCGATTCCGAGTCTTATACTCTTATGTCGTTCCTAAACCGGCACTAGTTAACCCCCGCTCAGCAACTCATGCAGATGCCCAAAGCTACCACGCACGTGTCCGGTGTCCTTCTCCTCCTGCCTTATTATAATTAATGGGTGCCAGCAGGAACTGCATTATTGCAGTAATGCGGCACACACTGTTATTAGTATACTAGTAAATAATTGATATATATATATATACATATGATTTTCTCTTACGCAATCTGCAACCCCAATTTTTGAAAATTATTTTTCAAAAATTTTGAAGATGTAAAAAATATATTTTAATTAGACATGAATATGATCTATAGCAACTGCAAATGCATGAGCTCCTGGTAGTTATATTTTTGAGTAGAAGTTTTTAGTCAATGCAATCTTTTTATATTTATGGTATGTTTGGAAATGATAAAACTTTTAGATAAATGATGTGTTTGGAAAGTGATAAAATTTGTAATAAAAATTTTTTTGTATAATAATTTTTATGTGTAAGAAAATGATGTGACATGATAAATGTAATATTAAAAAGTAAATAAAATAATGTTAAAATAGATAAGTTAGATGCACGAGTAGTTGTGTAAAAATAATTGAAAAGTATAGTAGTTCTATTAATTTTTTTTTTTTTGCAAATATACTTATAACATTTAACCAATATTGCATCCATTGCTCTAAGTTTGCCAATATTACAAATATGTTCATAAAGTTTGTATGAAATTTCAAGTGATTCTCTTTCGTTATGATGCCATTAAATTTTTTATAAAATGACAATAATATCATTTAAACTAAGTGATACACTTACAATTTTTGCATTTGTTAAAGCATAATTGCATAAAAACCTAAAATAATAATATACATAAAAATATATAAAATAATAAAATAGAAAATATATTTACAATATTTGAAAAAATGCAAGTATATTACTTTGCTTAGAGGGCATTATTGTCATGTTACAAAAAATTCTAACGGCATCTTAACCGAAGGATACACTTGCAATTTCATGCAAACTTTGTGGGCATATTTGTGATATCAGCAAACCTATAGACACTAATGAAAATATTTGTCAAACTTTGTAGGCATATTTGCAAAACTTCAAAAAATAAATGAATCAATAATTAAAAATATGGTAGCATGGAGAGTAAAAAGTTTTAGATACTCTTTAGTTACCAAAATAGGGTAGTTACCAAAACAGTAGTGAAAACTTTTTAATATAGAAGTTTTAAATTAACGAAAAATAATATGATATGATAGAAATAATGATGAGAAACAAAAATAATAAAGTTAAACTATATATATTAGTTACATATAAATAATTAAAAGGTATAGTAGCTATATAAGAAAAATACAAAAATAATTAAAAAATATGATAATTATAGAAAGTGAAAAGTTTTAAATTAGAACTTTTAATTTAAAAAATTTTGATGATAAACAAGCATGCCCTTAAGCTAAATGAATAATTTGAAATACAAACTGTGGCCTTAATTTGAAAAAAAATGTAAATACTACTGCAAAATGGATTCAATTCCTCACGTGAAAGCTCAAAAGCTCCATAAAAAATAAGGGGTGCAACTTGGGTTGAGTTGTTTTTTAACGTTACGCACCACATCTAAATTCTAACGATGTTGGAATTCTTTTTTTCGCAATCCGAACATGATAAACCCAATTTATAAACATGTTAAGGTAAAGGTTCAAGCGAATGTGAACCTAAAGAATTTGAGCTTGATTTCCCATTATATACAAAATATTTCAATAATATTTTGTTTTATTTGAGTATGTTATATTATTTATATTTATGCTTGAATAAACATTTGGTATATTATAATTATGTTATAAATAAAGTATATTATTTTTATTTTTATTTATCTTTATATTTCTATCACTTACTTTTGCGTCTATTAATTTTATCCTTTTATCTTGTTTTCGATGTTAAAGTTTTTAATAGAAATATTGTTAAATTGTTATATTTTTAAAAATCTTTAGCATGACTATATATTATTATGTTTACTTACATGATTTATCGTTGTTATATATTAATATAAAATTTTAAACTTATTGCTTTAAAATAAAATGTAAATTTATCCGTCTAAATTTAAACTCGAAACTCAACCAAACTAGATTTTTAAAAATAGAATCAGGGCTTAAATTTTACAAATGAAATTAAGATTTAAGATTAAAATTAATATTTCCTAAATATAGTTATAGTATAGTTAAAGTTGGAAGTAAACTTGAGTTTCACAAATGGAAGTTGCACCTAAAAATAGTATTGCATTGTTCCACACCAGCTAAGGCAGATTCATTTGTTGTCAATGTCTGCCACACTATCGGTGTGTCTGGCAATATGCGGAGAGAAAAAGGACGCCGATCTCCTCCACTCGGGAGCAGGCAACGCTGCCTGCTCCCGGGCGTATACATCTATTTATTTTTTATTTTTTTTTGAAATTTTTTTCATAAATTTGTTAGCCCGAGTATATTTAACATGTGTATAAATTTTTATCATTTTTGGAGATTTTTAGATATTTATTTTTTATTTGTGAAAATCAGTGGCATTTTAGTAATTTAAAATTACCTAAAATGCCACTGATTTTCAAAAATAAAAAATAAATATCTAAAATATTTCAAAAACGGTAAAAATTTATACACATGTTAAACACACCTATATTAATATTTTTAGAAAAAAAAATTTCAAAAAAAGTGCATAAGATCGGCGCCCGAGAGAAAAATCATGGAAACGTTGTAACGGGAAAAATTTTGGAAAAAAAAAAGTAGAAGAGTTATATGATAAGATGTGAGTAGTGATTAGGAGTAAGTTGTATAAAAAAATGTGTAAGAATGATTATAAAGTGAAATAATTATATGAAAATATATAAAAATAATTAGAATGTAAGATAATTATATAAAAATTTTGTAAAAAGATAATGTATTTTTTTAACACCGAACGCACCAGTATCCATATAAAGCCTGTCATCAGGCCATGGATGCTGACATTTCCCACTCGCAGATGTCATTGCAGCATTACCGCATCCACGTCATTCTCACAGCTGGCTTTTTCGTGATAAATAAACAACAGCTAAAAATGCGAAACAAACCAATTTGTCGGACGAATATCGCTGTTCAATAGTACGGCGATATGTCTGTCGGTGGCGTGACACGACTAAGGACAACGATAACGAGTATAGAAAATACAATTAAAATAAGTTAAAATAAGTGTGTGTTTGACCATGGTTAAAAAGTTTCAAGTTAAAACTTTTTAATTTAAATTTTTTCACTTTTTATAATTATTATATTTTTTAATCATTTTTTTACATTTTCCTATATAACTATCCTACTTTTCAATTATTTCTATACAAATACCCACACAACTAACCTATCTATTTTAACTTCATCTTCTTTACTCCTCATTATTACCCCTATCATATCATATTATTTGATAACTTTTACTTTTCAAAACTTTTCACCAAAAGTTTTATCATATCAAGTAAAAAAAAAATTTATCTAAAATTTTTTCCTCTTCACAACTATTATAGTTTTAATTATTTTTTCACATTTTCCTATACAATTACCATATTTTTCAATCATTTCTACATAACTATCCACACAACTAACTTATTTATTTTAACTTTATTCTCCTTACTATTTATCATTATCTCTATCATATCACATTATTTGACAATTTTTACTCTCCAAAAATTTTATTCATTACTAAACACACCCTAAATAAGTTAGTTGAATAAAAAAATTAAAAAATAAAATAATTATTTGAAATAATGTAAAAAATAAATAAAAATATGGTAGTTATGAATAGTGAAAAGTTTTTGTGTTTAATTAGAGTAAAAGTTTTTGATAGAAAGTTCGTGAGGTAAAAGTTGTCAAATTAATAGAATATAATGTAACATTATAAGAGTAATGACGACTTATAAAGAGAATAAAGTCAAAATGAATATGTTATTTATATAAATATTTGTTTAAATGATTGAAAAATATGATAATTTGTGTAGAAAATGTGAAAATAATTAAAAATATGATAGTTATGAAAAGCGAAAAGTATTAGGGTGTGTTTGGGAATAGATAAATTTTTTGATGAAAAGTAGTAGAGAGTAAAAATAGTCAAATGATGTGATATGATAGGAATAATGATGAAGAGTAAATAGGATAAATTTAAAATAGATAGGTTAGTTATGTGAGTAGTTGTGTAGAAATGATTGAAAAGTAGGGTAGTTGTATAGAAAAATGTGAAAAAATAATTAAAAAATAGGATAGTTATAGAGTGAAAAGTTTTAAATTGAAAAATTTTAACTTAACAATTTTTACTCATTAACAAACACACCCTTAGTTGACATTTTTTAGCCCAACCAAACACACTCTTACATTGAAGAGTTGTGATATTGTCAAAGCTGAAATCCGTTGATTTCGGATCGGTCAAAAAAATGTGTTTTTTTTTCAAACTTTTTTTATAAACATGTTCAATTAGTTATATTAAGTCTATAAATCAAGTTTTGCCATTTTCAGGTATGTGTATATATTTATTTTGTATTTTTAAATGCAGAGGTACGTTAGTCATTTTAAAATGATTTAAAATGACTTAATTACCTTTGTACTTAGAAATACAAAATAAATATACACACATATCCAAAAATGATAAAATTTAATTTATAAAATTAATATAACTAGATTAACATGTTTATAAAAAAGCTTAAAAAACAAAAAATACATTTTTGGATCGGTTTGAAAAATCTTGTAGCTAGATTGAAAAGTTTTAAATTGACATTATTTACATATTATTGAACACACCAGTAAACTTTGCTTAGTAATATGCTCTAGGCATTGATAATGACTAAAAAAAGAATAAATGCAATATGTGTTTGGGAATTGAAAAAACTTTTGAACAAGAGATTTTTGGTGTAAAAGTTTTAAAATTGAAGAAAATAATATAACATGATAAGAATAATGATGAGAAGTAAAGAGAATAAAACTAAAACAGACAGGTTAATTACATGAGTAATTGTATGAAAATAATAAAAAATAGAATAACTGTATAGTAAAATATAACAAATAATTAAATAATCGTAAAGGATAAAATTTGTTGGGAGTGTTTGGCAATAGTAAAATTTTTCACTCTCTATAATTACCGTATTTTATAAACACGAATGATCCTATTAGCCAGGACTAAGTAAATATTTTGCTTAGCTCGTTTTCTTCATACATTTATTCATATAAGTGAATTTAATATATCAACTAAGTTTTACCATTTTCAGACACGTGTATATATTTTTTGAGATTGTAAAACATCCATGTTTATATATGTATTTAAAATACCCATGTCTTTAAAAATCTAAAAAAATATATATACACTTATCCAAAAATGGTAAAACGTAGTTAAATGTTAAATACACTAAGATAAACAAGTGTATGAATAAAAAAACAAACAAAAGTTGTTGTAAATGAGTTTTTTTAAGTGAGCTAAGCATGACATTTACTTAAACTGGGCTAAAGGAGTACTCTTCTTTTTTTTTTTTAATTATTTCTTTACATCTTTCAATACAAACTACTATATTTTTTAATCATTACTACATAATTACTTATACAATTAACCCAATGTTGTTAGAACCGAACCGGTGATTGAAGCAGTAAAGAAACTAGTCTTGTTTGAACCGGTGACGTCAGCATGACATATTTACGATGTCATAAATATTAAATTATTTTTAAATTTTAAATAAATATATTGGTAAAATTATATTTTCATAAATCCTAAATATATATGTTAGATTTCAAGAACCACGATATAAGTACAAAACATGTAGGAAAAAATAATAACAAGTTTTTAAAAATCTTTAAGCATAAATTTTAGAAAAATTAACTACATTAACTAACCTGAAAGACTTAAACTTGTAATAAGCCCTGACCTTTGTTGCTTGGTTGTTGGTTTTTGAATTTTTTTCTGTTGATCTCGGTACCTTTATGAATTGCTATAAACATATCTAACAAAATAAGAAATAAAATAAATCAGTACGTGTTGAAAATTTGAACAATTAAATAACTTATAATAATATAAAAATTAAGAACATCTCGTGTGTTCAGCAAAAAATGAAAATTTAGAAGTCTATAAACCATTAAATGCATCATTCTCATCAAACACGGATTTTAAAATTATATAAATACATCATTTTCACACTTTCTTATATGCTTTATTTATTTTGATCATATTCTTTTGCTCCTATCATTACGCAGGTCACATTATATCATTTACCTTAATCTATTTCAAAATTCTTTTCACTAAAAATTTCCCCCCATCTTTTTCCTTTTCCAAAATGCACTCAAAATTTAGCATGAGAACCTATCAAGTAGAGCCTACACATTTATGAAAAAACAAAATAACTACTAAAAAATAAATTTTTCAACAGCACGTGTATTTACCCGATGCATGGGTCACATCCAAGACACTCCTTTGTCAATATTGACTAGGAAGTCCGAATTTTAAAGAACGTTTGGTGGAAAATATACGAATACAAATTCCCAAGTTCATTAATTTAACAGTGAATAATTATATTTTTACTATTTTATATTTATATTTTAATTATTTTTTTTCCATTACACTTTACCTACCCTATTTATTTTACTTTTACTCATATCATTTTCTATTAATCACATCATTCCTTAAATATTCTATTTTTCATTTGACGCTCCGTAACACATTTCCCGCAAAAAAAAATATCGTACAAAGATTGCATTATTGATTCGCCAGTCATGTCATGTCATGCAGTCATCCAAATTTACGGCCACCCATATTTGGGGTGCAATAAAGATGACTAAAAAAATAGAAAGAGATGGGCGAGGCAGCCAGCATGCGTCGGCGACGGGCGAGTGCGGGGCAGCGAGCGCGGGACAGCCAGCATGCGTCGGCGACGGACGGGCGCGGGGCAATGAGAGCGAGGCAGCTAGCGTGCATCGGCGACGAGCGAGCGAGGGGACAGAGCAGTAGGGTTTCGTCCTCGTGGTCGAAAGGGGGAAAACGAGGGGAGGGCGAGCGGGCGTCGGGAGGGGCAGTGAGTATTTGTTTTTGGGTTTTTTTAAGTATATATCTAGTTCGACCGGGTGAATCCGATTCGACTGTCCATTTGACAGTTTGGTCAGTTTTATATAATTGATCCGAACCTCATGCAATCGAACCGGAAACTGGATTGACAATACTGAATTAACTTATATATTTTAACTTTATTTTTTTTATTTATAATCGTATTGAATTAACTTATATATTTTAACTTTATTATTTTTATTTATAATCATTACCCATATATATCTATGTAGGGATACTCCTTACACCATATTTGTACCTAATAACTAAAACATTCTTAAATATACATGTATCATTACATGATAAAATAAATAATCAGCTTATAATTAAAGTAGTAAAAGACATAATAATTACTATTAATACCCTCTACGAACACCTAAACGTCTTCTAAAATTAAGGAGCAATAATATTTCTTTTCCAAAATTGAAATCTCACACCGCTGTATACAGGAGATCATTCCTCCTAAATCTACAGCGGTGGAATTACAGGAGGAATGATCTCTTATATATAATGGTGTGAGATTTTCTGTTTTGAAAAGGAAATATTATTGCTCCTTAGTTTTAGGAGTTGTTTAGTGATTACTCCTTGATTTCAGAAGTGGTTTTTAGAGGATATTAATAGTAATTATTATGTCATTATTACTTTAATTATAACTTGGTTATTTATTGCATCCATGTAATGACACATGTACAGCTAAAATATTCGATGTGTCAGTTATTAATATGGTGCAAGGAGAATTCCTATAATATCAAATTATTTTTACACATTTAACAAACGCCCCCGCGAAGGCTTGGAACCGTTTTGCAGAGGGCTAGGAATTGTTTGGGATTTGACGTGCCAGGTGGATTCACAGTGGGCCGGTGCATGGGCTCGTCACATGGACGCACATATTGAGGTCCGTGACGTCTTCTCAGTTTGGACCGTCCTTTCATGTAGACACGTTCCCGCGACGCCGAGCGACCCTCTTAATTTTTCTCTCCGTTCGCTCTCTCGTCGCGCGCTAAGCAGAAATGGAGGAGAGCTCAGCTTCTGACGGAGGTGGAGATCGACCATGGCAGTACTACAACACCGTATACACGAACGCCAAAGCTGGTGAGCGTGCCACACTGGCTCCACTCAGCTATCCGTTGAAACAGCACTAGTCCATCAGATTCCCTGTTCCATTTGCCCTTTCCCCTTTTCTGCCACTTTTAACTCTCATCTCCTTTCTTCTTTTCCGTTTCTCTGGATTTTTCTGGGGTGAAATCGGTCAAAATGTGGGCCGCTTTTTTTTTTTTTTTTTTCTTGTAACCTTTGATTAACGCGTCAGCATCCCGTTGTTTGTTTGTTGTTGTTGTTGGTTTTTTTTTTTTTTTTTCCGATTTTTGCTTGCGAGTAGCTTTGTTTGTAGTATCTTCTTTCGTTGGTGCTATTTACGTCGAAATTTCTGATCTTTTTCAGTTTCTAGTATTGTCTATCAAACTCAGTTTCAAGAATTTGTTCATTGGAGTGGAAATAGCGCTAGTTAATCATTAAGCATAATACAACTAAGATCTATCCAAAATAAATTTTAGACAATCAAATGCTTTCTGGGAAAGTTTGATAGCTAGTTTTCTTTCGCTTCCAGCAACGCAGATGTCCGCCCGACTGCTAGAACTAGATCGCCATATACTGAAAAAATTGGTGTGGCGGAGTGTTATACTTCTATGAATTTGGCTGTCAAGGGCTAATATTTTTCATCTGCAAGAAAATATTAATGATTTTATATATCATTCATGTGCATTTATTTTTGTGATATTTTTGTTTCCTTTTAGCTACTTCTTTCTCCATCTTCTTCTTTTTCTTTGGTACTCATTGACAGTAAGTTAAGGCTCAAAAATTTCCTCAGTGTTCTTTTAGAGATCTTGTCGAGGGAAAATGACAGTTAATTATACTTATTTATGATATGATAGGCATGGATGGGGTGGACAAGGAGAAAGTGCAACGGGTAGTATATGAGATGAGCAAAGGCTCAAAATATTTTGAAAATGAGCAACGCAAAGAGGCATTTATCCACCAAAAAATTGAGCACATGCGCAATTTGTGTGGAAGGCTATCAGAGTCAGATATTTCTCATTTTCAGACAGTGAGTTGAAATCTAAATTCTTCCCTTACAACTTTCCTTGCTCTGTTCATTTTCTTTGCCTTACGTTCTATGTTCCTTACTACCTGTATGCCTGTGCGTATTGCATTTGTACAATATTATTATTTTTTTAATACTAGGAACCTACCCTACCCTATGGGTATAAAAATAGTAACCTACCTTACACATTTTGGAGGAGTACCCAATGGATCGACCCATGATTTACCTTACCTAAGTTGCATCCTTAAATAGTGATGATTATTTACGTTTGGAAGCACTCAATTTTTCTTCAATTTCTGCATCTAGAAGCAGTATACTAGGAAACATTCTTGTTACCCAAAACATCAGAAAAGACAAACTGGCAACAGGGCCAGAAATCAGTGACGAAAATACTGTTCATAAAAGGAAGGAATTTAATCTTGAAAAAACTTGTATTCCTGTTTGTCACAGTTGAAGAAGCTATTAAAAATTGAAAAGGGGAGCAACTGGTTGTTACTGTCAAATCTTGACTCTACCAATTGATTTTTTTACCTTTAATCATGAGATTCCTTATATTACTTTCTAGGTTGCTGATGAAAAAATCTTAGAGCTGGAAGCTACACGTGACCTTTCAAAGATCTGGCTGCATGTTGATATGGATGCATTTTATGCTTCTGTTGAGATACTGGAAAATCCTGCATTGAAGGGGAAGCCGATAGCTGTTGGGAGCATGTCTATGATCTCCACAGCTAGTTATGAGGTACACATTTGCAGATTGTAAACTTTACCAAGAAGGCTATTTCCAGATATGATAATTGAAGTCTTTGCTTGTCCAATTGTGATTACTTTGCCGATGGATATATTTCTGTTTAAATAGTAATTAGTCAATTTGGACCATCATGTTCTGCTTTAAGCATGAAGAAACTCATTTGGGTGATTCAGGCACGAAGGTATGGTGTTCGCGCTGCAATGCCTGGTTTCATTGCATGTAAATTGTGTCCGGATTTGATTTTTGTTCCAACCAATTTCAAGAGATACACTTATTACAGTGAACTAACAAAAAAAGGTGAGCATTGCACATTCATAATACAGCTTGAATGCAGTTTAACTCATTTTTTCTTTTTAAGAATGTTTTTATTTGCTTAATTTTGTTTACTTGTTGCTTAACAGTTTTCCAAAAGTATGATCCTGAGTTCATAGCAACCAGTTTGGATGAAGCATACCTCGACATAACTGGAGTATGCAAAGAAAGAGGAGCAACAGGTGCTGAAGTAAGAATCCCTGATTGAACACAATAACATGTGAATTGGTTTGTGCTGCTCTTCACAGTATTATTTGTGATATAATGAGGTAGTTCTCGCTTTAACTCGGACATCATATTCTTGATATTCATGTGCCACAGATTGCTGAAGAACTTAGGGCTGGTGTCTACGAGGCAACTGGTCTTACTTGTAGTGCAGGTGTTGCACCAAATCGCTTGCTTGCAAAGGTGTACCTTCATTAGATAATTGATCAGCGACTCTCTTCATCAATTATTAGTCTGGTCAATGCATTGCAGGTCTTGTCAGAGTCTGAAATTGTGTTTCTTGTTAGGTTTGCTCAGACATAAATAAACCAAATGGGCAGTTTGTTTTGCCAAGTGATCGTGTTGCTGTCATGACATTTGTATCATCCCTACTTATAAGGAAGGTGACTCCATTACCTGTTGAATTTTTGGAAGTTTTTATGATATTGATTCAAAGGCCATTATGGATCTTTGCCTCTTTTTTCTTTTTTCTCTCTTCCTTCTCTGTCATTTTGTATTTGCGTGTTTCTTTGTTCTTTTTCAAATTAATGGGCCTAATCTACCAAATCATGCTTAACTATATTTTTTCTTTCAATGTTATATCTGTAATGTTGTAACAAAATTCTGTTAGTTACTCAAATAGTTTAGTTTTCATGACGATTTAATTGTCTGGATTCTGGAGTTCATAATACTATATTTATGCAGCATGACATTCATTGCAAGTAATGGTTTGATAATGTTCATATAGAAATTTCCTAATAGAGGAAAGCTATACCAGTAAGAATTAATGTTTAACGAAAGAGTCCTGGATCTATATGCTTAGTTCCAACTTCCAAGTTTGGAAGAATGGTGTCAGTTGGTCAATCTGACAGTAATGATGAAGATTTGAGAGCAAAAGGCATGGTTCACTTATTCAGTTTTTGAGCATTTAAAACCAGTCATCCCGAAGATTGATCGCATAAAAAGGGATCAGCATAAAGAACAACAGAACTGCAAAAGACAATAGTAATACAACATATTAGCAACTTAACGATAGTTTCTTGAATGTGCAAACAAATTGTTCATGATTCTGTGAGAAGCAATTCAAATTCCTATCTGTAAGTTTATGTTGTTTGCTTTCCTTGTGTTATTTTGGTTGTTCTTCCTTTCGTTCAAACAATGAATATGCATCCTATGCTTTTCATGGGGTTAGGTCCGTTTTAAATAAGCATTTCAATTTTTTCTGCTTTTTATTTATGTAAATTCTATAATTTCCAAAATAAGCCAGAATCATAAACAAAATACTTAAGAGCTTCGAATGACAGATTGGAGGCATTGGGAAGGTGACGGAGAGTATCTTAAGGGATGTTCTTGGAATCAGAACATGTGAAGAGATGGTACAAAAGGGTGCCTTCCTCTGTGCATTATTTTCTCATTGCTCAGCAGGTTATTATACTGACACTGTGGTCCTTTTCTTCCTGTTCTTTAATATGGATCCTGTTGCTATGCAATAGGCTCAAGTGCCTCTCTCTTTTTTTAAACATATATTTTTTAATGTTTTGGTTTGGTGGCTTACCTAATTGTCTGGCTTCAGTAGCATGTTGGGCTTGTTCTCTTGCTTGAATCAGTTTATCGATGGATAACCGCAAGAAAGAGCACTGCAAGGAATGTTTATTGGAAGTCTGGCTCTGCTTCCGTATCTAACAAGACAAGATGGTAACTTGTTGAATGGGTTTGATATAAAATTCCAGTGGACGTCTTTGACATCATTTTACCGATCTTGTTTTTCTTTTGTGATCATTGTCAACCTAACTTGTGACTAATAAAGCTACAAAGTTCCAAAGCAAGTGAAATTGCAAATTCATAATTCACAATCACATCTATACCTAAAACCTCAAAAAGAAAAAAATTCTTAACCTGCACGGTTCAAAAGATGAAAAACCGTAATGACATTGTTTTGTCGACAACTTCTTTCTTTGTTTCAGAATTCAGTCCGTAGTGGGAAATTGCACATTCTGGTAGGTTGGATTACATTTTGGATTGGGGATTTTGTTGCTTGTTTAAATGATTCTTATATAGATTTTGATTTGCTGATGCAATACTGCTGGATAAATGTCTTTAAAATTGTGCCGAGTTTGAAGCTTGAGAATTCTTTTATGGGTGGTTTTGTTTCTTTGTAGCCTTTGCCATTCTAGTTTGACAGGTTACAAATTTTTCAGGACTCAGTTTGTAAATGGAATCACTGCTTTCTTTTTTGAACTTTCTAAATGATACAATCTTGTTGGTAATCAACCAAACTTCTGGTTGGTTCCTATCCCACATTACTCTGTTATGTATTTGTAACTTCGTTGAATTCATTGAGTTTGGAGAAGAGGTTTGTATGCTGGACATGAACCAGTGATGCATAATATTCCTGTATGGTGCATACAAAATAACCATGTTTTCATGGTTAGTTGTTTTCTTACCAACAAAAAGAAAAAAATATAGAATTTTCTTTTCAAGTAATCCAGATAGAAATGCTTTCCTTTCCAGAGAGACTGTTATCCAGTTACTTGTCAGCCATATTTGCATTTTGATGGTACATTAAATTTCTATTTCCATCCATAGCTACATGTTTTAGTGGGCACTTTAAAACCATGTATATTTTCTTGACAATCTAAAACTTGTGCTGTGAATCAGATTTTTTTCTATCCGTAGGATTGGGATTGGGGAAGACTGATACTCCTCAAGCTAAGCTGAGAAAAAGCATGAGTAGTGAGAGGACATTTTCTGCTACAGCAGATGAGACATTGCTTTTTGAAAAATTGGGTGAGCCTTCTTTCAGGAGTATCTGTTTTCTTTGACTTTACTATATTACTGGGCAGCATCCATGTCACAGGACTAAGAGCCTTAACCTTGTAAAACTAGAAACTTTCTTGTGCAGGTTAGTGCTTAACAGGCTAATTTAATCCAGATGCAAAACAAGACTAGAAGTCTGCAAACCAAGGAAATTACTAACAAATAGGAATCAACTCAGCCATACTGATCTTTGGGGTGTGTGGAACAGCCATATGACTTTGTTGATAGTGGTTTCTATTATATGGTTTCTGGCATACCTGATTGTAGCACATTCCTGTTTGTATGAACGATAGTGGTTACTTTATGTGGCCTACTAGATAGATCTCTGCCACTCTCCCCCTCCCCGCCCCCTCCCCCTCTCTCTCTCCCCAAGAAGCAGCAGGTTCATATTTTTTTTCCTGCCTTAAACAAATCAAGACTAGAATTCTGCAAACTGAGGAAATTAGTAGTGAGTAGGAAACAACTCAAACCATATCGATCTTTGGGTTGCCTGGAACAGCCATTTGATTTTGTTGATAGTGTTTTCTATTATCTGGTTGATGGCATTCCTGCAATCTGTTTGTATGAATGATAGTGGTCAGGTTATGTGGCCTGTTAGATAGGTGGTTTCTATTATATGGTTTCTGGCATACCTGATTGTAGCACATTCCTGTTTGTATGAACGATAGTGGTTACTTTATGTGGCCTACTAGATAGATCTCTGCCACTCTCCCCCTCCCTCTCTCTCTCTCTCTCCCCAAGAAGCAGCAGGTTCATATTTTTTTTCCTGCCTTAAACAAATCAAGACTAGAATCCTGCAAACTGAGGAAATTAGTAGTGAGTAGGAAACAACTCAAACCATATCGATCTTTGGGTTGCCTGGAACAGCCATTTGATTTTGTTGATAGTGTTTTCTATTATCTGGTCGCTGGCATTCCTGCAATCTGTTTGTATGAATGATAGTGGTCAGGTTATGTGGCCTGTTAGATAGATCTTCTGCTCCTCCTCGTCTTTTTTTTTTTTTGGGTTTTTGGGGGGGTGGGGGGGGGGGGGGGGGGGGGGGGTTGGATCGATAGGGATTGGAGCATACCTAGCCCTACTTGTTAAATATAAACTCTAACTGTATTTGTAAAACTGAAACTTTACCCTAATGCTATTTATGTAAATAGGGTTGGGTTGGAACTTGGGATTCAGGTAGACATGTTTTCATTTGAGTTAAGAGCTGAGTTTAAAATTCCATGAGAACATGCAATAATTAAAAAATTATGTTCGCAAGAATGATAATGCATAACCTAATTAAATTTAGGAAAGTAATATAGCACACTTCTAGAAGAAAGTTTTACTTTTTTTGAAATAATATAAGGCAAGAAAAATGAACTATATAAACATAAGTGTAAATGAAAATAACATAATTTGCTTGGAATATAATTTCAACGTGACAAATATGTACTCAAACATAAACATAAATAATATAAAATACATACGTAAAAAGGTTATTTAGATTTTATGTATAAAATATAAATAGAGAAATTGGTTTTAGGTTCCTTGGGTTTACCTGAATCCTAACCTTATTTACAAATCTGGCTTCTTGGGTTTGGTTTTCAAAAAGCAAACACAATTACTTATTTTCTAAATCTCAGGTTCCTTGGGCTGTATGTGGGCTAGGAATAAGTTGCACCTCTACTGGGGCTAGTATTTGGTTATCATCTAGGTAGGTTTATGCATATGTTCTTGCTAATGATCTGTCTGTAGGATGATAGAATTGGGCATTGAAACAATATCTGTATGTGGAAAATCATGGCTCATGAGTTAGACATTGCCAAAGTGCAGATAAGAAGTGCCAAATAAATGCATAAGAGTCTCATCTGTGAAACAATTATACAAGCCTAAACACATGTAAATGATGGATATGGTAGCACGAAAAATCGATAGTGGCTAATTAAGTGTGGCTTAGGACAATCACCATAGAAATGAAATATATATATATATATATATCTGTTGCTTTTGACAACTACATACAGTCTTCAATATCAACCAATAAACGATTCCAAGAAAAATATATCAAACTGTTAATAGTTTTAGGGTCTTTTTGTTGCTATTCTTCACCATTGCTCTTTGCCTAAGACTTCATTTGAACTCACTTTTTTAGAGTGGTCAAGTGCTTCTACACATGCAGCAAATTGAAAAAGCCATTTGGCTTGCGGTGGTGGCTTTCACATTTTCCACATTTTTTACAGGCATTTTAGTTGGAAAAGCGCAAATAGACTGAAGCCTAAAAGAACTGCTTTGATTGGAAGAGCTGGTGGTCATTTTTGAAAGCAAATGCCCTGCACACAAAGTAGGACATAACACAGCCTCATTGGGATCAATTGCATGAATTCCCTTTTTCCATGGCTATTTGATAGTTGATAATCCCACCCTTATTGAGAATCTTGATCAGGAATTTGTTATATCATTGTAGCATCTACAAGGTGCTGTTATATAACAAATTAACAAATAAAAAAGAGTTAATTTCAAATGTACCCATTACATTTGACCTTAATTACAAATATACCCACTAAGTATGAGTGAAATTTCAAATATACCCATTTTGTCCGGCATAATTAAAAATCGCCGTTATCCGTCATATGAAATGTCCAAAATGCCCATTATTATTTAATAATAATGGTCATTCTAACTATGATAGAAGTTGAATGATATAATGGAAACACATCTAATGTAAAAGAAAAGCTAGACAATGAGTTTTAACGGTCTAGATATTGCACAAATCACAATAAATGTTACATTAATCAGGGGTATTTTGGGATTTTAAAATTATTAAACATTTATAACTGTCATAATGGGTATATTTAAAATTTCAATCATACTTAGTGGGTATATATGAAAGTTTTCCAACTTAGTAGATATATTTGTAATTAAGGGCAAATGTAGTGGGTATATTTGAAATTTAACCCAATAAAAAATTTAAGAATAGTTTGTTAAATGCTTTGACTGCCAATGGTTTAAATATAATAGAATTGTTTAGAAGGCCAAGGGTCTATAATACGTACCGAAGGCAGGTCATGTTTTGTTACATGGCATCAATGCCATTTAGTATGGAAACAATTTAATTTTTTTATTCTGTCCTTTTAATAGATCATATGCTTTATGCTATAGGTGCCGCTGAATAATTTAGCCTTTGGCGCATCTCAGACCAAAAAACTTATATTGACTGCCTTTTAAATTAATTCAGGCCAGTTGGGATTATAGTAGAACTAGAGTCTAGATACTCTAGATCATGAGGCTTGAAGACAAGAATGCTTTTTGAAGTGAGTTATTTTACTTCCAGATCTGACATTGAGGTTGCTGCAAGGAATCCTTTGGTTCATGCAGCATTTATTACTGAAACTCTACCAAAAATTATCAGGTCCCTGTTTCTAGCATGTTTGCATTCATAATTTTATGCAATTCAAAGTGTTCTGCTCTCTGATTTCTCCTTTGCAGCTGATATTGCAGAAACCTTGTCTACTGACATGCATAAGGAAGGACTTTGTGGACGAACATTGACATTGAAAGTGAAGACAGCATCTTTTGAGGTCTCTGTCCCTTGCTACTGTTAGCTCATCATCTCTGCTTCCAGCATCATGATCATTATGAGTTGATTCCCAGCTAATTACAGTCTGCTCCATGTATCCTCTGTAGCTCTGCTTCTTTTAAGCTTCTACTCATAAAGAAATTTTTATCACGAGCATTTCGTTTTTATGATTGCATGTTTTATCCAAGAGAATGCGGAGCATGTTCTCGCTAGGCATCCTATAAAGTTTTATAACACTGGTTTAACCAGTTTCCTTATTTGTGGAAATGGGGCCAATGCGTTTCTTTCATAAAATCCTCATTGCATATTTACTGTGATATACATTTTGCAGGTTAGGACTCGAGCTGTTTCTTTGCATAGGTATATATGGTCAAGAGAGGATATCTTAAAGTATGCTACCAAGTTGCTAAAGAAAGAGCTTTTTGATTCCATAAGGCTGCTTGGTATGCATTTTGCTTGCGTTTTAATGATGACAATGACTTGACAACTCCAAGCATGGATAGTAGATAATTGTATCTAGTTATACTATCATAGACAAGAAAAGTTACATTGTCATAAAATTCTTTGTGCATAGACAAGAAAAGTTATACCAGAAGGGCTCTGCTTATATGAAATCCTTCCTGAATGTAACCTTCTTCATTTTTAATATCTTAATAGTTGATGGAAAACCCATCGCATCTATTATATTCAGTATCATTTATATTATTATGTATTTAATGTCACTATTTACAGGCCCCATTTATAAATATGTGAAATCAATGTAATAAAATTATTTAATACTAAAAATCAATTTTTAAATAGTATTTTCAACATCTAAACCTTCTAAAATAATACTATTATGTGAATAAATGATTTTATAAAATATTAAGATTTAAGCATTTTTCCTAATTTATACATGAATATGTTTATTTTTAAGCAAATGTAGCTCATACACATTTGTTTTGGATGAAACTTGGGTTCCTAGCTAAACAAATAATGTAAAATATAATGAATGAATTAGATTTTACATCAATCATCAACATTTTAAAAATGGAGGGACTTACATGAATCACTTCTATGTAGCCCAGTCGCATAGAAGCAGAGATTATATCAGAAAAATCAGTTCCATTTCATGGCAGTAAACTTCTAGAGCAATAAGGTGCACTATTTGCATCATTTGCACCTTTTTTGTCCCCATCATGCACACAACTAAATGCTTATTTTTTATTGTAAAAATATGTAGTTTCACTCGCACAACACATATAAATCTGAGACCATTTCCATGTTCTTAAGCTGACATATCACCTGTGCTGGACTGTACCTCATCCCGCTCAGCTGTAATATCGGTGGTGAAATTATTTTGAAATGATTTATTGTCCCAGAAAAGTACTAAAAAAAGCCATCATTACAAATACTCCTGAAAGAATCATTGCATCTCTGGTTATGTCATTTGAGATTTCTAGCAACATACCAGAACACATTTTCTCACAAGTATATGGAAATATGATTTTCGTTTTACAGGTCTGCGTATCTCACAGTTCAACGATGACAGATTAGGTCGTACTGATCCCTCTCAAAAGACCATCATGGATTTTGTAAAATTAGGAGATACTTCAGGGAAAGCTAATGCTGGCAACATTTTAGCTTTAGAAATCAACGATAGCAATGATTTCCTTCGAACTTGCACATCTTGTGATTCTGGCTGGTTGTCTGATTTTGACAATCTGTCAGATCTCCAAGGTAATTGCCGAACTGTTGACTATGCTGCTGTGGAGATGCAGTCATGCATTGGACCTTTGGAACAACAAGATTATCCAGCTCAGGTATGTAGTTACAGCCAAAAACTTGATAACATGCTGTTGGATTTCACTTCCCATATCCACAAATGCTGCTCTATTACTGTAATTTTGTCATACTCCAAATCATATTAAGCATAGTAGGCGACAAAGGTTTCTTACTTTTTTTCAGAATAAAATTTTCTTCCTTAGTATTCAGAATAATCATCTGAAAATTTTCTATATTTCAAAACAATGCGATACCCATTTCAAAATCCATACTATTTAGTTGTCATTTTCTGCTTGAGACTAGCTTGGACAGTGACCTGATACTTCTGTTGGGCTTTGTTTTATCATCATCATCATAACCTGTTTCTCGTGTATCTGGGGTCAGCTGTGAGGATCATGTTGTGTCATATTTGATGATCTTAAGCTATGTTTTCAGTAGTCCTTAATGTTTTTTTTAATCTTGTTGAATTGCTTCTATCCATGTTTTCTTGGGTTCCTTCCTCACATTCTCTTACTGTCGTTTTTGGACTTTGTTGTATATAGGGAGAAAATGTTGCAAAATTTGACGAAATCAAACAGTGTTCTTCCCCTACACATTCTGAGTTCAACAACACAGATAAAGTGGAAATCATAGGTGGTCTAGCAGATGATAGACTGGCAATTTTGCCCTGCCAAAAAGAAAAGCCCATTTGGGTGGATGGCTATAAATGTTCATTTTGTGGGATTGAATTACCTCCAAGTTTCATTGAGGAGAGACAAGAACATTTTGACTATCATTTTGCAGAGATGCTTCAGAAAGAGGAGACCATGCACAGATTTGTAGACCAGATGCCCTTGCAGAGGTAGCATTCTGTTCTCATGTCTGTAACCAGAACTTTCTTTCCTTTTTCTTTCTATTTTCTTGTATTTAAGGACCAAAGCCAGGCTAAGTCAAACATGGTATGCACTCAACGTGCACAATTCCATCTTTCCAGGTTGGTCAACTTAGGCATAGGATACTATGATGCACAATCACTATATTATTGCCACCACTAGTATAGTTGTATGGAATTTTGTGAATCTTGACGGGGGAGTCATGCTAATAATAGGGAATTGTTGATATAATTTTCCTTTCTTCTAGTTCCAATGGTACCTTGGTACAAATAAATATACTTGGGATGCATCAAATCCCAACAAACAAGGAAACGAATCATAGAGATCAAGAATAGGAAAAATAGGGATAGACACGACTATGGACAACAGAATGGGAATAGTTGTGAATAGAGATAGGCACAGCTATATACAACATCATAGGAATAGACTCAACTATGTAGGGATGGACAGCTATATACAACAAAACTTATAAATATTCATGTTGATGAATACATATATCTCATTCCCAGCTCGTTTGTTACTTCTTGGAACCATTTCGTGGACAATTCTTTGGTCAAAACATCATGTTACGGTGTAGATTAGGAGCAAGTGGGTGGGGGTAGCTGTACATGTGGGCCAAGTGGGCTGTTAGAAGGGGTATTCTTTTGTATTAGTCAAGGCCTATAAAAGGGCCAGTGGGAGAAGGCCTAGGTAGCTTGTATGATTTTAATGAGATTTGCAGAGCTTTCCCTTCGAAAGAGGATTTCCCTATCTTTGCGAGCTCGAGAGAAGGGCTCCATGTTACTTGATCCAACAATTGGTTTGGATCGTAACAAATGATATCAGAGCTCACATTTGCAAATCCCGGTAGACTTTGAGGCAGTATGCTCACAGAAGGCTTCAGGTGCCAACCATGGCGGTAGTGTAGTCATTGACGGTTGGCTCCTAATTCAATGACATTGGTGGAGTTCTCTCCAAAAGAGGATTTCCCTCTTTTTGTGAGCTCGAGAGGAGGACGCCATGTTACTTGATCCGGCAATTGGTCTGGATCGTAATACATCAGCTAACTGATTATCGGATGGCACATAGCCCATAGGAATGCTGATCAATTCTGATTCCAACTTCTCCTCTGTAAAGTGTTTATCCACTTCAAGTTGCTTAGTGCATTCATGCTGAACTGGATTATGGGCAATGTTGATGGCTGATTTATTGTCATAATACAGCTTAATAGTTTCCCCTCTATTGATTCTTAGATCATCAAGAATTATCTTGAGCTATAGGAGTTTACAAATCCTCAGTGCGATAGCTCTAAACTCAGCTTCAGCACTTAGACCTTGCAACTACATTTTGTTTTTTACTTTTCTAAGTCACAAAATTTCCTCCTAAGAAGGTATAGTGTTCTAGGTTGTTACAGTATAGTAGCCATTGCAATCTACATTCTGTATTTTACTTCTCGAAGTCACCAAATCTCCTTCTAATGAGGTACAACAGTCATTGCAACTATAATTCTTCCTTAAAAAAAAAAAAAGTTTTTGTACTTCGGTAGCCAGAGGTGGATTTCCTGTCAAGCAAAGAGCAATTATCCTTTGCCAGGCTTCTAGAAACAATGCCTTGCTGTAGGTTTTTAGAGACAATTCCTTGTTCCTTTTGAACAAAATTTCTACTCTAGGAGTACACTTGAGATAATGAAAAATCCTTTGAATATCTACCATATCCTCTTTTTTCGGATCACGCATAAATTGGCACACAACATTCACTGCACTTGATCCTTTTTTCTTCTCTTTTCTAATTCAGAAATAGACCAATGATTGCTGGTTCATTGATTTGATTTTGGTCATCAGCCATCGACTGTTAAAGGGGACAGTACCTTTGCATGCCAGAGATAATGATGAATATAAAAATTTACAGTTCATCTGTCAATTTACCCCTCTCATTTCATATGCCTCCATGGTTTGTCTCCTTTTTTCCTGATTCACCATTACCTGATCCAGTTCCGTTATCAAGACGATCGGTGAAAGGCCACATGGCAGAGACACTGCACCCAAGAAGCGGAAGTCTCCTTCTGCAAAGGAGGGAAAGTCTCTTCTCATCGATTCTTTCTTCCCTAAGATCAGTAAGAAGTTGTAGTTTGGCGGTTACAGTTTGGTCCTGTATATCTATTCGTTGTAGTTATATATGCGAAGCAGTACCAGAATCACGTTACTGTAAATTTGTAATTTTTCAAAGACTTAAAATGTCCACGAGGCATAAAATTTTTTTCTGCCACATTTATTCTAGCCCATTGGCTTTGATGTTAAGCGACCTTTGTATATTCTATGTTCCTCTTAATAAATTTACACAATTTTATTATGATCTGCTAGCAAAACAGTTTCTGCCGCAGTTCTGGAGCTTCAGTTCGCCGCAGTTTGGTCCTGTTGATACAATCTGACAAGATAGAGTTGTTAATGACTACTTGTCTTTTTCCCAAGAACAATGCTAATGGATATTATGCTCATTTGCCGCTAACGCCGCATATAAATGCGACAAGATTAGGGAAGAAGGAAAATATGCGGAAGTCATATTCAATGCATGACACTGACAATAAGCCCGTGCAGAACTGAAGCACGAAGGTCAAAGCTGAACAACGGAGGATTCGGAGGGGAGGAAAAAGCCAAAAGCATCACATCATGCAAATGGATTTTTTTTATGGCGTGGAGGCGGCCACTCATCATTGCCGCCTTCACTTGAAGACCCACGCTCAGAATCTGTCTTTGATACATGAAACATGTTCCGTAATCCGGTTATCAGTATCTTGCTCAGACTCCTAGAATTCCTCGGATTCGGCACCGGCTTTCGTTTTTCTTTCTTTTCCCTCCTGTCCTCCCAACTGAACCGGAAACTTGCTGATCGGGTAGACTCCAGCATCGCTCTCCTCGTTTCCGACTCTTGAAGCTGCTTCCTCATCTGCGTCAGATCATCCTCGAGGCTCACGATTCTCGCGCTTGTTGCTTCCATGGACGTTTTCAGCTGTGCTATGTGCCGGAGGGCAGCGTCACGGTGAAGGATGGTGCCGAGCGTGATGCAATCGCTGTGCTGTTTCTGCTTGTGAGCGTGGGCTTGGGTTTGAGGGGCGCACGCGGCAGCTGAGTAGACTGATCGCCGGGTATTCAGCTGTTCAACCAACATGGCTCTGATGACGAACCGCAACGGCATGATGGGGTTCTGTACGGCATGCATTAGCAAGTGGTGAGAGAGCTTGTTGCAGTCGACGACAGCACAAATTCGTATTTTCTGATCTTCCGTGAGGCTACCCGTATGTTGCTGTCGCTGTCAGATTCGAGTTCAGTCAAATTGTAGGACAAGAAAATGATATTTCATACGTTGGGTCCCGTGTCATCAGATCAGCGACATTTACCTCAAGATACATGTCGACGGCTCTGTACAAAATATCGTGGTCGCCGGCGAGTCGCCCTTTCATCGAATCGGCGATCATCAAGAATTCCTCGACTGCCAGTTCGTTTAGGTCGCACATCCAACTGTCGCTGACGCCGTCGTTCGAAACCAACGCCTCGATGCATCTGCTCGCCAAAAAGGCCGTCTCCTCCGCCTCCGGAAGCAGCTCCACGCACGAGCGGAGCATGAGGGACGCGTACTCGTGGTTAACGGCGACCGCTTGACAGAAGTACGACTCCGTCTTCCCTCGGAGGTTAACGTTCTCTTCGCCTCCGCCACCATCTTCCGTCATTTCTAACAGTTCAGCCGCCACTCGGAGAGCTATGACGTTGAACGGCGTTATAGCGATGTCCGATCCGTAACAGAAGCAGGCCACCACTGCGAACGCCTCGGCCGTTATCTGTGCTGGCAGGTCGAGCGCTACGTCATTCGCTTCCGTTAGGCGCCGTTTAAGGTAGCGGCTTCTCGCCACGATAGGCTCCTGTCACAAAAGAAGGTGGAATAAATGCCCACTGAATTACCAATTCATTCTCCCATCGGAAAACACCACCGCTTCTGTATCAGTGTTCCCCGGTACCGTTTGGTTTTTGAGGATATTAGGGTCCGTTGGCTAACGTGAGAAATGAGAACGGGGAATGGATTTGACAGTGGTAAGGTGGAGAAAAGTAAAAATATGGGGTATTTGCTGGAGAAAATTAGGGGTGCAACTTGGTACCGGGTCGGTCCGAACCCGCCCGACCCGACCTGGTACCAAAACCAAAAATGGGTTTTATTTTAAAGATTTTTTCCAAAATAGACCCGGTTTCAACCCGACCCGTAGAAACCCGAAACCAAACCTGGGTTCACACCAACCCGGTCCAAACCCGATGTAATTTATATATAATTTTTTCATAAATTATACATGTTTTAAAGTTTTTTGGAAACTTTGAAGACATAAATTCATTTGAATTTTGAATTTGTTTAAAAGTAGATGTAAACTTATTTAAACTTGATATTTGTTTATATTGTCATTTTAAATTTGGATTGCACTTAAATTAGATTGGAATGTTGAACCATTATTCTTAGTGTATTTAGATTTAGTTGTTTTGAATAACTGTTATGTGGATTATGTTTAAATTTGAGTTGGCATGATAAATCTATTTCATATTATACTTTCTGTTAGTATGAGAAATCTATTAGTTTGAATTTCATATTATAGTATAAATTTGATTTATATTTTAAGTTTGTTGGTATGACAAGTGGTCAATTTTTATTTTAGCAATTTGTATGATAAATATTCAGTTTGAATTCAATTTCAGTAATTTGTATGATAGTGTTTAGTTTCAACTACAATAGTTGGTATGATATGTTCATTTTTTATTTGCTACATTTGAGTCATTTCCATTAACTATTAAATAGAAATGACCAACTAGTCATAAAACTAACTAATTTATTATTTATTTGTGTCTATAGGGTGCTGAAAAATTGCTCGCAGAGTTCATTCAAAGAATATTGCAAAATTCAACATGATATTGCAAAATTCTTTGAAAGGATGTTGCGGAATTCAGCGTGAGACTTGACTTCATAAACACAAGTATATATATTCCAATAATTTTCTTTTAGATTACAATTAAATTTGGAAAAAAAAACAGTTTATTGGTAACCCGAATTCTAACCCGAAACCAAACCAAAACCAATGCGAACCCGGTCCGAACCCGGATTAAATTCTTAGGGTTTGGATTTGGGTTTACTCCAACCCAGTATAACCCGACCCGAGTTGCACCCCTAGAGAAAATACGAGAAAATGATTAGCATACATGGATTATTTATTTATTTATAAAAAAAGCAGGATAGTTGGATAGGCTGGAAAATAATCTGTTTAGCAATGAGGTAGCGCCCAATCCTTGGATGCATTGGATTGGACCCAGTATTTCCGAAACGACTGATCAACCTGCGCCTGATTTTTTTGCCAACATGTCTTGCGTTGGAAACTTGAAATGACTAGACCTAAATTACCTAATGCGGAGATGAGGAATTTGTATTTTCACCCTCGTTTTGGCCGATTGATTTCGTGCTTGTCTTGCAGTTGCACTTGCAGCCTGCGGGTGGTTTACTTCGATTGTAGGCAACCCCACCCAACCGCGTTAGGTTATCAGACTTGAATTCAGGCAAACACTCATTTATGTTCTCCGGGCTTGGTTTAGGACCTTAGGTGTGTATGTTGTCTTCCATGTTTGGCCTTGGACAAGGCTTTCTAGACAGCCTTTCTCCCGCCTACAAGTAAAGAGTGAAGAAATTGGGGAGATTCGGGGAATTCAAGGAGGCGATTTTCTGCATTTCCTCAATGGAAAGGGGAGGGGGAGAAGAAGCTACTGAGGGCCTTGGTAGCCGTTGTTCCCTCTTTCTTAATCATTGAATTCTGCAAGGTTTGTATCATCAGACAGGAGGAATATGCCCCAGAAAAAAGCCTCAAGGGGGTCTACATGAACATTCTCCGGAGAAAATGGAAATTGGAGAAGAATCAAGGATGGGCTGGGCCATTTTCACCTTTAGATAGATATACAAGTGATCTGTCCATGACTCCATTCATCCAAGCTTTCCATAATCATAACTGACTGGAAGGGCTACTTGGGGTGGGGTTCATGAAAATCCCAATTTGGGCAGAGCTGCATGCTTATAGGGGGGAGAAAGTACCTTGTGGAGACGGAAGCATCGACCATGTACACGCACGGTCGCATCTGTTTCCGTTCCTGTAGCCTTAAACCTTACAAAAACATCAACACAAACCATGGCAGACGAATTGAAAAACAAGAATCAGAAGGAGATAGCAAGACGCCAAAACAGAAGAAAGCGACGTGAAAGGGGTGGGCTGAATGCATACCATGCCTGTACTTTGATGTGAAGGCGTGAAATGGCAGTGTCATTGTTGAGAGGAATTGGAGAAGAGTTGGATGCATCTTCCTGTTCTTCCTCGTAGATTGTCTCCACTACACCGAAATCCTTCCAACCCCTCATATTTCTCACTCCCTATCAAATCATTCCCCAACCCACCTCCTCTTTTCTATATTTTCTATATTCCCTTTTCAGCCAATTCTTACCATTAATTATTGTTTAAAGAGGCAGAGACAGGGATGGAGAGAGAACGACGGCAATTAATGTGTGCATGTGAAGAATCATAAATGCCTGCCTTGTTCTAAATTTGAACGGCTCGGGTCATGCCCATGAAGGGGTTCTGAATTACTCTGCTTGGGGCGAAATGGTCCACACTCAGGAGCTCAAAACTAGATATACTCACAGCTTTTTGAATTCATATTCAACCGCCCAAATTCTCTTTCCAGCTTTTGCAGATGAGAAATCTGTCATGTGGGGTTTGGTTAAAATTAATGAAGAATGCTTGATGGTTCAACCACAAACAGGTTACATTCTTCTCTTAATAGCTTAACATCCTTCCAAAGTCTGAATCCAACAACCATCTACGCTCTCTTACAATTTGGACGGCTTTGATTTAATGTTCGCATCGTATATGGACAATTCCTGGATGTTTCGGCTATCAACTGTCTCTGCTGAGGGACGCTTACCAAATTTCCATCCTGTCTTTTCACATTAACCGTTGTTTTCTCATCAGTAAATATTTGTCAATTGGCATTAGCTGCTATGAAAAATAGAGCTCCTACTTTTATAAGCCGGCGATTACAACAGAGTGATTGAGACCATCACGTTTGTGTGGATGGGTTTGTTGCAGGTGGAAAATATTTATTTCTAATGGTCCACCGAATCCGGATATTTTACGTCTTTATCTATTATTTAAATTTCAAAGATGAGCTGAATCTTGATTTTAAAAGATGAACTATGAAAGGTGGATGATATCAAGTAAAGTAAAATCTAGAAAACACGGGTGCTCTGGCAATGGCAGGTTGGGGGTTATTTGGTAGTTGGAATTGGTCTTGACGTCTTGTTCCTCTACGTCCTTCTTCGAAATATTAGAATATTTTCTGTCTTCCATTATTACGAAGGTTGGACATATCTCGTGAGTTAAAATTAAAATCTTGCCAGGAAAAGAATCAAAGAGATTTCGTCGTTATCGAAAGAAATTAAAATTCGACTGATGCAGTACAGAACCTATCGGGCGCAGCGGCGCATAAACTATGGTAAACCTACTAAACTGCTTATAGATGGATGGGCGAAAGGCAGTTGAAAATACACACGAGTCTGGATAAGGTTTAGTGTATAGAAAGAAGATATAAAACTGTGTATTTGAAAATCGATATGTTGGTAAAATAAGAGATAATGTCATTATATATATATATATAGAGAGAGAGAGAGTAATTAGGAAATGTGATGGCATCGTTAGTAATTACAATGCTTGCTGTAGTAATTAGGGTGCTTGCTGTAGTAATTAGGAAAGATTGAGACGTTAAAAAATAATAATAAACACATGATACATAATATATATTGTGACTGCTGGACAGCCTGTCGCCACTTGCCAATATGCATATTTCATGTATGTGAGTTAAAAGGGGAATTATTAACAGCTTGGATTCAAAATCAAGGCTGATGCCCTGATCTTAAGCTCCAGTATTTTTTTCAATGGTCTAAGCTTTCAGTACCGACCTCTATGCCTGTTCGACAACATGTAAGGGGCTTGAATTTAATGCGAAGGGAAGAAAAATTTTCATTTGTAACAATTTTTTTTTGCATTTTCAATGCACTTCTCCATTTTTTAATGTATAAATAATTACTTTTCTTATTTTTAAATACTGATTTTCCCAAGTTCAGTGCGCAATAATTTATCCGCATTCAATCTCCTCGTCGCATATACTTCCGAGCACCCAAGTGAAAACGATCACATGCCGCTTTGTCAAAAGATCAATGCACATTTTAATCCCATTTCTTATATTTATCTTTGAGTCGACTGTTGAAGGGAGAGTTTTTGGTGAGCTGTTGTGCCTAGTCATTACACATTTTAGTCCCATTTATTATATTTATCTTTGAGTCGACTGTTGAATGGAGAGTTTTTAGTGAGCTGTTGTGCCTTGTAAATTGACCTATGGTAAAAAGAATACTGGTTTATTCCTAAATATGCTTACTACTTTTGACCATAATTCTAAATATGTTCACTACGTTTCCGAAATCCTAAATTTGTCTACTACATCTGCATTTAATTCCAAAAATGCTCATTCCGAGAATTAATGCCGTTAGAAAATGTATAAAATTACTAATATGCTCTTCAAATTTATGATACAATTAAAAAAATTGAATATCATAACTCATTAATGCTGTAATTGCACATGAATTTTAAATTTAAAGTACCTTAATTTCATTTTCTTTTTATTATTTATTATTTTACAACAGGGGTATTTTGGGTATTTAAAAAATTTTAAATGATGGTTTTTTTATGGAATGGGTATATTCGTGATTTTGAGAATAAGAAAAATGCCTAACCTTTGAAGGGTCCGAGTCTTAAAGAAGCCAGCTAGGTGAATGGCCTGTGCGCTGGCTAGTGCATGTCATTAGAGCCAAGTTCAAAGAAAGAAATGTTGATGAGACTTAGCAGCTCAGTATGTGAATTGTCTTGAATGCTTCTCTTCTGGGCTTTTTTCGACTTGCCTTGTGAGATCTCCTATTATGTTTCCCGGCGGACGTTCAGTGTAGTAGTAGTAAGTGTTTGAGAGGGATCATCAGATGAGAGCAGTTATGACGTGAGAGATTTTCAGCCATTAGTAACTGCTCCTAGTTCTTGCATTGTCTCTCTTTTCCTGATCGGAAACATTAATGGCATTCAAGAGTATTTAATGAGCGTATTTTGTTGCGCATGAATTCAAACCGAGCCTTTTGAATGAATTTTAACTTTCAAGAGACATGGTCCTGTGCAAATTAAGGAAGCATTAACTCGAAAATGATGTTACACCTCTTGTTATTCCATCTCAATTCAAAGTTTTACAACTTGTGGACATTCTTCATGTGATTAAATTCCCACCAATGGGCCATAAATAATAAAACTCCAAGAGCTGAATTAAAATGCATAAGCTTTGTAGGTTTCATGAGGTTGAAGATAACTCCAAACTCAGCAATTAAAAGTAGACCTTGTCATCGCCAATTTGGGGTTGATGATGGAGTGAATTACTGCTTCTCTGCTTGGTTCATTAGCTGCAGGATTGTGGTAGTGTTTTTCCTTTGTTTCTTTAGGAAGAACGTGGCCAGTTTTTACATCTTTGACTGGAGTGGAGAACTTCTTTCCCTTAAATTATGATAATCCATGGGATGCGTGCAAGCAATTAAGTCCTTTGAAGTCTCAATTCTTAAGCTTTTACCGATGCGATTTGATATTCATGATATGCCATCTTTAATCATGATATGCCATCTTGATTTTCTACGATTATGGAAAACTAAAAATACTAACTTTTTGGAATTGTGCGATCCGGCTGCGATCACTTTAAAATAGGCATTTTGATTTTCTTAAACACAACTTATTTTGTTACTCCAACCAAATAGGTATTGCCATGGAGTATTATCGCAGGGCCAAACGTAGCATTAGTAACGTTTGGAATTTTTTCATTTATTTATTTATCTTCGGGCTAGTTTATCTCCGTGCGCATCACGAACTGCTTCCTATCTTTTTTTTTTTCAAAATCGGGCTGGTGTGGAAATCTTGTAGTCCAATCTCATGCAATGAATTTACAACTGGAAATCTTGACTAGGTAACATCTTTTTCATGGTCGATTTGTTTAGTATAAAGCCATCTTGAGATGAGAAATATAAGTAATGTGATGGAGTTTGCGAATGAAAAGGGCTTATGAGTCCGTTTTGATGCATAATTTGGAAGCACTTTACAGGTACTTTTCTACTTAACCTTTATTGTTGTAAAATACTCATGTGATTATTAAGATATCAATATTTTAAAATATATTATTGAGTTTCAATTTTTTTAAAGTTTTTAAATAAATGTTTGATAAATTTGTTTATTTCACTTCTTCTAAATACGTCTTCTTAAAAGGATCTCAAATAACACTTTCTGCATTCTTCTTCATTTGAGGTGTTCTAAAGGATCCAACATCTTTGAATGGGATGAGTACGAGATTTTTTCTGTTTTAAAGACAATTTTTTCAATTTTCAATATAACCTTTTGATATGACCTTTCTCATTTGCAATACATACAATTACATTTTTCATCTCATTAAAACCCTTAAATTCTTCCAAACAAGAGTATTTTGATCATAGTTGCATCAGATACAACTAAATAATTTTCCATCGTTGTTTAATTATATCAAATAGTTTTTACTAGTTGCCTTTAGCTAATAAATTCCAACAAAATCAAACAATCCGGGAATCTTATACATGTGAAGAGAATTGTTCAAGTAGCTCATCGTTTTGTAAATTTTTTTTTGAAGCTCATCATTCTGTGTGTAGTTGTACTAAACAATTTAATAATAATTTGAAGTAGACTCAAGCACATGTATTCTTATTTTGTCCTTTTTCTGCCGTTTTCTTCATTTCTATCAACGTCTGATGCATGTTGTTTCCCTGTTGCCACTGCGGGAATTTAAATAGGGGTGGGAATCAGGGCGGGCCATATCAGGTCAAGGTTTGCCCAATCATGACCTTACTTTTTAAAAATTAAGTTTGATATTCTTTTTATATACTGGATCAGGACAACGTTGGTTTAACCATTACTTTTTTTAATAGATTTTGGGAAAAATTTCGGGTTGATATCGGACCAGTTTCGGGATAGCGGATCAGGTAAAAAAATACGGGTCAAATAAGATAATTTTAAGAATTTATATAACTATCAAACATAAGTATATATCTCTACTAAATTTAAATATTATATGCTTCAATATTTCACTAATTATTAAAAACACATGATTAAGAAAACAAATATTTGAAAATATAGTATAAATTTATTAAAATAGGTTAATATACAATTACACATAAGAGTTATATATATATAAATTATTTTTATTGATTCTTATATTACTTTCTCAATAAATTGATTTTTTTATGCTGATGGAGTTGAACATAAAAAAGTGAGAAATTTGAAAAAAAAAAATTAAACATAGGCTTATAATTTTTAATAAATTAATATATGCGGGTTGGGTCAGACTCTCCGGGTCAGGACATGGTCGACCCACCCTGATTCTATTTTTGAATTCGGGTTAAAATGTCTAACCCATCCTTATACTAGGTAAAAAATATGTTACTTTTATCTGGCCAAAAACGGGTTTGGTCAAAGTCAGGTCACGGGTCGGCTCGCACCAATTTCCACTCCTAGATTTGAATAAGGAGAGAAGGAAGTGTTCCTTTCAAAATTCAAAGGAATTTTTTGTTTTAATAAGTTAAGGGATCAATTATGAGATCTAAACTATTCATTATGGTTTAAAATTTATGTTTAGCTCAAAATGAAATTATTATTTAACAAAAGTTTTGGTTTTATAAAATCGAATCACCTAAAAGAAAATATTTTCATCTTTTAAAATATTTAATTTTTGATGACTCGTAATGTAAACAATAGAAACATTTATCAAAGTAGTAATTGTATTCTTGGCCCAATATACATATTTAGATGTAACTAACAATTTTCATAATTATTCTAGTACTTTCAAATGATTCAAATTTTTTTGGATTTTCCTCAATAGAATTCTTGGAGTTCTATCGTAAATGTTATTTCCAGTGGTGTTTAAAGTGGTATTAAAAAAAGGTTTTATTTTAAAAATACATATGCAAAAGTCCCAAGAGAACATTATAAAATTTTCGTTTAGAATAATCAATTTACTGGAAGATTTTTAGAAAAAAAATCTAACAAATCTACATATAAAAGTATATTTTACTAGTCAAATTTTGTAAAAGTGTAGAAGATCCGTAACTGGGGGGTTGCGTGACGGAGTACCATATAAATTCCAACTTCCACGCGGCAGTTCACAGTTGCACCGCTAGGAGATATCTAGTTTTATCTGGGTGTCCGGAAGTTATAGAATTGTTGATGATTTTTTTTTTTTTTTGAGTATAAAAGCTTTTAAAATAAAAAGAAATTGGTGTAATACAATAGAGATAATGATAAGAAAAAAATAAAGTTAAAATAGATAGATGAAATACATATGTAGTTTGTAGAAATAATTTAAAAATAGAATAGTTGCATAGCAAGAAATAAATAAATAAGATAGTTATAAAGAGTGTACTGTATTTATTGAAATATAAAGCTTTTCCAACTAAAACTTTTTACTATCCATAATTATCATATTTTTTATTATTTCTTTTACATCTTTATATATAACTAATTTACTTTTTTATTATTTCTACATAGCTATTTATGTAACTAATATATTCATTTTAACTTTATTATCTTTATTTTTTTTATCATTACTCATGTTATATCATATTGTTTTCTTTTATTTCAGAAACTTTTACATTAAAAACTTTCATCCAAAAATTTTATCAGTTTCTAGACATATATTTTAATTAAAAAGTTTGAGTTTAAATTTTTTTTAAGGTAAACGAAAACCCTAGATTTTTTTCCCATTATTTTGGGTAGGCACTGCACAAAATCGCAGTGGTCAATTCGTGTCATGGGGCCGTGTTGGAAGAGTGACGTGGCCCAACCAACGTCAAGGCTTCTTACAGCGTTCACACTTTTCTAATTCACATTTCGTGGTACTCCTTTCTCCAGCTGAGATGGACGCTCGATGCTCGGGGATCTCTAGCAAATGAGCTGCAAAAATCAAAATAAGTAAAATCAATCAAATAATTTTTTTTATAGAAATCAATCAAATAATTTTCGAAAAAGTTTCAAATTGCCATTGATTCATTCAAGCTAAACTATTAAAATTAGTAAAAGATTGGATTACGAAGTCAAGCTTTTAAGCTAACTATTTGAATCGTTATTATATCGGGACTAAATAATTTCATCAGATAATAGTTTAATAAATAAGTATTGGGAAACAAAATGGACAGATCTCGGGCGTTTGAAATTTGCAAAAATTTTTAAATTTCATAATACAACATCCTAATTATCTAACTACTCTACTTTCTATTCATTTCTTCATGTCATCCACACTGCTGCTCAATATATTTCAATTTTATTACTTTTACTAATGATTTTATATTACATTATTCTTTTACCTTTTTTAAATTTTTTTATTCTAAAGTTTTTTTCCCTTGTTTATTCTCAAATTTCAAAAGCACGCCGAGTATATGCAGCTTTATTTTACCTTTTTGTCTTTTACTCGAAGTTGTAATTTGTTTATGTTTTGTAGATTATTTCTACCTTTTACTTGAAATTATAATTTTTTTTCTCTTTTTCTTCAAAAGGCGAAAATTTTAAGAGTAAAAAAGTTTAAAAAATTAATAGCGGGAATATTGTGATTCGTTGACTATTTTAAAATTATTTTTAGAAAAAAGCTCGGCCGTGCTTGCTTGTAGCTTATAAGGCATAAAAATAGGTTAAAAAAATTATCCACACACACGTGCATTTTTATCACTGTCTTGGTAATACTATTTTCTAGTTTCGTAAGTTGCAAAATCACTTTCTTATCTTTTTAACTTTAACGAAATTTCCAGAGTATGTACATGGATGGAGCGTTTATTTATTTAATGTTTTCGTGAGGGAGAAATGAGTGAAATGAAGTGAATGGTGGAGAAGATGAGAAGAGAGATGGTAGCGTGTTAATTTAGGAATGCAATCCTATGCACCCGCTCATTGCACCCGGGTGTACTACACCTATTTTTTTTTATTTTTTTTTTGAATTTTTTTTCATGAATCTATTAATATATGTTTATTTAACATATGTATCAATTTTTACTATTTTTGGAGATTTTTAGATTTTTTTTTTAGATTTTTAAAAATCAGTGGCATTTTCAATAATTTTAATAGCTTCATGAAATTTTTTTTTTTTAAAAAATAAGTGTAGTACACCGGGTGCACTGAGGCTCAATGCACCCGGGGTGCATAGATTGGACTCCGTTAATTTAGCATCCTTGGAAAGTACTACCAGCTCTTGGGGAGCGCAGGTAGGTGGCAGCGAGTATTGTCTGTACACATATCCTTAGTTTCGAAAAAAT
Source organism: Annona cherimola (assembly GCA_030490835.1). NCBI lineage: Eukaryota > Viridiplantae > Streptophyta > Magnoliopsida > Magnoliales > Annonaceae > Annona > Annona cherimola. The sequence goes on along the minus strand of CM059973.1, from coordinate 94,981,857 downwards.
AGAGTGGGGTGTGAAGGGGCTGTGTACCCTTTCTAGTCGGTAGGATTGTGTTAAACAGGAGCTTATGGTTTCCTTTTAAGCTTGATTAGAATATTTGCAACGAATTGTAATATATACACTCAATGAAAAAAGCATCTTTTGAAAAGAAATAGAGATGATAATTAAAGATCATCAGAAAAAAAAAAAAAAAAAAAAAACTCATCAGAATTTGGAATTACGGAATCAATCCACAATAGTTATCTTATCCTGTTGTCAATCCTTAATAATTGTAACTTGTAATGGACGAATCGGTTCATAAAAATCAGTGGAGCACCAGCATTGCCTCTTGATTCACGACTCACGCCACCCCCAGCATTGGATTAATTACCATATATATATATATATTATATAAAAAAAAGGTAAAAAAAAAATCGTTCTTCTAGACGTTTTTGACAGTAAGTGCGAGGAAGGGCGAAGAGCCGAATAGGTATGCATTTCCATCGCCTGGCTTCGGCTGAGAGAGGTAGGAAGTGATAGGTATGGCGACGAGGGGTGTGGGCATGAGCAGCAGGTCTCCGACTCCTCCCATGGATCCTACCATCTGGAGCAGGCTTCCCTGCGAGCTCCTCGAGCGTATTTTAGCACTCCTCCCCCTCAAAACGCTGCTAGGCTTCCGATCCACCTGCAAGCATTTCAACTCCCTCCTCGTCCGACCTTCCTTCCTCTCCCAGACGAGAGCCCACCTCTCCTCCTCCTTCCTCCTCCTCTCCCACCCTCAGTCCCACCCTCTCTTCCCCCTCTACGACGCCTCCCTCGGCAGCTGGCGCACCTTAGCCCTCTCCCTTTCCCTCCCCCTCCCCCTCCCCGCCTCCCCTCCCCACCTCATCTCCACCTCCGCCGGCCTCCTCTGCTTCGCCCTCCCCAACTCCTTCCTCGTCCTCAACCTCCTCACCAAATCCTCCCGCACCATCCACTTCCCCAGCTACCCCTTCGTCTCCGCCACCCTCCTCCACGACGCCCCGGCCCCCAGCCTCTCCCCTGCTTCCCCGCACGGCTACAAGATCTTTATCCTCTGCTCCAATTCCGCCTTTCTCTATGATTCCGCCGCCGCTGGCTGGGCCCAACTCGGCGGTTTCAATCCCATTCTCGGCGAGAATTCGCACCATGAGGGCGTCTCCTACGCCGGCTCTCTCTTCTTCACCACCCAAGATCCCTTCTCCGTCCTCTCCTTCGACCTCTCCTCCGGCCGGTGGGACCAGATCGAGGCCCCCCTCCCACATCACCTCACCTTCATCCGCCTCGTCAGCGGGGCTCCCAACGGCGACTGCCGGAGGCTGTTCTTGATCGGTGGCGTCGGTCCGGATGGGATATCGAGGAATCTCAAGGTGTGGGAATTCGACGGCGGGGCGACGAATTGGGTGGAAACGGCGACGCTGCCGGAGCTGATGTGCCGGAAATTCGGATCGGTCTGCTACCACAACTACGAGAGAGTGTATTGCCTGTGGCACGACGGACTGATCTGCATTTGCTGTTTCACGTGGCCGGAGATTCTGGTGTACAAGGTGGGAAGAAGGACGTGGCACTGGCTGCCGAAATGCCCGCTCTTGCCTGAGAAATCGAGCTGCGGATTCAGGTGGTTCTCCTTCTCTCCTGATTTGCATGCCTTGGTTTGACAATTTGGTCATTTGGGATGTGTTGTATTTGTACATACTTCTTCTGATATGTTGGATTTTGTAGCAGAGAATGCATTTGTTGTTGCTGTTGTTTGTTTTGCTGAGATTGTTCTGTATCGAATAATAGAATTTTTTTTTTTTTTTTCAAAAACTTTAACATAGTGCTTTCTATTTATACATTTTCCCCTTCTTTCATGGCTATGGGTGGCTTGCTCGTATTTATTTGTAGCTTCGTTTATATTCTGTTTTCTCTGGATTTGAATTGCTTGAATAAGAATGATGGAAAGGTTGAATTTTGGAGTGCTCATTTCAGTCCGGGGTCGAGGCAATTCCAATCGGATTGAGAAAGAATTGAAGAACAAATCAGTCGTCTGCTTGTCTTGCTGGGACAACTGTTCTTCCCTCTCTTGTTTGTCATGGTTATAGCAAATTCCTTTTTTAATTAGCGGGCAGTACCGTTTAGAACCATTTAGGTCAAATTCCGGACAATTAGGCAATCAGCACCATTTCATCACACACACACACGCACAAAAAAAAAGGAATCAGTACCAATTATTAATTGATAGAGGGGAGAGTGAGGAAGTGGGATGGAAATCTTTTCCCAAAATAGACCCGGGATGGGCATTGTTAACATACATAAGGTCGGGTTGACCCGTGACCCGCCTCGCCCCACCCCAACCCGATTTTATAGAGGGTCGAGGTAAGGGTTTTAACCCAAGAGGATGAAGCGGATCAGGACTTTTACACTCATGTTTAAATTTTAAAGGGCGGGGCGCATCAAGCATCTCCCCACCCGCAATGTGTAAATTATTTTTATAAATTATATAAATTACTTATGCGAATGTTGTTTTATAGGATAAATATGTTTAACTTTATGACTTATAAATGTGAATATGATTTACATTGATGTACGTTTAATTTTATAACTTATTTATATTCGTAAATTTGTATTTCTTAATTTGCATATATATTTTTCAAGTTATCTCATTCACATATTTTCAATGAAATAAAATATATTATCTATATTGTTTATATCTTACAAGAATGAATATTATTATTTTACAATTTAACAATTTTAATTATAATTCAAAATTTACCTTAATGTCTTTTTTAAGGTTAAGTTGTAAACAAAATTATTAAATTTTTTTTACTAATTCTTCGTTATGATAATTGTGTTTTACTCATGAAATAATAAAATATTGAATCATTTAACCTTTAAATATATCATAGATATGCGTTTATATTGATAAGTGTATAAAAAATTTTAAACTTTAACTCATTTTTTCAACCCGATTCATTGTCCTTATGTTAATTCAAATTTTGTGCAGAATCTATTAAAGAAAGGTGACGGTCAGATCGACTTTGTCCTGACCTAATATTAAAAAAAATACGATAAGCAGACATTTTTTATCTTCACCCTTAAATTTCTTTTAGAATGTGAATTACTGTCCTACGTATAAAAAGAAATAAATCCATCTGAGTTATTAGGCAACTAGGTCGGTGGGTCATATTAGTGGATCTTATCGATAATAGGGATATAAACAGATAGATTAGCGACGTGCCAGTCACGCTGCCAATGTCGATAGTATGGATGTGATAACCCATCAGAGACTTTACACCACCTTAAAACTGATTAGATCAGAAATGGGAATGCCGGACGGCGGTCTCCATCTCCATGTACGCAACAGTTCTTCCCTCTCTTGAGGCTGTCGTTGACCGGAAGCAACTTTGTCTTGTTTCCGACTCTGCAGTTCCTGTGAACCATGACTGTTGATTCTGCGAAAATTTCTTCGCTTGGGAATTCGGAGCTCTGTTCGTGCAAATAGTTTTGTCGTCAACTTTGGTTAGATTTAATAGCCCATTAAGACACAAATCCAACTAATGAGCCAGATTTTGATTCTATGAAATCATTGGTTACGGGGCAAAATTTTTGCAAAATGTTAGAAAGTGTTGGGAGGGACATGCAAGGAGTCCTAGTTTTTAAATGTTTCTTGAGTTTATAGTCTGACAACGCCTCTTGCTGTCAGTAATATTTAACTTGTAAGATTAGGTCAAATGAATGGATTATTGTGCAATATCAAATTCTAATGATAGTTGTGCTTCCAATTTTTTAGTATTACATACTGGGATGATGTAATCCAACGGACTTGACACGGAGGCCAAAGAGCTGCTTCCAGATTAATGCAGAGTCAGTGACTGTGCGTTCTTTTGTGTTTTAACTTCTACGCCATTATGATCTAAAAGATAAAATATATATATATATATATATATTCTACACCATTTTAAAAAAAGCAAAGTGATTCCGTAAGCCTAGACTAAACAAGGACATAAAAAAACCATTTTTTAATACTTTTTTTTTCTCTACACACTTGTTTATTTAAATGTATTTAACATATCATCATCATAATCATCATCATAAGTCATTTCCAACCTAGGTGGAGTCGGCTGCATAGATTCTGTTACGCCATTCTTGGCAATTTACGACTAAATTTTTTGTAGTTTGTAATATTTTTAAATCTTGTTTAATTACTTCTATCCATGTTTTTTTGGGGTCTTCCTCTCATTCTCCTACCACCTTCTACTTGAATAGACTCTGTTTTCCTAACCGGTGCTACTTCAGACTTCCTTTTAACATGACCAAACCATCTTTATCTATTTTCTCTCATTTTATCACAAATTGGTCTCACTTTTAAGTTTTCTCGAATTATTCCATTCCTAATTTTATCTTTTCTTATTTTACCACTCATCCACCTTAATATTCTCACTTCTGCTACACTCATTTTTTGTATATATTGTTCTTTAACTGCCCAACATTCTGCCCCATAAAGTATAACAGGTCTAATCGCAGTCTTATAAAATTTTTCTTTTAATTTGATTGGAACTTAACGGTCACATAAAATTCCTAACACACTTCTCTATTTCTTCCATCTTGCTTGAATTCTATGTATTATATCTTTCTCTCTCTTGAACTATTGATCCTAAGTATCGAAAATGATTAGTTCTTGTTACTACTTGATCTAAAATCTTAATTAGTTTCTCATCCGGGTTCTCACTATTATTAAAATTGTTCTATTCAGTTTTCGTGCGACTAATTCTAAAACCATTATATTCTAAAGCATCTACCCACCTATTCGATTTTAAATTTAGTCTTTCTCTAGTTTCATTTATTAGAACTATGTCATCTGCAAATAATATACACCAAGGTACTTCTTCTTGGAGATGTCTAGTAATTTCATCTATTACTAAGGTAAAAAGATAAGGACTCAAGGCTGAGTCTTGATGTAGACCTATTTTAACTGGGAAGACATTAGTATCTCCACTAATGGTCCTCACATTTGCAACAGCTCTCTCGTACATATCTTTAATAATATCAATGTATCTGTTATTAATTTTTTTTCTCTCATCACTTGCCATATTAACTTTCTTGGTACTCGATCATAAGCTTTTTCTAAATCAATAAAAATCATGTATAAATTCTTTTTCTTCTCCCTATACTTTTCAAATAGTTGTCTAAGTAAGAAAATAACTTCAGTGGTTGATCTTCCTACATAAAACCAAATTAATTTTCAGATACATTAATTTCTCGTCTTAGTCTATGTTCGATTACTCTTTCCCATAAATTTATAGTATGACTCATTAATTTGATTCCACGATAATTTGCACAATTTTGAATATCTCTCTTATTTTTATAGATTGGAACTATAATACTTTTCTTCAATTCACTTGGTATTAACTTCGTTTTTATAATCTTGTTAAAAAAATTTGTTAACCATGTTGTACCTATATCTCCCATGCACTTCCATGCCTCAATTGGTATATTATCTGGGCCTAAGGCTTTTCTTATTTTCATTTTTCTTAGAGCTTCATTTACTTCAGATATTCAAATTTTTGAGAAATAACTGATATTCCTATTTTCTTCTCTATTTAAACTAACAACTAATGTTAAATGTTCGTGTGGGGTATATCATCATCTTTGACTAGAACTCTTTGGTCCTCACTTTTAATGCATCTAACTTGTGTTAAATCTTTGTCCTTATTTTCTCTTAATTTAGCCAACTTAAAAATATCTTTTTCGCCTTGTCTAGTTCCTAATCTGTCATATAAGTTCTCATAAGTTTTGTGTTTTGCATCACTAATAATCTTTTTAGTAGCTTTTTTTTATTGATTGTATTGTTGTAAGTTTGTATTATTTTTATTTCTCTGCCATATTTTAAACTTTTCTTGTTTAGCATTTATAGCTTTTTTAACATCTTCATTCCACCACCAACTTTCTCTATGTGAGAATCTACGATTTTGATATATATCTACAATACTTTATCCTATTTCTTTTATGTTAGTTGTCATTTTATCTCATATTGATTTTACTTCATTTTCTTGTGTGTCCCGTTTTCCTTCTTCTATCATTCTTTTACTAAATTTTTTTTTGTTGTTTCCCTTTAAATTCCACTATTTAATTTTTAGAGTTATATTGCCTTTAATTTTTGCTGACTCTTTTTGTATATATATATACATCACTAATAATTTATGCTGCATAGCTAAGCTTTCACCTAGGATAACCTTACAATTAATACAAAGGGATCTATCTAATTTTCTTGTAAGAAAGAATTCTATTTGGCTAGAATTGATCTCACTCTTGAAAGTTATCAAGTGTTTATCTCATTTTTGAAATAAGGTATTTGCTATAACCAAATCATATGTTATAGTAAAGTCCAAAATGACATTCCCCATTTTATTTCTTATTTCAAAGCCAAAACCTCTATGACTTTTCTCATATCCTACATTCTCCTTTTCTACATGTCCATTTAAATTTTCACATATCACAACCTTTTCTTGGTTAGATATCCTTCGCATAACATTATCTAAGTTATCCCAAATTTGTTTCCTGATTCTATCATCTAATCCTACTTGTGGTGCATAAGCACTAATTATATTTAAGACATCTACACATAATATAAGTTTTATTTGAATAATTTTATCATTTACTCTATTGACATCTACAACTTTATTTATGAATTTGTTATCTACTATTATCCATACATCACTTTTATTACCATCTTTTCCTATATCCCATAATTTGAAAACATTAATCTTTTTGGGGCATACTATATTAATTTTTCTCCTTCTCATAACATCTACTACTTTTATACTTTTTCCTGAAAGAGTCTGAACATTCCATGAGGCAAAAACGGACCTTGTGTTTTAGTACCACATTCTTCCCTAAACCACGTCCATAAAGGCATGAAAACTTTTGTCGACTTTTCGCCACAACCGGACGTTGTTGTGGCGCGTTGCTTCTGGGGAGACGTCCTAGCAACCCTTACCCATTTCTCACTACATGCGGGCTCCGATGTATTTAACATATAAATTAAGTTTTATTATTTTTGGATATGTGTATATATTTTTTGAAAATTTTAATATATACATATATCCAAAAATGATAAAATTTGGTTTGTATGTTAAATACATTTAGATAAACAAGTGTATGGAGAAAAAAATAAAAAAAAATTTTAATTGAGCTTTTTAATATGAGCTAAGCGAGACATTTGTTTAGTTAACAAGATCATTCTTCTTTAAAAAAAAAAGTTTGTTGGTGAGGTACTGAGGTTTAAGTTGTATGCTGTTGGTCTCCTTTTCCCAATCATTGGATAGGTTGAGTTACACTGTCTCATTCTCAAGTCAAGCTAATTCATCCTGTGCAAAAAACCTCCACCGTGGTCAGCACGCAACCGCTTTAACTGCAAGAGGTCCGGGCTTTAAGTCCATCATTGATTACAATCAGCTGAAACCTGGTACACCAACCGGAAAGTTTACCTAGAAATCGAGCGGGAAGCGGATTGTAAGTGTGTGCTCCCTCTTCTTCTGTTCTTTAACACATTGGAGGATGGGCCCGAATCTACGGGCAGTGGGGAGTGGGGAGGGAATGGGGAACTTGGCATGGGGCGGGGTAGGCACTGCTCCTTTTTAAAACGGTTTTTCCTACTTAACTATTCCACACATCATTTGTAATAATTCTATTTTCTAGTCATTATCATTATTTATTTTTTCATTGTTATTCAACATTTCCTCAATCCACCTTTATCTTCTCTTTACTCTAAAAACTCGTATCATTTTGTAATCTTTTCTGAATTTTTCGTTTCCTAATATTTTCCCCATTCCCTTTCCGCAAGTATGCTTTTGCCTTTGGGAAATCGGAATTTTTCATTAAAAATAAATTATTATCGACCACCTTTAAAATATCGGACATGTTATAGTGTAACTCTAATTCTTTATCATGGTTTATAGTTTCCATGATATTTCCAGCAAGCTAAAATAATTCCCTACGCTTTTTTAATGGAGAATTTCGTTATTTCCCTCCGTATTTTGTCCTTGGGGCCATTTGGATTTTTTTAATAAGAAAATAGTATTATACAATGCGACATCTCGTATTACAATTGAGCTCATTCATCAGGAAGACAATAAGCTGCAACCTAACTTAAGGATGACCTCAAACTTTTACCTATCTTCATAGGAGATAATAAGCTCTTATGTAACCTCATTGGAGACAAGCTTCCATCACAGTCAGACCGGAGGATTCGAACGCTGGTGGTTGGCATTACTCCATCCAGCGCTGCCAACAGGGAAAATGCCCGTTGGCTATGTTTGTATTCTTGGTTGTGAGAACTAAGAACAATGCTTATGTGTTGTGCATGTTAGAGTTATACTCCTATTAGGTGTCCTAATTAGATGATAAGTCTTGGATTTAAAGATAGCCCAATCATATCTGGATTACGTACGCAATCTGAGTTCAGGTAGAACTACACTTCTAGTTGAGTCATGATGGGAAGGGCTCTATAAATATAGGAGTCTAGGTCCCTCTCTCACACGGTTTTACATCATTAGTGGTTCCCATCTACTGCTAGTATTATAGGGAGAAGTGTTGAGGGAGAAGACCTCGTACTCTACTCGGTCTACAGGTGGAATCTACGCATACATGGATTCAGGTACGCTTCCGCATCACATGATTTCCAACATGTGGTATCAGAGCTTAATCATTATTTTACAGCTATGGCTCCTGTTCCTCAATCTCATCTGTCTAATATCCCGACATTGAATGGATCAAATTATTCTGATTGGCATGAGCAATTACTTATCACATTAGGATGTTTGGACCTGGATTTAGCCCTTCGTGTTGCAAAACCTGATGATATAACGCCTGAAAGTACTGATAGTCAAAAGATTCAATTTGATAAATGGGAGCGTTCCAACAGGTTGTCTCTTATGATTATAAAGAGTACAATAGAAAGGAACATCAGGGGCTCTATTTCTGACCCTGAAAATGAAAATGCCAAAACTTATCTAGACTCAATTAAGGAAAAATTCAGTGGGTCAGATAAAGCATTGGCTAGAATACTCACATGCAATTCTTTTGAATTATATGTGCAATTAATTCATGTGATGCGGAAGCATCAATATGCTGTTTTATTTCCAACAGTGCATTCATAGGTCTAAGCATGCCAGCCATGCTTATGGGTTGGTTTACAATGGACGTACTTATGCGCTCATACGTCTAGCTACCTCACCTAGGCAAAATTTTAATTACAGGCCCCTTTTTTATTTTGATTTTATTTTTCAGTTATCAACTGATCTGCCTTTTGAATCTGTCATCTGCCGCCACCTACATTCTTTATGAAAAGGAAACATTCCCACTTGGCTTTTGAATTCGAAATGTTTTCAGCAACTGCACATGTTTGACCTAGTGAATAAGGGCAAGCCACAGCACAACACCTCGTTTCCCGTTACCAACTGTAACAGCAATTTGGATGAGACCTTGGACCAGCCACTTCCACATGCAGGCCCTACGCTTGTGTCACCAACTGGAGTTGAATATGAATAAAAGTCACCTCCTTTGCGGCACTAATGAATTGAAACTTATGTCTATACCAAAAGCAAGTCAATTGAGTGACAAGTGCTACAATCCACCAACCCATATAGCCGTAGATTTATTTTTCATGGATGAAGCACCACCGCAACTCGCAACTACAGCCCTAGTGGCAACATCACATCACAACCACAACCATAATGGGGATTTCTCATCCCATCTTACCTTACACAAGGTTAAACTTCAATTACATCTAAGCAGAAGGGGGAAATCTAGGGGTGGGAATCAGGGCGGGTCGGGACGGGTCAGGGTGTGCCCAACCCTGACCCTACTTTTCAAAAATCTGGTTTGATCCTTATTTTTATCCGGGTCGGGACAAGGTTGGTTTGACCCTTACTTTTTTTTACTAGGTTTCGGGACAAAATTCGGGTCGGGTAAAAACTACGGGTCAAGTAAGAAATTTTTAAGAATCACGTGAACCTATAAGTATAAAGACAAATCTATATTAAATTTAACTACTATATACTGCAATCTATTACCAATTAGTCAAAGTAAAACATAAGTACTTAAATAAAATATGAATATTTATTTACGCATATAAGAACAAGTTAATGAAACATACCTCGTTCAACATTCTGTTCACAATTTGAATATTGAACCAATAATTGTTTGAACTCATTTCATGTCTTTTGTTGTTTACTTTTAACGAAAAATAATAATGATGTCACATTTAGAATTAAAAATGACAATTGTTTAAGTATGTAGTAGGAGAGCAGTTTTACCTGAAAAGTATAAAGAATATTGATAATATTTTTGTGTTGTAATGAAAGCTTCTAGAAGGCATGACCTGGATAACACCTATGCAATGGAATCAGTAAAACAAAACCACAACCAATAACACTTTCGACCACAATTAATAACGACATACACGCACATAAAAAATAAAAAGTATAACCAATTTAATTAATAGTATAAATCCTTCGTCTATTAATAGAAAAAATTCTAAGTTTAGCAAACATACAAGAGACACATATTTTGTCCACCATATCTTTCTCAACATTCTCATCCACATCCAAACTCGTATTCTTGTACTATGTTATATCAAATGCAATGCCTAAAAAAATTACAAATACAAGAAATCAAAATCCAAAACATAATACAACCATATTACCAAAAGCAAAGATTTTGAGAAATCTAATCCATGAACAATTTTAACAATTAATCAATAATATGAGTACCATGTAACCAGCTTAAACATATTAGATTAAATGAGAAAAATGTAAAGGAAAATAATATATACCAACTGTTGAATTCCACCAGAAAAACGACTCCTTTCTAGTGCAAGCAACGAATTCCCGTGAAGATCAGAAAAATGACGATTGGCAAGGGTCAGGACTCTAATCGATTCCCGTACTCCACTCCCATCCGGTTCATCTGCATTAATGGATGAGTTTATATATACCAGCTCTGGGAAGTCCTGGACCAATTATGCAACCCAAGTACCCAACTGGCAGCAATGGCCGCCGCTCTCACATTCACCCCTGTACGGCTGCTGCTGTACTGTTCGCCATCTCTCATCTCAGCCACACGTCAGCAGAAGTGGCCGCATACATTGTCCACATGGACTTGTCTATCGTGCCTAAGGCCTTCGCTGATCATCGAAGCTGGTACGCGGCGAGTCTCTCAGCCGTCCAAGGCGATGATCGCGGCGAGTCTCTCAGCCGTCCATGGCTTCAGTGCATGCCTCACCCCGTCTTAGCTGGAAGCGCTGTAGAACTCTCATGTCTACTTATCTCCATACCGCAGCATGCCCGTCACCGTCAATACCACCCACACTTCTAGATTCCTCTACCTCGACAGGATACGACTGAATGCGTGACGGGATTTGGGCGCGGCGCGAGTCCTCTGCTGCGGGAAACTTAGATTAGGCCATTAGGGATTTTGGACTTGCAGTTGCAGCAATCGGTAAGTTGGGGAAGAACGGAAGATGACCATCGAAGCATCGACGACCTGAATGCTTGACGGAGTTTGCTCGCGGCGCGGCGCGGGACTCTGCTGCGGGGAAGCTTAGATTAGGGCATCTAATTTCGAATCTGTGATATATCATATATGAGATACCAGCGGGTCAGTGGGGCGGGGCAGGGCGGGTCAGCGGTATAAGCATGCCCGAGTTTGGTAGGTCCGCCCCGACTCACTCTTTTTAGAGAATCTTAAACATTCGACCCGCCTCCGCTCCGCCGGGTGCAAAATCCCGACCCGTCCCGGTATAAAATAGGGTCGGGACGGAGTGGGTCACGGGTCGACCCGCCCCGATTTCCACCCCTAGGGAAATCACCTAAAAAATGGAAAACCGGTCCAAAACAGAAAGGGTAATGACACAATGGTAATGTTACTGATCTGGAGGGCCTTGATGATATATACAAGTTCAATGCAATCTATTTATCATGCTCAGCACTACTAGTTTTTAGTCGAGACGCAAAAATTCATCTCAAATTGAACTTTGACAGGGAGTAAATATGCACTAGTCAAGGTTATCCGTATCTTCCTAAATTTCCGACTGGATCCTTTTTCTAAGCCTTGGTAAGCGCAGCTCAGCATCATGAATGTTTTTGATTTAATGTCCAAAATCATTATGGTCCCAAATGGACCGTTGGATTAATAATCTTACGGTAACGTTACCATGAAGTCATTTCCCAAAAATTAAATGTTCAGAACGTCTTCAAAATTTACCGCTCTCCACCCAACTGGTAGAACTGATGGGGCAAGATAAACCCCCCTGTTTACGTCTTTGCTCATCCACTATCCAGTTAAAGCTCGAGGTTAATGCCGATCCGCAACAACGGAAGGTTCAAGAAAAGCGTGCACACAATGAAACGTTTAAACAGCCTCAGACAAACCATATGAGATGCGCCTCAGAAAAAAATTAAGGGTACAATTGTTTTTGCTATCGAAAATAGAAAAAAATAAAGACGGGTAAACAGCCTATATCCAATAAACCATCCACGCTAATTTCCAACTCCAAAAAACAATTCTGTGGAGCTATTATTACTCAAATTCCTAAAATACCACCACCAATTGCGGTAGACCAAAACTGACCAGACTTATAACAACAGGGGAATTCCAATCAAGGCTTGAGACCCAGTGACAGGCCAAACCTCGGAGTCCTATCCAATGCTTTGGTGTCAAACTCGCCCGATATTGTCAGTGTTGAATTTGGCTTTAGTTGGTGCTGCAGAAGAGCCCCAAGCTGTCCATGATTGTTGAGCCTTGACTTTACAGTGGTCTGGTCATTAAGGTCATGTGCGCCCCCAACTGTGAATGTGTTCTCATTTGTGGAAAACCTTCTGTTAATCTCAGCCACAACAGCGCTCCTTTTAAGCTGATCTGGATGGTATACAACTGATGCTCTGAGTGTGTCTCCTTTGTCGGACCTGCAACAAGAGACCAGTTAAGAAGGGCAGGTCTTGTTTTACAGCAAGCAAAGCAAACCTTCTTTCATTAAACTTGAGAATGACACATATTTTCCCTTCTTTCATTAAACTTGAGAATGGTATAATTATTATGTACAGCAACTTGGCAATGCACAGTTTCCCTGCCAGTCTCAAACATGCTGACTGTGATCATGTGTGCAGCACCATAGCACAGGCACGGTTTTCTGGAGGCCTCCAAAGTCTATATTCAACAGTTCCTTGGCGCAAGAATCTCAGTCGTGGATCTTAAACCATGACCTCTGATCCAACACATTAGCCCTGCATTTCAGTATATGATAAAAAGGAAGAATGGTGTGAATCATCTCAGGTGGGAAATTTTTTTGGCACTTTCCATCCCAGAAATGTTAACAATCTCTATTGCAGAATCAAAGGCACTACTACACTGAATAAGGAGCATTTCATGCTGTGCGTTGACATGCATTCAGAAGTACATGATTCCCATCAAGTACTACTGCTAGCATACATACTGTTGAAAGAATGAGAACTTACAGGATCACAGAATAACTGGAATCAGGCTTCGTCACGCTTATACCAGCATTATATTTTGTAAAACTACCTGATGCAGTATCATAACCTGCCTCTGCACCAAAAGCAAAGCTCTGGGTGCCAACAGCTGCTGTAAGCTCAGCCGTGGGAGACTGCTTGAGAGTCACAGAACTTGTGAAGGTTGCATGTTCATGGAAGTACTGTACTTCGAGCTGGAAAAATAACTTTCAGCTTTAGAATTCATGTAGTTATCATAACTGGCACTACAAGGCATAAATATCATAAGAACCCTCATGCAGCCAGCAGTTTGGCCCAAAATATAGGTTATTAGTATTACAGGTCTTGTAAACTCCCACAATTGGTGCACTAAAGAATGAATAAAATTCAGCCTTCAAAAAATATCTTTGATATAAATATTAAACTATCGGTGCAAATCGTGTTGGGTCAGTCTAAACATTCCCAAACCAAATTTTAGGCGGGTTGGAATCTTCTTTCTTAACTGGTAGGATCTGTTCAGTTTGAAAAAATGCAACTAAATTTAGATATTTAATATTTTGGTTGGATTCGGTTAATAAGGCTAGAACCACCTAAACTACTTAATATAAATTGGAAATAGGTACTTGTTCAAATGTTGAATTGTTTGAAGTAGGGAAGCAACATCTAAACCCAACGCTCAGATCCCTCATCTCATTTCTAGATTTTGAAAGCCATCATGGAACCGGGCTCCCCATCCAACATGTTGACCTTCAAACATTTATTTCTAACATTAGTATCTAAAGATCTGTGGCAACTGACTAAAATATTAAATAAGTCAAATGTGCAAGCACAAGATCTGCCAACCTGAATTTTATATGTTTGGATTAGGTTGGATTGAACTCAACCTAATCCAATTTGCAAATAAGGTTGGTTTGGAATTTTAATAAATAGGGTGAGAACCGGGTCGAATTAAATCCACTATAACCTAACCCAATTTGCACCCCCTATGTTAAGCAAACTATAATATTGTTATTTCCATATTTCCCTATCTGGGCCAAAAGAGTTATTAGGGTATCTCATAGGTTCCTGAATTTAGCACATTCCAGTGGGCACTGGAAAGGAGCAATCACAAATTACCTTCCCAGAATTGTAGTCAGGCAGCTTGACTGAAGCAATAGTCTTTGTAGATGGGACAACATCAGATAAAGTGAGGGTTGTTGAAACCTGCAAACACATAGATAGAAGAACATAAGATACAGGACTTCTGAAGAACAGTTCTCCTAAGCATAAGCCACAAGACAGGAGTCCTACATTTGATTCAGTATCAACTTTGACATCAAGTATGGTATTTTTCAATTTGTATTGTGCAGAAATATCACCAGTAGATAGTCCCCCCTTCTTCACTGCAGTGGAAGTAAGTCCCTGGAAAGAAAGAAAGAAAGAAAAAGCAGAAACTGTATGATGCCAACTTCTTGGAAATACGAGACATATTTGAGATACCACATTGGAGATATAAAAAGGTCACGGTCCAAATTGATGAATCAACATCAAGTTGAAAATGTTGAAGAAGCATTTCTGGCATTAATTCTAACAGATCAGCATAACTTGTGCCGTACAAATTCTTTAATAAAAGAACAACATAAGCCTATCAATAGTGCTAATTTTACAAACAAGTGCTATTGATCATGCATGCATTTTGATAATTTGATCATACATGTGCTGGATTCCCATCAACTTATTCCCCTCCAAACCCAAAAGAAATAAATGGATGAATCATAAATAAAATAAAAGCAAGTTAGTCTCAAGTGCTGTAAATCTTTTCCTGTGGAAAGGAAAAACATCATGAAAAAGGAACAGACTAGACCACAGGGAGATGAAAAAAGCTAATGGATGCCGATACATATCACCAAGGTCTACACGATGTGCATAAATGACACAATTATTTTGGCATGATTGTCAATCTAAGATAAGGGAATGGTTTCAAAGCAACAAGTTTCAAATATTCTGCATGGTGGACTAGACATGACATCATAAAGACAACCCTTCCCAACTGTTTCACTTAGTGCAGTGCTTGCATAAAAATAAAATAAAAAATAAAAATAAAAATACAAGTAGCGTATCCTTTCCATGGTTTCTTAACTAGTCCGTTATGTAAGCATAAGCAGCTGTATTTCAGTTTCGTAGACTAGAATTCAAAAATGCTATAAACAAATCAAATATAATAATAACGAAAAGGATAAATATTTTCCAATCACTCATACTGGTGGCTCCCTTTACAGAAAGGAACAATCATTTACTGAAAGACACCATAACAGACAAGAATGAGTATGAACCATCAAGTTGCTGCTAGAACACAAAAATAACAACGTTCCAACAACCTACATAAATGCAACAAATTAAAGGATGATATAATGCGCTAATGGTGTCCGTTATCCATCCATGCAAATCATGCCAGACACCATTGATGCTGATTCAGCAGAAAAGGGACACCAAGTTGAGGGGCACAGAAGAATAAACAACTCTAAAGCAATATGCAATATATACCATTTTGGAATTTAGAGAAGTTTCTTTTTTCTTTTCTTTTTTTTTTATAAAAAAAAAAAAAACAAATAACACCATGTCATTTCATATCCATTCTGCATGCCATAACCAACACTTTGCTATGCATGCTGTTTAAACAAGATATCCTATCCACCAATACTCATCCATAATGCAGATTTCTATAACCATAAACACAACATTCAACTCCATAAGTTCAACTGATCCATCCATGAAGATTTACAGGAACCAAAGCTTGAGGCTTCACGGATAATGGACAAAACTCCACCTCTGTCTACCGGACTAATGGTTTTATATCCAAGCACAGAACCTCTTTACGCGCAAACAGGACATCCAGAAAATTATACTCGTTCATTTTATCTGACAAGAAGAAACGGATCATGATACACATCTAGTAGTAGTACACATTCAACAGCAAGCCATCTAATCATTGGCAACCTCCGTCAATCAGAAGCGGGGAGAAATGCAGCAGGCGCTAGTGCACAGAAACATACTCTAATTATTCCTCATCGGGCAGCACAGATCATGCAGCTATTGCAATCAGCCTAATATATTAGAGACGAATAACAGCCAGTAAAGATCAGATTGATACCACTCCAACATCGTCGCTGTAAGTCGAGACGGTGAATTTCTGATCATAGCTATAGTCTTTTGTCAGAAGATCTGTAAATCATAGGCAACATAGGACTGAGGGCATATCCAGATTCGGAGTCACAGAAAATAAAATTTCAGCGGCAGCTGTGATAGAATGCACGGCATTGAAATATCAGGTATGCTTGCAAAACGTTGTACTGAAAGTGAGAGCTACTTCATGATTCCCAGCTGTTCTAACGAGATTACAGAGGGATTTCTATCTCATAATACGAACTCTACGGCCAAGCACAGAGCAATGGAATCCACGGAGATTTTACCTTTGGCTTTCTTTCCGATGCCTGAGAACAGCCCCGGGCCCTTGCTCATTTTGCAAAATTTCGAAGGAGAAACGATGAGAAATGCAAGGGGTTCCTGCAAACCCCAAAGCAAAACAGGAGAGAGGAAAGAGGCGCAACAAGGGTTTGGCAGACCCCAGAGACGCAGGCGGTCAAAAATTGAGGCCGGAGCTCGTGTGGTGATCCGGGGAGCACTTTCTAAAACCAGGATATGTCCTTGTTTTCCGCCCAAGCAATCGTACGGATGGAATCCAGCCCGTAGAATGATACACGTTCTACTTGGATGGCAACATGAGGGTGCATGTGTGCAGCCCGCTTGATATTTTATTTTCTTTTTGGTTCATTTGTAAATAAGGTAAAGGTTATCTAAAAATTTTCTTCCGCTTATTTACTTCCTTTGATATAGTATGATATCTTAAATGTTTAATTACCTTAACTTTTTATTACTTTTAAGTCTTTTTTATATCTATATTTTACTTTTACCTTTGTTGCATCGTATATTTATTTTTCAATTTTTCTACTAATTTCATTTTGGGTAATTTACATATATACTCATGTAATTTGACGCTAGTTGCAAATATATACACGTAGTTTCACGAATTCCATATCACTCTCATGTTGTTACCTGCCATTAATACTTGAAGTGATATTTTAGAAAATGACGAAAATGTCGTCATTGGTATACATAGTTTTATAGGATAATATGTAATTTTAGTGAAACTATGTGTGAGTGATATGCAAATTACCAATGAGGACATTTTATTATTTTCCAAAATATCACGTTAGGTAATAACGTGGGGGTAATATGTAATTTTGGTTAAACTATATAAGGGTAATATGTAATTTGTAAAACTATGTGAGTATATTTATAATTAGCGTCAAACTATGTGGTTATATATGTAAATTATCCTTTTTATTTTTTAAGAGTTATAACTCTATACAATGAGTTGTTACTTAGCTAAGTAATAACCATATGTATTTTATATTTATATATATATTTCACTTTTATGTGAGCCATATTTTATCATTTTTAATTCATCTATATACTTTTTACAAAATTTTAAAAATCGAAAAATTGTCGTGTGTGGTGGAAAGTGAGAGGGTAAATTTTTTTTAAAATTTTTTTGGAAGAAATATGTGATATAGTCCAAAAATAATAAATTTTGGTAGATCAGATAAACATGCTTAGGTTCACAAAAAATGAAAATAATAAAATATACATACAATATAAAATACATGAGCTGAAATTTTTTTGTTTTTGTGGTACACATTTTTGTGACATCTAATGTTACAACCAAGTACTTCCACAACCCTCACACAATTAAGGAATATTTTTATAATATTTTCACAACTCTTGTATAATGAAGGGACATTTTGATATTTTTTTGATCATTTACAGCCACTTTGAAATATGACGATTTCATATTGGCCCCAAAACATATATTTTTATTTATTCATTTTTTTTACAAAAAATTACAGAAATGTCACTATGTTTAAAAATTTTAAAAAATACTTAAAAGCATCCAAAAATGGTAAAATTTAGTTTATAGATTTAATACACTTAAATTTACTTGTCCATAAAAAAAATTAAAAAAATTAAAAAAATATGTTTTTAAGCCGGTTTGAAATCACCAGATTTCATCCCGTTCGTAAAAGATACCGCCTCCATTTTTATAATATCAGGGGGACTATGTAAAACCACTACAGAACGAGTGGAAAGTCAAAAGTCTTTATACATGAGCCAATTGAATAGATTAATAACTCTTTTTTCAATGGTACCAAAGCAAACACTTGTGTATTCAAAATAAATTGGCTAGTCAATGGAAAGGTTTGTAGGCTTGTTTTTTATTATTTTGATCGGGCCAACATGCCAATGTCCGGTTATGATTTCACAACCAGCTAGCTAGGTAGCCAAATAAGCGAAGCAGAAGCTCAGTGTATAGCCCATGTCTCCTCACTCGTGCCGCGACAAGGCGTTGAAAGTTGAAGGCTGGGGCTATTCTACCGCTTGCCAATTTCGACGCGCTCTTCCTTTTCATGAGCTCTTCACAAATTTATAGGCGGGAAACGGGAAACCTGTTGGTTTTTAGGTACCATGCACTTATTATAAGTGGAGATTCTGTTGGTCTTCGCATGTCGTGCATTCGATTATAAAGTAATAACCTGTTGGCTTTCTCGCACATGCAATCTCTAATTCATTTCATCATGCGTGCATTTGGAAAGTAATAAATTTTTTTGAATAAAGAGTGTTTGTTATAAAAGAAATTTTATTGAAAGAAAATAATATGATAGGATGAGAGCAATGATCTAAAGTAAATAAAATTAAATTAAAATAGATAAATTAATTATACCGGCAGTTATGTATAAATACTTGGAATGTATGGTAACTGTATAGGAATATATAAAAATAATTTAAAATATGATAGTTATGAATAAAAATTTTAGAACAAAAAGTTTTGGTTGATGAATTTTTTTCTTAAACAAACATGCATATCTATTGATATTTATTTGGTTAGTATGTAAGAATCCTTGTCTTAAATTTTTTTTTTTTTTTTTTTTTTTTGGTTTCAAGGCCCTTACCATCACTGAGGCCAGCAAAAACATACTGTTACTGTGATTTTTGATAGGTCAATTAAGTAAATTTGTTTTTATTATATTACGGAGCCATTTTAATTCCCTTTGCCTGGTTCACGTCAATTGAATAAACATTAACAAACGTATATGTAAGATAAATTTTTCTGAATAGAGACTATAGCTTTAACATGAATATGAAGTCAAGACTTCACTTATGTATACACGGACGTCAAGTTACATGCCTATGCCCAATGCCTTAGGTTAGATGGATCGTGTTCATCAGCCTGCCGAAGAAGACGAAGTTGCATCAAAGGGACGGATGAGGGCTTCAAAAAAAAAAAAGGGCGGACAAGGGCGCTGGCGCTAATAAAGGAAATGGATGTCAAGAGGCGGGCCTAAAGCCCAGAATGAACGGCCCGCTACTTCAAACATCTTTCCCGCACGTGCATTGTTCCTACACGCAGTGCTCCGGGACTGTGATAGCAGAGCCGGAGAGCCCTAGCTGTGTGGATCGCTGCGTAGATCGAGAGAGAGAGCGCGCGCGCGCGAGGGAGGGAGGAGGGATGTCTCGAAGGGAAGAGAATCGAGATTCCCACCACTACAGCAAACGGCTAACATCCAGGGCTGAAAAAGACACCGGGTAAGCTCCTCCTGCTCCGTCCAACTTCGTAATTTTCTATCGCCCATGCCCCGCTCGATGCTTACGAAATGCAGTTTGCTTGTCTTCCACATCCGCATTGCTCCCTTCTTACATGCGTCCGTTTCTCAGCATATTGATTTTCGGCCTTTTTCCGGAGCTGGATCGGAATTATGCTCCTTTTTAGTGCTATTTTTTAAGTATGGAAATGGTAAGGTCGAGCCGCAGCTTGATGCGTGAACTCCGAGGTCCGAGCGCAGCTTTCAGGATCGAAATTGAAATGTTTCTGCACAAAACTGGGAATTTTGGCGCATTTGGGTAGTAATTGGTGTTGGGGTTGTCTCGTTCTAGCTGCTCAACTGCTTTCGGCTTGTTCTCTCATTTTAAAGTTATAGGTTTTGTCCTGGCTGTCTGCTCCATCAACTCATCCATCCATCGTCTCAAATCGATAGATGCCTATAGGGTCCGTTTGTGTACGTGTACTGGAGACTGGAGAGTGTTCAGGGACACGGATTATGTCAAGAGATCGACTTTCGGGTCGGGAAACATAAAAATTAAACAAAAAAGGAAGAGCAAAGCGATGCTCCCTTTTGTTCCTGTTCCTCCCTGCAACAACCTCAGGGCCGATTTATGCTGAGGATGGAGTGATAGGTTGCCATGTCTAATAGTGAGCCGTCCTCCCTGCCCATTTCTTCCGAGTTTTTATGTGCCCTACCAGTATAGAGAGGCGGGATATGTTGCTGTTAATGAGTTGTCTTCCATTTGGACCCTCTCATGCTGAAGGAACACAGGAAATGCTGCTTATTGCACTTGATTTGACGTAACATGGGCAGATGTACATGGAGCGGAAGAGAGGCACTCTTCTAATAGCTCGGGTGTTTTTCTCATGCATTTTCGGGATTATTCTAAATATCAGTGGATGGGGTTCTGACCTCATGTTAGAAAACATTTTAGAGTTTCTGTTTCAGCTTATCACCTGTGTAGGATATCATTCCTGGTTGCTGCTATCATTGTTTAAAATTAGTTTTGGTTTGTGAATTGGTTGGTTTCTTTTTGTATTGTTCTAGCCTGAAGAGACCCAGAAGGGATGGAAAACCAGTTGCAGAGAGAACAACTTCTAACAATCCTGATTTGGAGAACTCCAATGCCGCTAGTCCTGATCGCAAGCATAGGAGATGGTTTCAAGATGCTTTACCACGGGAAACTGCAGTGGCACCTGACTCTAAGTCAAAGCAAGCTGCGCTTGACAAAGGATCAGAAAAGAAGCCTGAAGAGCCACTGGATGTGACTCAGCAATCATCCCATCCAACTGAAGTATCCCGCTCTCGATCTTATTTTCAGGTTTCATGTCCTTTTATATCTTGTAAGCAATTGTTAAAATTTACATCCATTGTCATGGAATCATAGGAGTTCCTGATTCTTTTCCCAACAGATTGGGACTAGCTCCTAAACAAACTCTTCAGTTGACAGTCCAATCTAGCAGGCTGCAACTCAGGTTGGTTTTGTTGAGTTCATGGTCAACCCAATCATAGTCCATATTGTCAAAAGTCAAGCCAAGGAATCTTTTTTAAAAATGTATATCCAATGAAAACAAATTTTATAAATTTCAGGATGGATTTGGCTTGACAATTCAACTTGATAATTTAAGTGGATAGTGAGGATTGACAATTCCCAAAGATGCATTATAGTACTTGAAATGAAATTTATAAATTTTATTCTATTGAATTCTGTTCTGTAGACAATCAACACTGAAACATGAAATATGGAAGCAGGATCTATATAATTGTCATATTTTTTTTTTATTATGGGTGTGTTTAGAAAGTGATAAAACTTTTTTTTTTAAAAATTTTTGGTGTTAAAATTTTTGAAATAAAAGAAAATGATGTGATATGATATAAGTAATAATGAGAAGTAAAAGGAATAAAGTTAAAATTTGTATAAAAATAATTAAAATATAAGGTAGTTATATGAGAAGATATGAAAAAATGATTTAAAAATGGGGTAGTTGTGGAGAGTGAAAAGTTTTGGATTGAAAAGTTTTATTTGAAAAATTTTGATGGTAAACAAACACATCCTACTTTGAACCCTAAAACTGATGACCAACCACATTGGATGACCAGAAAACTGATGAAGGACAATTTTAGTGGAAAAGTAACGAGAGAAATGCCTTTTTCCAACTTTGAACCCTAAACCTCCCACCAAACACCTTAATTCACTAATGTCAACCACTTGATCATCCAAGCGGTGATTATATAATTGCCATTTTGATGCATTTAAAGTTAAAACAAGATACAATGTTATTATATATTGGGTCCGCTTTTATGTAACTGGGTTATATAGAAGCGGTTCCATGTAACCTTTTCGATTTTTGAGATTTTGATATTTGATAGAAAATTCAATCCGTTCATTATATTTAACTTCATTTGTTTAGCTAGGAGACCAAGTTTCATCCAAATTCAATATATGCATAGGCCGCATTTACTCAAAAATATTTACATTTATATGTAAATTAGGAAAAATGCTTAAATCTATTCACATATATATTAAAATGTAGAAATGCTTTATAAAATCATTTATCCACATATTTATGATATTATGGTTTAGATGTTGAAAATACTACTTAAAAATTGTTATTTAACGTTAAACCATTTTATTACGTCGATTCTATATGTTTGTAGATGAGGCTTATATACATTGATACTAGACAAATGAAAAGGTTTTCATAATAATATAAATGATGTTAAATAGAATGGACGAAGTGGATTTTTCATCAACTATTTAGATGTTGAAAATGGAGGGGGGCGGGGGGGGGGGGGGGGGGGGTATGTTTACATAGAAGGTTTCATAGAAGTGCTCCCGATTATTTATTTTATAACTCATTTGGAAATAATTGAATTTTTTTTTTTTTCCGTTTTTTCATGGTTTGGTTAAGAAATTTATAGATTGCCTTTTTTTATATTAGATCTATTTTTTACATTATGGCCATTTGGAAAACTCATATCACTTTCTTATTACTTCATGTTGTGGCTAACATAAAATATACAAGTTATTTTTTTCTATTATCTTTTAGGTAATGATATGACCACTTATACGTTGGATTCAGCTTAGCGTAATTTGGTTTAGATTTTCAGGTTATTCAGTTTTGGATTACTCTCAATCCAAGCCAAATTATATTGGAATTCATTTTAGGTTGAATCCAAGTTCCACAACCTGAATTCCTAAAATATCAAAACAAACCGTCTTAAAAATGTGTTTTGTGGATCGGCTTTGGGTTTAACCCAAGAGTTGCACACTCCAAACAAGTACATCTTGTGATGGCTACTGCCTGAAATGTACTGATTTGAGGGGTAGAGTCAGGGTAACATACAAATCTGAAAGACATAAAAGAGGCTGGTTGACGTATGAGGTTTATAGGGAGACACAGTATGTCAGCTCCATGTTTATGTTCACCTGGTTTTCATAGGTTCATGTGGATAGGTGCTCTTACAACAAGTTCTTGGCAGTGTCAAAGATTACAATTGTTTGACAATTGGGTTTCGGATGTATTAGCCTAGGGACAGTGGGCAACAAAATTTGTCAATTTAATGGGAGTTAATGTACTAATGCATGTTCCTTGAGCACTTCCATGGGATATCTCACTGGAAATGTATTGTTGTCACCTAGTTTAATCCTAAATGTGCAAGTTTTGCTCTCTTCTGTCTGTTTAAATGCTAGAATTGATGAAGGGCTTCTCGGGACAAAGTGAGGCTTGTAAAATATTTCCTGAGGGTACAAACATTGAGATGACTAGCTGAGTTCTTCCCATTGACAGTAAGATCCATCTGCCATGGTGTCCTTTTTTTAGGACACTTGAGAAGTGGTCTCCAGCCATATTTCGGGTCTTCTGATGGTAATGAAAACCCATCCTACTCGTGTGGTATCAGAGAGCTACTCTTCCTTGATGTGCCTTTGAAGCCTTGCTGTATTTGAATTCAATAGATCAAAGTTGTTTTGAATGATGTCTTCAAATTTTTAAATGCTTACTGAATACTCAATTCTTGATTTCGATTCTTTAGTTTCCTCTCTATTTTTGTTTGGATTGCCCAAAAAACAGGGCTATTTTATTGGCTTCCACCTGTCCTCTCAATGCAACTACTGTTATTTCATTCTAGGCCAATGAATGCCCATACCTACGTTGTGTACGAGTAGCCCTACTCGAGCAAATATTATTATATGAAGTCCAACTTGATGTTGAATTTTTTTAGGGCATGAATATAAATTAAGTTGTTTGGTTTCGGGTCATTTCTATCTACTGCCTCAGCATCAAATAGGCATAAAAAAATGTACAACAAGAATTTCCATCTGAGCAGCAGCAGTTAGCACTTGTAAATGTTGAGCTCCAGTCCAATGGATGCTTATTTTCATGTCGTCCTGTTGATTAGTCACCACTTTTTTCTGTGATTCTATAGAAGCAAACTCTTATCTTTTTCTCTGATGTAGCGGGATTCTGTTCAGACCCGTGCCTTCAAAATTCGAATGCTGCAGTATATAACAGTGTTAGGCTACCTATGCATGTTTTATACAGCACGATGAACGTAGCAGTGCTGGGCAAGGTGGTAGAAGCTTCAACCGTAGAGGTACTACTAGTAATTACTAATTTGTCATGCTTTTCCTCATTAAGAGTATTCTCCTTGGTGGGCAGGTTGCCTGAGCATGTCTCACTCAGGAGGCAGGGCACATTGAATTGCCTATGCTAAAATTTAAGCTGGTCCACTATTCAGATAACATTGACAGTGAGACCAAAATGTTTTGATGAAAATAACATTGACAGTGAGACCAAAATGTGTCATCAAAACTCATATTCTGTGCACACTTGGCAGAGCTTATGAAATTAGAGGCATGCTCCAGAAAGGGTACCATAGATA
This sequence comes from Annona cherimola, assembly GCA_030490835.1. Lineage (NCBI taxonomy): Eukaryota > Viridiplantae > Streptophyta > Magnoliopsida > Magnoliales > Annonaceae > Annona > Annona cherimola. The sequence continues at coordinate 94,956,791 of CM059973.1, read as the reverse complement.
TCTCTTATCATTTTGGTGTAGACTGTAGACACAAAACTCCATAACGCAGGAGTAGAATTTGACGAAAAATTGTGGGTGATGGGAGTTACCTGCAATTTTCTTGATTGTGGGGGAACACTGTTGGACCAGGGCACCGCCTTATGAATTGCGTGATTTTGCATGCATGATGTTGTTTATTTACTGATGTTCCCTTGCCATTTCACAATTCCTTGCAGTCTGCCATTTATAAATTTGTTGTATTGTCTCTTATTCTGATTAGAGCATGGGAGGGCTAATCAGAAGGACAGATCTGGCGATGGAACAAGAGACAAACTTGTGGCCCCTGAGGAGAAAGGTGATGGAAGGAACTCATCTCGGGTTGACAAGAGCGTTTGGCGACATGATGGATTCTATGAATTAGAGTCAGAAGCACCCATTCCAAGGAAAAGGCCAGCATTCAGGGAGAAAAAAATGGCACCTGAGTCTGAAGATGCCACAGTTGTAGCTGCCACAGAATCTATCAGACCAACACGCATTGACCGGCCTTTACCTGATAACGCAAGGAGGGAGATAAAAGAGGGGTACCACTCTCGTGGTACAGAGAATAATCCTGAGAGGCCGCACGTGGAGACAGATGGAAGAAACACCAGAACGAGTGACCGTGCAATGCACAAGGGAGAAGCCCGTAAGGGTGGATTTCCATCGAAAGAGAGGTTTGGCAGCAGCAGGAGCTTTAGGGGGAGAGAGAGACTTGGAGGACGGTATGGCGAAAGGAATCAACACCGTCAGAGTGGCTTCCATGTGGAGAAGTGGAAGCATGATCTCTTCGATGAGGCAAATCGGAGCCCAACTCCAATGACTGAAGATGATCAGATTGCAAAGGTTGAAGCTCTGTTGGCCTCTTAGCAGATTGGCTATCGCTTCAGTTGTTGAACTATCGTGTTATTTTCTTCCAATTTTGGTTTAGACTACCTTCAGTAGCTTCTGACATTTTGTCTCTACAAATCATTGCATACGCGCAGCGGATGTTGAATTATACGGCCTCTTTCTGAGCTGTGTGGATGACCTGACATGGCACTAAGATTAACAGAGGTGGAAAGGAGGGTGATCCCTGTCCTGTAGGGTGGTCGCCTGGTGGTTGCGGGTTTCACGTGCGTTAGACGTGATGATGCTGCCCGCCTTGTGAAGACCAAGCCATCCACTGCGCACTGCTATACGCAGCTGCATGATTATTAGGACAGTCCGTGGAGGTGGTGACTGGTGGTGCTGCGAGAGGGGCTGCCCGCCAATACACTAGGTTAGGTGTAGGGGTGCAACTTGGGCGCATGAAACATGTGTTTATTTCAACCCTAATCTTATTTTTAAAACTTCAATATTAACTCTAACATTATTTTTGAAATTCAGGTTAGAATTCGAGCTGAAATTATTTTATATATTTATGATCTATTTTATATTTATTCAACTTTAAATTTATCATTAAAAAATAAAAAATGGTAATTTTCTATTTTCAACCAAAAATTCAAGAGTGCTTAAGAATATAAAAAAGAAAAATCTCATTTAGACATTCTCTTTATATTAAGCAGACTAGTAGCCATTTGTTTTAAAAAAAAAGTAGACTAGTAGCATGTTTCGGAAAATAATGTACATGGAAAATGAAAATGTACATTATTTTTCTAAATACGCAATTTAATATTAATATCATAACTATATAAATAAACATTAATATCTAAGTATAAGAAAAATCGTATAATGTCAATCATAATAAAAAAAATTAACAATCATAGTATTGAGTCAATTAAGATTACAATTAATTTATTTCAAGTAGAATAAACATCTAATCATTAATATTATATTGAAATAACCAAGTGATGATATCCTATATAAGTAGTTAGGTTACAATACTAAATAAAACATCAGTAACATCTCAAGGTTCGGGTTCAACTTAACCTAGGGGTGTTAATGGTCATGGTCAACCCGTCAACTCACTCGTCTAACCCGTTCATAAATGGGTTTGGATTCAGATTTTTGAATAAATGGGTTATGATCTGCCAACCTGTTTAACCATTTAATTAAATAAATGGATTAGAGTTGAGATTTTATAATTCGTCAACCTGTTTAGTAACTCATTTAACACATATAATCTGTTCAACTCGTTTAATTCGTTCAACCCATTTAACTCGCTTAATTCATTAAAATTTTATATATATACACGTAAATTCCTAAGTTATTTTCTCTCTCTAAGTCTTCTTCCAATAACCTAATTTTTATTTTTCTACTATTGCCTTAATTCCATTTTTCCGTTACCGCTTTATTTTCATTTTTCCTATGCCGAAAATACCCTCTCTTCTTTATCTGTGAGATCATTATCTACTAGAGTTTAGGCTTTTAAGTTATTTGCTATACAACCCGTTAACAACCCACCAACCCGTTTATTAAATGGGTTGAAAATAGGTTAGGGTTGAGGTTTTTTAAATGAGTTAATAAACAGATTAGGATTGAGATATTTTAAATGAGTTGGGATTATGATTAAACTTCGATCCATCCAACCTAATCCGTTAACACTCCTAACTTAACCTGGGATTAAATTCTTTTCAATTCGTGTTCGGCTTGAACTCTGGAAAATTGGGCAGTTTATCATTGCTCCAAATTGGGTTTGGGTTGAACCCGGTCCAAGTTGCACCTTTAGACTACTCAGGTGGGTGTGGTGCGGGGACTGCGACCATCCTGACTCCTGATCCGCCTTCATGCAACTTTGGAACCTAAAGCTGGGGGTATGTTATTTGCTGCTAAATGTTGTGTTTTAATTATAAAATCCAATCTTAGAAACAGAAATTGAGTTCGAAGTCTAGTTAACCTAAACTCCACTAAACCGTCTTTGCACGTATTTACTTGTATTTATTAATTTTTTAAAGAATAACTTATGTTCAATTCTTTACCCATCTTCTATTTTCCAAAAAAAAAAAAAATTATTCTGAAAAAACAAGGAAAAATTTTAGAGCTCACCCCAATTTTCCTCCATCTTCTTACAATCATTGACCTTTGCAGACTTGTGTTTTTCTTAAATATTAATGTATTAAAATTGATTTTTTTTTTCGGGTGTGTACATTTTTTTCTATAAAAGATTAGTGTATTGAATGTTCTGGTATAGAAGTCCCTGAGATGTGAATCCAAATTATTAACGATTCAACGTATACTTCAATGCAAGCTGAATTTAAAAAATTTGGGTTAAGCTTGGAGAGTTGGTGTTGAGCTGAACCCGGCTCCAGATGGCTGTTATGAACGGCCATTTCTTTTCTGGTTGCAAAGGATTTTTCGCCCTAGAAGAAGCTGGCAAGAGACGAGGCCTGCTTGTTCGCGGGGGAGAGATCTGTTGTTCCATCTCTGAGGGATGGATTCGTTCCCATGCAGATCTCAAAGTTATGTGGAGTACTGTTCACGACTTCACGTGGTGGCCCCTGCACTCATGTCATGCAGCTGTGCAAGCGCCACCTCATTCATCAAAGAATTCGTTTTGCCGTTTGGACGGTTGAGTTCCAAAATGGTCCGTCCCTTGCTATCATTTCCACGGCAAAATCAATCTGCTGGGATCGTGTTGTCGGTCCGGCCACTGCTTCTCTTCCCAAACTTTCAGAACTCGACCCATTTGCTTTTGTAAAAGCCAGAGAGCAGACCATGGTGGGGTCTACCATGTGCAATGCAGGAGGTTGTCCTCCTCGCCATGCCTTCCTGGGTTTTAACCAACCCCTACCTTTTCATTACGGTGAACAACTCAGATTTCTTAGATTACTGCAGGATATCAACCTAATTCTATTCTTTAAAAAGCATTTGTATAAATGCTATGCATCTCTTGATCATAATATAATTCTATTAAAATTTTTTTATAAAGATATCTGCGTTTTCTTTTTGCAAAATGTTTTTGTGATTGCCAGAAATCAACAGTTTCCAAAATAACATATGACTTGCGTATCCAAAATCTTCCTTGAATCGTCCAAAACGCCTATGAGATGTCTATTAGCCATCACCATTTATGAGATATCGTATTTTATCTATTTATAACAATTTTAACAATTTTATTATTATTATTCTACATTTTCATTTTTTCCTTTCATTAAAAAGTTTATTATGCCGATATCTCTTATCTCTTTCTGATCTATCACATAATACACTATCATTTTTTATTATTCCATCTTGGAATCATAAACTATTTAAATGTACCGCGAAACTAAATTTGAAACATCTTTCAAAAATTAATAATTTTGGTAATTTTTTAAAAACATGGATAAAACACAGATTTTGTTAGGGTTTGTTTGTCATTCACTAAAAAAAATTTCATCCTTTCTATATACTTTTTAATATGATCTAACATCTTAACTACTTAACTATTATACTTTTTATTATGTATTATGTATTTTTCACATTTTTCATATAATTATCTTATTTGCTTTATATCAATTATCTTTATTTATAATCATTATTCATATTATGCCCAAGCGCATAGCGCAGTCGAAACACGATCTTAACCTCATTGACAATGGTCCGGTTTTGATTTAGGGGAAGCATTTTTTCTCCCATTTGCTAGGTGTGCTGTCTCTTGTAGATTCTAGTATGGCTATTACCTATTAAGCAAAAAATAAAAATATTATTTAGGATGATTAGGTGATTTGAAAAAAAGAACTTGTAATTATATTACATCATTCTCTTTACCTTTTCAAAGAATTCCACCCCCCCCCCCCCCCCCCCCCCGGAATTTTTTAACGGATCACCGGACACAACCTTCCCAATGGCTGCAAAGCATTAGCTCCAAGTTGTATGAGGATTTTTGTGAGTAAGAGATGTTGGCGATCGATTGGATTAGACTGCTGCATCTTTGAAAATTTTCCGCGGCTGTTTTCAAGACAGATGGCATGTCTTAGAGAGAGGACCGATCCTTTGATTGCGGCTTCGACTATGGCAGACACGATCCCTTTTTCTTAATTTTTCTTCGTTTCCTTCGACTCCCACACGTGAGATTGAAATGGGGAGAAAAGATGTCAACACTTTCATGGTTGTCCGGACAAGTGTCATTGATGGATCCCGATCATATTTATGAGTCGTATATCATAATCAAATGCGGCGGATTTTGCTCCAGCTGCACTTCTCTGAGCTTTTCAAGGCCATCTCATGCTCATAATTATGTACCAGTCTTGTGGTGGGCATGGCATGGACATGTGGGCGTGGGACGGCCTAGTGCCAAATAATAATACTACTACTGCTGCTGCGCGTCCTTTTTTAGATGGACGCGGTTTAGGACAGTGTACATATTATTCTTAAATAACAATATAAAGTATTGAATAGTAAATTATACTAATTAACATGTTAAATATTTTTTTAATATTATAATGAATATGTTAATTAGGGTAATCTGCTGTTACTTAACAGACAGATTGTCACACGAAAGTGGTATGTATGTTGTTTTAATTCGCATTTCTTTCGAACTTACCTTTCCTAAGTTGTCAAATCCTGTTGTTAAAGTTTTTTACATTCGTATGTTTGATAAACTAAAATGGAGATTTTTTTTGAAAAAAAATAAAAAGAAAAAGTAGGTTAAAAAATGCAAAATACATTTTAAGTTTTTATAAGTAGAATACTGAATGCGTATAATAATAAGGGATATTTGCATTTGCCCGTTCATCATTTTGGATTATTTTTTTTTTTAAATTCCTCATGTAGTAACCGCATTTCTCCAAAAACACATTGACCTTAATTGGGGTTTATAACCTTCACCTTATAATCATTATAGATTGTGTCCCACTTAATCCTGCTGACTAGTCGGTTAAATCAACAAAATAAAAACTTTTACTTTCGTTCAAAACTTCATGATTTGCATATTGGCAAAGACGTTTTTACGAAGAAAGTTAATAAATAAGCGGGGTCATTTTTATGAAATCAGTAGTTACTCATAAAAATTAAAAATTACAAAATTATTAGGTAATAAAAATGGAAAAGTGAAACGGAAACAGTCCTGACGATATTACTGAATAATTGAAATGACTAACTCAGAAACCAAGAAAGAGATTTTCCAGCGTCTTTTTTCTACCTATTTTCTGCAATTTTTTTTAAAAATAATTTGATATTTTAATTATTTAGCTATAGTACTTTTTCATTTTTAATTTTATATATTTAATTATCTTTAGTATAGCTATATTATTTATTCTACATACACAACTCTTGTATTTTTTAAAGATATTACCTTTCTAATTTTCCACTGTCCAAAGAGTAATGCACACATGTGCGTGAAGCCCTCGCTTGAGTATGGCGAATGCTAGGGGTGCAACTCGTGTCGGGTTGTACCGAGTTTGGTTTGGATGAACCTAAACCTTAATATTAAAATTTGAGTTTGGGTTGAGATTGGACCGGACTAACATTGGTTTCGGCCTTACTTCGAGTTGAAATTCAAGTTAGTATCAAACTAATAGAAGTTGAAATTACCTAGAGAGATAACGAAATTTTTAAACATTATTGCATTCGCGCATGAATAATTTACACAAGGGAATATAAATATGACCCATGACATTTTTGGTTTTGATAAAAGTTGCTCTTTTAATTAAAAGATAATTCTAAATGCAATGAACATAATTAATTTATATAATAATCAAGATAAAAAATAAATGAGATTACATGAAATCACTATCTAAAATTTAATAAAAGTGAAACCTATATACCCCATAGTTAATTAGTATATATGCAGAAATTTTAAAGAGTTAGTGAATTTATAATTATTTGCAAATAAAGTTAATATAAATATAATATATTCAACTTGGGTGTGTTTGGTAATGAATAAAACTTTTGATGAAAAGTTATTTAAAGTAAAAGATGTCAAATGATGTGATATGATAGGGGTAATGATGAGTAGTAAAGAGTATAAAGTTAAAATAGATAGGTTAGTTGTGTAGAAATGATTGAAAAGTAGGGTAATTATATAAGAAAATGTGAAAAAAATAATTAAAAAATATGATAGTTATGGAGAGTGAAAAGTTTTAGATCGAAAAGTTTTAACTTGACATTTTCTATCAATTGCCAAACACACCCTTATAAAGACAAACGTATACAACATTTATGTTTTAGAATAAATGTTTTACAGTTTAATTATGTTATGATTTTACGGAATAACTTTTATCATAATGTATAAACAAATATAATCATTTTAATAAATTAGGGAGAATATCGGGTTAGTACCGAGTCGGGTTGAAACTGGGTCTAAGTTGAAAATTTTCAGAAATAAAACTCAAATTTAGTTTTGAAATTGGATTATATTGAACGAATTCGGACTGATTCGATACCAAGTCACACTAGGGTAAGAATTAGGGCAGATCGGGACTGGTCAGGGTATAGCCAACTCTGATCCTACCTCTCAAAAATCTTGTTTGACCCTTATTTTAATACAGAGTTGGGACAAGGTCAGTTTGACCCTTATTTTTTTACTAGGTCTTGGGACAAAATTCGGGTCGGTATTGAGACAACGGGTCGAGTAAAAAATGCTGGTCAAGTAAGAAGTTTTTAAAAATTTATGAACCTACCAAGTATAAAGACAAATCTATATTAAATTTAACTATTATATGCTTCAATCTATTATTAATCAGTCAAAGTAAAACATTAATACTTAAATAAAATAGAATATTTATTCAACTATTTAAGAACAAGTTAATGAAACATACCTTGTTCAGAATTCTATTCATAATTTAAATATTTGAATCACTAATTGTTTGAACTCATTTCATGTCTTTTGTTGTTTACCTTCAACAAAAATAATAATGATGTCATATTTAGAGTTAAAACGAAAATAGTTTAAATATGTAGTAGGATTGCAATTTTACCTGAAAAGTACAAAGAACATCAACAATACTTTCTGAGTTGTAATGAAATCTTGTAGAAGGCATGACTTGAATAACACTTATGCAATGCAATCAAACTTATGTTCTTATATTATGTTATATCTAATGCAATTCCTAAAAATAATTACAAATACAAGAAATCAAAATCCAAACATAATCAAGCATATTACCAAATATAAATATATATTGCATATACACACATAAAACACTTATGTTACTTGCAAATAAATCTCTGAATACAAGTATTTGAGAGTTTGTAGAAATCTAATCCATGAGTAATGCTAACAATTAGATTAAATGGGAAAAATGTAAAAGAAAAAAATTATTTTAAGATTCAATATATACCAACTGTTGCCGGAGGAGTCGGAGATAACCGGCGATCGGACTTGTCGGAGCTGGACAGGTAGTTGCCATCAGCGCTGGAGATGAGCCGCTGTCACCGATCAAGGTCGGAGATGAAGCTACTGTTGCTGCTGCACATCGGAGAACAGAGCCACCACTGCTGTTGCTACACGTCAAAAAGGAAGAAAGGGAGCTTGGTGGCTAAAGCTGTTGGGTGCGACGATGCTAGATTCGGCTAGATGCGACGCCTAATTTGGGAAGATGGCGATGTGCGGCAACGGGATTTGGGAAGATGACGAGTTGCGCTGATCGAAAAGGGACAAAGGGAGAAAGGACGAGGTGCGGGGATCTGCAATTGAACAGGGGCGGCGATCGGTGATTGGGAAGGAGAAATGGGCGACCAGCAGATGGGTGCAAGACTGCGTCGTGAGGGCGTGCGTAGCTGGGTGCGAGGGTTGTGGGTGGAGTTTGGCCTTAGGTTTAGGGTTTAGAATATACGAGAAATAAAATACATACAGGTCAACGGGGTATAAGCAGGTCTGGGGCCCTGTAGGTTTGCCCCGACCCGCCCTGCCCTGTTATTAAATAGGGTAGGGTCGGGGCGAGGCAGTCACGGGCCGACCCACCCCGATTCCCACCCCTAAGTCACACATGTAGCGAATGCAATTTCGCATATGAACCATATGAGCTCTGCTACTTTGATCCTAGTGTTCTACGTTGGCGATTTTTCATATGAACTATATGAGCTCTGCTACTCTGATCCAGTGTTGTCAAAACCGGACCGGACTGGGAACCGATCTAGTTTCTGGTTCGATTGCATACGGTTCAGTTCAATTACATAAAATCGACCAAATTGTAGAACCGGATTCGCCCGGTCGGACCTGATATATACTACAAAAAAGGCAAATACCCACTGTTGTCCCAATGCCCGCTCGCCCTCCTCTCGTTTTCCCCCTTTCGACCACGAAGATGAAACTCTACTGTGTGCTCTGTCCCCGTCGCCCGCTCTCTCGCACTCGTCCGACGCACGATGTTCGCTCGCTCGATCGCACGACGCTCACCGTCCGCCGCCCGTTTGTACGACGACGCTCGCTGCCTCTCTCGCCCGCTCACACGACGACCCTATTTGTCTGGCCTATTTCTCGGGCAAGACATTCATGCAGAACTGTGAAATCCCAATCATGTGTGAAAGTGAAACGCATGTTGCATTTTTTTTTTTTTTTTGTGAGGCAGGGTTCGAGGTTGACATAATCGATACAACCAATGGACAGAACATGGGTTAAGTACAAATAGGATATAAAAATAGAAAGTTGATGGGTAGCAATGTAATGTACTCTATCCTTTAATTTATTTTTAAAATTTTTAATACAACTATTAATCTAAGTATATTTAACATGTGTATTAAATTTTACTAATTTTAAATTATTTCAAATTATTTCAATTTTTTAACATTTTAGTAATTTAAAATATTAAAATGCTACTAATTTTTAAAAATAAAAAGTATTTAGAATTTCAAAAATAGTAAAATCTAATACATATATTAAATATACTTAAATTAATTTTTTCCTGCATGTTTTGTGCTTATACTGTGGTTCTTAAAATCTAACATATATTTAGGATTTATGAAAATATAATTTTATTAATATATTTATTTAAAATTAAAAAATAATTTAATATTTATAATATCATAAATATTTCATTCTAACGTTACCGGATCGAATTAGACCAGATATCAGACAAGGGTTCAACCACGGCTTTGGTTCAATAATCGAAGTCGATTACGACGGCATTGCTAGGATCCTAGTGTTCTACGCTGGCGATATTCGAAAAATGAATAATCGAACTTATTACATGCATTTTTTGGGGTGGTGGGCCCCATTACTTGATGTGAGTCTGAGTGTGACACGTCGGCTACGAAATCCCGATGCGGCACTGCTGCCGGTGGAAACGGTAGAAATAGCCAACCCTAGCAAGAACTCTTACTCCACGTCAGCAAGTGATGCAGCTGTAGACCCTGGGCCCAATGACGACGTTATCACATCCCTTTTAGCGCATGTATGGAGGTCGCGCACGTGGCGATCCACAACCTTCTGTGCACCCGCGGACTTTTGAGTATGCACTGCGCGTTTGTTATGCAGCTTCTGTTTTGTAGTCTGCTCTCTGCTGCCACTCACCCGCTAGATATAGATCCAAAATCGCCTTGCCGGATGATCCTACCCGTCCATTTGATCTCCTTCACGTCTCTGATGGGACAATAAGAAAAGTATGACAAGCAACGGTAGTTTGATGAGCATCTACTGAGAATATGCCTGCATGGCATAGCCACGAGGGATGGGTCCCACTGCTTCTGAGACCAACGATCCATCGGCGATGATTCAGGTTGCTTAGACGGCAACATTGTTGTCAGCATGTGATGAAACGGATGCTGTCAACAGGTGGCCATTTATTAAGAGTTAACACCTTTTTTGATTTCATATATATTACATAATATTACATCATCTCAATTGATATTACAATTAGGCACTGAAACATTCTTATACATTTTCTATCAATATCCTACAATTTTCTTAACAATAATTCCAAAATACTTATCTGATAGACGCTCTTGCAGAAAACTAGGGAGAAACACCACCACTAATGTGGCTAGCAATTGCAGTTGGCGCAAATCGAACCAAAAATGCCCATGCATTTGAGCACCTCCTAGTGATCATAACATTGATTTCTTTACATTTTCATGTTTTTAACTATTAATCTAGAGATATATAATTCTTAAACCAAGATTTATTATTTTTGGATATGTTTGTATATTTTTTGAATTTCAAAAAAATGGGCATGATATATACATACGTACACATGTTCAAAAGTGATAAATCTGTATTTATGAATTACACGACAGTTTAAAAAATTGAAAAAATAAAGAAATACTGGTAAAAAAAATGCCCCATTTTCAATGCCGTTATCTTATTTGACCAGTTGGACTGATTAAAAATATAATTTTAATTTTAAAATTTTTTATAAAAGATGAATTATCCTGTTAGTCCTTACTAAGTAAATACCTTGCTTAGTCCACCTCAAATAATCTATTTACAATTTTTTTTTTCATTATACACTTTTTATCTAAGTGTATTTAATATATAAACTAAGTTTTACCATTTTTTGATATGCGTATATATTTTTAAAAATTTTTTAAAGGTAAGAGTATTTTAAATACATATATACACATAAATGTTTAAAATTATCAAAAAAAAATATACATGTATCCAAAAATGGTAAAAAATTTGATTTATATATTAAATACACTTAGATAAACGAGTATATAAAGAAAAAATAGAAAAACTTTGTAGTAAATAGGTTATTTGATGTGGGCCAAGCAAAACATTTGTTTAACCCGGGCTAACAAGACTATTACTCTTTATGAGGAAAAACTGCTGTGCTTCCGCTTATCATGAGTTTTAAGAATAGGGTATATTTACCGATAAAAAAGAGTAGGGTGTATTTAAAAATATAATACATTTACTTTTTTTTTTTAAGACCAAGTCACTTTTTATTCGTACTTTATTCTTAAAAATTTGTGCTTTTGTAATTTTAATAATGTCATTTTCTATTTTCCGTCACCAATGCATGTGGACCGCTAACCATTTAATTTTACAATAAGGTGTTAGAATCGATTGACAAGGGAAAGTGCGTGAAGTTGCGAGTGAAAATTTTTAAAAAGTTTGCGTCAATGACATCATATAATCAACATAAAGTTGAAATAAATAAAGTAACCATGAGAAAAAATTATTAAAATATACAGAAAAAGTTGAAAAATTAAAATTCTTAGAGTTAAAATATCAAATTAATTATAAAAAACATGTCGAAGTGAAAGAAAGGAGTCATGAGACCGCAGGGAAACGCATCCATGCACATTACCAAACGTCGGCGAATATAAAGTTAATAATCGCGACTCAAGATAGGAAAAATTGCGCCATAGACCCTCTAACTATGCGTATTGGCATTTTAGACCCCAATGTTTGCGTATTAGCATTTTAGAACCCCAAAAGTTTTGACCTTTGCATTTTAACCCCAGCGCCCTCACGGCGTCAACAAAGCAGCATCTGATCGTCCGAAATGACGAAAAAAGACGAAAATACCCTCGTGCCTATGTTTTAAATACAGGACTTAAGCTTTTGAAGCGTGTTGTGGAGCCTCCTGCAGTTGGAACTGGTCGCCCAGTGCTTTCAGGCGATCGAGAAGGATGTGGGTTCTGTCGCTAGCTTGCTTCATCTCACCGATGACGTTATCAAACAAGTTGGGCTTCTCCGCAAGCAGCTCGCGCGGCCTGATCATGCTTCGGCCGTCGATACTTGGGAACTTCGGGCAGACTGTTTCGGGCAGATTCCAAGATCTGTCCAAACCTTCGTCTACTCTCTCTCAAGTATCGACGGGAGATGCTTTCATGTTGGGCGGACTCTCTCTCAAGTATATGTCCAAACCTTCGTCTACTCCCTCTTCTTTCCCTCTTATTCGTCTTCTCTCTCCTCCGCCCTCCTTTCTAGCGACTTCCTCTCTGCTCTCTCTGTTATCTTTCTCCTCTCTCTCAACAAGAGACTCGCTGGAGACCAATGCGCAAGGGCTTGGATATTTCCCACAAACAAACACTGAGACAAAGGAGAAAATAGAAGAACATGCAAGTTTAAGATCAGTAATCGAGATTGTACGTTTTTATTAGAGAAAATAATCAACGTATATGGCATCAAAACTCTCGGGGAAATCTCTATCTGTTTTTCTCTAGAGCAAAATACCCAATTAGCTTTCTTCTCTAGAAGAAATTTAAACAACGAAGAAAGGAAATTAGAAAAAAGAAAGAAAATTGATTATTGAAATCAAAAGGGTATTAACTATCTCGATCTAAAAACCATCGGCGATCGGCCTCCATCTACTACTTCGGTAGAGATGGGCTATTGAGGTCCAAATCCATGAGAGTCAATACAAACCAGTTTCCAACCTCTGCAACATATGTTAATGGATTGAAAATTAACAGGTTGCTAGTCCCAAACAGAATGTGAGAACATAACATCTCGAACTTCTGCATCAGCAGCACGACAGAGCTAGCTTGGAGAGCACTAAGTAGAAATGAATTGAGAAAGAAGATGTGAAATGAGGGAAGGGTGAAGAGCACAATGTCTTGCTGCTTCAAATGCAAGTTGGGATTGTTGTTGTCTACTTGTTGGTCCACGCTCAACATCAGGCTCTTGTGTGTCAAAACCACGCCCTTGAGCAGCCCGTCGTCCCTGATGAGAATGGCAGTGCCATGACATCCTCGGGATTGATAGAGACCTACGACATGTCTTGCTCGTTGGCTTTGGATAAAATCGAGACCTACGACATCCTCTGGTGGGTCTACAGTGAGCTTGTTATTGATGCTTCAGAACTTCTTGCTGCCGACGGAATCATCCAGAGCTTGTAGACACGATGACAACCAACTTGGAGGAGAAGCAAGAGAAATGCTTAAAGATCTTCACCGGGGTGCAGAAGGAATTGACAGTGGTAGTAATAACACCTATCATGGAGGCACTCGTGAAGGTGTCAATCCGAGAGGACAAGAGGGAGGAGGGGGAGGGAGGTAGAAGATGAGAGAGAGAAGGGGGAGGAAATCGGGGAGAAGACGATAGTAAGAGACCGTTGGAGGAAGGGGTCGGTGGTGTACTTGTGGGTTTGGGAGCATCATTCCATTGTGGGAGGAGCGAATGGAGGAGATTTTAAAGCGTTTGCTGGAAATTGAGTGGTCATTCTTGCGGGTGCTCAGGATCGGAGGCGAGAAGGGCGTCGGGAAAGATGCGGAGATAGGATTCTAGGAGAAGGCGAGGGTGGCAAAGGAGATGGGGAAAAGGATGGCATTGGCAATAAAATTCCCACTACATGGCTTGGCTGGGAAGAAGATGACAAGGGGGTTGGCTGTAAAAATTTTCATTGCATAAAACATACGCACGAGGTTAGTTTCATGGGTATTCTCGTCATTTCGGATGGCCAGGCGCTGCTTTTTAACACCGTGAGGGTGCGGGGGGTAAAATGCAAAGGTCGAAACTTTCGGGGGTCTAAAATGCTAGTACGCAAACGTCGGGATCCAAAATACTAATACGCATAGTTAGAAGATCTACGGCGCAATTTTCCCCTCGCGATAGGATTTACCACCCGGTAAACGAAAGAAAAGGAAAAAAAAAAAGAAAAAAAGAAAAAGATGCGCCAGATCGCTGCCCACATGCATATCACATGCGAGGGGGGACGAGCCGCAGGCGATTTGCCCACGATGCCCAAAAAAAAAACACAAAAAAGGACGTGAAAAATAAGCCGATCCGAACGGAGCCGCGCGACCCACTACACGACAACGGGAACGATATGCACCCGTAAGGGCGGGAATATTGCAGGTAGATCTGCAAAAGGTCGGGCGAAATCTCCTTCTATTTTGGTCGAAATGGACAGACTCGATCTGATGTTCTTCCACCATCGTCGGAATGGACGGTCCTGATCAGAGCATGATCGTCCTAAAGAGAACAAAAATACCTGCACGGTTCTGCTTCCTGCTCGGCCCCCTGCGAGGTTCAAAATACGTCCGCCTGCACCCGTAATTCCTGCGGCCAGGTGGATGCATTGGTGAGCGGGAGGAGTAGTTTGTAATTTTCATTCCAGTTTGACAGGTTTCGGTGCGGCTAATGCATGCTGCCTCCTGACATCACAGATTCGTAGGGCGTCAGACCGTCCATGAACCGTTTATCAGGCCTGCAGTTCCTTCGAGACGAGACTCCTTTGGAAGATCCTACCCTTTCAGCTCTTTTGGATTGGCGTGGGCCTTACGATGGATGGGTGATTCCGTCCAGATTCTGTTTCACGGTGTATATTTGTCGGCTGGCGGACGAAAGGAGTGGATGAGGATGCATCTTTTACTGGTGACGGCAACCGCAAAAAAATACAGATCATGCGTAACTGTCCCGCAAAGATTCGCAATTTTCACTGACAACCCCTCTGTTGAACTTTCTTCGTGTCATTTAAATATCTAATCGAATTTTTTAAAACGTTGTAAACAATTAAACGTAAGAGTAAATATAAAATTTTAAAAATCGTATATGTTAAAGCATAGGCAGAAAACCTTAAAATATGATTTGAATGTTGTTAAACACATTGCGATATGCGGAAAACTGTGTTACTAGAAGTTTAAAGTCATTTTTATACCATACTTTCTTCGTCCCAAAGTTTTTTTCTTCTTTTTTTTTTTTTTTTTTCTTCGTTATCGGTAATATCGTTGTTGGGCCCGTTTTGTTGTCGAGTCGCAAATACCGAAAGACGAGGGATGCGCTTCCTGTTGGAATCAGAAAGGGCTCGCCTGCAAGCGCAAAAGAAAAAAGTGCGGACCGAGTAGAGAACCGAGGGAAGGAACTTCAGCGCCCTTTATCGAAGACCAAAACCTTCCACGCACACACGCGTAAAAAGAAAAAGCCTACGCGGCTCACGTGCCCCGGCCCCTACCATTTGGTACGGACCCCACCTCCGCACGTGCCGGCCCAGCCCTCGCGGCTGGTATTTCTACTTCCTTCTCCCACCCACCCTGGCTTTACCTTTCCCCACCCCTCGCGGCTGGTATTTCTACTTCCTTCTCCTACCCACCCTGGCTTTACCTTTCCCCACCCCTCGCCCAAACCCAATCCCGCCTGCCCTCCTTCCCTGCCTACCTACGGTCTGTCGACAAATCTTATGCATAGCTTCCTCGATGAATTCCAGATCGCAATCGAAACTCTCCAAGATCTGACGCACTGAACCACCCTACGAGAAGAGAATCCTCGGAAATTTTTACCGGAGGCCGTCGATTTCTATTGGTTCTTGCTGGAAACCTGACGCGGTGCTCTCTCCGGCAGCCTGATCCCTTCATGCTGTGACCGATCGGTGCCTATGGGGGAAGAAGCACCGGTGCTCTATACCTACATGGGCCGGCCGTACACGGGCGACGATTCCTCATCCTCCGCCTTCAGCGATTGCAACAGCGACCGATCCGGCGAGTTCTCTAGCACCTCCGCCCAGAACCGCCGCCTCTTCCTCGCCTCCGTCTCCGAGAACTCTTCTGACGACCTCATCCGCCAGCTCGTGGCCGATCTCGACTCTTGCTCCATCGACTCCCAGCGCCAGGCCGCCCTCGAGCTCCGCCTCCTCGCCAAGAACAAGACAGAGAATCGCCTCAAAATCGCCCACTCCGGCGCCGTGAAGCCCCTCATTTCCCTTATCCAGTCCTCCGATCTCCAGCTCCAGGAGTACGGCGTCACGGCGATCCTCAACATTTCGATATGCAGCGAGACCAAGGACCTGATCGTTGCCGCCGGCGCGATCAAGCCGCTTGTGAGAGCGCTTCGATCCGGGACTTCGACCGCAAAGGAGAACGCAGCGATCGCTCTGCTGCGGCTGGCGGAGATCGTAGAGAACAAGACCCTGATTGGGCGGGCGGGGGCAATCCCGCCGCTCGTGGATCTGCTGGAGAACGGTGGGGTCCGCGGGAAGAAGGACGCCTCGACTGCAATCTTCTCTCTCTGTGAGGCGAAAGAAAACAAGATGAAGGCAATCCAGGCCGGTATTATGAAACCGCTGGTGGAACTGATGGCGGATTTCGAGTCGGGGATGGTGGATAAGGCGGCGTACGTCGTAAATCAACTGGTTTCAGTTCCGGAAGGGAAAAGCATTTTGGTAGACGAAGGCGGTATTCCGGTGCTGGTGGAGATCGTGGAGGTGGGTTCGCAGCGGCAGCGGGAGATTTCCGTGCTGATTTTGCTGCAGGTCTGCGAGGAGAGTGCTGCGTATCGGTCGTTGGTGACGCGGGAAGGCGCGATTCCGCCCTTGGTTGCTCTCACGCAGTCCGGCACGACGCGCGCGAAGCAGAAGGTGAGTCTCGCATTTCCAGTTTTCCGTTACCGTTTCTGGTTTACCGTTTTAGTCCGGCCTTTCCGTCGTGGGAGAATGACGGCATCTGTTTTGTCGGCTGCCGGCGTATATTTTAATTTCCTCTTTTTTTTCCCGTTCTTTGTTTTTGTTGTTCTTGTTGTTTATTATCATTTTTAAAAAATTTCCGCCTACTGAGAAATCGAGGACCGTTGTTCGTGTATGGTCCACCACGTGCATGGATGAAATCATGTAATTAATGTGGCGGGCCACACTCAAAATGACTGAATTCGCACTGCTGGATAGAATTTGACCTGGTTCAATGTAGGAATTTTTGCGCAGGGCTTATCAATGGTCTAATGCATACATTTGTTTGTGAATTTTGGTTGCAGGCAGAGGCACTTCTCAATCTTCTACGGCAGCCCAGATCCGTGAACGGTGCTACAAGGTCGTCCGATCTGTCAAGCTAGCGGGGTGAAAAATCAGCTCTCCAAATCTGGAACACATATAAATAAGATTAAATGTAAATATTGTAACAGAGGTTGTAAATTCAGCGACATGGGATTTCAGATATATGGCGTCTGTCCTTCTCTTTTTTGTCTTGCTAGAGGGAAAAAAAAAAAAAAAAAAAAGAACTGAAAAAGAGAGCCTGAGAGTCCTTTTTTTTGGGTGGGTGACTGTTGGGCCATTGGTTGCAAATGTGCTTGTTGTGGCAGTCACACTCACTGCTTTTTCTTTCTTTTATTATTATTATTATTTTTTTCCAAGTTGTTGTTGCTCTGTCTCATTTTTAGGGAAATGGAAAAGCATCAGATGCTCTTGAAGACAATTTTTTATTTCGTGGGAAATTGCCGACGAATCTTGTCATCTCTCGGCAGACATTGAAGAAAGAAGAACCAGAAGAAGTCGTCAAAGACCGAATGATCCGAGCCGTTTTGTGAGCAGGGAGGAAGGGGCCAAAAGTTATCAATGTCCAAAGATTCTGAACCGTTAATCAGGGAGAAAGGGGCTGAATGAAGCATGGGTTAATGCGACGAATGTGTCAAGACCTGGTAGTGTTAGCGCATGCTTGACGAAAAGAGAGAGTTGAGTTTCATGGCCGCATACATCATCGTGGTGGCCCACTCAGACGCAGTAGCTGCAGCGTTTACTTGGCAAGGCATTCATAAAAAATGCAACGGAAGCCAACAAAGGCCGGTTTCGTTTTCTTGTCAGTTTAGTGTGTGGAAACTGGTGCTAGTGTGCGACTGCTTGTGGAAGAACCATATTCGAAGAGAATCTCACCTGTGGTAGGGCTTAAATTCACGCGCTGAAACCTGGAAAACGATCGGCAGCCCCAATCAAAACCCTCCACGACCATACGAATTTAATGAGTTTGCCATTTCTGATAATAATATTGTATCAGTTGGTTGATACTATTTTCTATCCGTGTCCGACATATTTCTCATAACAAACGATATATATATGTATGTATGCTAAAAAAAAAAGAAAAATTTCTTCTAACGTGTCATGCTACGATAATATTCTTATGACTTTGTAAAATTATAAAACTTTAAAAATATCTTGATGGCAAACAAATTCATGATTTATGGTCTTGCGTTTGATATTGAGGTATTTTATACCTCTAGGGGATCCATAATAAGAAAAAAAATGATTTAAAAATTTTATTTGCATAAAAAATTCTCTTATACAAATTAGATTGTGTATAAGTAGTAAAATAACATGACCAGCTTATTAAACAGTGAGCAACACCTAAGGAAACCAAGGTAGATAGGGGACGTCTTAGGATCAATTTTAATTATGTTTAGTATAATCTTGATCACGGAGTAAATCTTTTTACAACAATTTCACTATTAAAAGAGGCTCCATATCTCTGGTGGTGGTGCCGTGGTGGTGGTGGTGGTGGTGTGAGGGTGGGTGAGGGAGGGATGATAAATGAATAACTTCTAGTTGGCTTGGTAAATATTAATATCTTTTTCGATAAATGTAATTACTCTGAGCATTAACCTAGCTAAAATGCAATCAAGCCCTCCTTTCGTATCCAATTCGAAAAAAGCTTGCCAATGTCAACGCTGTTTCAAGATGCCACGCGTCCTAAACCAACCAATTGCTGACATTGCTGTTATCTGAGGGAAGCAGAGACCTCTTCACGGGAAACCGTGGGAGATGATGCGAACACTTGGAACGCCATGACCCCAACTGCATGAACATACGACATACATGATCGGTTGGAAGGATTCGATCCAAATGGAATGGGATGTAAATATAAAATAGCAAAATATATAGGCAATCTTGGCAGCTCCAACAATACAAATAAAAATATATCTCATATGAGAATAACTTAAGTACATCTAGATGTACCCATTACTTGAGTAGAATAGTCTAATTTAGGCCACACTTTGATGATTTTGTTAAATCTAATTTATCCATTATATTTGATACTAGTTGTTTTACGTAGACACTGAAAATCATATTAATCCCGTTACTTGTGGGCCATATCTTCTCAATATATGTAAAAATATGTATAATTTTATAAAATCACTTGAATTTATGTACCAAAGTTTTAGAATATTTGAAAATTGCATAGAATGACTATTCTGGGTAGGATAAATACTTTTAGACCTTATAGGTTCTTATAATAAACAAATTGTTTTAATGAATTTAAAATTACTCTTAATTAAAAAAATTTAATTTTGGGAATGTCCAAGTCGTGGAATTGGATGATTTTTGGTATTCAAGTAAAAAAAAACTAGTGCTGAATATAATTAATGGATTGGATTTAACAAAATAATTAAAATAGAGTACAAACTAAACAATCCTACCAAAATAAGTCGATACATCGTAATGTATAATAGCAAGAGTATACTAAAAGAGAAATGTGTTTATGTGCCCTGTCCTTACTCTTTTATCCTTCAAGTTGGCTGTAGTCAATCAGCTGCTGCTGCGTTTTAATTTAAGAACTTTCTTCAAAGCCAGATGCAAGTGGAGAATTGATTAATCAAGAAAAAAAATCATATGATTAGAATATCTAACAAAAAAAAAAAAAAACTACTAAAAATAAAGTCAAGCCTCTTATCCTTCAAATACAAGACATATTCAATTTCCTGGTGTTCAGATTCATGTTCCTCCGTGTAGGAACTAAGATCGAATTGATGTTCCTTCAGATAGAAGACTCGTCGAATTTTCCGACCGGGTCACAGTTCCCTTTGAATTTTCACCTCTCTTAATTCTTTAGGTCAAATCTCTGTACTCAAAACTATTATGTAGCCTTTCCGTATGTTATAAGCTAATCACTCCCGATATGCCCATTCAATATTGGTTGAATTCTTTGATTGATAACTCGTATTTGAGCGCTAATTATTGGGAAAGACTAGTGCAGAAAACTTTTTCACCCTTTTTATTAATATCTTAGCTATTTAACAACCCATTATTCCCTTATTTTCAAATTAAATTTTATTTATTGTCTATTACTTAAATTATTTGTAATTATTATTCCTTATCACATCATATCATTCGCCTTTTTTTTTCAACTTTTTTTATATTTTTCCCTTTTTTTGGCGTCTCTAAACATATATACAATGAACAAAAAGCATTAGTTGGTTCAAATTTCTCATGTTTCTTTGTGAGCAAAAAACGATAGAGAGGCAAGATATTTACTAGGGAAATTAACTCTCAAAGAAAGAAAAATCTTTAGTTTAATTATAAGAATGGTTAATCCAAAAAAATTATAAGAATGAGACTAAGCAGTTTATTAATTCTCGTAAAAAAGTAAAAACCAATAGAGAAATGAAGAATTAATGTCACCTATTCATTTTACATATGGAAATTTTTTAAAAAAAAAATTCTTGAAAAAATCTTCTCAAAGACCAGAAAGCACTCTGTATATCTTCATTCTCTCCTTGGCCACATCAAGTATATTCTTCGTGTCCAAGTAAAAGACTGCATAATCTGCTCTGATTAATCACATCATTTATTAATTGCCAGGCTAGAAAGCATTTTAGTCTGAGGGGCTATTTGGCCGCGGGATTCACCGTCAAGCTTTCGCAAATACTAGTCTGGTTTTTCTGTATTTTACACTTTTTAACTTTGCATATTGTATTTTAAAATTTAAAGTTTAGCTATTGATATTTTAAATACCAAAAATTTTAAATTCTTTTGCTTTTTAAGCCTTGACCCGCACTGGTATTTAAAAATGCCTTTAATTCATGCGAAATATCATAGATACCTTACAATATATTTTTTTTAAAAAAACGAAAATCCAAATTTGTACTAGAGATGAAGATGTTGTTGGAGCCTCTAAGGACAAAATAAAAAAAGCCTAATAATCAAGTTTAAAATGTAAAGTCTTTTTTTAAAAAATTATTAGAGCACATATACGACATTTCAAACGGATTAATGATGATTTTTAATGCGGCTATGGGATCAAAGTTTAAAATGCAAAGAAAATAAGGTTTTCAAGGTTTAAAATGCAAATAGTTAAATTTTGTGGTTTAAAATTTAAATATATAAAATTAGAGAGTCTAAAATTCAAAAAACCATTAGTGGTAGATGTTTCCCTTTGGAAGTGATTCTCCTAAGTACGGGCAATGTGGCGGATAACTCTTGTCCAAATTAATATGCCCCAGGTGAGTTTCGCAAATGAAAAAGGAGAGAAGAAAGGGAAACAAGACATGTTCTCCTTACTACTAATAAACGAACCAATGGCAGGCTTAGGATGCTTTTGTCCTTTTTTCCTCTTTACAATGGAAGACAAAATTTTAGGGAAGTTGGAAAATTAGTATTTGTTAATTGACTAACCCAAATCCATTATAAAATAGGAATTGGGTATTTGGATGTATATACCATGCAGAAGTCGAGTGCGTGGAAGTCTCCCCTTTTCATTTAATGTGATATTTATATATCTCTACAAATTTCTTTTTTCCATCTTTAATTTCTTCTTTTCAATCATCATTTCTTTTTTATTCAAAAGATTTATTTCAATCCAACAGCCACTTATGAGATCGGGATCGGATCCTTAACATCAAAAAAGAAAAAGAAAAAGAATATCGGGATCGGTATTAGGGTGCATTAACCCATTATTTTTATTTTTTTAATTTTTTTTATATAAATGTTAATCTAAGTGTATTTAACATGTGTATCAATTTTTACTATTTTTGCGGTATTTTATATATTTATTTTTTATTTTTGAAAATCAATAGCATTTTAGTAATTTTAAATTACCTAAAATGCTACTAATTTTTAAAAATAAAAAATAAAATTACTAAGATATTCAAAAATGCTAAAAATTGATACACATGTTAAGTACACTTAGATTAACACTTGTATAAAAAAATTTCAAAAATTTCAAAAATAAGTTAAAATGAGTTTAATATACGCGGATGCACTGAAAGCTAAGTGCACCCGGGTGGATAGATCGGAATCCCATTGTACCACAAACATTAAAAGTAGATTGACCAGCCACTGATGCGCTACTGAGATGCGCTACCTCAATATTACTCAGTCTTAACTCATTACATGAGTCACTGCGGTTCAGAGAGCTTGGAGTCCACATCTTTTAGATGGATTTCGTGGTGGCATTTGTTGGGAAAAAAAAAATTAGATTATCGATTAGATATTTGTAGAATATTGTTAAAAAATTATAAGAAAAATCTCATAGCTTAAATGTAATATCAGTTAAGATGATCTAATATATATATAATAGGTCAAGCAGCTTAAGATGTATCTCATCTTTGTTCTATAAATATTAAATTGGTTTGTTTTATGTTTGTGAAAAATATTGAATTCCAAAAACAATTAGCGTTCCATATGGTCGACAGTAAATTAGGTGATTAATGAGCAATAGTAAAAAAAAAAATTTAATAAATGTATGGTCCTTTTGTAGATTTCTCCTTCTGAAGTCCCGAAAAATTTTTAAATTTATTTTTTGTTTTATTTTATTACTGCCATTTTTGTTAAGTTATAAGAATTAAAATAAAATATGAAACAAATCGAAAATATCAAATTTCATAAAAAAAAGAAAAATCTAAAAAAAGCTGGCATATTTATGCAAATAAAAAGTTTTTAAAATTATTTGTTACTAACGGCCCTGTTGCGGGCGACTGTATAAAAGATGCGTTCGAAAATAGCATCTTCGACCTACGAATGGGTTTCTTGTGACATTTTTAGACAGTCCGTTATTCGGTATTGCACTCTTCTTGGGTATAATCCTGTATCTTGAAAATCGAAAAACAACACACCGTCTCCCTCACCTCTGCTGAAGCTATCTTGCTCTACCTTTATGGCCTATGAAAACAAACATAGAAGTGAATTTATGTAACCTCTTTAAAATTTAAAATATAAATATTTGATGAAAAAATTTAATTTATTAATTATATTTAATATCACTTGTTTATTTAGGAGATCAAATTTCATCCCAATCAAGTATTTTTATGAGTCACATTTGTTAGAAAATGTATATATTCATGTGCAAATTATGAAAAATGCTAAAATATTAATTTTAAAGTAATATTTTTAACATCTAAATCGTCCAAAATATTATTTCTATGTGAATAAATAATTCTATAAAGTATTATTATATTCTAATGCATGTGTAAATAAATCTAAGTGTTTTTCATAATTTACATATGAATATATATTTGAATAAATGTGGCCTGTAAATATACTTAATTGTGATGAAACTTGATCTACTAGATAAACAAATGATGTTAAATACAATGAATGAATTGAATTTTTTTATTAAGGATTAAAATCTTAAATTTTAAAGGGATTACAGGGATCCGCTTCTATGTAATCCGGTTACATAAAAACGGGACTTATATATATATATTTGGCCAATCAAGCAACCCTACATATTGTTACTAATCTAGTTTTCATTATCGGACTGAGCATATTAATTGATTGTCATTTCATTCACGATGAAGTTAAAAAGAACTAGTCGATGTTGCATATGTTTTTTTAGTTTGTTAATTATTGGCAAGTTATTTTATTTGTTAGGCTCTCCAAGTTGAGAGAGAGAGAGAGAATATTTGATTTGATTGTTGTATAAATGCTATTCATCCTGCCTTTTAGGTATTTTTCCTTTGTTTATACAATTATAAATATATATTCATTGATTAAATCGATGAAAGAAATTAATTCATTTCTCCCATTTACACATATACAAGTTATGTAATTAATATAATTTATTAAACTCAGAATAATATATGCCTTTGCATTGCTGACTGCTGAATCAGTACAGGTTGGTCAGTTTTATATTCTAAGTTAGGTGAATTGATTCTGCCTACTGATTAATGCATATTAATTTGTAGAGATTGGAGCATAAGTGCTACTCATGGATGCCACGTGGTCTCATGTGCCCACCAATTAAAATGGCCCCCAAAAAAATTTATCATTTTCGAAGTTTTCCTGAAAATGCTTGATGATTCACAGGCGCGCATCTTGCACTTACAAAAAATGCTTGGAAATAAAACAATGCATTTCTAAAATAATGAATTGCGTTGATTTTAAATTAAGAAAAATAACCAACTATTGTTTAGAGAGTGCATGATACTCATGGATATATTTGTGAGTGAAAGTTACAAGATCCCCATGATAGTCCCCAGTCCCACCACTTACAACTTTGCACAAGTTGTGTACCTATGCCTTTTAATTGCAATTGCAGATATATTTATGTCTTTTAAATATTAGCAATTAAATACGGTACGTACAATTTATGAAAAATGACAATTATGCAACGTTTGTTGCTGACCGACCCACCACGATGATGGTATAAAACTGGTTCATATTTTTATAGCTCTTAAATTACCTAACATATTTCTATATTTCTTAATTACTAACAGAAGCACTGGTATACATACTTGTAAGTATTTTATAGTTCTGTAAGTATGCTTAATGGTATTTCAAAAATATAAGCATATTTCCTTCAATTTATGGGCTGAAGCTGGGCAGATGAACAAATATCCTTTAATTAAGGTGGGTCCTAAGTCAGATTATCTGGCATGGAAATCGGGTGGCGGCGCCTTCCTCTCTGACTCGCTAATAGAAAGACATACCATGCACATCTGCAAGTGAATAATGATAATTAAAAATGTAAATATGATGTCATCGATCAAGTATATTTACATAAGTGTATTATGTAGGATAAGAGGTCTATGATTCAAATTCAAGCACTTGTCTTGTTTCCTGATTACAAAAGCTCAACCAAATTTCAAGATTAAATTTCATTATGCCTATAAATTTTATCCTTAATTCCACTTTCACTTACGAAGTTTCAAATTTTCACATATATTCATATGTCGTGCTTAAAATTTCAATCATACTCATGTAATTAGAAATCTATCAAATAGATCATAGACCCCTATGATTCTGCAATTGTAGTATTTGAATATAAATATAGACTTTGAGGAAATTAACCTTAAATTATATTTAATAGATCCCTAACTGTGTAGATAGAAGTGAAATTTTTAGCAAAATACATAGGTATAATTAGAATTTCTGAAAATTTATTCACATAAGTAAAATTAGGGGTAAAATTTTTTTCCCTAAGATTCAAAAGTATAATTATGAACTTGGCAGTTCTGTTATATTAGAGGAGAAATTGATTAACAACATAATCTCTTTCTCAAACATGCAAGAAGAAGATAAATGAGCATATTTTAAACAAAAGAAAGAAGAATATAGTAACAATCCTAGAGGTCTGTATACGGCTTGGCCACGGCCCTCAGTAGATACTGTTTTCCGCATCAATGTGCAAATCGGTTCATGGAACCTCGTTTCCATTCCAACTATCAGCGGCAACAAAGCTTCTGCATGCGTGCGCAGATGCATCTCCTGTGGGAACGGAAGGAGTACGTTTCCAAACTATCCGCATGGTTGCTCTGTCCACAGGCGGCTCCATTAGCAACAGCCAGTCAAAATATTATTCCCTGCTATGATGTATGTATATTAATTTTTATTTTTATTTTGAAAAAGATGGCGACGATGATGAATCACAGATTGTATTGGAACTTGGAAAAATGACAGCATCAGAGCAACGCTTAAAACGTGCATTTTTTTTACCATTCATCTCCGCATCCATCCCCCTGTAAATTGGAGAGTCTGTTACCGCAATCTTAAATTTTTTACTTTCAAGTAATTATTTTATTTTTTAATTATTTTTTTACTTCTCACTATACAATTATTATATTTTTCAATTATTTTTGCATAACTTCTCGTACATCTGATCTATCTATTTTAACTTATTTCTTTACTCCTTATTATTATCTTTATTATATTACATAATGTTTTTACATTTCAAAATTTTTTTATCAACGGTTTTATTGTTTTCCAAACACACCTTATATATAAATTTTACAAACGTATCATGCTCGTTCGTGAATAAAATAGTTAAAGAAATTGGGCCAATGCATTAAAGTTTTATTAGGGATAAAAATAGGTCAAGTCTAAGGGGCTTTTGGTGGCATTTACCTTAACTTTTGTTTGTTTTATCGGTAAATTTTTAATTAATCTTTACTAAGAAGATAAAATCATATTTGTAAGAGATGATATTATTTTTATTTAGAAATTCATAGATGAAATGAAAAAATAAAAATAATGTATAGCAAAAACAAAATAAAAAACAACTGCATGATAAAAATGCATGACAAAGCTTGACTGATTTATAAATATATATTAATGAATCAGTAAACATCTCTCAAATTTATCTAAATCAATCCGTACTAATTTTACGTCTGTATTTTAAAACTTTTACTTATTAAAAATATTATATTTCATTCATTAAAAAATTATAAAGATCTAACATCATGAAAAATTCTAGTAACTAATCACTTTTTGAAAATTACAAGTTGCGATGTGCCTTTTCAAAGTATTAAATTCATATTAACAAAAAAATGCATTGAAAAGTAAATTTTTCTATGTTTGGGAACATGGAAGGCTAAATTTGTTTTTGTAGCATCATGTATTTGGATGATTAGGCAAATGACAAAAGACAACTCTAAGAGAGAGTTAAATGATGTAAATGGTCCTGCCTAACTTTGAACATTTAGACCTTTTACTTTAGACGAAACCTGATCCTATGCTCCCGGGCACATACATCTTTTTTTTATTTTTTTTAAATTTTTTTTTACAATAGTGTTAATTTATATGTATTTAATATGTGCATAAATTTTTACCATTTTTTGGGTATTTTATATATTTATTTTTTATTTTTGAAAATCAGTGAATTACTAAAATGCCATTGATTTTTAAAAATTCGAAATAAATATCTAAAAATCTCCAAAAATGGTAAAAATTGATACATATGTTAAATACACTTAGATTAACAAGTTCAGGAAAAAATTTTGAAAAAAAATATAAAAAATAGGTGTATGTGCCCGGTAACACTGCATGCTCCCAGGAGCATAGGATTAGGTTCCACTTTAGACAGCCTTATACACTCATGTCAATTACTTGGTTATCCAAGTAATTATTATAAAAGACTACAACTCTTTTTGCAGTATTTTTTTTTTTTTTTTACTTTCTTTTCATTATAATTTCATGTATTTTCTTTCCATGCCTTCTATTATCTCCGTCTTCCAAATCACAGTACGGAATAAAGCATTCTACTTTTTTTTTTTTTTTTTTTTTTGTCTAATTTGGGTAGCACTTTCTTCCAACATCGTAGAACATCTTGCCACCTTATTCTATTTTCTCTCTGCAGTGAACTTGAATATAGCCCAGCGGTATCACGTGTGGTGTGCGTGCTTAAGATCTTAGCATCGGTCCGGAGGGAAGCATTCTCTCCTAATGATGTAAAAAGAAAGAGAAAAAAAAAAAATCCTTCCTTGGCAGCAAAATTTTCTTCCAAACCTTCATATAAGAATCTGCATTCGAATGACAAGTGGTCTCTATGCTCCAGTCCAATTCTACAAAGTATACATCATCTGTCATTAATAACAAGTTCCATTTAAGCAACGTCTCAAAAGTTTCGAGTCTGTCCTGAGCAGCAAACCAGGAGACAAATAAGTGTCTTGAAAGTTGAAACCAGAGGTAAAGATCGATGGTAGGCTGTTGTCAGAAAAGATACGTATAAATAAATATACACTTTCAATAGGAAGGTGATGTGAGAGAGCAGCAATAGAGTGGTCGATCGATTTTTCGGCCATCACTTTCCACAAGTTAGCATCAATGGACCAATCGCCAATGAACAGTAGCAAAGCTGAGGGATCAGGTCCAGTCCACAGCATTCATCTTTCCCACCCATTAAATAAGTTTTCCGCGTGAAATAAACCCACTCCATATTTCAATGATCTCAACGTTTCTTTCAGAGACCCCACCACACACGCATGTATATATATATCAGTGATCAATATTGATTAAGATAAGGAAATCTTCGGCAAAATTTTAAATATCCAAAAATCAACCTTCTTCTATGGCCGTCTCTTTAATTTCTCAATTGCTACATTTTTCCACACTAGACCATCACATCAAGCTGGATTAACTCGGATTTGAGGTAGAAGTAATTAATAGGATTCACTTGTTCATTTGGTTGAAAGTTTTAACAGCTAAATAAAGGCATTTGCAGATACAGTTAACGTTGCTGTAATTAAACTATACATATTATGTTAGCAGCATCACTTTGATCTAAAATAAATGTTAAAATTTCAGGGTTTTTAGGTAATTTCTAAATATACCTAGGTAGTTTTACTATAATTGCAAATATACCTATTCAATTTTAGAAATTCTACATAGTAGGACTATAGTTGCAAATATTGCTATACCATTATGATGCCATTATAGCACCGTTACGACATAAGTATATTTACAAATATATGCAAATTAAGTGGTTTTAAATTATTTTTATGCCATATTTGCAAATATATACAAAAATAATATGCTCTCCCTGTGAGGGCACCGTGATGATGCCATAATAGGCAGAATATATTTACAACTATGGTCAAACTTGTGGTAATTATTTACAATTTTCGAAACTAAGTTAATATATTTGCAATTATGATTAAATTATGCCAGTATATTTGCAAATTATCCAAATTTATTATCTTGAAAGTTTTGCAATTAGCTCTTAGCCCGTTAAGCTAATGAAAAATATATAAATCACAGTTTCAATTATCAAATTTGACCAATTCACCGTCAAAGTTGATAACACGAACTATTTTGGCAGATTAAGTTCACAAGTAAGAGAACTTTTTGTAAAATCAATATCCATGGCATCAAAAGATGCAGGGGCAACGCGAGTCACTTGTCTTTTATATATATATTTACGTGTGTGTGTTTAATTCCAAAATGGGATATGATGAAAAGTTTTACCTCAATCAAATATAACAGTATATTTATAAAAATAGTAAATAGGAACAAATATTTTCACCCTATTTCTATATAGGGTAATTTGCACATATATCCACTTAGTTTGATTAAAATTGAAAATATACCCACATAATTTCAGAAATTATAAATAATCCTCACATAATTTAACCATAATTGTAAATAACTTCACATCGTTATAACATCGTCACGGTGGGAGTATATTTGTAAAAATATGCAAACTATATGGGTGTATTTGCAATTTCAAAAATTAAGTGGTGTGTTTAATTTTTGCAAATAACCTCATAAAGTTTAACCATAATTACAAATAACTCTCATGTCGTAATGATACAGTAATGACATTCTAATGGCATAGGGATTATTTATAATTTTTGAAATTACATAGGTATATTTGCAATTTTGATCAAACTAAATGAATATATTTACAAATTATCCTTCTAAATATGAGAACTTTATCAAAAAAATTCATGTACCGAAATGACCCTAATTAAAACCTAGATTAAGATTAAAAACAAGTTATTGATGAATACTGCTATCAAAAAATAAGAAGCTATAATAATGTGCTATAATATTTTTGACATTTGGGAAAAATTTTGAAAAAATAAAAGAGTAATGTATAGTGAAGGGAATAATGTTGAAATGGATAGGCTTAGTATGAAAAATGTGAAGAAATGATTAAAAAGTAAAGTGTTTAAGTAATTAAGATATCACATTATATAGAAAACTATACGAAAAAGTAAGAAGATATTTTTTCTTTCCTATAGTGCCAAACGCGAATATTTGTTACATCTGAAAATGAGTAACAGATTAAAAAAAAAATTTTGATCGGGGAATAGATTTAAATTTTAATCAAGAGTATCTCAATAAAATCAAGAGTATCTTCATTTTATAAAGTGTTCATATCTAAAAATAGTGATGAGAGTTTTTGTTGACCCCATATATATAATTCCTATTTTTCATGCCTAGTCAGATGGATGGCCTTGAAGATTACTCCACGGACGACCTTGAGTGGGTGGTAGACCAAGGACAATGTATCAAGGTGAGCCTTGGAGCCGATGATTGAGGTGCATGATTTCTTGCCACGATGGAGTGATGGGTGTTTTATAGCATAGGAAGGAAAAGAGAGAACCAATGTTGGAAGAAAGATAGGATGATGAGACGAATGACTTTAGGTGCATGGGTTATTACCTCAAGGAAAATCAAAGAAATGGAGCTAGTGGCTGACCATCAACATCCACCATTTACTTTTCCTGCTTGTTGCATTTGGGCCATCGACTTGTCTCGATTTCTAAGTTCGTCTGCATTCATCCTCCTGCTAATTGCTTAATACGACAACATGAATCACGACAAACCAGTTCATTCATATATACAGTAGCTAGATAAGAATTTTGAGTTAAAAGCCAGAAGCCGACTTATACCGTTGTACGCTCGCTTAGTGTGGTTACCTACAAAAATTGCATGTGGTTTGTCTTTAAGTATCAGCACTCCTTCCGAAATCCCGGTTGTTTTGCCTGTGAATTATCGTAGAGAAAAGAGCTATTTTTAAATTAAAAAATTCCATGGTTATTATTTTCTTGACTTGGGCTAACAGGACACTACAACGAAATTTGCTACGTGTAGCCATCTTTTGATTTGGCTGCATTTGATACCAATTACAACTAAATATTATATTAATTATAGTCAAAAGTTCATCATTATTTGTAATCAAATCTTAATAACTGCATAAAATATTATTTTTGCCTATATTTGATATAAAAATAGTTACATTTAATCAAATTCCACCACTCAAAAGCAACTAACATTTATAGTTAAATAATTAATTATAGTCAAAATAAATCTAGGGCATATGTATTTACAATAAAATTTTCAATCTTTATAACTATTATATTTTTTTAATTATTTATTCATATCTTTCTGTACAATTACTCTACTTTTCAGTCATTGTTATACAACTAGTTTTTCTATTTTGACTTTATTCTCTTTGTTAATCATCGTTATCCGTATTATATCACATTATTACTAATTTAAAAAATTTTATTCCAAAAATTTTTCATTCAAAGAATTTTATCATTTCCCGAACATACCTCTGGTATAGCCTAATATATGTTATATACTATTAAAAAATATTTACATAAAATAAAATTTCTTGTGGGTAAAGCTTACACTAGTTTAGCTTGAATTGTGTATTTTTTTAATTTTTCATGAAAATATTTTTTAAGTATATTCAATTCATATGTTAAATTTTGTAGATTTGGATATGTGCATATTTTTTATTTTCCAAAATCAACATTTTGGGGTATTTATAATTTTGGATATGTGCATATATAGTATCAAACCTCATTTCTATATAACTTCATTCATTCACTATATTCATTACATTTACCACTATTTATATTATGATAAAAACCTCGTCATTTGTCTAATATTATTGTGCATAGATCTATTTATAAATGCATAAAATTAATATAGAAATGGTTTTATTATATCAATTTTAAAGTAGTTTTTTAACATCCAAACTTTTTAAAATATCATTATCTATGGATAAATGATTATATAAATATTTTCGTAATTTATATATGAATATATTTTTTAAAACAAATGTAACCCATACATGTTTTGATATAGTTGAAACTTGATTTCCAAATTTAGCAAATAATTTTAAACACAATAAATAGAGTATATTTCAGAGTAACATCAAGATAACAAAAATAAATAAATAGATTACATATGAGAATTCAGCTGAGAAGGACAGCGGCATATGAGAAATTTCCTAGTGGTATACGACCACCTGGTTTTATTACATGGCGCAAAAGAAGGAAACGATTTGACGAGACATTGTAATCCACTTCGACAACAACAACAAAAAAAATAATAAATAAATAAAAGCAAAAGAGGAGGCAGCATCACTGCATCAGCAATGGGAGAAACACGGGGACGAGCATCCAGAAAGCATTTGGAAAACGCAGTCGGGATTGACCCGATTTGGCACTTGGCCGCCACTGAAAAGCCGTGACAAAGAGACAAGAAACAGAGAAAGGCAAGCCAGTTCGAAGACTAGATCACTACATGCAAGGAAATGGAATTGAGGCGTGTTGATCCTCTTCCACAGTACAAATTCGTAGATTCAATTGTAAGTTAGACCATGTTGTATCTAAACTTACCTCAAATGATGAGATATTAGAAAAGAAATCTTAAAAGTATATAACTTGGAGAACACAATTATTTACATAACGTACTTATCTTTCATATTTCTAATTTAACCCATCATAAAAATAGAAATTAAAAAATAAAAAATTATGTTTTTGTGCATAAGAGACTTATGCTTTGTTAGATGATTTAGACTCATAAAAACTTTATAAGATTACTTTAAAAATTGGGCCGCTATTTATGACAATGTATATATATAATTGTTATATATTTGTATCCAAAAATCCAACATTTTGATCATTTACGAGGTCCTAACCCTTTATAATTTTCTTTAGTTTTTATTTTTATGAAATTGCAAATCTGGGTTTACATAATCCATAAATCAAGTATTAAGATTTTTGATATGTGTATATGTTTTTGAATTTTAAACACAGAAGTATTTTTGTCATTTTTTCCTTTAAAATTGGCCTCTGTACCCCTTTTTTTTTTATCAACGTTGCGATATTGCATCTCATCTCAATTCATATTACGAATCTAGCTTTAAAAAAAATCTTTACGTCTTTTTTTTTTAATCTCATATCATAGTATAAATCAAGCTCAAATACCTTTATAATTTTCCTACTATTAATAAACGAGAAGACAAAACGCTCCATATCTGAGAGACAGTAGCTCCCACCACAGGGATGAAATGCCCCTTACGGGATTCAAACCCACATAAAAGAGCAACCTCCCTCTTCGCCGGTACACCTATAGTGTCAAAAAACTAAAAAAAAAAAAAAGTTTGTCCAGTCCACCGGTCGGAAATTGATCATGCCTCAATAAATACTAGGGTTTATTTAATTATGTTGAAACATTCCTAAGCTTAGAGTCTGTTTTGCAAATGCCGGGGCTATAGGGCCTAATTTGTAGTTAACCTTTACCTGCTTGGTATCATCCACTTACGGTAGTGTGTGCTCTGGAGGCTCAAAATCATCAGCCTATAACAAGCAGGCCAAACAGGCTCAAAAACAGAAAAAGACAGAAGAATCACCATTTAGTTTGACTTCAAGTGAGGCGGTCAAAATCCAGCTCTGGTTGGAGGAATCTTCTGATGATCATGGGTTTGGCATACGTAGGCTATGGTGAAAACCTCGATGATCAAATATTTCATCTGGATTCTACAAGTAACGCTCGAAAATTAAGGTTCATGAATTTTATTTTATTTTATTTTTTGGATTAGTAAGGGCACTAGGTTAGTGGATTAGAGGGTCGGCAATTGTGAGCTGTGATATCTGCCAGCCGAGCCGATGGAAGGCCCGAAATTGTCCACAGAACTCGTGCAAGGTCCTTTTTCAGTGAATTGAAGATGGCGGTTAAAGCTCAAGTCTTTGCATTTTTAGGGGCCCCCCCAAAAAAAAAATCAGTGTTTGGTACTTTGGTTGCTGTCAAAGTATCATGCATTTGGTGGACACGATGCAACCAGACTCAGCTGGCGTAGCGTTTTGAGTATTCGATTTTTTCTAGGGTTCCGTTTAAGGTAGGAATATCTAATTCTAATAGATGGCTGCTAGGATCCTGTGAGGACCAGGTATTTTTATTCTATTTTTATTATAACTTTTCTCTATTTATGAGGTAACTTATGAACATGCTAGTAAGAATTTTACGATATTAATGGATACATAACATACATGGACACGACATTTAGGAGATGTATAGTGCATATGTGCATGTATGATTAGCGTTCCATTGATGGGCACTACGACTATTGTTTCCCTCGCAGAGTAGGTACGGGGTTCGACCTGACCGGTCAGGTCGCGGGGGTGAAGGGGGCAGCGCCCCCGGAGAAAATTTAAATTATTAAGTTGTAGGAGAGCCCCGACCCGACTAATTGCGACTGGACCCGACCCGACCCCCGACCCGACTCAATGGATTCTATTAACATAAGCGGCCCGCGCTCTAGGGTTTCATTCCCATTTCGCGCCCGACCGCGTTCTCTTCTCCTTCTCTTCTGGTTCTTCGTTCCTCTTCTACTTTCTCTTCCACTCAGTTCGAACCACCCGTGATCGCTTGAGGGGAACTATACCAACTACCTTGAAGGTCATAGATCCGAGTTCAGGAAGCTCCAAGGCTCCGAATTTCTGCAGTCCACATCTAGGGTCGCTGTCTTGGGAGGGATCACGGTCAAGGTAAGTAGATGTCGCCCCTTCTCGATTTAGTGATGAAATTTTACGTTAAACGCGATACGAGGCTAGAGGGAATGTATAGCTTCTAACGACTCCATGATATTAGGCGTAGAGTTCGTAACAGTTAGGGTTCATGGTGAATTTACTTTGAATGCGTGATTTCTATGATGTAAAAGACTTCTTAGCAGTTGTTATATTGTTGAAATGCGACGTGAATTGATTTGCCCCAATCGAGAGTATGAATTGAAGGTTCTTTCATTTCGCACCTATCATATGTTTGATAAAATGCTTGTGTGACAGATCTACGTGTTGTATCTGAATTGTGTTGATGTTGTATGCGTGGTTTGCGATGTGTTTCATTGTCTGTTATGTATGATGCGTTATCTCAAATAGTTGGTTGTAAGGGTTGTTCATGGCCCCTGATTGACATGAGGAGAGGGTTGTTCATGGCCCTTGATGGACATGAATAGATGATTGGTTGTGTTGGTCAATTTGTGTGTATGGTTATATGTATACGATCTTGGGAGTGGGTATTGGACCCATGTGTATTAGCTTCATCACTGTATGAGTATCCATCATTATGCTTATTTGCACTTTGTGCTAACCACTATCTACTTACTGGGTCTATTTAGACTCATATCATTGTTATTGTGGTTTTAGATCGCAGGTCAGAAGGAGAACTTAAGGATGGGACAAGTTGAAGATCAAACATGAGGGACCCTAGCACAATATGTTGATTCCAGTTCTTTTAGACTTGTGCTCTTTTGATAATCATATATGTAGACAATTACTTAGACGGATTCGTTTTGACAACTATAATGTATTTGGTATTTCAGATTGGATTATAATCCTTGTTGATGCACATATGCATGACTATTATATCTGTTTGTTGTGTAAGGAAAATATGTAATGATTTCCTTCTATATGAATGTTCTTATTATATGAAGATGCAAGTATATAAATAGGATTGAATGTTACAGATGGAAATGTAATGAATATCAGGTCATGTATTCCATATTACCCCTTGTATGTTATGGGGAGATGCTGCCGAATTTTTCTATGATTGTGTAGCGCCGTTGATTAGTTATTAAGTATTTTTATGAATGGGGCGTTACAGATCCTTTCCAGAAAAACGGAAAATATGGAGGGAGTGAAGAAGAAGAAAAAAGAGTGCTGGTAATTGGCCCAATGACATCCGAAATCAACGTTGAGCTGCGGCCGACACTGATCCGAGTATCGACGGCAACGTGAAGTATGCTCTCACACGCATCACAGCACCCGTCCGGACGACGTCGGCCTTGCCGACTTATGGTGCACTTGTTGGTGCTTTTGCGTTGGAACATTTTGGAGGGCTGAAGCTTGCTAGGCTAACTTTGGAGTAGGATGATATGATGATTTAATAATATTTATTTATACGGTTCGACACCTCTTTCGTAAAAAAGAATTTTAGAAATTGGGCATGCATTTGTTGCAATCCACGCGCCACGAGCACTGGTTGCGAGGAGGAACTGCAGGTAAGCTAGAATGTTCAGATGGAAACTGGAAACTGGAAATGGACATTTTACCAATACCAATACTCCGACCTACTCAAGTTTTGAGTTAGGGGACCCACTTCCAAGTTCCAAAGCACATCCGTGCCATTACAGACCTTGATGGGAACACAAAATCGGCTTTTATTGTGTCGGAGGCATTATAGCATCCGCCACGAATCAGACATCCGTTTGCCAAATTGTACGTGTTTATACCATCGAGCCAACAGCATTCCAATTTCTTGCGTTTAGTTTTCCAAAAGCGAAAAGCGCTATCCGAAACCTCCGTCAGACGGAGCCTAAATGACATTAATACCAATGTTATTAAAACCGGACCGGTCCGACCGGGACCGGTTGCAAGTCCGGTTCGATTCACTACGTTTCGGTTCAATAGCCAAAAACCGCCCGAACCGGTAAACCGGCGTTCGAACCGGAAGACCGGTTCAACCGGGTTCGACCGGTCGGATAATAAACTAATAATAAATATATATATTTAAAAAAAAAACAAACGGAAGGATCGATCGAGCAGCCGACGCCCGACGCCCTCTTTCTTCCCCCTGCTTGGAAACCCTAGCCGCTGCGGCGCTGCCTCGCCCGTGCGCCTACCGGCTGTCCTCGTTGCCGTCCGTGTCCGCAACATCGTCTTCCTCGCCGGGCGCCTCACGTGCTGCCATCCGCCGCCTCATCAGCCATCGTCTTCCTCGCCGGGGCTACACGCGCTGCTACCAGCACTGCTGCCCGCACGCCATCCCCATCATCGTCGACTCGTCAGCCACTGTCCACCCTCTTCGTCGACTCGTCAGGCATGCACTGCCACCCGCACGCCGCACGCGCCATCCCCATCGTCTTCCTCGCCGAGCAGTCCGCCGCGCCGTCTCTGCCTCTGGTCGCTCCGGTTGCCGAATCGCCGTCGCCGTCTCTCCGGTCAGCAGCGAAACGGCAAAACAGCATATTCAAATTTCAATGCTTTAATGTTTAATCTTGATTTAACAAATTTTAAAATGTTTAGTATTCTGTATTCTTAGTTTTAAAAAATTAAAAGACAAAAAATCAAAATAAAAATATAAAATACCAAATATATTTTAAAAATCACCAGATTTCACAATCCATAATGTTTTAGACATTGCAAATATAACTTATAAATATATACACATATTAAATTAATTTTACACTTTGTTATTCTTTGTATTTACATTTTAACCTAAGTACATATTGCAATCCTAGCTCAAGGTGTAAATTTAATAATATTGCTAACAAATTAACAAATTAACTATAGTTAATAAAATATTATAATTAATTAAATGATATCGCATCTTGCGTAAATAACTAAATATTTTAGACAAAAATGTGTGTTTGCATGCTTGTAGACTTTTAAAATATTATATTTGGTTGAAATGAAGTATTTATATACTTTTAAAATCTATGTTTGATGAGAATGATGCATTTAATGGTTTATAAACTTTAAAATTTTCATTTTTTGCTAAACATAAGAGATATTCTTAATTTTCATATTATTATAGGTTATTTAATTATTCAAATTTTCAACACTTACTGATTTGTTTTATTTTTTATTTTTTCAGGTATGTTTATAACAATTCATCAAAGTACCGAGATAAAAAAGAAGAATTCAAGAACCAACAACCAAGCAACAACGGTCATAGCTTATTATAAATTTAAGTCTTTCAGGTCAGTTAATGTAGTTAATTTTTTAAAACTTGCTATTAATTTTTTTTCATGCATGTTTTGTTCTTATATTGTGACCCTTAAAATCCAACATATATATTTAAGATTTATAAAAATATAAGTTTATCAATATATTTATTTAAAATTTAAAAAAAAATTAATATTTATGATATCATAAATATGTTAGGCTGACGTCACCGATTCGAACTGGTTACTAGTTCAATCACCGATTCGGTTCTGACAACATTAATTAATACATACCGCTAATGAAGGGCTGCGAATTCCCAGCCAAGAAAGAATTTGGACGGTTAGATCTTACCATCACCTCATCTGCACGAATTGTGTCTCGGAGGACGGCAACCGATGAAAAGTCGTGGCAGGCAATACGTAAAAAGGAATCCACTACTGCTGCTCCTTTTTTGTGGTCTTTCGTTCTCAATTTACCAATGCATACTTCGTGATAAAGTCGGCTCAATTTTGTATTTTTTTCTAATGATGCCTTTCGTGAAAAATGGTTTTTCCAGTAAAGCAAGGGAACGCCTTTTCCAAAGTGAAAGCTACGTCTGGCGATTGGTGCACTACCAACGAGCCTAAGACTTTCTATAGAATCAATGAGGCAAATGGGCCAACTGAAAACTTGCAGTTGAAGGGATGAATGTCTTGCCACGTGAATGGAATGAAAACAAAAACATAAACCGAAACTAGTCCCAAAGAGCTATGGATTTATGCCCTCCAAAATAGAGTATCTGTCAGTCATCAAATCATATCAACCTTTCTGCCATGACTCAGGGAAGTAGAAACCTAAGTTTTTTCCCCCCCCAAGCACAATATGGATTTGAGCTACTTTCTTACACTTTCACGGCCTGTCCATGTCATTCTTTACAATGGTAAACGGCAAAACGGATCAACTTGCTTAGTACTTACAGCAGCAGCAGCCACAGCAATCACTTCGCTGTGAATGTAAGATGCAGGGCCTGGAAACAAAATTGGCTCTAATGCCTGCCAGCGACTCCAAGAAACAGCAGTAAAAATATAAATTGAGCTTAAGATCAAAGACGCAGGTCTTCAATATCTGTTAAAAGGCTTGCTCCACCCACAGATCTCTGTTCTGAAAGATTCACCACCAGCTGGCCACAAGCCCCACTTATATCTTGACCCATTTGTTGACGAATTGTTGTACGGACGTTATAGATGCCCCTCAGAATTTTCTGAAACCTTTTGACGTTGTGGTCCTTGCTGGTGGCAAAACAGCTCAAGCTACCAATAGGATTGTATGGTATCAAATTCGCAACCTGCTCAAGTGATAAACATAATCAAGCTACACAAGCAGATTCTACTAAAAGAGTTCAAAAAATAGGTCTTCACCATATGCCTTTGTTCTCTCAACCCAAATGATGAATTTCACAACATGACAATTGACAAGTGAATTTGGTTAGTGCTACTGGACTGCCTTGATGAACTTACAGCAGTTTACCCATCCGAAACATTGACACGAATTCATACTAGCCGTAAATCCAAAAGCAAAATAGTTCATGTAACATATACTTTTCTGGGTTTTGCTCACAGAAGCCATTTTTATGCAAAACAGACAGGACTGGAAGCAATTCAAGTAAAGAACCAGTTTAAACTAGCCAGTCGAGTCCAGTTCTTGTAACATTATTCATAACATCCAAAAGTTGCCACATCACAAATTTAGTAACAGAATTTAAAGCTCACCACTTGAAGAGTCTCCAGCAATTTCCCGAGCTGGTGGGCGTGTTCCTCTTCATCATTGACACTGTCAAGCATTATGTACTCGATGAAGATTTTTTTCTGACTGCAAATCAAAGACAACTATGAGATATTCTCTAACATGTCAAACGACCAATAATAACACTCTGCCTGGCAAAAAATAATAACAATAATAACAGACCACCTGGAAAGCAAATCACAGACATTTTTTACCTTTTCTTTTGGTAGATTTGTAATGCATCCATGAGTTTTTCGAGGGGAAAAGCTCGTGCTGCAGGCATAATTTGACAACGAATGTCTTGAACTGGTGCATGCAGTGAGACTGCTAGGTTTACATTTGGCAGATCATCATAGAGCTTGCTGATGGCATTAACAATCCCAACCTATGAAAGAAGATCATCTTCATTAATTATAGTAATAAAACCATTAGTCTGGGGAGTCGTGATTCGCAATCACTTTGTAGGAGCTCGGCTGGACCATAGATATTAGCAATAAGAAATCTCTCCTTTAGGATACTAATAAAATCTGGCAAATCTAGCATTTAGAACAGTTTTTCCTGAAGGGAAATTTGCTGTTCTCCTCAATGATAAATACAATTACAAGATTCTTTCTCATATCATTTAGAACAGTTTTTCCTAAGGAGAAGTTTTCTATTCTCTTCAAAGATTCTTCCTTTTTCTAAAATTCTTTTCTCCATTTTCAATACCTGATATGCTGTGTTCTCTTAATGGCTGATTGAAATTAGTTTTTGGACATGTTCTTTCAACTACAATTTCAGACACCAAACTTCCCAGAGATATAAATAATGCCAGATACCTACAGTGGATATCGTAATTCTCTTTGGCGATAGTTGAAATGGCATTCCTGTCATAACCTGAATGGCTTCTACCACAGCAGCATAATTGTTCAATGGTTCACCCATTCCCTGCAATTGTACAACCACAAGCATAAAAGAAATTTTTATTCATATTGTGAGCCATAAGAAATTTTAATCCAAAGTCAATGTGAATCTCACTTCTAGCTCCATTTTTCTTTTTTAAAATTCTATTGTTAATTTACATCATGCAGCTCTGTTTTTACTATCTCAAGAGTATGTTGGAATCAATAGGGAACTTTTACCAAGCATGGGTATTCATGTACATGTGACGTAACTTCTGGAATACATCCATGACTGCATGTACATGATTGTAAATACAGCAAACATCACATATAAATTTTTGGCAAACAGACTCTACTTCCAACACTTTGCAGTAAGAACTAAGAACAACCAAAAACTCCTGAGGTCAATGCCATTGTAACAATTCATCGCTGCAATATGGTATCAAGACACTCTTCAAAATCGTTGGAAAAAACCATGGAAAAATATTTGGAAATCCAGAAATTTTCTCATAAAATGGATGTTTCAAATGACAATAATTTAATAATTTGGAGAATTTTTCCTCATAAAAAATTGACAATAATTTGATAGAATGAATAACACCAAAATATGAAAAATATCGAACGATGCATACCATGAAAACAACATTCCGAACTCGTGAAATTTGAGATGCATGGACCAGTTGTTCCACTATCTCGCCCGATGATAGGTTGCTTTTAAATCCCATGCTCCCAGTAGCGCAGAATTTACAACCCATTTTGCATCCAACCTGGAACAAAAGCAAATAAGAAATACATGATCCAGTAATGCACATTCACAGACAGGAAATCACAAAAAACAGTACCTGAGAGGAGATGCACAGTGTTGACCTTTGTCCTCCAGGGCGAGGTTTTCCATCATATATTCCCAAACGTGTATCATATCTCATAATAACAGCTTCCACAAATGATCCATTCTGTGTTCATCAAGTATCATAAGATGATTAATACTAACTTTACTTAAAAGAACATTAGAGCTCTTATGAATATTTCTGCTGACCTGACACACAACTCCAAGTAGTAATGACATCAAAACAAAATTTATTATCATTGTTCTAAAAATCAAGAAGAGACATTCTATCTATATATATATATCAAGAAGAGGTAGCACTCCTAGCCCAGAATAGTGCTAGCACATCATTTAACATTCACGTGCTATTCATATGCCCGGGAAAATATATGTGAATCAAGCAGTTTAGAAGACTAGGCCGGCAAAATCACCATAATGCAAATCATGCCAGCAAGATAAAACATCATTAGAAAATAAAGAGATTCTTGATGTCAGTATAGAAAGCAACTTCTTAAGAAGGATGAATCACACAGTCAACGAACTGTTTTAATGGTCCGGATTGGCATGCATAATGCATGCAGGTATTGCCAACCACGCCGTATAAAGAAAATGAAGTCAAGATTCACTTTACATGCAGTATGAAAACAAGGGCTCGGAGCAATGCCTTAAAAGTAAACCCTAATCTTCAGAGCTCTCTAAGGATCAAAACTCACCGTCCAAGGCAAGAAAACCTTGGATGCTGTAACCATGAATCAGGTATGCGGGAATACAAGGATTATCGCGTTTATGGCCCAGCTGATCAGTTCAAGGGCGATTTTGAACCAGAACAGTGGTATGTGAGGGACAATCCCCGGAAATTCAGATGAAACGCCTTGAGAATGCAAAAATAGGGAATGAGAACAAAATGCAGGAAATGCTGGCGGTTGAGATTTGAGAGATAGATTACCTGCAACTTGATGAGCAGCTTTGTGGTGACTTTGTCTTTGGAAT
This sequence comes from Annona cherimola, assembly GCA_030490835.1. NCBI lineage: Eukaryota > Viridiplantae > Streptophyta > Magnoliopsida > Magnoliales > Annonaceae > Annona > Annona cherimola. The sequence goes on along the minus strand of CM059973.1, from coordinate 94,914,436 downwards.
CGACAGCAGAGGCGAGAGCCGAGGTCATGAATTTGAATTTGGAACGCAGCAGCGGGTAAACAGAGGAGGGTAGAGAAGGGATTTCGTGCGCCTCGGAACTAGGATTCTGAAGAGCATGCCTGCACGAGGGAGAGAAAAACATGAAAATCTGCAGTTCAATAGCGAAGGGCTTCGAGACGCAGAGAGAGCGAGAGCGAGAGAGAGAGAGATAGAGAGAGAGAGAATCGTACTTCCAGATTATAGGGATGAACGTTTTGCTGATTCCAGCGTCTTCGAATTCAGCTCGGATGGCTGCCAAGTCGAAGACGGAGCGAAACGCCATTGCTTTCCCTCCACTGGCGCGCAGGATGCGGAGAGCATTTGAGGTTTGTTCGTCTCAATGCCGATGCTCTGGCATAGTAGATATACGCAGGCTCCGCGGACCGCGACCGGGGTGTGTCTTACAAAGTCATTTTGCCACGTACATGTCACGTTCTGGTGCACCCACTCTGCCGCAATTCTCAACGTATGACTTGTCGATTTTTAACGCATAATTATTGTTTTAAATATTTCTTGTATCTGCGAAAATATTTAGTAACTTGTCTCTTTGATTAACGGGTGTCATGGTGCTTTAAAAAAAAAAATTGGTCATCAAATTTTGATTAACTATTTGATGAATCCTTAACCAACCAATTGCATCGCATCAGATATTGATGACCACCAAATCAATGAATGATAAAAATAGATTTATAGGACAACTACCTTACAAATTATTTAACAGCGGTGTATTTTTAAAGAAGCGGGAAATTTTTTCTTATATTTATCTTTATACTCTTTCATACTCTCGCTTTACCAAAGAAAAAATTCTCACTTTTACATTTCCACTGTTACCATTGTTCACATCTTGCATAAGATAGAAATGAAATAGAATCTTTTACTTCTTAAAAATATTTTTCCTATTTGAATAAGACAGAAATGAAATAAAAAAATTTCTTATTTGAACATGATACAACCTACTTTTTAATTTTTTGCAATTTTTTTTTCATTTTAAAGTTCAAACACACAACATCATTTTTTTGTTTAATTTTCGTTTTGTTTGACTATTTCTCAAAAATACTTTTCTTATTTGAATATGATAGAAATGAAATAGAATCTCTTAATTCTCAAAAATATTTTTCTAACAACCTACTTTTTTATGTTTTGTAATTTTTTTCGTTTTAAAGTCCAAACACACAACAACATTTTTTTGTTTTATTTTCATCTCATCTAAGTTACAAAGAAATACTATAAAAAAGTTGTGCCTCCTAATCTAATAAATTAAAGTTTTACCATTTTTGAAAATATTTATATTTTTTATTTTTAAAATAAGGGGATTCTAGTACTTTTTAAATGACTAAATACCCCTTTTTCAAAATAAAAATCTATCTACAACTTTTCAAAAATGATAAAACTTAATACATAAGTTAAATGCATCTAGATTAAGAGTTTTATAAAAAAAAATTCATAAAAATATTAAAAAATGGAATTTCTAACCTGATAGTTGCATTGAAACAAAACCCAAATATCTTGGCTTGTGGTTTTTTTTCTGATATTTATTTATTTTCTTTGATTTATAATTTAATACCGATGGACTTAAAAGCTGTGACATAATTCAATATAATCCAGTTCCAATGTTAGAATAGCATCGAGTATGCTATCTAGCTTCGGTTGGCTTACCATTATAGTATAAAACAACATTTTAGGCCACTTGATGTATCATGCCGACGACCTTATACGCCATGTATGAAATTCCGCAATCTTTTTGGATTTGTGTTGTGTTTTACATTGATTTTTGAAAATCGACAAAAACAACTTCATCCATCAATTCGCCTTTATCTTGTACACTATCATAAATTTTTTTGATAATTCAATCGGTCAGTCTAGGCAGCTCGATCTGGTTGGTCCTCATGGAATTTTTGTAGCAAGTCACTTTGGAAAGCATCTAGCATCCATCATTGACGGGTGGCTACTGCCTTCAGCACCCAAGGCTTGGATCGATTAGTCGTCGCACTTATCCGAGACTGTACAACAGATTTATGGGTCCAAGCTCCAAATTGAATCGAACCAGCCAGCTAATTTTACGCGTCCGTCCAAGAAAAGTTTCCGAAATTTTTTGGGTGACTGAAATGAAATTTTGCTCGCGCAATCCATACTTTTCAAGCCCATCCGTTGGGCATTGGACGGCTTCAGTCATTTGATCTACAACTACAAAATTATTTCCCATGAAGATCAGATCTCCCCAAGCTTACAATCATTTCGTTTTCAATGAAACAAACAACAAACGAAAATGCCTTCCATCAAAAAAAAAAAAAAAAAAAAAAAATGCCGATTCCAGTGACTGTTGAAGCGGCGAAAGTACAAATCTGAAAAGAAAAAAAGGGGAAAAAGGAAATGTCACCTACTGGCTACTGCAATTGCTTGCCTTGGCTCATAGCCTCGGACGATTCTCTGCTGTCTCCTCCTGCGAGAGCCGTTCGTCTGTACGCGAAGTGGCGTAGTCTGCTCTCATGGAGCTGGATCTCCAGCCCACCAGTTCGGTGGAGGCAGGGGCTTGAAATTCGGATCTTGTTCGCCTGTGACGACCGTCGTCCTTGACGAAGAAGGGATGTTGGGAATTGTGGGTTCTGCCATGGGAAAGGCAGTTGTATTTGCTTCGATCTCTGTTCTTCTTGAGAGCGTGAATAACGAAGGGGATCAGACCCTCCATCTTTCCGGATTTGGTAATCGGGATGGAAGGATTTTCTTTCCTATTATTGCGTCTTGCGTGGAATGGGATGGGAATTAGGGGCTCAGCTTGGGCCTGGTTGACCCAAAATCGGCTCGTCGAATCCTCCGAAAAAGCACCGAGTGGATTTACTTTCGCAAAACTTAATTCAATTAAACCACGTTTGCCAGCGAGGTCACACCCAGGTCCGCGTTTCGAGTCGAGTCTCCTCTGCGACTGCAAGGGACTACAGAGCATTTTGTTCTCTTACATGTGGGAGTACAGAGCATTTATCCCTCGGTTAATAAAGAATTTACAAGTTGTATTTTCTTATTGTTGAGCTATTTAAAAATATGTCTTTTCAAGATCAAGGTTGTAAATAAGTTTGATTTGTAATATCAGATATCATAGTATATGCAATCTCAATAAAAAAATATTAAACCGTATCTGCCTTTAGTAAATAAAAAATTCTGCCACATAACTTTTTCATGCAATTATCTCACTTTGTAATTATTTTTACGTATCTTTCCGTAACGGAATACTTCCATGATATTGGGTTTCATAAAAATGATTTCATGAAATTTCTTGATTTTTGAGATATTGATCATTCATATATAATTCAATTCATTTATTGTATTTAATATCATTTGCTTAATTAGAAAATCAAACGAAAATCTAAATCTAATATGTGTAGACTACGTTTGCTCAAAAATAAACACATTTATGTATAAATAAGGAAAAAATTTTAAATTCATTCGCATATATATTATAATATAGTAATAGTTATAAAATCATTGGTCTATATAATAGTAATATTTTAAATAGTTTAGATGTTAAAAATGTTACCTAAAAATTGATATTTAATATTAAATTATTTTATTACATTAATTTTACACTTTCATAACTGGAACTATATGCAATGATATTGTACAAATAAAGGAATTTTTATAATATTATTAATGATGTTCAATATAATACGTTGAGTAAATTTTTCATCAACGGTTTAGAAGTTAAAAATGAAAAGAATTCTATAGAAAAGAAGTTCTATAGAAATATCTTCGTTTCGATATAACTATTATATTTTTTAATTACTCTCATTAATTTTTACGTACAATCTTTACTTATAGGGTATGTTTAGTTTAATATAAAACTTTTTAACTACAAATTTTCACTATCTTAACTATTATATTTTTAATTATTTTTTACATTTTTCTACATAAACTACCGTACTTTTCAATCATTTCTACGCAACTATTCATACAACTAATTTATCTTTTTTAACTTTATTTTATTTATTACTCGTCATTACTCCTATCACTTTATATCATTTTCTCTAATTTTAAAAATATTTACGTAAAAAAATTTTCATAAAATATTTTTATCACTTTCCTGACACGCCCATAGTCATTACTTTCATTGCTCTCTCACCTTTTCAAACTTTTTCCAACAACAGCTTTTAAACAATTTTTTTTTTCGAATTACTAAATGCGCAGAGTACTTTTGCCGAGTCAATGGTTATAAATGAAAGTTGTAAAATTGCATATTGCGCGGAGGTAAATGCAAATAGCCCTTGACCTCATCCCGTAAGTCTATTTCCTTCCTCCAATCAAAACGACTTTTTAATTTACGTTTAGGTATTGAATTTAAAAGAAGAGCTTACCAAATTTGGTATTGCCAACTCGATTTTTTATCGCCAGCACCAATTTAAACTAAGCCCCTTCTTTGTAAGTTTCAACTACTGGTTTGGGTTCACCCATAATGACATCCAGTCAGGGAAATCAGATTTTGTTCTTCTTGCATGTCAAAAAAAAAAAAAAAAAGGATTTTATTCTTCTTGCAAATTCCCTGGCTTATGCGGCCAGCGATGTTGACCAATTAAGGTGATTTTGTCATTTGGAAGTTTATTGACAACTGCTGCGCTGAGGATTAAGCCGGCCGACATCTACGACCTGCCCCGTGCCATCATATTCACGCCAGTCCATCGCTACTTTTCTACGTAAGGGTTGGTGAATGCAGCAAAGGGAAGGGGAAAAAAAAAATGGATGATGTTCCTCGTCTCTCAGTTTGTTCTGCACAGAAAACCCCTGTTCGTCGGACATAGCTAGTTTGAATTAGGAATTTCATCAAAGAGTCTTTGGCAGGCCCCCTCATGTTGAATCATTCACTGATTCCAGATTCTATTTATTTTACCTGCCTTTTCTTTCAATTTGCAAAGTAGAAATAGTTTCCTATTCATAATAGGACGTAAGAGAGAAAAATGCGCGATTTTTGAGCTGCGTTGGTTGCGGTTTTTAATTACGTCTGGACCAAAGATGTTCTGAGAACATCACTGGGTGTTAATGGACATGTTAAACATGTCAATCTGCTCGTCCAACTTGTTTTTAAATGAGTTTAGGTTAGAATTTTTGAATAATTGGGTTATGATCCGCCAACCTGTTTAACTATTTAATTAAATAAATGGATTAAAGTTGAGATTTTATAACTCGTCAACCCATTTAGCAACTCATTTAACCCATATAACCTGTTCAACCCGTTGAATTCGTTCAATTCATTTAACTCGCTTAACTCATTAAAGTGTTATATATATACATGTAAACTTTTTAGTTGTTTTCCCTTTCCAACTCTTCTTCCAATCACCTAATTTTCATTTTTCCACTGCTGTCTTAATTCCATTTTCCCGTTACTGCCCTATTTCTATTTTCTGTACGCCGAAAATACCCTTTCGTCTCTCCCTACGATATCATTATCTATTAGAGTCTAGGCTTTTAAGTTATTTGCTATACAACTTGTTAACAACTCACCAACCCGTTTATTAAATAGGTTGTAAATGGGTTACGGTTGAGTTTTTTAAATAGATTAATAAACGGATTATGATTGAAATATTTTAAATGGGTTAAGATTAGGATTAGGCTCTAATCCGTCCAACTCGATCCGTTAACACCATAATCTCAATGGGCTTGGCCTCAAGCAAGCGTGCCACCTAATTACAAGTCTATAATAGCTTGATGCGTTGCAGCATGGAATTGCCCTGCTACTTCCAAATGCTATGAGTTCTGTTAATCAGTCTATCTCGTCGCCGATACGAAGTGGGTTGAGTTTGGAGTCAACCCAGCCCAATCCATTTTCTAACCCAGGTTTCTAAGATTACAACCCAATCTTTGATTTTTGGGTTGCGCGGCAGGATGGGTTCAGTTTGCGCGGCATTGGCAATGGTGGTTAGTCACGTTAAGCAAAATAGGGGAGGTAATCAGGACGACTGGTGACCCGACGACTGGTGACCCGCCACACTCCGACCCTATTTCAAGGTGGGTCGGGCCTAGATTTCAAGAATTTTTTGAAAATTTGGGTTGGCCGGACTAGCCAAACCCGGACCTCCTTATCTACAGCACACATATATAATCGAGATATGTAGAAATTGTTACATGCAACCCTTCAAATTTCTAGTTTTTGACACTTCGGATAAAAAAATTCAATTCATTCGTTATATTTAACATTATTTGTTTATTTAAGATAGGATACCAAATTTCATCAAATTAAAAGTGTGTTAGGGAAGCCATAAAATTTTTTTAGTATAAAAGTTTTAAAATTAGTAGAAAATAATATGATATAAAAGAGTAATGATGAGGAATAAAAAGAATAAAATTAAAATAAATAAGTTCGTTGAATAAATAATTGTATAAAAATTATTGAAAAGTAAGGTAGTTATATAAAAATATATGAAGAAATAATTAAAATATATAATAGTTATGGAAAGTAAAAAAATTTATATTGAAAATTTTTAGTAGCTAAAGTTTTAAGGTTTGCCAAACACCCCATACGTATGTGCATGGACCATGTTTGCTCAAAAAGAGATATATTCATGTGCAAATTGAGAAAAATGCTTAGATCTATTTACATAATGTATTAAAATGTAATAATCTTTATGGAATCATTTATTTATATAGAAATACTTAGATCTATTTAAGGTGTGTTTGAGAATGGATAAAAATTTTAGAAAATAAAAGTTGTCAAATGATGTGATATAATAATGGTAATGATGAGGAGTAAACAGGATAAAGTTAAAATAGATAGATTAGTTGTATAGGTAATTGTACAGAAATGATTGAAAAGTAGGGTAGTTATATAGGAAAAATGTGAAAAATGATTAAAAAATATTGTAGTTGTGGAAAGTGAAAAGTTTTAGATTGAAAAGTTCTAACTTGATATTTTATACTCATTGCCAAACATACCCTTAACCAATTTTAATTTTAACCCAAAACGTAACATCCATGTTATTTTTGTTAAAAGTAATCATTCAAAAGATATTAAATGAGTTCAAACAATTAATAGTTTAAATATTCAAGTTGCCAATAAAAATTTTAAATAAGATATGTTTCATTAACCTATTTTCGCAAAGTTACAACATAATTAATTAAATTTCCATTTAATAATGATGTTACACCATAGAGAAGTCATTATGTTTAATAGGTACTTAAATTTTTAATATTATTTTAGTTTATCTACATTTTTTACCCAACACATTGTCTCAATGCCTACACAAAATTTGTACCGAGATTTATTAAAAAAAAGTGTGATGGTCAAACTAATCTTATCCAAATCCAATATAAAAAAAAAGGTCAAATAAAATTATTTAAAAAGTAGAATTGGGGTTATATACACCATAATTCGGTAGGACCTACCCTGATTCCCACCCTCACATTAATGTATATTGTTCGTACTAGCTGGAATGGGAATGACTATCTAAAATATAAGAGAACAACCGATTTCATGAAACTCCTTCTAATTTTAATATTTTGATAATTTATAAAAAATTCATTCTATTTATTATATTTAACATAATTTTTTAGGTAAGAGTCCACATTTCATGTAAATAAAAAATATACATAGGTCATATTTGGTTACAATTATATATATATATATATATATATTCATAGGCAAATGATGAAAAATGCTTAGATCTATCTACACATATATTAGTATATAATAATATCTTATAGAATCATCTATCTACCTAAGAATTGTGTTTTATGTGGCTTAGATGGAAAAAATACAAATATAAAATTAATATTTTGCATTGAACTATTTTATTATGTTGATATTATACATTTATAGATAAAACTTACATACAGTTATACAAACCAAATGAAACAATTATCGTGATAACAAAAGTAATTTTGAATATAATAGATGATGCGAATTTTCGCCAATCATCAAAAGTGAAAAATAAATAAAATTACATAAAAAAGGATTTCATAGAAGCATAACACAATATCATATACTTAAAAATGGAAAAAATATGTTAAACCAAAATGCATGTACAAAGGGAAATTAGGTAGAACTCGATGGCTTAAGCAAAATTGATAACTTGAGATAATATTGATTATGCAATTGAGCTTATTATATTTTATGGAATGAAATCTTTCATTTTCATTATAAAGTTGGTCGTTAGGATCAATAAAAATTAACTTCTACACATTTTCATATATTACTATTCCTACTAATAATTTATGTATTTAAGTAATTTGCACGATCCATTAACCCAATTTCCAACTCAAATCGAACCACATTTTTTAAAATTATTTTAGGGTATTTTGGTTAAGAGAGCAGGGTTGAAAATAAGGTTGAATAGATATTTTCTTCCAAACAGCATTAACGTCAGAAGACCTTATCTTCGATTCAACCCCGAATTTGTCACCCTAGCGATGACTCTCTTCGGCATTAATCGGTTACATCTCTAATTATTTTTTGCACCGGTTACTACTTAATTTTACGAGATGAACTTGGTGATCTTGTAATTTGACGAGTCTGATGATCTTCTAATTTGATCGTGAGTGTGATTTCAATTGAAATCACATTGGAGATAGACAGGAGGTTCTGCTTTTCTCTCGAAGCGCAACCGAAATCTAGTAATGGAATAAAATAAAAATTTACAGAAACCACACAGTTAACTACATTCATTGGAAAAAAAATAAAATTACGGGTGTGTTTGGCAAAATTGATAGAAAATATCAAGTTAAAACTTTTCAATTTAAAATTTTTCAATCTCCACCACTGTCATATTTTTTAATCATTTTTTTATATTTTCCTCTACAACTATCGTACTTTTCAATCATTTTTACATAACTATCCATACAACTAACCTATCTATTTTAACTTTATCTTATTTACTACTTATCATTACTCTTATCATATCACTTCATTTAACAACTTTTACTTTTCTAAATTTTCAAATAAAAAATTTTATTCATTGCTAAAGACGACGAGAACGAAGGCCCGAAGAGAAAAGGCTGCCATCTGCTGCATCCAGCAACTAGAGTGCTAGCCAAAATGCATGGGCCTCTTGATTATTAAACAAACAAACATTACCACACGTTACTAAACAAACACAAGAAACAAGAAACAAGAAACAAGAACAGAACATAGCGATAGTCCCACTCGCCCTTTGATCTTGTCTGCCTTCTTCTGTTCTGTTCTCTAAACTCGAAGATGGGTCCTTTTAGCATTGGCCTTCTCTGCAATCCTGGGGGATCCTTGGAGGCAAACATTGCTGCTGCCTTTCAACTGCGGTTTTTGTTGCTTCTCCTTCCCCTTCATCACGCATGTCTCATGTCGTGCCGCCCCTTTCGACGATTTTCCGTGAAAATCGACAATCGTAGCCCTTGTTTTCGTCGATGACTTTGTTATTAAAATCTTCTCCTTGCTCTCGATCCATATATGTGCAGCTATGCCTTCGGTCTGGGTTCTGCTATTTGATGAGATGTCCACCTTCACCTGAATTTTTTTCTCTTCGTAGCTGACCCTTTTGTGGGCTACCTTTGCAGATTTCACTACCAACTGGCTCTGATCGCCTCGAGATTTCTCCTCAGCAAGCTTATGGCGAGAAGCACTGACCACCCCCTTCTGTGTTTTCTTCCCATCGTAGCGCGTGGCAGTGACACTTGCAGCACTGTGGGAAACCACGGCGCATGCTCTTTGCTCTCTACTCCCCCCCATTTTCAGATTGGACCAAATTCGGAGGCAGAAAACCCTCGAATGCTAAGAACAAGATGGAGAAGGTGTTCTTCAGTCTTCAGTGCACCGGGTGCATTAAATGGCGACCCGTCATTGACTTGACGGCACTGGCCCAATCCTTTTCACGACCAAACGGTGAGCTTCAGTGCACTCAGGTGCATGCATTGAGAGCTGTTCCGGTGCAGCGTCACTGCACCGGAACAGCTGTGCAGTAGCCCAAAAATGAGCCCCATATGATCATGAAATCATGATCTACTCCACTCATTATATTTATAATAATGTATTTTATTACCATATCAATTTTCATCCAAATCAGATACTTTAAAGTTGTTATTTACATCAAACTATTTTATTACGTTGGATTTATACCATTTTCATATGGGGGCCATATACATATCTGATTAGGATGAAAATTGGTATGATAATAGAATAAATTATTCTAAATACAATAGATGGAGTAGATCATGATTTCATAACCATGTGAGGCCCATTTCAGCGAATATATTCCAATCGCTGTCCGTTCTTCACCGAAAAAAATAATAATAATCCTTTGCACGGCATTGACTTGACGGCACCAGCCCAAGTCGTCCTTTGAATGTTCTCACTTGTCAGGCATTCTGGGAAGTTGGAAAGTATTCGCAGCGCAACCACCCTTCTAAATTCTACGCAGATGCTAAACGCCCTCACAATGCACAAATCCTGGATTTTAAAAAGGTTAATGATTTTTCTGTTACGTTATCTGATCCGTTAAATATTTATTTTTGCCATTTCTAAAATCTATTAAATAAATTTTAAAATGATAGGCTCGTGAATGTAAAAAAGAAAAAAATATGGTATATACATTGAACCACGATCCTATGCACCAGGTGCATTTAATTTCATATTCTATGTAATGTGAGCGTTAACTACTTTAATCATTTAATATATTTTCATATTCTTAAGTAATTATTTGTTTGGTATAAAAAGATTTGACGGATAGTATTATAGCCACATGCTAAAGCATATCTACTCGTTCAAGCAACCCATTTCCTTCGCAGTTAAGTTATAAGGCCGAGTCGGCCATCAAAAAGCATGTAAGATCACGCGCGTTCGAATCAGTCTGTGGGAGTTTTATATAATTCTCGTCGGTGCGAGTTGTAGAAAATTTTACCCGTGCTTGTATACAAATTTCAATAAAAAGAAAGATAAAAAAAAAAAAAAGTTACAAGGACGAAGATAGCGGACGCGAAATTTCACTGCAACCTTAGTGGTTAGGTGAATGGTGTTTTTTTTTTTTTAATTTGTCAGGTAAAATGGTTTTTAATGAGGCATCGAATGCATATTAATTATCGAAAATAATTTCATGCTGGAGATAGCATGGTTTCCATGCAAATTCAGTCGGCTGACAACGACAAAGTTTGCCATCCAGATTGCCTTGTTTCCTTCATTCTGACGTTAAGTCAATATTTGGTTTATTTATTTTGTTCAGTAATATTTATTTTATTATTATAATGAAATTAACCAAAATTTTAAACGAGTTACGACTCCTTAGTAATATATAATCATGTATAATTCAAAAATATATAAATTCTTTCGTTATATATCAGAGGTTATAGTACTTTACAAAATTATTTATTTATTTACAAATTAACCACGTAGATTGCTTAAAAATTGAATTAATAATTTTAATATTCATATACAGCGTGTGTTTGCTTGTCAAAATTTTTTTTATTTAAAATTATTTCTTCACCTCTTACTGAACAACTATTCTTCTTTGAGCTCTATTCTAATGCACCCGGATATCTTTAACTTCGGTGCACTTGCGTATTTATTTTTTTGAATTTTTGTTTATAAAGCTATTATCTAAATGTATTTAATGTATGTATCATGTTTTACCTTTTTTGGATATTTATAGATATTTTTAAAAATTTTAAAATTAATTAAATTACGAAAATGCCACTGATTTACAAAATCTACAAACCTCAAAAATAGTAAACTTAATACACATGTTAAATATATTTAGATTAATGATTGTATAAAAAATCTTCAATAATATTTTAAAAAATGAATTAAATACACTCAAGTGTACCTAGGCCAAGTGTACTTGGGTTCATTCAATCAACCCGCCAAGGCAAATTTAGCTAAGCGGGGCATCTAGACAGACTTGCTTTTGTGCCTAGTGAAGAAAGTAATGAGGTAGATAGCAGCTTTAACCATTTGTAGTTGTGCTGGGGAGTAAATACCATATTCCAATCCAGCACTTCCGACTTGTTGGCAGGGAAATTTTGGGTGGATATCAAAACCACAGTTGATGTTTTAACCCAGGCCAGCGACCCTTTACTGTTGAATTTATACATCACTTGTTGCTAGAGAAATTGGTTTATAAGAAATAGATGGGTTATGGAAATGACAGGGGCTCCCTCTCGGATGTCGTCCAATGCAGGAGGATGTTTTTAGCCCAATTCCATTCTGCGCAGTTGATGCAAAAAAAAGCATTTTTACACAGAGGTAGGGGTGTAAATAAGATCGGGTTCAACCCGAGCCCGCATAAACCCAGACTGATTTATACCATGGTTAGGTTGAGGTTTTGGAAATTCGGTTTTTGAAAATTAGGTTCAACCCGACCCAATTTTAAGAATCGGTTTGAGCTAGGTTAGGGGGTCGGTCAACCCGACCCGACTTGCCCCCATTATTCTATTATTCGACCCTGTATATGCACTTTAAATTCAAACCCTAAACCGATGAATTCGAAGCCGAAACCCGCATCACCCCCGCCTCACCGCTCGGCCGCTCCTGCCGACGATCGAAGCCAGCGTTGCAGCCCGCATCGCCCCCGCCTCCCCGCTCCGCCGCTCCTGCTGACGATCGAAGCCAGCGTTGCAGCCTGCATCGCCCCCGCCTCCCCGCTCGGCCGCTCCTGCTGACGATCGAAGCCGGCGTTGCAGCCCGCATCTCCTCTCCTCCCCGCTCCTACTGGCTGCTGACGATCCTCCTGTTGATCAACTGTCGTCCTTCTCGTGTGCTATCTGGCTCTCCTCATCATCCCCGTTGTAGCAGCTCAGTGCGCTGCACTGGCTCCTACAGTAGCTTGTTCCCTCACCCTCGCCCCGTCTCCGCAACAGAGTTGGACGAACCTGCAACCGCAACCGCAACGCAAGAGCACCAACTCGAACGGCGAACCTCGCATGAACCCTCGAAAATTTTGGTTCGTCCCTTGTAGAGCTTCAATACCCCAATCATCTGCATTGCTAATCTAACTATGCTGCAGAGTAACCCCATCTGGGTTTGTCAATTTTATTTTATTTTTAAAAAAATCGTGTCTTGCTCTCGGAAGTGTATGTGTGGCAATGCTGGATATTCTGATGAGAGTTTGGATTCTTAACGATACGAGATTCTTGTCGATCTCTGGGCGCACTGTGATTCAGTGAACCATGTAATAGCAGGTGGTTGATGATTTTATGAATCGAAGATATTAGAACTCGCGCCGTCTTTCCCATCTTCCCCACCTGCTACGCCTGCTATGAGCCACTAAGCCGTGAGGGCAAAGGGCGTGAGGTATATTTTTAAATTTCAAAATATAGATTATATTTATATATTTAACTGTATTGGATTACTGTAATATAATGTTTGTTATTTGTTGATTGTTTCATTATTTTTATTGAATTGTCTATGTAATTGATGGATTAAAATAGTCAAGTTTTGTGCATTAATTAGAATGGAAGATGATGATGTTATAGAAGTGCATGCCAACACACCATCTGCAGCATCTGAAGTTACATCCAACAAACCACAAAAACGAAAATATAAAGCAACATCGAGTGTGTGGGAATTTTTTGAAAAAGTTTATGCACCTGGAGCTTCAAAAGTACAACTCAGTGTATGTAAAAAATGTAAAACACAATATAAATGTGAGAGTAAGATTGACACAAGTATACTTAGAAGACATGCAGAAAAATGTTATATTTGTCCCAACCCGATTTCTAACCCGAACCGAACCGATTTGATGTGGGTTGAAATAGGGTTGGGTTAAGGTGTGAAAAGTAGAGTTGAAAGTAGGGTTGGGTTGAGATTTTACAAGGTGGGTTAGGGTTGTATTTGTCCCAACCCGAGTTATGGAAAATGACTGGGGCTCCCTCTTGGATGTCTTCCAATGGAGGAGGATGTTTTTAGCCTAATTCCATTCTGCGCAGTTGATGCAAAAAAAGCATTTTTACACAGAGGGAGAGTCCGGGTAGGTGGATCCAACCTGAAAAGGGTCTGATGAAGCTGAATGTTGATGCTAGCTTAAAAGAGGAGGACCTGTCTATCGGGATCGGCGCTGTTGTCAGGGACTGGAATGGTTTGCTTTGGGCAGCAAAAATGTGGAAATCCAAACCCAACTGAACAAGAAGGCAGAGCAATCCTGGTAGGCATGCAATGGTTGTTGGATCTTAACATTCTGGAGGTGGAAATTGAATCCGACTCTATGATAATCATCAACTGGTTGGTGAGTGGAGAGGACATCTGTTCAGAGCTGAGGAATATTATTGAAGCCATCAGAAATTTATCAACCCACTTCCGTAGAATCAGTTTTCAGCATGTGCTTAGGGAAGGGAATTCGGTGGCCCATCAACTGGCAAAATTAGCGCGAAACAGTCAGGGTAGTGAGGAAGGGTGGTATGATTGTGCTTCATGGATTGTTGCCCATTTACTTTTGCAAAGATTTTGGTTTTTTCCTGTAATTTTTTTGGCTGGGCCCTCTCCTTATTCCCTCAGGATCTTTGGTGGTGTATGTGGTGGATTTGGGCCCAGCGGTGTTTTTTCGGCGAAGTTTTCGCTGTAAAATCCTTAAAAAGAAAGGGGGGCAAAAAAATTACCCTCTACTTTTCAATCCTTTTTATACAATCACCTATACAATTAAACTATCTATTTTTACTTTTCGCCACTACTTCTATCATATCATATCATTTTCTTCATTTTCAAAAAAAATTTATCCAAACATTTTGACACTTTCCATACACACCCATAAATTAAATAATTTTGTCAATTTAATTTCACTTTTATTAAATGCACGTACATACTTCATTTTGTATAAAATTTAATTTTTAATTAAAAATAACTTAAAATAATGAGTGGATTTGGATGTTAATTTAACCTATACCAAAATGGGGGTTCAGGCTTGTTTGGGATAATGAACATGATGAGATGGGATAAGAATAGGATAAAACATTAAAAAATTCAATTTTCAATACGTTACTACTTTACTTTTTACATTTCTAATATCAATTTTTTCCATTCTTAATATGCGACAATTCTTTCTGATAAAAAATCATTCATTACATTTTCATGCTATAGAAAAGTATGATAGTTAGATAGCTAAGATATAAATCATATCGATATGTATAAATAAACTATCGGAAGCAGAGATAGCAGTAGAAACATATTGTAGTTAGGTATTTAAAATATTAAATCAATTCAAAATTTCAGAAGAAAAAGTGATTATTTTTATAAAGACTTTTACACGTTAGCAAGCAGATCGGTTTTATTTTTTTAGACCGATTTGACATCTTGAAGTTCTATGTTCTTTGAGGGTGAGAGTAGTCAAATAAGGGTTAACTAAATAGACTTTTTATTGAAAACTAAAAAATGATAATATATATAGAGAGGGGCGGTCATTTGCGCTTGGTCTCAAATGAGGCCATTTGCGACTCGGACCAAATCATATTATTTAAAAAAATTCCAATAAAAATGTTAATATAGTGGTGTTTAATGTATCAACCAAATTTTACCATTTTTGAAATGTGTATATTGATTTTTCATTTTTAAATAAACAGTATTTTAGTCATTTTAAATTACTAAAATACCCTTATGTTAAAAAACAAAATAAATATATATTTTTTAAAAAATTGATAAAACTTGACTTATAAGTTAAATTCACTTATATTAATAATTGTATAAAAAATTTCGAAAAAAAATTTTCAACGTGGTTACAAAGGGCTTCATTTGTGATCATGTTGTGCATATATATGATTTTGATCTTGTATATTTATATGTATCATAACTTACGATATATTTGCCGCAAAATGAGTTCCATGTAATCATAAAATTATAATATACTCTACTTGTTATATTTAAAATTATTTATTTTATTAGCATACCAATTTTCATCCAAATTGGATATGTACATTAGCCTTCTTTGAAAATGGTACAAAATCAATATAATAAAATAATTTAATATAAATAATAATTTTAAAGCTATTTTTCAATATGTAAATTATCTAATATATAATTTATATATTGATAAATAATTATATAACATATTAATATATTTAAATGAATGTAGAGCCCATTTGAACCAAATATACCATAATTTATGGCACATGTAAATATACATGATCATATCTCATATATATGTGTGTACATATACAAGAGAAATATTCAGATGCAGTTTCACTGCGTTGAGACGGTGTTATTACATTAAAAGGGGTCTCATATGATCATAAAATTATAATCTACTTCACTCATTCTTCGTATAAAAGACTATATATATATATATATATATATATATATATATGAAAAAAAAATAAGAATTGCCCCGGGACGGATGGGAAACTCCACATTCCAATATCGAATTAACTAAGAAATAGAAGTTCAAAATTAGGAATTTGGACACGCGAATATGTAAAACCGCTACTCATTCATTTATGGGCCGAGTGGATCATAAGCTCCTAGACAGAGAGTGGGTAAATACTACCCACCATTAGAGGCGGCCCAACCCACTTCCTCAAATTATAGTGAAATGAGATGACCACCTGACAAATCGAAATGGAGGTATGTGGACCGTTTCTTAATGAGAAGATGTCGATTCCCGTCCTTAGGTCAATGTCTGGAGTGGTTGGAGCAACGTCATTTGTTGCCTGGAAAGAAGATCCTCCATTACCATGGAGCCTGGATTAGTACCACTAAAAGCGGAACTTGGATTTTTGAAAGAGCAAAAGCATATATTGACGAGATGCTATGCAGCCTGGGAATGAGCATGCTATCTCGGAGCCCAATCCAGTGCACCCGGGTGCATTCAGCCTCAATGCACCCGGGTGCACTGCACCTATTTTTTTTTTTTTTTTTTTGAAAATTTTTTCATGAAGCTGTTAATATAGGTTTATTTAAAATATGTATCAATTTTTACTATTTTTGGAGATTTTTAGATATTTTTTTTAGATTTTTTAAAATCAGTGGCATTTTTCGTAATTTTAAATTACCGAAAATGCCACTGACTTTTAAAAATCTAAAAAAAATATCTAAAAGTCTCCAAAAATAGTAAAAATTGATGAATATGTTAAATAAACCTAGATTAATCATTGTATAAAAAACTTTTCAAAAAAAAAAAAAAAAAAAAGGTGCAGTGCACCCGGGTGCATTGAGGCTGAATGCACCCGGGTGCACTGAATTGGGCTCCTGCTATCTCCGAGACTCAAGACTGCTTTCTACATCTCTTCTTGTCAGTCATCTTTCTAAAGAGTACTAAACCCATTTTACTATTATTAATTGGTTTATTATCGACAGCTTCATGGCTTCTAAGGGGATGTTTGGATAGGTGTAAAATGATGGGATTGTGGGAAATGGTGGGAAATGAAAAAGAGAATTTTTTGAAAAATGTGTGATTGATAGGAAATGATAGATGTATAGTTGAAATAAATAGAGTTGTTGTATGTAGTTGGTAGGAAAAATGATTGGAATGTAGGGGTAAAAGTGGAAAAAATAATATGATTGATAGAATAATAATTAGCATTGGGAAACGAAATACCATGGAAAAACCATGGTTCCCATGGTTACACCTATCCAAACGTCCCCTAAGTGTGCAATTGTTAGATCAGAGTCCAATTTTTCATATTTCAAAAAACAAGATTATAGTCATGGGAAAATTTTTGCCAATAGGACAAAAAAAAATACTACTTTTCCATACATTTTTTATTACCTACTTTATAATAAAATTTTCACATACTTCGTTTCAAATTTCCCTCTCATTTTCTCTAAACTCTCTTTCTATTTTTTTTCCCCATTTTTTCCACATGCCGAACATAAAAATATATTTTTTCCCTCAACAAAAATTTTATGAACTTTTTACGAAGATATTAATTGCATTTTTTAAGCAAATGAACTGATTAAATTTGATTAGATCATTCAGAAAAATCTTTAAAAAAAAAAAAAAGTTCCTTAGATTCAAAATTTTCAATGACACGGTTCTTGTACTATTTTGATTCTACATAATTAAAAAAAGGTTCCTTGACTCAAAAAGATCCCATTGATCATCTATCCCGGCATATTTCAAAGAATACAAGATTATTTGACAATCTATATCTTTATTTTCAATATAATTTTTCAATTCTCAAGATAATCTTTTAAATTTTTAATAAAAAATTTATATTTTCGATTCATCTCTTTTGTGGAAAAGTCAATTCATCTTTTCATAAACTTTTCCACCAAAGGCCATACACTCTGGTTACAGAAGAACAATTTAAGGGTGGGTTTATTTTTTTTTAAAAAAAAATTCGACTACAACTTTTCACTATGCACAATTATCTTCATCTTTAAAAATTATTTATTTATATGTTCCCATACATACTACCATATTTTTCATTCATTTATAATTTTATATACAAATATCATTTTTTAAGGCGGATTTGCCATACGACCCTATCGTATGAGATTGTAACAAGAAAAAGATTGTTATGTATTGAAAATAAAAAAAATTATACTAAGAAAAAAATTAGTATTAAAAACAAAAAAAAAAAAGATTGATATGAACGTTCTGTACAAAAGATTGGTATGAACGAAAAAATAAGATTATTATATATTCAAATATTAGATATTAAAATTTTAAAAAGCACACCCCATGGATGACCGTAAACATGTAAATTCCGTTTGAATTTTCCATTCCGTCCGTTACTCTGTTGAGATGGTTCTGATCTTGGCCTCGTCTTATAGGGACATCCCTTCTACCATCTTGAACAGGACCAGTTGATTAACGAAGGCGGGCCGTCGTCACCGGCTTCCGACCTCGCGGCCCCCACGGCAGCTTGTGAAATATAACACCCACAGCAGTAGTCCAGTACATGGCAGTCTGCTGCCAAAAGGTGGGTCAACCTGCTTGACCATCAGCTAATTGTCTCATCCGCCGTCCCATCTCTCCCCCACACCCAACAGCACCGTTTAAAGATCCCACCCGCTCATCCGGCAGACCTGCTGGGACAGAATCAGAACCGTTGAACTCCAACTCTACGAGTGCGCGCATCATTTAAGCTTAAAAAAGGGAAAAGCAGAAGAAAAGAAAAGCACGATCCAAAAGCATATAAGATTAGATTTATCGGCCTATGATATATTCGTTTTCATAGTGTAGTATTTTTTTTTAAAAAAAAAAAAAGGAGAAAATGGGACAACGGAAGGAAAAACGGATAAAGGAACATCACGTGCTCCCCACGTGGGTGACGGCGCTTATCCTCTAGCCTCGACAAGATAACGTCCAAAACGCAGGGAGGCTATTGTCCACACAACTTATCGCCACGTGCCGAAATCGTCACCGTGTTCGCACCCTGCCATCCACGTGGCGATCAGATCAGCGGCCCAGCGCCTGGCGTAGCACACGCACGAGCATCCCGGGATCACTGAGGTGAGGCAAGTGCCCCTCCGTCGGCAGCGTCACCAGCGTAGTCCGACCGCCCAGATGCGACTCCAGATACGTGGCGACGGACTCCGGCACCGACACGTCCTTGGTTGTCTGGATGATCCAGCAAGGCACCCGCACCATCCCCAGCACGCCGCGGAGGTCGCTGTGGAAAACGCACCGCGAGACGAAGAGCGTGATGTCCGGTCGCATGTTGAAGAGGGTGCGGCTGAACTCCCTCACCGCCTCCGGCACGTCCGCTCCAACGGCCAGCGGCGCATATCCCCACACCCACGCCGTGTAATTGTGCTCCATCGCCGAGAACACCTTCTCGATTTCCGCACTCTCGAAGCCTCCGTGGTAGTCCTGGTCGTTCAGAAATCTACAGGAAAAAAAAATCTCGTTTTCTCCTCCTGTTCTTTCACGCACGCATGAAACGAAATGGAAAAAATACGAGAAGAAATTCGGTCAGTATACCTCGGCGACGCGCCGATCAAGATGAGCTTAGAGAAGAGCTCGGGGCGACGGATGGAGGCGAGAATCCCGATCATGGCGGAGACGGAGTGGCCAACGAATGCGCATCTTTCAACGTGGAGAGTATCGAGAATGACGAGAAGGTCGTCGACGTATGCGTCGAGGGTAGTGTAGCGGCGGAAGTTGAAATTGTCGGGATTGACGCTGCCGGCGCAAATGAGATCGTAGAGGATGACGGTATAGTCGCGCTGGAAGCTGGGGAGGATGCGATGCCAGGCCGACTGGTCGGTGCCGACGCCATGCGATAGGACCAAAACCCTATCGCCGGTGCCTACCACCCGCACGTTGAGGATTTCCAGGAGGCTGTGGCCCATGGAGAGGGAGGCGTTTGGCTACAGGATTTCGAAATCTCGAGGATTGAGATCTTGATTTTTTTTTACCCCAAGCGGAAGAAAGATGCCTGCAGACGTGCTAGTTGTTTTTGAATCCGAGGTGGATGGTATTTATAGAGATTGGATATTGTTATGGTGGTCGCGCTATTAATCGTATGTGAAAATATCCGCATCAACTTGCTCGCTATCTGTTTGAGTTTTT
Source organism: Annona cherimola (assembly GCA_030490835.1). NCBI lineage: Eukaryota > Viridiplantae > Streptophyta > Magnoliopsida > Magnoliales > Annonaceae > Annona > Annona cherimola. The sequence goes on along the minus strand of CM059973.1, from coordinate 94,894,016 downwards.
TCCACAGAGAGATACGCGCCCGGGAGAAGTACCACACAGGTCGCTACATCTACGCATAAACGCCAACGTACTGGCAACTGTAGATCGGACAGGAACTGACAGTTGCCGCCATTCCCCATTGGATCCAAACGCATCATATATCAGCTTTTACAAATTAATAAAAGTGGGCGAAATGACAAAGAGAGGTAATATAGAATATTACAAATAAAAATATAAAAAAATGATCTAAATTAAATACTGAAAGACGAGGTTGGAGAAATATAAGCAACCATCAACGAAATAAAACTGTGAGGATAGGTTTGGCTATATTAAAAAAAATTCAATTAAAAATTTTTCCATCTAAAGCTTTTAAATCTCTACAACTTTCTTGTCTTTAATTCTCTGGTGACATGTGGTAAGGTGAAAAGCGTTGAATTGTGGAAAATCATGGGAAATGAAATATATAATATTTTAAAATTTGTATGATTGATAGAAAATAATAAGGGTGGAGTTTGATAAATAGGATTGTTAGAAGGAAAAATGATTAAAAAGTAGAGATAAAAGTGAAAAATAAAAAATTTAGATGGCAAAATCATGCTTTGAAAAATGCGCTTGGTACAATTCTCATGAAAAGCAATTCCATGCATGTACGCTATGAAACAACACCTTTATTTACTTCTTTTTATATAACTATTTTATTTTTTAACCATTTTTACATAATTACTTATACAACCAACTTATGTATTTTAACTTTGTTCTCTTTACTACTCATTATTATACTTATCATATCAAATCGTTTTCTTGTTTTAAAAATTTTTACATAAAAAATTTACAGACACAATTTTAACATTTTCTAAACACACTCTTAAATTGGTGAGAAATAGGTAAATATTAACGTGGCTAACTTTTTCTTAAAAAAAGAATGTGTATAATTTATTTCTTTCTTTGATTGAGCCTGATTAGCTTGATGGAAATCACTATAAAAAACAACTAAAAAAAATATTGATATAATGAGGTAACCCTTTTTAAAAATTTTAGGTAGATGTGGTAAATGATTGTACCTAGTGTTTATTTCTCTAATAATACACACATCATAACAAACAATATAAATAAAAATATCTTCCTACTAGAATAGAGATGAATATTGGATTACAATAATTTTAATTATTTAAACCAAGTGGAATGGTTTTGAGATAACATTGAAAAATGATCAATACAAACTACATAACTAATCAATGAATTAAATATCTAGGGTTTTGAGGTTTACATCTTTAATACTATGCCCTTCTTTTTAAAAAAAATTCTAACCATGCCCTTCTTTTATTTATCAAATGAATATTTTATTTTAAATGAAAATAGTCCTATTGTAATCTATCATCCTGGCTAGAGGTATGACGTGTATTATAAACTACTTTTGTATAATCAAAAGTTGTTATGTTTTGTGATTATTGTACGAAATTTCTCTTAGTGATCTCGTCTATTTTTTAGTCAATGGAACCTTGGTTCAATATTCCATTTTTTTATTTTTCTTATGCATTGGCTTCTATTCTTTGATTACTTCACCTTAATATATGAGGTTATGCTAAGTGCACGTATATGTCACTGAGCAATACAATAAACCACGTGATATTAAAGTAAAATAAAAAAATATTAACAATTAAATAAATTAATGTAGAATAATGAATAATTAAAAGAGAAATGTTCAAACACCTGGAAAAAAAAACTAGTTAACCATAGTTTCAATGATCTCTATAAACGTAATTAAATAAAAATAAAATTTTGAATTATTTTATAAAGGTATCTCAAAAAGGGAAGAGCAAAAGAAAATCAATAGTTTTATTTTTATTTTTATGAGAAGGATGATATCAATTCACCGAAAAAAGATCCATGTACGGAGAATTTTCAATGAAATTTAGTGGACAGCCTCACCAAACCTTACAAGCATCAGACATTTCCGTTGCAAAAGATGCCACAAAATAGGCCCACGGTATTCCTTGTTCTGAGCACATGGAGGAAGCAGATTGATTTGATAGCAAGAGAGCAAGATTTATCAACAAGGAGGTATTCATCATTAAGGTGTCCACCAACAGCATTGAATCGCTTTCCAGCTCAACGTGATGGACCATCAACTCCCTGTTATAGCCAAGGTCGAGGTTGATTGCCATGGCTTCCATTGAAAGAGGATCCGCCATTCCCTCAATCTTCCATCCTTTGGTTCCCAAAAAACTGCCGGCCGCATCTCTAATCACGGCCCCCATTCTTTTGTCGTTGACCATCCATGTTGATTTTTAGGTAACCTGCTGATGGTTTGATCCCCTTCGGGATCGAAGTTTTCGCCAACAGGTTGATGGAGTTTAGCCTTTTAGCTTCCATGAAATCATCTTTGTACCTCATGCACCGATCCATTAAATTTGTGAAGTAAGTCTCGCTATAGCCCACTTTCTCTTATCTGGTTCCTTATGTACCAGATCCTCCAGCACATGAGGATAAACAACACGAGAACTTCGCCATTTTGGTTTCCCCCAAGCTGCCTCGGAATGCAATTTGTGGCTTGCCTGGACATAAAAGCTCTAGTCTTATTCTCCCCTTAAGTTCTACTTACGGTTTCTCCTCTCTTTCAATGGATTTTTTTCCACCATCAAGATGCTAAAGTACACACAATGCAAAAGTATGTTCTTTAAAAAGCAGAGTTCCTCATTGTTTAGATGACTAGGCAGGGGAATACGTGAACTGTGAAAACTAGAGCAAATAGATTATAAATAATAATAATAATAATAAATAAAAATAAAAAAATTTGTACAACTTTATGCATCGAACACGCCCATGGGTGTGTGAATGAGAATTCCACATGGGCCTGTAGATTTTTTATGATGTTCAAATTTGAATTTGTCGGATCTTACATGCCCATGGACGTATTCTCCACAATTTCACACGCCCACGAGTTTGTGGATTGCTTGAACATTGCTTCTCACTTTGCTTTTTGGTTTGAACTGGTTTATTTGTTGTGTTTTGAACTTGTTCGTATGTAAATGCATGTAAGACTTTTAAAAATCAAGTTTTGATAGAACTTCAATGAAAACATAATAAAACATGAGGACAATCATCAAATAATATGATAAACTATGCACATTTAACCATAAAATATAACGTTAATTATTAACAAAACAGAGTAACATGCGAAAAAAAGAAATATAAAGTAGTTGCAGTCAGTTTTTATTTATGAAATTTGTCCATTTTATTTGTAGTTGTTTTATTTTCAAGCTACATTGCTATGTAATTTCCTTTCATTTCAATTTTTCAAGAAATAGAAGAAAATTTCCATGTACAGAGCCTTTTGTAAGCCTACTCGTCATTTTCGATTTCTGGCCGGTCATAAAAACGGTTTCTATACATTTTTTCAGTTTTATTTAAACTGTCAATCTAAATTTATAATGTCAATAAATCAACATTTATCATTTTTGAGATGCGTATATATATTTTTGAATCCCTATATTTAAAATTCAAAAAAAAGACACGTCTTAAAAAATGATAAATCTTTGTTATAAATTATATACACCAAGATTTATAAATTTAAAAAACTGGAAAATGTGGAGAAATCAGTTTTAGGACTGTATATATATATATATATATATATATATATATATATATTCCGGTGCAGTGGGCCCAAAATGGACCCCACATGATCATGAAATCATGATCTACTCCACCTATTGTATTTAGAATAATGTATTCTATTACTATACCAATTTTCATCCCAATCAGATACTTTAAAGTTGTTATTTACATCAAACTATTTTACTACGTTGGATTTGTACCATTTTTCAGATGGGGCCCATATACATATCTGATTGGGATGAAAATTAGTGTGATAATAGAATACATTATTCTAAATACAATGGGTGGAGTAGATCATGATTTCATGATCATATGGGGCCCACTGCACCGCTGTTCCGGTGCAGCGTCACTGCACCGGAATAGCTCTTATATATATCTAGATTAACGAACTTAAAAAAACTAAATAAGTACAGGGATTCGTAGATCATCACGGCGCCTTATGTCATACCTTAATTATCCATATCTGCCTTTTAAACTCAAATGACTGTTTGGAATATGATGAAAATGTAGAATGAAAAAGTGCTAATGTGTATTGTAAATGAAAAAATATCATTAAAATTTTAAACATTACATTGAAAATGAAAATAGGCAGTTATTTTTGTTGAGAGTAGAAATTTTGTTTTAGAAAATAATATATTTCATTTTATTCTAATCCAATAGTTATCCCATCGTAAATGTGAACAATGATACCTCCACATATAATTTTTAAAATATAATATTTTTAGTTTGCTCAAAAAATTATAAGATTTTTTTATCGTGATTTTAATTTTAATTTTGATGGTGAATGTGAATGTAATTTTCACATATAGATAAAAATGCACTGAAAAATTAAACAATCCAAACTATAATGAAATTATTAAAGGTTTTTTTAATTCTATGGACCATCAAAATTTTATTTTTGTCAATAGAAATTCTCAAGTTTGTTCCTTAAATTTTATAAATTAATACATTAGAGCATCAAATCAAGGGACCCTTAGAGGATTTTCATGAATGAGCTATGGCCAGTTCGACCTCCTTCAGTGGAATTGGATTTGATGAAAAGAGATTATTGTAGCGTGAGGAGTAAGAATTTGCACCGAAATGTAAAAGTAATAAGAATTTGTACCGAGATATAAAAGTAACATTGAAAATTGAAAAATAAGACAGTTATGAATTTGAAAACGAGTGAAAATGAAAAAGTTGAATTCAAGTTTTCGAATAGTAAAAGGTTAAAATAGCCATTATGGCAGTGCCTCAGTGGTGAACCACGCTCATGCCGAAAGTGTCGCGGGTTCGAAACTTTACCATGACAGTTCACATGCCTCTGGTGTGAGGTTGTTATTTAGTTTTTTTTTTGTGTTGTGAGCATTATACATATATTGTTTTGTAATATCAGATGACTTGATATGCATATATATATAAACAAATAAAGTTAAAAAGTAAATAGTTTTGTGAACAACTTTAAAAAAAATAAAATAGCGATGTTACGCTACCAGAATAATGAATAAACATAAAATGAATAAGACAGTTGGAGGATAAAGACGTGAAAATGATTGAATAGAAAGAGGATACTTCGTTTGCGGTTGGCATGAAGTAAAAAAGAAAACCATTTTGCGGGAAAATTAAGAAAAAGTGGAATGATGATTGAAATGTACGGTAATTAGGCATGTGTGAAAAAAATAATTAGAATAAAAAGGTTATGGATGGAAAATTTAGGAATTTTGTGGTAAATATATCAAATTATATAAAAATATAAATAAAATAATATGTACTTCCTTCTTCTTGTCTCACTTTTGTACCTCACATATCGCGTGGATGAGGAAGGAAATGGTAAAATAGGAAAATAAATATTTTTGAAATATATAAGAGGCTATGATATGACTGGTAAAATGAGAATAAATAAAATAATTATACGAAAAATGATTTTAATACATAAGTAAAAATGAAAAAAGTAAAATAATTAGTTAAATATCAAATTATTTTTTGAAAAGTGTATAAAGTAGAAACTAATAAACGATCATTACTGAATGGACCCGAACTGTACGCAACATGAAAAAATATTATTGTATATTGAGAATAGAAAAACTATATAAGAAATTGAAAAATGAAGTTATCTTTGTTTGACAATAAAAAATATTTTTAGGGAATAAAAGATTAATATAATACTAATACCATCCTCATCTCATATCTGGGTGTGTTTGGTAATAACAAAATTTTCTACTTATATCATGTTTTTCCATCATTTTTTAATATTTTCTCATAGTATTAAACTAGTATTTAGTTATTTATTTATATATTTTCATATAACCATTGTGTATATTTTTATTATATTCCGCTTAATTTTCACATGAGAAATGATGATGTAAGAAGTTTTTTAATTTATAGAAAATAATGTGATATAACATAAATAATAACGAGAAGTAAAAAAAATAAAATTAAAATAGATAAGTTAGTTATGTATAAATGATTGAAAAACAAGATAATTGTATAGACATATGTGAAAAAATAATTAAAAATAAGATAAATATGTAGGGTAAAAAATTTTAGGGGACGTTTAGGAATGTAAAAATTGGTAGAATTTTGGGAGCAAAAAAAGAAAATATTTTTGAAAATTGTGTGGCTGATACGAAATGATAAATATAAAATTAGAATAAATAGGGTAGATAAAAAAATTAATTGAAATATGCGAGTAAAGTTGGAAAAATATGGTTGTCGAGTTGTTAAATCATCTATAAAATATCTTATACATCATGGTGTACCATCCCATCCCACCTTGCTTCGTTACCAAACAACCTTTTAAATTAAAAAATTTTGATTTGAAAGGTTTTTATTGTAGGGCTTGGCTACATAAAATTTTTCAAACTAAAAAATCTTAATCTAAAATTCTTCACTTTTCATAATTATTATATTTTAAAATTATTTTTCTGTATCTTCCTATGCAGTTATCTATGATTTATATAACTAATTTATATATTTTAATGGGATTTGATCCAGTGTATCCGGCTCGAAAACACATTTTTAGATTTTTTTAAAAATTTCTTTTATACAACTATTAATTTAGGTCTACTTAACATGTGTACAAATTTTTACTATTTTTAGATATTTTTATATATTTATTTTTGATTTTTTAAAATAAAAATTGATACACGTATTTAATATACCTAGATTAACATTTACATAAAAAAATTTAAAAAATAAAAAAATAGATAAAATGAACGTGAGTGCCTTGACGCTGAATGCATCTTTAGGGTGTATTTGGCCATGGGTATGAAATGTAAGTTAAAACTTTTCGATCTAAAAGTGTGTTTGTTTGGGGCCAAAATATGTCAACTACAACTTTTCAACCAAAAACTTTTCACTCTCCATAACTACTCTATTTTTTAATTATTTTTCACATTTTTCTATACAAACTACCCTACTTTTCAATCATTTCTACACAACTACCCATACAACTAACCTATCTATTTTAACTTCATTCTTTTTACTCCTCATCATTACCCCTACTATATCACATCATTTTCTATCAATTTGACAACTTCTACCTCCAAAACTTTTCATCAAAAGTTTTACCTCCAACCAAACACACCCTTAAAACTTTTCATTCTTCGTAACTACTATATTTTTAATTATTTTTTCACATTTTTCTATACAACTACCTTACTTTTCAATCATTTTTACATAATTACTTATGCAACCAACCTATCTATTTTAACTTTATCCTCTTTATTTCTTCATTTATCATATCATATTTCATAATTTGATAACTTTTACTCCTCTGAATTTTTCTCCAAATTTTTTATCATATTCCCACCCACTCCCTTATATCAGTCGTCAGCCGAAATTTTTTTTTTTAAAAAAAGCTTACGAGTTAGTGCAATGATGGGATGGATGAGGATGCAATGGGACAACACATAATTTAATGTATTTTTACTCATCCCCATTACTTTTTTTTTTTCCGGATAAAAATTCACAGTACAATTTTACTTGTTACATTTTCATCGCAAATTACCGTCCCATGTTCGTCCCAACGCACTGCTCGTACGGATATTTTATGGTTAACACACATCGGATTCCTCTCTCACCTAGTCGTAGCTGAGCATAGCGTGGTCAGTGATGTACAGCGTAGGGTTCACAAGGAAGGTCACGTCACGTGCTAGCCAGCTTATCCTATTCTTCTTATCCTCATCAAAACTATCGCCTGCAACATTCTCCGAATTCCTTCACATGTATCGTGATCCTACTACCGTTGATCTACACATTTCTCGCAGTGGCCCACCTACATTCACAAGCGTCACACGTCTGACAACATGCCAAGCATGCGAAGTATCCATTCTCCCCACAAGTTTCAGGAAGGTCTCTACCGTAATAACAACATGCTCAGTTCCAAACCCCAATCGAAGAGGACATCTTGTACCAATAAAGTAGTTTTTCTCGCTGCATGCACTGAAAGCGAGAAAAGTCGAAGTAAATTTTGTTTTTCTCTCGTACGCTGGGAATTTTATCTTTGCACTTATGAACGGCACAGATGTCACGGGTACATGATGGTTATTGTGCACGCATGCGGTGGGGCTGGGAGCCGGGAGCCGAAGATGATAAGTACATCACTATGTACTGTATGGCTGTCACGTCATGACATCGCTGTAACAGGTGGGTAGGGGTACCACTCGGACCAGCCATGTCCACAGCTGCTGCGCTTGGTGGGCGGCGCGCGCCTATATACCCTCCTTCCCAAGCCGTTCATATCCAAAAAAAAAAAAAAAAAAAAACACACACACACACACACACACAAGTCCCAAAAGTGGTGAGTCTTCCCCTCCCACCACCTTCGCATATAATTATTTTTTTTTATTTTTCGAAATTCGATTCTGTAGACTAGGGTACAAATACTCATCTTTTTTATATTTTTCGAAATTTTTGTACATGATTGTTAATCTAAATATATTTAATATGAGTATCAAATTTATCATTTTTACAAATTTTAAAGATTTATATATATTTATTTTGAATTTTTTAAAATCAATGACACTAATTTTAAAAAATTCGAAAATTTTTAAAAATTTTCAAAAAATTTAAAACTTTTCACTATTTGTAACTACCATATTTTTAAATCATTTTTACACATTTTTCTATACAACTACTCTACGTTTCAGTCATTTCTACACATCTATTCATATAACTAATCTATCTATTTTAACTTTATCCTCTTTACTACTTATCATTACCCTTATCATATCACAAGATCTAACAACTTTTACTCTTAGGTGTGTTTGGTTGGAGGTAAAACTTTTGATGAAAAGTTTTTGGAGTAGAAGTTGTCAAATCAATAGAAAGTGATGTGATATAATAGGAGTAATGATGAGGAGTAAAGAGAATAAAGTTAAAATAGATAGGTTAGTTGTATGGGTAGTTGTGTATAAATGATTGAAAAGTAGGGTAGTTTGTATAGAAAAATGTGAAAAAATAATTAAAAAATAGAGTAATTATGGAAAGTGAAAAGTTTTAGTTTGAAAAGTTTTAGTTGACACTTTTTTGCCCTAAACAAACGCACCCTTAAAAACTTTTCATCAAAAGTTTTATTCATTACCAAACACACACATGTTGAATATACTTACATTAATAATTCTATAAAAAAATTTAAAAATTAATTATATGCACACTGGTGCACCGAGCTTTAGTGCGCCTAGGTGCACATAACCACATTTTTTTAAAAAAAAATTATCATACGGTCACACTTCTAATTAGTTACGTGATTTTCTCGTTTATTTTAAAAAAAATAATAATTCCCAACTGGCGCGTTGAGGATAATTCCAATTGATGGGATGGGACGGGACGGGATGTGATTTTTTCTATTTGCTACTCTTTTTCATTTCTCATATTCTAATAACATCAATCTTTTCTATTTTGATGTTGATGCTACATATATACGTTGGATACATTAAGGGTTAATTCGACTACTGTAAAGGCAATATGGGGCTGTGGCTTTGACCAGTACCGCTCGGGTGCCCTCCCAGGATGCAAAAATTTATTATTTATTATTTTTAAGTTGTTTTTTTTTTTTTATAAAAGTTTGAATCTAGGTTTATTTAGTATTTATATCAATTTTTATTACTTTCGAATATTTGAAGATATTTTTTTAGATTTTTAAAAATAAGTGATTTAAAAAAATTCTAACAAAATTTAAAAATTTCTAAAATTAGTAAAAATTGATATACATATTAAATACAGCTAAATTGACCATTAGATAATTTTTTTAAAAAATAATAAAAAATAAATTAAATACATCAAAATGCACTGAAGTTAAGTTCACGTGGGTGTATTGAAAAATATCCTGACTTCTAGTGCTTCTGCGTTTTGTCAAACGAGCGAAAATGTCTGGCCTGATTTCTTTCTCTTTTTCTACGCACTTTTTTTTCATAAATGATCCCGTACTTGAGCAATTTAGCCATATTACGGGTGTGTGTAGTTAAAACTTTTCACCAGCAAATTTTTAATCTAAAATTTTTCTTTCTTTACAACTATTTTATTTTAATTATTTTTTCATTTTTTCTTATATAAGTTACCATACTTTTCAATCATTTATATATAATTATTTATACAACTAACCTATTTATTTTAATTTTATGCTCTTTATTCTTCATCATTATCTCTGTTATATCATAAAATTTTTCTCTTATTTCAACAATTTTTATATAAAAAACCTTTCATCTAAAAATTTCATCACCTTGCCAAACACACTCGATATTTTTTAAGAATATGCATGCAAAGTGATAAAACTTTATATGAAAAATTTTTAGCATAATAATTTTTGAAATAAGAGAAAATAATATGATGTAGTAGTGAAAAATAAAAAATGGAGAAAAATAATTAATTTTATTGTACGAGTAGTTGTGTAAAAATAATTTAAAAATAGTAATTATATAAGGCAGTTGTGAAAAGTTTTACATTGAAAATTTTTATTTATTTTAAAAATTTTTATTATAGCCAAATCTACCCTAAATTTTACTTTTATATTTGGGTAGGTTCATTTAAATAAAAAATTTTAAACCGAAACTTTTCAATCTTCATAATTATTATTTTTTAATCATTTTTTATATTTTTTATACGACTTTCATGACTTTCAATCATTCATATGCAATTATCCATAAAATTAACCTATTTATTTTAATTTTATTCTTTTTACTCTTTGTCATCACCTTCATTATATCACATCATTTATCATAATTTAAAAAGTTTTACACAAAAATATTTTGGTCCAAAAGTTCTATCACCTCCCAAACATACTTTTTATTTTTTTTAATAATCACCTTGTTTATTTCAACTTTATCCAAAACATTTTATTTTATTCAAATAATTTCAAAAATATTTCCTTTCAAACAATCCCACCAAATTTAACGTTAGCGGAGGAAGCAGGCAAAACGGTATGCATAACTTCTATAACTTTCAAGCATTCATATGCAATTATCCATAAAATTAACTTATTTATTTTAATTTTATTCTCTTTACTCTTTATCATTATCGTATCACATCATTTATTCTAATTTAAAAACTTTTACACACAAATTTTCGTCCAAAAGTTCTATAACGTCCCAAACATACATTTCATTTTTTTTTATAACCACCTCGTCTATTTCAACTTTACCCAACGCGTTTTATATTATTCAAACAATTTTAAAAATATTTCCTTTCAAACAATCCCACCAAATTTAACTTTAACAGAGGAAGAGGGCAAAGCAGTCTGCGTTTTGGGCATCTTATCACCACGCACACAAGCCAGCCACTTCAGTCCCGCTGTTGCATGTTAAGTAGAATTGCTTATCAACTCCAAAATAAGCGGCTTCTGTCTCTTTCAACGTGTAAGATCGATGCATGCCGTTGACAGCAAGGAGGTATGGTTTAATGGTGTCTAACCCATTGACATATATATTTCGGTAGTCTGCCACATTGTTGTTGGCCTATTTTATAATTAGGGTGTGTTTTGCATTTCATAGAATTCGTCTCTTTTTACTCTTTATAATTACTCTTTTTATAATCATTTGTTTGTGTCTACATATTCAACCACTTTACTTTTTGATTTTGTTCATAAGTACCTTATATATTTTAACTTTATTCTTTTATTTCTTATTATTATCCCGATCATATCACATAAATTATCTTATTTTAAAACTTCAAAATTTTATTCAAAAGTTTTATCTGTCATCGAAGATACCCTTAATTCAAAAAATTTTACCCATTGTATTTATAAGTATATATTTAATTAAAAATCAAATTACGTACAAATAAAAGTTGTTCATTGTCCTCATGTGAGAATTTGACAAATTTACATAATAAAATCTTTTGATATATATTTTAATTCTAAAGTTGTTAATTGAACACTAGAACTATCTAAAACATCATTCTTAAGTGAATGAGTGATTCAATAAAGCGTCAGGACATTCTAATATATATGGATAAAAGAGTTTGTTTAGGATGAAGAGAATGAAAATAAGAAATTAGAAATGGAATAGAGATAAATGAGTAAAGTGGAAATAAAAAAATAAGTAAAGTAGTTGTATTAAAAGATATGAGACAATGATTGAATATAAGAGTTAAAAATGAAAAAAATAAGGCTCTTTGCGGTTAATTTTTGCATTTCCATCATCCTTTAAATAAACGCACCGTAAGTGCACTTAATTATTTATACATGATTATACATATTTTAAAGTAGGTATGACACATCCAGATCCTGATTGAAATGATTTTTAACAACATAATAAAATAAATAATATTAAACAAGATGAACGAATATAATTTTTATTAAAATCATCATATAAGCGCAGCCAACGCCAAAGGTGTCGTGGTATGCATTCGGGGCATACACAATGAGGTCCCAAGTTTGACCTTAGGACATCACACGTCCCGAGTCGTCGAACCATGGGACCATAGATAAAAAAAGAAATCATCACATAGGCTAAAATAAAGAGAAACTATTAAATTATTTCAATGATGTCGAAACTATTTAACCGGCCATGGAAATTTAATGTAAGCATTCATAAAAGATGTTAGAAGAATGATGAACGCTTGAACTTGAATGGATGAGATTACCTTTTTCAAGACAATTTTTTCAATATCCATTAATGCCTTTCTCATTCATAATATATATAGAGAAAATTCTTCTCATGCCTAGACATTTGCTCCTAATTCCTTGTATACGCACAATATTTTATATATTTTTATCATACCTATAACATTTCATTTTAAATTTCTTTTATGCCTGTGCCATCAACAAAACTGTTATTTGGTGTAATAAAAAATAATTTTCCACACTAAATGACTAAAAAGTCAATGGATATGTTTGATAAATGATAAAAAAATTTATGAAAATTTTTGGCATAAAAATTTTTGAAATGGGAGAAAATGATGTAATATAATAATTACAAATGACGAGGAGAAAAAATAATAAAATTAAAATAGATAGATTAAATGTATGGATAGTTGCGTAGAAATAATTGAAAAGTAGGATAATTATATAGAAATAAGTGTAAAAATAATTAAAAAATAAGATAGTTGGATAAAGTGAAAAGTTTTAAATTGAAATTTTTTTAGGAAAAACGAACACTCTCTAAAGTTGAATAATTTTAATTAGAAAAATTTTTGAGAGTCAAAATCATCTTTTCAACAACCAGATAGCGTTTGTGTTAATAACGTGAGTGTAATAAGAATTTAGAGTCAAATGTTATAAGCGCAAGAGGAATTAGTGAAACTTGTGGGTATATTATAAATTAGGTGCAAATGTTATGTTTATAAAAAGAATTTTCTCTATATACATCAGTACATTCTCGTTCTGCTTGTCACATTTTACTACTATTTTCTGATTTATATTATCACCCTACTTTTACTATTATTACCTTTAAATTGTAATAAATCCTCACATTTTTATTTAATAGTCTTTTATATTCTAAATTTATTCTCCTTATCGTTAATCAATATCTCTATCATATTATATTATTCTCTTATGTTTAAAGATTTTTTTCATTGAAGTTTTTCTACTTTTACTTTTACATGTTGCCAAAAGTACTCTAATGATAATGTAGACGCAATTTATTAAATTCTTTCGAACTTGTCTTTAGTTCCATTTCTTCGAGAATGCAAGTATAAGTAACTTAATAGTATTTTTTTTTTTACATGACGAGTCGTTGGGAATGTTATCATAAGAATATTTTTTATCTGTAATTTATTATATTCCGTGAACAACGGCAATGAATTCAATATTTATATATTACAGTTATATATGCCGTTGTGATGTAAGTTTATTAATGGGATGTGACGATTTTCATTCATTGGGTGTGTTTGGTAACAACAAAAAGTTGTCAAGTTAAAACTTTTCAATCTAAAACTTTTCACTCTCCACAACTACCCTATTTTTTAATCATTTTTTCACATTTTTCTATACAACTACCCTACTTTTCAATCATTTCTACACAACTACTAACACAACTAACCTATCTATTTCAACTTTACCTTATTTATTCACTATCATTACCCTATCATATATATCATTTGACAACTTCTCATCTCTACAACTTTTTATCAAAAGTTTTATCCATTCCCAAACACACCATAATATGGAAAGATTCCCAAGCGTTAACGCTCGAGTTTAAGGATAGTATGAAAATGTTCGCAATCTTACCGCAAGTGCACGGGTCGTAGATTGTAGTATATAAATTATCGTTCCACAGGGAATTTGGGACTATAAATTTTACTTTTAAACGCTTTCGTGTCAGATATGGAGAGAATATAACAAATAAAATAGAAAAGTGGGGAGAAAATGCAGTAAATAAAAGGGAAAGAAAATAAATAAAATGGGAAGAAGTGCAAATTAAAAATGAGAAGAGAAAGCTAAAGTGCAAATACCTAGGGTCTAGGATTTCACATGCGTATTTTGCAACGGGTAGTGGTATAATTATTTAATTTGGATATTGTTTGTTAAAGGAGAACAAACCCTAATTTATCCTTGCACCTTCTCTCGAAACCTACAAGGTGTACCCTAATTTTCTTAACCACCTATTCTCATGGGATTAAGTTAATTAGAATCCATTAAGTTATGTGGTTTGTTCATGTAATTCCTCAAGGTTATCATGCCTATTTACATGGACTTAGATTTCCAGGTTTAATATCTTGATTTTCGTATATTAGATTTTTACCTTTCGGTTTCATCGCCTAATATATGGAATCATGCAAAAGTACGGGCCCGTGTACAAAGCAAACATAAAAATCACAATATATTAAATTAACAAAAATATCCATCATAAATAAATTAAAAATCCACACCACATTGCATTGTACGCATGCTACATCCTAAACCCTAGATTTAGGATTTAGCCAAGCATGTTTAAGTTCAAAATAAAATTAAAATTACAACCCATCTTAAACAAGATAACAAAAATTAAAAAGGGAAAAGATAGAAAAGCTTATTGGTATGAAGCCCCGATGGTTTGTCGGCTACTCCACGCAACTCGCCGGTCTGCCTTTTTGCCCGTGCTCTCCACCTTGCTTTTGCTCTCTTTCTTTCTCGGAATTTTTTTTTCGTCTGCCGAATGCTGTGCGTGCAAAATCTCTGCTCTCCTTTCTGCTGCAAATGACCTCCCTTTTATAGCCGAAAACTGCACACAAGTGGGCCCCATTAATTTAACGCACTTCATGCGAATGAGCATGCTGGTTGTTATTGATGCTTGGTGGGGTCCATGGCTTAAATGTGCTACTGAAATGTTGCTGCATTTCACGTGAATGGGGACATAAATGTGTGGGGTCCATGCATTAAATTTGCTACTGAAATGTTGCTGCATTTCACGTGAATGGGGACATAAATGTGTGGGGTCCATGCATTTAATGTTTGATGCATTCTCACGTGAATGGTTGGTGAGAGAAAAAAAAAAGGTAGCTATGCAATTTAATTGGCAGCGTGATGGACGGCTGTTTGCTGAATTTTCTGGACAGCGTGATCTTGATGTTTGGACGGCTGATAAATGGATTCCCTGCATACAAATATTTAAATCATTAATTCATCAAAAAAAATCATTAGTGGGTTTTAAAAAATCATTTAATTTCATGGCAACAGATAAAATAATTTCAAGCTAAAAGATTATAAAAATTGTTTACATTGCTTGAAATTAATATTTAATACACAAAAGTTGCAAAACCACATTTTAAACCAAATTTCATATTAATATAAATTAATTAACCACCAAATTGTTATAAAATGTCCACAAAATATGTTACCAAATTCCAATTATCAGAAAACCTAGCTATCCCTACTTAGTTAATTTTTTTTATTCTTATATTTACGACTCAATTCAATTATATATTTTTAATCCTTAACTCTAGGGGTATAAACTTAACAATATTGTTGACAAAGTTGCCGGACTCAAAGCCTGAACTTTCTGCAAAAAGGCAGAATTCTTTGCCGACCGCTCTAGTAGCATGCTGACAATTCAATTATTTACATTTGAGTACAAATAATAATAAATTATTATTACAAATAATACCACAAGTCTACCGCATTCGGCAATAGAGGTAGGCAAACCCAAAATTTGGCCCCAATGCCGCATATGAGCTTCAGCTGTGGCGTTAAAAGGGATAAATTGTCTACATTTGAATAACTGGGCGGTAGACATCATTGCATATGCGTGTGAAGTTCAGGGATTGAATCTTATTGGTGAAATAGTCTACATTCATAGCAAGGAGAAAGTACAAATTGCGCAAACCAGCATCATAAGTAAATCTTGATGGGTGCCAAGTGCAAAATGCTTCATTGGATATACTATCATTAGGCGCCCACAATACTTGGAAGAATCGGATTCATTCTTTAGTAGATGTCACTTGCTGATTTTGTTTGAGCCCTCTTTTTCTCGTTGCCGCATCCAGCTAAGAACCAGACAATTGACAGCCCACTTCTTTGTTCCCCCTTCCCATCCATCTCTTATATGGATAAAGATTGAGAAAATGTTTCAATCGGTTGATGTTTTCTTTTCCCCTCCAAATGCTTTGGTGGTCTAGGGATGGACCACAAGTCAGCTTAAGTTTGATTTTATGGACTTTTAATTTATAATCCATAACCAATTAATCATTTGAAACCCAAGTAGGCATTCATCCACGTTATAGCATACGCGGCAGTGTTTGATTCCAACTCACCTTCCTTTCACCCATGTAAAACCATAATTAATGGAGAGAACTAGCTCTTACACGTTGCTATATATTTACGACAAGTGTCAATTCCTCTTCTGGGTTGTGGTTATTCATTTTTTTTTTCAGAGAAATGCCCACAGGAACGTACAATATGAGGATTAATTTCTTAATTAATGCTTTCAGATATCTTATTGTTCCCGTTTCTTTTAAGCTTTTGGGCCATCTTGTTGGTGTCCAGTTAGCAAAAGCGAAGTTCAAGAGTTCAACTACTTCAACGGGATAATTATATATTTTGTATCCGCGGACAATCAGTCCCATCGGATAGATTACGTTGATTGAAAACTAGGAAAAAAAAGGCCATAATCCAAAACAGTGAAATGCCCCAGCTTATGTCACTAGTAGTACATGACATGCAAAAAGAAGAGGTCTCCATGTTTTTTCATGTTATATCATCTTTAGTGACGGTTGTATGAATATCGTAGGGATTAGCCTGCACAAAGTAGGTAACGTGAGCACTAGCGCTAATAGTAACTAAATTGTCATTTCTCATATATTCCAATTGATTTGCGGAGCCTATCATTATCATAATCATCTTGATCTTCTTCAAGAGCCTTTTTAGGAGCATTTTCAACGTAGCCCATCTTCATTCTTTTTTCTGTGCCAAAATGACTGCCATGAATGTATGTTATTACGCATGGTAGTCTGAACTACCCGTTGCTAGTATGCTCTGCAATAATTAACTACGGTTAGTTTAAAAAGGATGTGTGTATACTGTTATCAAAAAATATTTATTGAAAAAAGCAAGCATGGGCATCTTATACGGAGTTGCTGCTCCTAAATTTCGAAAAATATTTTAACCTCTTCAAATTTTTATATAAAATAAGGTGCAATGACTAAAAATATACAAAATAATAAAAAAAATAAGGTTATTAAAAAATTATATGTTAATACCAGGCAAAGTTACCATTTCACTCTAAAAGAATGTGTGAACAAAGGGACCACCATTAATCACCTCACCAAACAGAGCTGGAAAAAACTGCAAGTGGAGAACACTGTTTTCTTGATCCCACCTGACTACAAGATGGGTATTAGTACCAGTGACCGAGACTCTGCTCATCCACTGAAATAAGATAACTAGACAATATTGGAGCGACATACAATGAAAATACACCGTCAGAATTTTCATACAAGTCAAATTGCTTTAAAAAAAAAAAATGTTAATTAAGCTGGTGGAAAGCTGCAAATGACCCGTCATTTGCCCTTCTTTTTTGTGCCTCCGCCAACCAGGAATCTTGACTGGAAAAACGATTTCATTATCTGTTAACCTTGGAAAATATGTAATTAATGGATGTGAGGCGTGATCTGGGAACTGGGAAGTGGGAACACTGCTGGGCGGGTGGGTTAATATCATTGCTAGGGTTGGGGGAGGTGTATAGCTGTCTCTAAGGGTTGCTGTCAAGACGAAGAGATTGTGGACATATGAGCTAGAAAGTAGCCTGGGTGTGCGGATAAGTCTGGATTTTTGGGTCCCTACTCACCACACAAGAATATAGGATAACAATGACACGAACGAAGGGAGCATGAAAGACGTGCTGCTCCGTGCCAACCATGCATTTATATATCCTTCCTTTAATTTATCAAGGAAAATTTTGCACGCCTACTGCAGCATCCATTTTTAGCAACCATAGGCCTTAACTTCCTCCAATCATATTCCATAATTGTCTATCTAGCTATATATTCGCAAGAACATTTTCTTGGACTCTCAGCTGCTGATGGTGCAGGTGGGATTCGCGGTATGAATGATAGTGCGTGCGGACGACTTGGAGGGAAAAACAGACAAACTACTGGCAAAATAGCAACAAGAAAGATGGTTGGGAAAGAAATTCATTCAATCAAAATGCCCATTATCATTCTACTTTAAATTGGAGAGGTCTTATAAGCTCACTGGCCATCTAATGCGACTGAAATCATTTGATGTTTTTAATTAGTTTTTAAGTGGAACCCATTCTGGGAGTTAGAAGTGGTGTAGACCGACTAAGGTTTTTTTTGGACTTAAGAAATACACACAACGCCATTGTCTTCCACTGATTCGTGATTCTCGCTTCTTTTTTTTCTTTCTTTCCTTCTTTTTTTTAACAAATGTTTTTTCTTTTTTCAAAAAAAAAAAAAAAAAAAAAAATCTCTTCTTGTAGTTCGTCCTTCAGCATCTACAATTCTATACACTCGACGGCCCTGGTTTTCCAGTCACAAAGCGTCAGTACAGGGCTACGAAACTGACTGCTTGTTTCTTTTTTACCCCACGAATATTGTAAACCATCTACATACTATCCTGGGGAATAATAACCTTTTAGAAACAGTGGACTTCGCTCGGGAATAAATTCAATGAATCTCACGCAATAAAAGACTTACAAACTCGGTGAATTGTATGTTTTGGATTAACATGAAGCACATCCGTCACCTCCATTAGTTAAAAATGAAAGAACTCAGCATCTTAAAATTCCTTGTAACATTCTGTAAAAAAAAAAAAAAAAAAAAAAAAAAAAGCAAAAAGAAAAATGCCTGTAACATGCATTCCACTCGGGGTAAATAGATTAACGAAAATTTGGACCCTGCCATATCCAGTAGTACATGATTCCATTATAATTTTCGTTTAATATGACATCGTCTTCCGTAACACTGCATGCAAAAAAGAAAAGGTCAGAAGCGGGGCTGTGCTTGTGCAGTCTCCCTCTGATCTTTTTTACCCCTAATCACACGCCCATCCACTTTTGTGGCGTGTGCGACTAGCTAGCTAGGCCGGCCTTACCTTCCTGGGCCGTGTAGGTTTTTGTGGGGATGGGTGGAGCATGTCCAATTCCCAACCATTGACAGCGTGTCGCATTGCCTTTGGGGGTCAGCTTTATATATTCGCGTACGATATGATCGTACTGTGTACAACTCCACACTCGATCGAGTTGTTGTACGTGCGGTCCGGTGCTTTGCCGTGCTGTGGATGATAACAACGCCGCAAGGACCGAACAAGAAGAAGATCAAAAGTGAGAAAGATAGAGGGGGTGTGGGGGGTGGGGTGCCAGGGTGGAGTGAAGAAGTGTGTCTGTGTGAGAGTTGGGTTTATGGCTTTTCAATCTTCGTCTGCGCATGCACGCATCCAACTATCCAAGCATGAGTGCATCTGTCTGTCTCACTCACAGGTCACAACAAAACACCAGCCCCCCCACGGCCACGGCCACGGCCACGGCCACTCCCCCGCCCGCGCCCATGCCCATGTGGGCCACGGGCCTCACCCAGCACGCGGAGTACGTACGTGCAGCAGGCCAATTGGCTGATGCAACGTAACGTCCTGCCGACACGATTAGATACACGCCACTTTCGTCTTTGCGCCATTGCTGCTGCAGCCCTCGCTGGCCCATAATAAAATACATTAAGGGGGGTTTACAAAGGATGAAAGATCGATTTGCATTTGATGACTTTTTCTACTTTCATTATAGTTTTTTAAATATTTAATGCAATTTTTTTCCATTTCTAATATACGTTATTGTCTTCTCGTCGCATTTTTTCTATTCCATAGACATCGCTTGAATCATTGCAAACAAACCCTGACTCTCTCTTTTTTTGTTTTTTTTTTTGGATGAAAAGACAAACCCTTGCTCTAATGGTCACTTAAGCGTCAGTCCATCATGTTTATTAACGGTTTCTTCCATTTATGAATAATTTGAGTTGGGTCGAATAGGACTGGTGCATATCCTGCTCAGAGTCCAAATTTACGTAATTCGATTCATAAAAGCTTAATTTCAACCTTCACCTGTAATTAGTTCCTTAGGCTCGATTAATAAAGCAGAACTGTTTGAAATGGTGTAATTAGTTATAGAGTAAATTAGTTCGTTTTAAGGAAACATTGAAATTGACTATGATATACAAATAGAGGAAATAAATCGCGATGTCAAAGCCCAAAAGTAAGGAAGAGTTTAGATGATTTGTGGATAGATTTAAATTCAGATTGGAGTTCCCTGGCTACCTTTCACGCGAGTGGAGCACCCTCGTTCTCTGGTCTCTGGGGCAATTATAAAAAACGAGTTGTATTTATTTATTATTTCTGTTCCATTTCTCCGATCTAACCTAGCTGTCCTGTTTCCAAATTGAACTGTCATTGTTCAGGTTGAACTAACCTAACTAATGTCACAACTCTAGTTACCACTCCTCCAGTTTTAAGAGATGCGTGAGTGCCTGCTTATCAACCGTCACAATCAGCTGGAGTATAAAATCTTTTCACTCCAATTGAGAATCTGGGTAGATATTGTGTCGATGAATGGGATATGGCGGAAAAAGAAGGCAAAAGTCCTCGTCCATTGAACAACGCTGTGTAACCTACGAAAATTAAGCTGAACTGGCCATTTGGGCCTAAGGAGCTTAATTCATGTCTATGAATTGCCGAATGCACTAGTTAAGCAAAGGATCTTTAAATCTCCAATTAACCCACTTAGAACATTGAGAAAATGTTTATTTTTAGCAATCACTTAGTTACCATAGCCCATTTGCCAAGTTTGTTTGGGTAGTGGGAAATTTTAATAAAAAGATTTCTTAATTAGATGAGGTGTGATGTCGTGGTATAATATAATAAGAGTACTAATTAGAAGTAAAAGAGATAAACAAGTTGATTATATGAAAAGAATGCGAATTAGAACAGCAGTTGTACTAATACGTGCTCGATTGTATGTTTTATTGCTTAGCAAACTACATTAGTTAACATGGTAAATAATACTCTTCTTTTATGTTATGATGAACATGCCAAGTAGTGTAACCTATGTGCAAACAATGTAACACTCTTTTAATTATGTTGTTATGAAAATATGTAAAGAATTATTAAAAATAAAAAAAATCATATAAAAAAATGTGTGAAAAATTAGTAAAAAATGGGATGGAATTTTTTTTCTTTCTTACCAAACAGCACATGGCTGATGGCACAAACAATGAAAACAAACTTTTTTCTAAACAACTATAAGCGATCAAATTTGTAACTTTTCGGAACAGAAATTACCGTCATAAAAAAAAACAAATTTCTTGAAATGCAATGGGTATATATTCACATAACGTAGCACTTAGGGTGTTATTATTAATTTTCTTCTTGAATCTTTGAAAAAAATATTTTCAACTAACTATAATTAATTTTAAAGCTTAACAATTATCCCTCCTAATTGAATTAGATTGGATTATAATTAATTACCACACTAATGTATACTTTATGGTGGCCTTGACATTTAGGGGGAATTTTTTTATGAAAAAATTTAGAAAGAGAAAAATAGTAACTTAATAGGATAATAGTAATGACTATCAGCAAAGTTAATAAAGCTAAATAAATAATATATTTGTACGAGAAGATGGGATCCTCTGAATCCAAAATTCCACTAACCAAACAGCTTAACAGAAATCTACTTTTTTCATGTACCATGCCGGCCTATTGTATTTGTATTAATTTTCTTTCAGAATTATCCATGACTGCTTCATATCAATTTTCTTTCTATTTATTAGATTACCTTTTCATCATCATTTTTTTTTTTCGTGAATCTTTTCTCAATCATAAATGAAAATTGGCCTTATGATGATTTCCTGGTGGAAAAGACACTACCGAAGCCAGTCGACTGTATACACATATCATTTTAACTTCCAATGTGGTTTTAATAACGTTGGCCTAAGCTACATGAGCTGAATCTGCAGCTGAGCTGGAGCATTGGCACATCTCCGGCTGAGGGCCTGAGGCGGCTGACATGCTCGCACGCGGCGCCACTGGCAAATGCTTGTGCGTCTCCAGAACGCGACGTTCAGTTCCAGACTTGCTCAGATGACAGAGGACCGGTCCAACCGCGGCCTGGGAAAGAATGCGGTTCCTTAATTCAATGCACGACCGTTCAGACGTCTGGTTGAACCGTGAAAACCGATCGAACCACGGCTCGGTTCGACGGCAAACGAAGCGAACATCGGCTTCAAGTCAGGTGCGCATCCCAGGCCAGCAATAAATTTTCACATGCGTTGACGTCATTTCAAGTCTAAACAGCCTACGGTCATAATTGCTTTTTCATGTATAGTCCATGAGAGCACGGTAATGCTTTGTTTTTGAATTTTTACATTTTTTTTGAATAAATTTTAAATTAATAAAATTATTATATTGTAATTATATTATGCTGATCATATTAAAATTTAAAACGGTTCTGAAACGCATGCATTGCTTGCAGGCTATTCAGTTGCCATTGTCGGTCCGATTGGATGGGATGGGACGTGTCAGTGATGAATGGCATCTACACCGACTACGTACCAGTCTAGCTTTAGCTGCGCTCGCATGGGCAAGAACCATTGTATTTGTGTCATGCTCTTGACTATCTTTGATAGGATAAAAATGAGATGATAAATTAAATGTACTGTGAATGATAGAAAAAAGTATATTAAGATTAGAAAAATTTTCTTATAAATGAAAAATAAGTTATTAATTTTCAAAAAATAAATAAAAAATAAATTTCAGAAATGAAAGATTTCATTTCAAGATCATTTTATCCTAATTGTAGACAAGTCTAATTTTTGCGACAGCCGGCAAGGAACCAAGTAGCTAAGTGGGCAAAAGTAGAAAAGATGGCGAAGAAAATTGCATAAAATAAACTCGACCGTCCAAGTTCAATACCCACGGATGGCATCCACTGCGTTTTTGGTTTGTTTGTGAGTCATCTTTGCTCTAGACTTATCAGAGTAGGAATTAAGCTCCGTTTTTGGCCAAGCTTTTAAATTGAGCTTTTTTAAAAAGTTAAATTAGAAATGGAACTTTTATAAAAAGTGTTGTTAAAATATTAAAGTGCTTTTAAACATGTGAAAGTACTAAAAAGTACAAAGGAAGTCTTTTCAACTTTGAATTATTGTTTATTACGTGTCAATAATGTCAATAACGTAAATAAACTGTTATTCAAACCATAAGGATATCTTTAATAAATTTTAAATTTTATAAGGAATAGGTGAATATCTATTACTTTCAACTACTACTCTTATGTAGAGAAAATAATAATCTATATTTTAAATAATCTTAAGATATTTAGCAAAAAAGACATATAATAATATTTCTAAATTTAAATCCTATTCGTAATAGCAGAAAATTCCTTTAAGTGAATAAATTTATTAAAATATATTAATAATTTTGATTATGGTATATTTATTTTAAAATTTTAAAATGTAAAATGGTATAATATTTATTTTAAATTCTCACCTAATTTAATATCTATTATTTGTAATATTTTGTTTTATATACCTAATTTTATTTTATGTTTCCAATTCTATTACAACAATTATGACATAACTATCTCTACATGCTTAGGTATAAAATTTATACTATTTTTATTTATTTTAATAACATATGTTTAAAATTTATCTATTTAAAAACTTATTTATTTGTATATTTATGTATTTGAAAAATATTCATTTTCATATTTGACTTGAGCTCTTGAATAATGAATATCATTATCTAGATGTTCAAAATAATTCAGCTCCTCAAGTTTCATAGAGTTATAAGGGCCTTTCTGCCATTTAATTTGTAATAAATAACCATCGGCTTTTGCGATTACGAACATGCAATGTTGTGAATACAGCAGAGATAATTTTGGATGCTTGTGACAAGTTTGTAAATCCCATGAGTGAGGTTGTACCTTTGGATGAAGCAACTGCCAACCGTCTTAGAGATACCATTGAATACTTTGCCTTTAAAGCACTTCGAACGCTATGCCTTGCTTATGTGGAAATGGAAAATGATTTCTCTGCTGAGAATCCCATTCCATCTGGAGGATATACTTGTCTTGGGATAGTGGGTATAAAAGATCCTGTGCGTCCTAGTGTCAGGGAGGCAGTTGCATTATGTAGGCCCGCTGGGATATCTGTGCGAATGGTCACAGGAGACTATTAGCATTGCCAAGGCAATAGCAAGGGAATGTGGCATCCTCACAGATGATGGCATAGCCATTGAGGGCTCAGATTTCCGAGGAAAAAGTACTCAAGAATTGATTGGACTAATTCCAAGAATTCAGGTTGCTTTTCCAGATAATTATCTTTGAAAGAATTCCTTCTCCCCCCAATTTTTTCCTTTCTATTCTATTCTCTCTCTCTCACACTCCCCACATGCATACACGCATATTTTCTTCATTTCAACTTCTCACATGACGATTTTACTGGATGAAATGGTTAAAGGTGATCACTCTAGCTTATATTTAACCATCTTGTTTTGACCAGGTGATGGCTAGATCTTCACCGTTTGATAAGCTCACACTGGTTAGGCATTTGCGCACTACATTGAATGAAGTTGTTGCTATGACTGATGATGGTACAAATGATGCTCCTGCGCTTCATGAGGCAGACATTAGACTTGCAATGGGAATTGCTGGAACAGAGGTAGTTATCCGACCATTACTCATGCCCTTCCATTGGTTGATCGAAACACTCCAAAGTCAATAGAAAAGATGAACTCGAGGCAGACATGAAATTGTTATTAGGAATCTATATAACTGGACATGCTCTACTAGATACATTTCATTTCTTAAAATGCTAACATTCATTTCTCATTTCTCCAGGTTCCTGTGGTTCATTTTAGCTTTCTAGTTTTGGAAGGAAGACCAATTAATTTCTCAAAGTGGCAACTCAGGCCACACAGCAACTGGAATTATAGAGTCATTTCATATGCAGTATTTGTAAACGACTGCAACAGAAATTTTCCAGATGGTGCTGATAATCACATAGGCGGCAACACTATAGTCCCCATATGTGTGGTCATGTAAGTTGCCTGTGATTGAGTTCTCATTAGACTATCATGTAACACTCACAAAAATGAGCTCGGTTGAAAATTCCATGGGCGATTTGTTGGGTGACAATTGGAAATGCAATGGGATGCCAAATATTGGACTTTTTACCGGTCTATTACCAGACCCGTAATTTTTTTATGTTTCATAAAACACAATCTTATGTGCCAGTGAAAAATGGGTGGACATTTAAATTCGGCATTTGGAGATTCAAGTGGGCAGCATACACAAAGAGATGATGGACAAGATCTTAGAATATTCTTATGCCAGCAATAGCAGATGTTTTATCATTATGACTTTTGATCCAGCAATTTTGTGCTGTTCCCATTCCAATCTGCAACAATAAGAAAATCTTGCTTCTTACAGCAATCTCCAAAAAATCGTCTGCGGAAGTCTTTGATTATTTTTATGACACTATATATTTTTTGTTTCTAATATATATTTATATGCAGAAATCATGCTAAGTATTTCAGTTTATTCAGATGAACAAGGTTGTTTCCTATGCATATCCTTGTTAAAAAAAAAGGTTTTGGCTTATTTCCTGTTATCTTGTTAGGTGGTGAAAGAAAGTGCTGATGTCAAAGTTCTGGATGATAACTTTTCGACAAGTACCACTGTGGCTAAATGGGTGCGCTCAGTATACATAAAAATTCAGAAATTTGCGAAATTTCGATTGACTGTCAACGTGGTTGCCGTGGTGCTTAATTTTTCTTCATCATGCTTGACAGGTACCTTCTGTAACGCATAGGCCAAAAAGTAACTATTGGGCCTAATGTACAAAGCACACAGACCTAGAAAAATGACCATTAAGCTTGTAGGCTATGGGTCTCATAGTATGATATTGTTCGCTCTGGCTTGGTAGCTTAACCGCACGGTTTTAAAACGTGTCACACCATATTTAAATTGAAACCCACTTGTAAACTACCAGGAACTTTCTCCCTCTTTTGACGTGAGATTCGGTTTTGGGCTATTACAAGTCGACTAGCTTTCGCCTAGTTTGTCCTCGAAACATAACTCAATTATGAGCTTTTGCTTATAACCCTGACTTTCACTAACTTAACTCTCTAACTCTCTGAATCACATCTACTGAAGGGGGAGCTGCTCTGATACCACTTGTAATGCACATACCTAGAAAAGTGATCGTTGGGCCTGACGTATAGAGCACACAGTCTCAAAAAAATGACCATTGGACTTGTGGGCTATGTGCCTCATAGTGTGATATTGTCCGTTCTGGCCTCGCAGCTTAGCCGTATGACTTTAAAACGTGTCACACTATGTTCAACTTGAGACTCACTTATAAACCACCAAGAACTTTCTCCACCTTTTCGATGTGGAATTCGGTTCTGAACTATTGCAAGAAAATAAAAATAGAATCCACAGCTAATATAAATAATAATTTAAGCAAGATCCATTATTATTCATTTGGCCTAGTTGGTCCAAGGGCCAACCCTGCCACACAGGATGTCCTACGTGGACTTTGACCATTCGACTTAAATATTTATTTTTTCAATTGTTTACACTTTCCAATCAAGTTTTTTACACAATTAACTACAAGTGTAATTATAGGATCCATTTTCATCTTGTGCTAGTCCTTTCTAATGTAGCCAATTTTTTATTTTCCAAAAGGCTCACATGTTTGATCCAACACTGTGATACAGTGTAGCCTAAAATCTTATTGACAAGATAAAGGTTACAGTTTGGAAGATAAATGACAATTGCAAAATGGTCAAGATTTCTAAATTTGATGATCTTTGATCTATCTTTTATCCTTTGCGGGGCAATATTGAGCATCAATTAGAAAATGGGTAGGAAACAGTATGGAAGCTGGCCATTCTCTTACCCTATAATTCTTAGTAATCGGATTATTGGTAGCAGGACTCCTTTGAATGCATTTCATGCAAGCTATAACTGCTTCATTTATTAGGATTTGTAATACAGATTATGCATAGTAGCTTATGTTGTTATGCTGCATGGGCTTTTAGGAAATGCTTCACTCACAGCTGTGCAGCTTCTCTGGGTCAACATGATAATGGATACGCTTGGGGCCCTTGCATTGGCAGCAGAACCTCCAAATGATGAACTAATGAAAAGGATGCCAGTTGGAAGGCAAGGAAATTTTATAAGCAATGTCATGTGGAGAAACATATTGGCCCAATCTCTGTATCAATTTGTTGTCATGTGGTGTCTCCAAACACTAGGCAAGGGGTTGTTGCAGCTGATGAGCCCTGACGCGGATCTAGTGTTAAACATGCTGATTTTCAATACATTTGTTTCCTGCCAGGTACTTCTTTATCTCGAACCTTTTTTCCCATGCAGAAATCACAACATGTTGCTACTTTTGAGTTCTAACTCTTAGCATAAATTTTAGATATTGTGGTTTGCTTGATATAGTGCTAATCATCTGCATACCATGACGTGTAGAATCATTAGTGCTTCAAAAGCAGTTGTCGATCAAAAGTAAGATCTTTTTGCTTGCAGCCGACTGGCATGCTAGACTATTGGCATCAGTTTGCAAGATTTGCTCCAGTATAAATATACATGTGACTTGTATGTCGTCATGGAAATCAATTTCAGTTATGGATGCATGAAACAAGAGCTGTTTATAATTGTCCTCAAATGGTTTCATTTTTATAGAATAAGTTATGCTTTCCGTTGTTATTTTCTAACCAAAATAGTAATTATTCTTTCCAAGTCACTCAAAATAGGCAAAAATTTTTATACCTTAGGCTTGACAGTAGCCATTTCCTTGCATGTACACATACTCTTCATTGGCATTGGATCAAACTCCCTGCAGAGGAGAAGATATACGAGCAGGCAGTTTAGAAACTTTCTCCTATCCGTAACCTTTTGGAAAACATTCTAGGCATTTAGAGGGTCTTCGAGTAAATCACAGCGAGTCGTTATAGGACTGGAAACGACAACTCCGAATTTCATCTAATGTTGGTCATCATATTCTGCAGGTTTTCAATGAGATCAGCTCGAGAGAGATGGAGAAGATAAATGTGTTTCAAGGCATGCTGAAGAACTTCGTATTTGCAGGTGTTCTTGCGTGCACTGTCGTCTTCCAGGTGATAATTGTGGAATTCCTTGGTGATTTCGCAAACACAACTCCACACACTCTTCCTCAGTGGTTCATTAGCGTCCTCATTGGATTCCTTAGCATGCCAATTGTTCCCATTGAACCACGGAGCCGGATGAGAACAAAGATTAGACCTGATGATCGATCGTATTTTGTAGATAAAATCGGATCCTCAGACAGATATCTTAATCAATTCAATCTTTTTGGTCGATAAAAAAGATATGTTGTTCGAATGCACCATTTTGCTGTCTGATCGTTTATAACATACTTACATTTATGCCTTTGCTTGCCTTGCACGTGCCCACTTCAAAACTGTGCGAGAGAAATCACACCCATGAACAAGTTGGCCACCAGCTCTTGACAAAACATACTGTCATACTGATAACTGAGAGCAAGCATCTAGATTCCAGAGTCCGGAACCTGGGGAAAGGGATTTGATTGACCTAGTCAACGTCAACGCTCTCACCACTGAGGAGTGAGGACTCATCCTATCCGGCAGTGATGAACGGCGGGGAAATTGATTCCTCCTGAAAAAGTCAGCCCATACAACTAAGATGGCAGTATTAGTTCCAACAAGCTGTCGATTTATTTTATTGAAAAAAAAAGAAAAAAGAAAAGAAAAGAATGTGGCTTTAAAGAACCACTTCAAAAATTGACTGTCAATGGATGGGAAGGGTGGCCGTTGGATCTGGATTCCTCTGAAAGTTCATGTGTCAAAGCGTGACCTCTTAACTATTTCACACTGCAGAGCAAGAGACAGTCCAGGAATTTTGTGCACACGCATGAAGACAATATCAGGAAGTGGGGTGTGCACTGTAGTGGCCCAGAACTTATGGTGGTCTATTCTACCTTGGCTGCATGCATGACAAAACAGTCCCTGCGCGTGTGCAGTTTTGTCACATGCAAGTCTTTTCTGGATCTGAGGCTCCCTGGGCATTAGATGGGAATGGGAGAAAAGAGGGCAGAGCAGGCGAAGAAATCTGGCCGTGGCATTCACCTTTCTACTTTGGTAGCCTTGGCAGGGTGCCGGTTATAATCATGCACTGTTCTTTTCCGAGATATAATCATGATTAGAACATCTTGAGGAGCGTTTGGATGGACCTTCCTATGGAATTGCAATTATGGATCCAAGGGAGTGTGACTGACAGACCAGGACGTAACTCAGAAAAGCTTTAACATCAGGTAGAAATTTGAGGCATCGTTTGCCTAGCCTAGGATTCATGGTGGCAGGGAAAATGAAACCCACCCCTGTTTTTTTAAAATTACACAATGGACTCCTCATGTCTTAAAATTACTGAAGCTTAAGAACATTTCCGTCCAAAATCATTCCACAACTATCATAATACATATCGTTCTCGTCGCTAACAATGAAGTATATCATTTTATTCTTTAAGATATTGTCTGTCTTTGTGGCCTCAAAAGAAAGCATTCCAAACATTCAAACAAATCCAATCACATTCTTCAGAAGTTTTTCTAAGGCCAACAGTTGACGCAAGTGCATCAAATCACATCGACAATCCGGCATTGCTCCCAGCCTTTCGAAAGTCATGGGAAGCATCCCATGTAAACACCCCTCCTATGGTGGGGGTTGCTACACACAAAAAGTAGCACACCCCACTGATAGTGCCCATCTATCAGATTATACAAGAACATCTGGTAAAGAAATACAACCAAATGAATAATTGGGCAGCTTTTCATGAATGACTTGAATGACTATTATCAAATAGTCCTCTGTGGCCTATCTCAGCTCTTCTTCATGACCCAGCTTTTCAACTCATCTTACCTTTTCACTGTAGATTAAAGTAGTTCTCTTTCTCGCGCTTTCTCCTTTATCGTTTCTGAGAATGCCCACAGACCCCCAAAGCCAAAATCTTTATTGGATATTGGAAAAATGAAATCCAACAAATCATACCAATCGCTTGTTTGTAAATGTTGGGAATTTTCAAAATCTCGTCTTTCTTGCTTTTATTTCTTTTTCCGTTTGATATGAAACAATAAAACGTTTGATATGAAACGTTAAAACGTTTCTGAAATTGAATTGGGCCTTGGCAATTTCATATGTTTCTCAATTCAAACATCCATACGTTTCAATTTTTTACTATTATAAATAGGATATGTGCACAACAATTTCATACAGCCACAGAATCAATTTCACATTCCATCGAAGCAATTTTTTTAACAGCTTTCATTCTGTTCTTGGTATTTCATTTTCCTCAATTTTATTCCTTTCAAAACTTGTTGCTTCCTTCATCAAGTGGGAAGCTGTTTCCATTCTAGATTAGGTACTCTCTTTGTATCCTAGGGCAAATTGCTATAATTCTAAACAGTTGTAAGGGTGCAAATATTACCTTTAGAAAGTGACAATCATAACACGCCTAGAGGAATAACCTAATTTGGTTTGCATAATTTCCATTTTCCTTAAAATTTCCTCTTTATTTCCAAGTCCGTGCCCCAACAGTAAAGACACTCAAGTAGGCAGAGGTTAACAGCTTCGTAAATGGAAATTGTCTATGATACAAGGATGGAGCTCGACCTTCATCCATATCATCTGTTGTTTTAGGAATCAGTAGAATCATCATCGAACGCCTACTTCCGCTTACACCCCGCTGCGAAGTGGGAGGTAGGGCTCCAGCGGATCAACGATAATTCTGGGGAGATTTCAATCTTGGATGTTCTTAGTTTCTTCTCTAACTCCAGCTCCCACATGAGCTTCTAACATGGAAACACTCCCTCCCGACAGAAACAATGTATTATCATCAAAATTTCTATATACATATTTTTCACCAAAGAGCTATGAAATGGAGCCAGCAGCTCGCACTTACTGAAGATTTGGATGATGTGATAAACCCCATCTTCTCATCGATTGGTTTTTACGTTAGTTGCTGGTTTGACGCAACCAAAATGGCTGCGGCCGCTACCGCAGAAGGGAGATGTTGAGTTACATCCATGACTGTCATTAGGAAGTTGGCAGGAGAATTAAATACATTTCAACCAAAGGAAAGGCAATGCAAAAGACCCAATGAACATTTCTTTGAAATGTTTGTAACTTTTTACCTTTCGTTGCTGCTGCAATGACTTCAACGGCATTGGATAGCAACCCCTTTGGCCTGGGTTGATCAAAGAGCTTAACGGCAAAGTAGGACAGAAAGGCAAAGGGGGTGACAGAGCTCATCCTCCATTCCAACACGTCCAAAACAAGAAGCTCCACTCGTCAAATCACCCTATTCTGAAAATCAAATCCCTCCACGCGGAACTTGGATAGCGGTGGAATTTGTTCTTCTTTCATTTTTGAAGCCAAAGGTAAACATGCTATTGTTAGCAATCAAATCGCCCATGATTTCCCAGTCTGCCAATAACATAAATGATTCACTAATAAATGAAAACAAAACAAAGAAGAAGAAGAAGAAGAAGAAGATAAAAAGCATTGCCAAAGTGGTAACTTTTTCTTACGTCAACCAATCGCTTGCCAAGAAAGCGATCGAGATAGCTGACCGAAAGATAAGCGACTTGAAACGTCAATCCCAGGAACTCTCTCATCTGAGCCAGTAACACGGGGAGTGAGAAAAAGTCGAGCATTGGAAGATAATCCATCGATAAAACAATGAAAACAGATGAATCGAACGGAATGGAAGAAAACCTACTTGTAGAATCCATCGGACGGCGTCTAAACGACTGCATTGCAGCCAGTTGTCTATCAAACAATCGTCGGGGGAAGTGCTTTGAAAACTGACCTCTTTCTTAACTAACATTTCAATATACTCATCTTCTACATTAGAAATTGGGGAATGAACAGAGCAAAAGGATTTCTTCTTCCTCTTCTGTTCCTCCTCCTCCTCCTCCTCCATTCAAAAAACCATAATCTTCTGTGCAAAGCAGGCTGGAGAGAGAAACAGAAAATGGGTTCTCCATATTCCTTGCTGTTTCTCTCTCCAATGGTAGAATTCGAATTCAAGTTGGTCTTTGCAATTTTCCCGGGCAATGGATATAGCACTGAATTTCAGCGATGTAGGGCCACAGAAGAGACGTTATAGGCCTTTCTCTAAAGCCAGATGGAAGGAGGAGAAGGTGAAAGCTGTGGGGGGTCGTGAGCCGTCAATCTCAGGGTGGCTACCATTTATAATCGTGGGAGGGATGGAGAGCCCAAAATTCGTGGGCCCACTTTGAAACGCTGTGGGACCCAATTTGAAACATTGAACGAATGATCAGGAAGACTAATCAGTAATCACCACCCTTCAACACTAGAAATCGCACCATCAAACTTTTCCATAAGTCTAATTCTGATCGATTAAATACATTTACTATATAGCTGGAATCGATTCAGCAGCCAAAAGCATCGATCTGTAAATCGTAATCTACTTTAAAGATACGGCCACCGATTTTATTTGTAGCATTAAGCTCAAAAATTCATAAGCAGATAATGCTCTTAACTGTTCCCATTTTAAAATAGTATTAGAATAAATTGAGGTGGTGGGGATGGACGGGGATGATTTATGATCCGCGGCCAGCTGCGAAAAACCCTTTATTATTATTATTATTATTTGTTTACCTTTATAAAAGTGTTAAGCTATATGCATTTAATCTATATATCAATTTTTATCATGTATATATATGTATATTTGAATTTCAAACACAGATACTTTAGCCATTTTCAACATGAATGCAAATAACCCTAATATCTATAACAAAACTTCATCCGTTCATCTTGCAAAATAGACTCGTGACTTTTGCTTAACCGTAAGAAGCTTAATTATATACATCATAATGTATTTTAGGCTAAAAAACAACAATCATTTATTTTTACAATTAGTTATATTCTTTTGATTTTTCTTCATAAGCATGTTTATCTAAGTGTATTCAATCTATATACAAAAATTTTTCAATTTACGATATTTTTAAATGCCCTTGAAATTGTTGATTTTTAAAAAATAAAAAATAAAAATGTAAAAGTATTATAAATTAAAAAATTTTATACATAGATTGAATATACTTAGGAAAACATGTTTACAAAGAAAAAATCAAAAAAATATATCTAATTGTAAAAATAAATGAATGTTGTATTTTAACTTAAAATACATCATGATATACATAATCATGCTCCCGTAGATTATGCCCAGGCTGTTTCAGCATTTGCTAAATGTACCTTATCAAAATTTTCAAATTAACACTTAACTTTTGAAAGCCAGTCTTAGATGTGAAATAGTTCCAATCTCAAGTTGAATTTATTACAAAATATTAGAAAAATTTATATTTCGCTCTATCATATGTGGATTCCATTTCGTGGAACGGTTCCACATGCCTGTTGAATTTTTACCCTTCATTGATCTGGGAGTTATTCATGTTGAATTAACTAATCGGGAATATGATAGCATTGTGAGTTGTGTTTAGTAACACCTAAAAACTTTTAAAACTAAAATTTTTTGATCTATAATTTTTTACTTTTCAAAATTATCTTATTTTTAATTATTTCTTCACTTTTTTCTATACAACTATTCTACCCTTTAATTATTTCAACACAACTATCAATATATCTAATATATATTTTAACTTTATTTTTTTTATTATAATTATTACCCTATTATATCACATTTTAAAAACTTTTATACAAAAAAATTTTCGTCAAAAATTTATCATTTTCCAAACACACCCATATTAATAATGAATTAGTGAAGATAAATTACTTTGATTGGATACTTAACTAGGCCCTATGATAATGAATTAGTGAAGATAAATTACTTTGGCTGGATACTTAACTAGGCACTAATAAGTACAAACCTAGGTGTGAGTTTGCTTTGAAATTTGTTATAAGTCTCTGATCATGATGATTTTTTATAATAACTGAAAAATTAGTAAACGTTGAAGTGGTTTGAATTCATAAAAGTACAAAACCGAGAGGTTCCACTTAAAGAATCCCTTCATATATTAAGGGGACTCAAGAGTTTATTCTGCAATATTATGAAACTTAGAGGGCTTATTTTGCAAATACCTGAGGATCCAATTTGCGGCTAAAGAAAGTTACTGGTTTATGATGCGTTTGTTTACCTGTAAATTTTTTTAAATTAAGGGTACGTTTGTTTAACATTAAAAATTTTTAAATAAAAACTTTTCACTTTTTATAACTATAATATCTTTAAATTATGTATTGGCACCTTCTTATACAATGGCTTTTTAATTATTTCTGCGGAGGATGGAGATAGAATCTTATTCGATTAATGCGGTTTTGTTCTAAAGAAAGCGAGGACGTACTTTGGTATTTTTATTTTTCAGAAAGTAATAAATAATGATAAAATTGGTCCAGTCCTGCCGCAGTAGAGGCCCAGCAACCTACTCGCAAGGCCCATTAACAACCATTCACCAGGTACGGGCTTGGTCCAGATGGGCCCGTAAGCTCGATGTTCTGACCGCTTGGCTCACTTCGACTTCTTTCTAAGCATAAGCAAAGAGGTCTTTTTGGCGACATTTTATCATCCTTAAGATGGATAAATGAGTCAACTCAATGTAACTTGAGCTTGTTTTTAAAACTTATTCTAGCACCGTGGCCAAGTGCATAAGTGAGGTTTATTTTTTTGATTTTTCCTAAATATGCCTATTATGTTT
The DNA here is from genome assembly GCA_030490835.1 of Annona cherimola. Taxonomy (NCBI): domain Eukaryota; kingdom Viridiplantae; phylum Streptophyta; class Magnoliopsida; order Magnoliales; family Annonaceae; genus Annona; species Annona cherimola. Next base: position 94,858,793 of record CM059973.1, on the reverse strand, counting down.
GACCATATTTTCAAATATACCTATTATGTTTTAAAAATTTCAAATATGCTTATAACGTTTGCATATAATTCCAGGTATGCCCACTCCGTCACTAATCGTTATGTTAAGTAATACACCAATTGGGAAAAAGTTGTAAATTTTTGGAAAATACTTTGAATGCCGCTGGCGTAAAAAATAAAATGAGAAAAAAAAATTTCATCTTCTCACATCCCATTCAAGCCCGTTGCATTCAGTGAAACCGAACCAAGAAAGAGTTCAGCTCATCCATGCAAAAGCCTTCTCGCCAACAGATTTTATCAAAAGCACCGACATCTGTAGATCGGAAGCTTCAAACCCATCTGCACTTCTCTTGCATCAGTAGCAACCACTTCTGCAACTCAAGCAAACGACCATCACAGCACCAACAACAGCAATTTTCAGATCTGCAAAAAATTGCTGCAACAAAGCCCAAATAAGCAGCTGCAAATCATGGCAGCCAATCTAAATTCGCCATTAGAAATTCAACAGCCCCCTATTCCTTAGCATCTGCTTTTCTCCCAACTGGCACTTCTTAAATCCACCTCCAACACGCCTAGCTTACAAAAGTAATCCACCTCCATTGAATTCGGTCTAGCCTGCGACGGTCCAAAATAACATTAAGCTCCCATCGTTTCATCCAGCTGGTAGCACAGCTCTTTAGCCACAAATTTCAAGCAAATTGCAGCAGCTTCGCCCCCATCGATTTCTTCACAGCCAAACACGACCTCTGCTCTAATTTGGAGCAAAGCAAATTTAAATTAATCGTAGCAGCAATTTGCCATCAAATTGAACCTGTGAAGTGCCTCAGCGAAAGCAAAAAGCATCCAACGGCCGTCAATGGCAGCAGGAAATTCTTCAACCATGGCCATTCTTAACCGAACGCCGACTTCCATCTAAAGCAATAAGTAAGCACCAAAGACGGGGAAGGAATCAATGGTGAGTTGAGATAGGGAATATGGAAGAAAGAGGAAGAGAGGTGGTGCCACATTCAGCGATGAGGAGGACAACTTGGTTGGAAATGGCAAAGCTCGTCAGCAGTACACAACTTGACCGTGATTCCTTCGTCGGTGCTTCTTTCCCTGGAGGAATTTGCTTCCTACTCCACGATGAGGTGGAACAGCTTCCGACTCTTTGCCATCAACAGATACTGCAAAAGCAGAGCCTAAAAATTCCAAGGGAATCAGGAATTGTGGTGAAAAAGAGAGAAACTTGGAGAAACCACAGAATTAGATTACCTTGTCGAGGTGAAACGTCATTCCTTGTTGATCAAGAAACGTCATTTCTTTGACTATGATTACAATGTCGCTGTGCAATTTGGAGGTGCAGAACCTGAAAAAAATGCAGGTTGAAATGCTTATTTTTCATAAAAAAAGACATGAGGGATGAGGAGGAAGAAAAATAGAGAAAAGCAGACCATGCTTGGCCTTTGGTGCTGAGCTTTTCGGCGGCCATTGATCCTACGCCGTTGGTTTCTGGTGTCAGTCAAAATCCACCGTCCATGCTTGGCCTTTGGAGCTGAGCTTTTCGGCCTTCGGCGCTGAGCTTGATGAGACGATGCCACATTCACCCAAAGCCCTGCTGTCGTGCTTGAAATCACAACCGAAAACCGGCCGCCGCTTTTTCCTTCACCATAGTTGCCAACGCCAAACGTAAGCGAAGATGGAGACAGTGATCTGGTGGAGGATGAAATGACACCGGACGGACAGATGCACGCAGTTTGGATAACTCATTTGCCCCTTCTGGCGCCGTCTTGGATCATGGGCATTCTAGTAATTTTACGAATTTTCTTACGCCGTTTTCTTGCCCTCGTAACGGAGTTGGCATATTTTTGATGCATATTTAGGACTTTTGTAACGTATATTTAGGAATATGGTCATATATGATGAGTATATTTGAAAAAAAAAAAAATTTGTGCTCATGTTATTATTTTAGTGAAACAAGGTTATGACATTCATTTTCATGGCTTGTTGGATAGACTTGATTTATTTTAAACCCATTTTTAAAATGTTTTGCAGTGGCAAAGTATGTTTTTTAGAATGCATGTTTTGGAGGGTAATTTGTATATGTACCCACATAGTTTCACTAATATTGCAGATATACCCACGTAGTTTCACGAAATACATATTACTCATACATAGTTTCACCAAAATTACGTATTACTCCCACGTCGTTAACTGTCATTAATATCTGCCGTTATATTTTCAAAAATGATGAAAATGCCCTCATCCATAGTTTCACCAAAATTGCATATTACCCCATGAAGATGAGAGCATTTTCGTCATTTTTGAAAATATAACGGAAGATATTAATTGCAGTTAACGGCGTGGGGGTAATATGCAATTTTAGTGAAACTATGTAAGGGTAATATGTATTTCGGAAAACTAGGTGGGTATATCTGCAATTCCCGTTAAACTATATGGGTACATATGCAAATTATCCTATTTTGGACGAACCTAGTAACTCAGTGTCCGTTCTTTTATTTTTTAAAAAAATATTTTTTTTTTTTCTGGATCCATCAATGAAGTCCCAAGCTCCGCAGTGGTAACTATGCTGTGTAAGAAAAACCAAGTAAATTCAGGCGAGTGGGTTTGCATTCTAACAAGTATTTCCTTTTCAGATGACATGTTCTATGAGTATTTATTGCACGGGGTTAGTTTTAAATGACACCACGAGGTTTATTATTTTGCAAATTTATACCCATAACTATCCATTCTGCAAATAACTGAATCTCATTTACAAAACACCCTCAATTAATGGCAAAAGTCAATATTGGAGTCAAAATTTTGATTGATCTGTCAATTTCGAGGCTCACGTGGACCCAATTAGAGATTATTTTCACATGATTGTCGCTACTTAGCATGTTATTTTACAATTATAATAAATATTGGACTTTCCTATGCACGTCCTGGAGAATAATTAAGCTATAATTAGTATATACGACAAAATAGAATTGTCTAGTGTTCCCACGTAATAGTACTTTTCTAATCCATTTACGATTTATATGAAAGCAAATGGCGTAGCGGAACAGATACTCCATTATAACTTCTGTAATGCTTGAATTTTGTCGTCTCGAGTGGTGGATATTTCCTGTACTGTATGTCAATTAAAAGAGTCTAACGGGATAACTTCTTTACTCCGACTTTAGACTTCTAGTACTTGAATATCCGCATTTTCAATTTTGTTATTTTCAAAGACTCCTTCTAGCTTGCTATGATATTAGTGTATATTTCTTACACTTCAGCTCCGAGACATAGATGTACAATCGACAACAACACAACCTCAACGACATTTTAAGAACAATGGTCGCCCACAAACCTTCTGATTTATAGGCTATGATAATTTCAATTTAGGTTATCCTATTTGTAGGAGGTTAGGTGTGTCGTTATAAGACTGAGGGAAAGTTCCACAGTTCAAGCTAGCTTTTGGAGCTGAGAAGGCTTATAAATCATTCACAGGTATCAGAATCCAGGATTAAACAAGTCCGCCTAAATGGTGGGAAAACAAGTTCATTAGACTCAGGCTAACCTTCGGGCTAAGAAGGCCCAAAAAACACAACGTTTCATCACCGTGAACTCACAGAACGTCCTCAATCTTTGTTGCAGCAGTCTTTCTGGTTGAACCCAAAGCCATTATAAATTGTTTGAGCTTCATCCTATGACTAAGCTATTCCACAATTTCTCTGTGGAGTCTGTGGAGCAGCACAATCTGAAGACCATAAGAAAGTAAGAATTAACGCTGTATGAAAGGTGGGGGGAATTTTTTGTAACTTTGCCTACATATGACATCAAATTACAGTTCGGTAGAAAGTAATCATTCCTCTGAAAGAACCCTTCACCTTCCTCATTCCAATCTTTGGCTGGCAGAAGTACTCCGTCAATAAATATCTATTAAGTTGTACCACATGGTTGTGGAAGAGGCTGAGAGTGCAGCTAAAGTGTAAAAGAATGCCTCACCTCTTAAGCTAGCTTTGGGGTCGAGAAGGCCGATGAATACCCAACAAACTAATATTAGATGCAACAGCTCTGCCCAATAGCTGAGAAAATACCTCACCTCTTGGGCTGGCTTTTGGGATTGAGAAGTCCGACGAGCACCCAACAATATCGTCTTATCGTCGAACCTCAGGCTCGCAGAAGACTTGCTGATTCATTTGCAAACTCTCTGGGTGATACACACAAGAATAAGGATCACCTTATTTTATCTTCATGATCTAGGGGACGGGTCAGTGCGCGACCTCATGGTTTGTTGTGTCCGTTGTTACCAGTTATATGGCATTGGATTGGTTTACATCCTGCCCTTCTGGTTTTTAAACTCAAGGGGTTGGAGGCCTTAACTTCCAACAACCAGAAACTGAAGATTATTGGACTGCAAACAAACATAACAGCAGTTTTATCCCTGAAATCTTCCTGAGGCGCAACTAGAGTTACTTTGACCATGTTGCGGAACAATTCCTAGAAATTGTCAGATTTCAGCCCTCTACTTCTCAGCAAATATTTCAAGTTGCTATTGGAAATGACGGCCGCAGAAGCTAGATGAACACTGTTTATAGAAAGAAGTAATACTGCAGAAATATCCCGTTAAAGTTTATTCACAACATTGCATGTTCGTTTACTAATGAATGGAGAAGGAAAAAAAAAAAAGTTTTTATCACAGCACACCTACCACACCAAAGGACTTTGGCTCGGATGGCAGAGCTCTGTTTTTCTGTCAACGTGAATTCAACTCCTAGACATGTGGAAGAAATCAATCATTAATTAGAAGAATTCATCTAATAAAAATAAGAAGAAATCTAGGATGGGTTCGGTAGAATTAATGTGATGCACTCACTCCAAAACGATCGGGAATCAGTTCTAGCTTTTGGTACCAGCTCCAAATTTGCCCCAGTGAGAGGAATTCAGATCATCTTTCTTATCTTGCTTGCGATCCGCTAGATCAAGAGGCTCTTCTGAAATCTCATCAATGTCATCCTCTGTAACTAGCTCCGGTGTTTCCATCCATACAGTCAGTGAAGGAGGCCTAGATAACCGTCTATCGCGTGCTGGTAAGGCCAACGTTTCTGAAGGCTGAGGATCTCTAGATTCCCCATTCATTGTCTGTGGAGAGTGCGGCAACGGACCCGAGCTTTCGGCACTGTAGGATGGATTAGTTACCGAAGGGGTCAACACTAAGTCGGGAGGTGGCGAATGCGGCATATGATCTTCCTCCTGCCCGTTTGGAGGGCGATGTTCTACTTCTGCCTCGGGGGGTGGTGTAACAGTAAAAGCTTCTTGATCACTGTCAGGGGAATCTAAAAACTGGGTTTTCATAAAATCACCACGAAAATGAGGGGGAGAGTCGGAACTCTGAACTGGGGCAGGCTGCGCATGGGCATCCTCAGCAGAGTAGAAAGAAGTTTCAGTCTCCATCTCCACATCTGAGGAGGATACAGAAGGATCAGGGCGCTGAGAATGCACAGCCAGGGGCGGCATGGGCGACAGCTCTGGGCTTGGCTGGAGTGATTCCAACCTATGGATTGAGTTCATGTCGTATCCAATAAATGTGTTGGAAGCCGCGCTGGCTCTGGACTCCACAGCATCCAGATTGACAGAGCTGGAAGAAGCGTCCATGGCCACAGCAACCAGCTTCTCCCGTTGGGAATCGCTCTCAAGGAAGTTACCTTGCCGAGAAGCAAGCTTCTTCCAGCGTCGATACAGGTAGAAAGAGGATGCCAAAAAAATGACAAGCATTGAAAGAGAGACAGAGGCAAAAATTGCGATTAGTTGTGTTTTGTGGGATCTTGGGCCGTCGGGCTGATTTGGGAGGGAGAGATTGGTGGGAACTATGGCTTCCACAGTGGGAATGGATGGGGAATGGGGAGAAGGGCTGAGCGGAGGCGTGCTGTGATTGAGGAGTGGGGAATTTGGTTTTGGGATGGGCAACGGAGTCGAAGGAGACGGGGGAGATGAAAGGGATTGCAGGTGGAGAGTTGGGGCGTTGCCGTGGTCGGCTTTGCAAGAGGCGAAGTGGCTTGCAAGATTGAATAGGAAAGGAATCAGCAGTGCGGCAAGTAAGAGTTTGAGATGATTCATGGTTGCTTTTCTTTTTTCTCTTTTGGGGTTGATCATGGATTCTAGCAACAACTTCTGTGGATGCACTTGGCTATCTCTCCCTTCTCCCTCACTGAGGAGGCTCCACCATCGCCGGACATGGCTAAAAATAAAAATGGTTGGGGCGTATATTATTTTTATTTCGCCCAAAGTATTAGACGAGATTAAAATTTATTAAAAATGAATATAGGCTTTTCTGGTTATCTCAAAAACTCTATGACGTGAGGAAAAACTCGAGATGGCTGATAACATCGTACATTCGTACAACGAGACGAGGCAGGTGTGAGTGCAAACGTTTGCACTTTTGCATAAAATGCAAATGAGGATAATATGGTAATTTTATACCATGAGAGTAGCATTGTGAGTAAAGTGTGAGTATGGGTAGGTGAGATTAATTATAGTACTTTGGGGTGCATGTATTTCTATGGTTAATCATATGATTTTAATAAAATACTATAGATGATGAGTGATCCATGACGTTAAAATGAATGATATTCATTTTAAATTATTATCGGTAATGTACGCCTAAAATTTACAAATTCAGAATAGATTTATTTAAAAAAATAAATTTAAACGAATGACATAATTTAGCATGTTTGACCGATTTTATAGATTTTACAGATTTTACGGATTTTACAGTTTTTATGCAATTCATAGGGATGATGTGTTATACTGGTAATCTTTATTCATTTTTCTCATGAAATAAATTTTACAGGTTATTCGAGTATCACAGAAATAGCGCACATGCAATTGATAAATTTATATATTTTACGAGTTGTATAGAATATATGATTTTGCTACATACTTGTCTGATAACATAAATCAGTTATACAGTTTTAACACCTGAAATAAGATTGATGACATTTCATTTTCACAAATTAGATGAGCAATACAGATTTTACAAGAATAATGCAAAATCATGAACTAATATATACATAATTTATGATTTTTATAGAGTTATCAATTTGTAATGAACTGGTTTAATGGATTTTATAGATTGTTCATAAAATCTATATCAAATATATTATCCGTAAACGTAATACGAAAGATACTAATAATATTAAATAATAAAATATAGATTCTTATTAAATTTTAAATAAATCCAATAATTGGATCCTTTACCTAATTAATATATTATTTTACATGTAATTTGGATTATGCTACTAAAGTAACATTATTTCTTAACAAGGATAGTATAGAAATTATTAACTACCAAATAAATTAATTGTACAAATTTTATTTGGCATCTCATGTCATTGACTTGAAAAATAATGTTAATTATCTATCATAGAAGGAATTTTTTGTAATGTAAGTAATGTTTAAATTTTTTTGTTATTCACGTAGATTCCTATTTTAATAAATTTGCATGAAATTCATTTTGCGCAAATTCAACTTGGCTATCTGTATCATCGCCAAGAATAATTATATTTAATAAAAAATTTAAGCATTATTCAACGAGTAATATAAACTATTTGTCTCAAAAAATATTTTTATTTTTTTAACAAGGATGAACTCAAAATTATTATGTGCCAATAATAAGCATTAAATTCCATTTGTCTCCTTGTACATTGACAAAAATAATTATAATTAAGAAGAAATTAATATAATGGTCATGTGAACGCATTTGTGTTTGTATTTTAAATTATTTATCTCAAAATTATTTTCATTTTCTCAAAAAGATTGCAAAGCTATTGCAATTATGTTTAAATCACAGAAAATACTTAGTTTTTACGTGTATTAAAATATCATAATAATTTATGTCGCGTGTGTATGAGTGCAAGTGCACCGCCGAAGCACCATTTCTGGTGCTCCATCATCTCAAAGCTATCGGCAGCCATGGCTACTGGCTACGCCCCTGCCCTCTCCTCCTTAATCGACGACCGATTCTCTTCACCAAATCCGACCACCACTGCGTCTCCCCTATTTTCGGCAACAGCCATGGTTACCTGCGGTGCAAGCTCCACCATTTTCCCCCAATTCTTCATCAATGGCAATTGCAGCAAAAGCCCACCAGAAAGCAGCCACGCCTAAGTCTGGCAGCAAGCTTAAAATTGTGCAGCGCCCTCTCCAGGCCAATCCCGGCCAAATAATCCCACAACCCATTCTTCTCCTCTTCAAATAGCCGGCAGCTACAAACCAATGCCCAAATTCACCTTCGGCTCTGCATCTTCCATTTTTTTTTCCATCCAGTTGTTAATCTCCACAAATCCAGCTATAGTAGCACCAATCAAAACGCCACTGCCCCTGCTGCCCTTCGTCTTTCTTTCGGCCAACCTTAACCACAAATTTAGCCGTCGATTTTCCCTCATAAACCCACCAAAATTGTTGCAATCAATTTCACCCAAACCCAGAGCTTACATTTTTCAGCCACCCAACGCCATTTCTTGCAACAATCTATTGCAATCAACCGAGCACAGACCCACCGCTCTTGGTCGGTCAGTCTCCTCCTGTCGGTCGGTCTCTCTCCCATCTAAACAAGCAGCTTTTGGAGGAAGTTAACGGGCCCCCATCAATTCCACACAAGTATACACACGACTATGCTTTTTATCTTTCCAATTTTGCCCCAGTGAATCTCAACCACTGATTTTAAATAGACGGCAGATGTGGCATTTGCACTTTAAGCAATCGTGAAAACGTTTGCAGCGAAACCGGACTCCAACAGCTAAAGAATGGCTGAGCTCACCTCCTGCCATTAATTTCGTTTCAGCCAAAAACGGACGAAAATGCCATAAATGCATGCAGATAGAAAATAACCAAATGAGTGTGGGATAAAAATGCAATAAATACACGCAGATGCAATAGAACCAAATGGGTGTGGGAATCGCCGGGATAGAAATTTATGAAATAGGGATTCCTAAGTTCATTAATTTATTAATTAATAATTATATTTTTACTTTTTTACTTTTATATTTCAATTTTTTTTAATATTTCAACTGTCCTATTTATTCTATTTTTATTTATATAATTTTATATTATTTATAGAATTTTTAAAATATTCTATTTTCACATGACCTCCTGACATTAATTTCGTCCGCAGCTACGCCTCCCGATTTGGTGAGTTTTTTTATAAAGCCACTTGTACTGAAAAGTTTTGCATTCAGCTGTTGAGTTTTTGTGAAAGTATTCTTTTGTAACTGAAGAACGTTTGAGCATGAATGCCTAATTAATATGTAATGAATCTGTCAATTTAATAATAACCTCTAGTTTTTTTTTTTATATTGATAGCTGAAAAACGGAATCCGAGGTCGCGGTTGGTGTTCGTATCTGTTAAAAGGAAGATAATCGGCGCAGGTTTTGGATAGATGAGTGCCAGTAGTGGTTGGAAAATGGCACAAACCATGATTCGCACCTCAAAAGAAGATGATGTATTTTTGGCTGTGGTCCATCAATGAGTTAAATGGCATGGCAGCGCACGTGAGGAAGTTGTGCTGCTTGCTGAGGGCGAGGTCCTACATCCTATCTTTTGAAGCCCACTATTGCATTGCACGCTGCGCTTGGCGAGCACTAGGCTGGGCTGCAGAAAAGAAGCGGTTTTCTGTTTTTCGCCTTCCGCAGTTGCGGTTCATCTTCTTTGCATCCAGACCGTTCATGGAGTTTCATCGCGGTCCATTAGTCCGGTGTGGCCGTACTTGAATAAACGATCAGCGATATCTTTACAGCAGCCAGCCATGAATTCAGAAGCATCAAAAGATGGGGTTTGAGAATTCCTGAAATTTTGATCTTTCCGTGCTGGGGGTCCAGAAGGTTGACAGACTGAAAGGAACTGTCGGATGCGCACATTTGCACCTTTTTTCATTTTATGAAAATGTGTCGAGGAAAAAGGACCAGTGATGTGACCGGGATTAAATAAATCAAATGAATAAAGTTACAGTGATAGCCGGTGCGTCTACGTGTAACTCCGCCGCGCGTTACAGTGATAGCCGGAGTTCGAATATGAGGGAGCGCATTTTTTCTTGCATTAATGAAAGTACATGCATGTTGCGGCATTACGTGGTGATGTTATTTTTTCTTAGTTTATGGAAGTATCTACCACCGTCACCGGTTGACATGTTTGAAACAACCGTAATCATTGGAAAATTTGTAAAAATGTCTTAAAATTTGTTTGTAACATCAGTTGAGATTATTGTATATAATACTCCTAAAAAAATATATAAAAGTTTTCCTCATCCATATATATGGCTCTGCCCTTGTATAATCGAGTTATATATGAGCAATTTCTATGACTCTCTTCATTTTAAAATGTTTATAATTAATGCAAAATTTAATTTAATTATTACGTTTAAACTCACTAGTTTAGGTAGATGACCAGCAACTACGACTGCGGGCCCAAATGCGACGCCTTGCTGTCGTTCCTGAAGAGCTTCAAAAGCGCAGCCCGAGCACTGGAGCAGGAGGGTTTTACTCGGTTTACACCGCATTATTTGCCTTGGTACTGCCCTCCGGCCTTCTTCTTCAGCAGGCAGTGCAAATCCCAGTGCATCAATAGAGGGAGATACTGCGCTCCTGATCCCGGTTAGGGTTCCAGACAAGGTTACCAAGGGAAAGATGTTGTGATCGAGAATCTGAGGCAGTTGTGCGTGTTCAGAGCAGCAAATGAATCCGAGATGCCCTGGGTTTGGTGGGATTATGTGACTGAGTTTCAGGCAAGATGCCCCATGGAGCAGAAGAAGCACAACAAGGAATGCGCAGACAATGTCGTACAATCTCTTGGTAGGTCTAACAAGAATTCAACTTTTGGGCTTGGCCATTTATTCACAACGAAGCTTTTTTGAAACATATACGTATTAATTTTTGGGGGTTTAGTCAGGACTCGATCAGGTCAAGATTGAGATGGACGTTGATTCGAACAACCCTGTTTCGCGAGAAGAGATGGATGCTCTTGTAAGCGGTTGTTTGACATTTGCAGGATCTAGTTGTCCAATGATGGTCTAATGTTAAATGGAATTCTCGTACGCAGAAGCAGAATGAAAAAGGAGGCAGCGGCAATGCCACTGTTGCTCTTCCCACTCTGGTTCTCAACAACCGGCAATACCGAGGTCACATTTGTAAAATAAACCCTACAGCTTATACAATTGTGAATTAGCACATATACTTTGGATATTTACATATATATATATTTTTATTGGAATATATTTACATACATCTCAACACATATTACATTGAAGGCCTGAGACATTCTTACAAATCTAGAGGCACTGCTCCACCCATTAATCAGGAAGACACAGCTTTCAACCACCAAACGGGAGACCACAGCTCTCACTAATAATTTTTTCTTCATTTCGGGGAATCGAACCCATGACCACAACGCTGCCCGGATTCCACGGCAATAGTGCCGGCTCGGTTGGTGATATTTACATATTAAGGTCTCTAAATTTTAGAATATTGACGTAGCCTGGCTATGCAAATTCCAAATGCACGTGCTAATTCACGAATATATAAAATTACAGGGTCCTGATCTCCTGGTCTCCTTTTTGGCTTTAGTATGGTTTGTTTGCTGTTCTCACGTGATATATAATTGCAGGGAAGGTGGAGACCGGTGCTGTTTTGGCAGCCATTTTTTCGGAGTTACGGGGGATCAGTGGATCACTGAGCCTGCTGCTTGTTCGAGCAAGAAAACGGCCTCTTCACACTTCGTTAACAACAAATTTTAAATAAGGAGAATGCTACGCCCTAGTTAGGGTACTTTAGGCAGAATTTAGATGGCTCATTGTATTTTAAGATCATTTTATTTTCAATAGTACACAAATTTTCATCCAAATCACATGTGCATGGTACAAGTCTCATCATTTTATAGAGTAAAATTAATGTAATGAAAAAATTTGATTTTCTCATCTATCCATTAATTTTATAGTCATATTTTTAGCATTTATACATCTAAGATATTATTCGTACATTTAAAGCAAATGTGACTCCTTTAAGACACTTAAGGTGTGTTTAGTAAGTTGTAAAACTTTTGATGAAAAGATTTTTATGTAAAAGTTATTAAATTAGTAGAAAATGATATGATATTATAGGGGTAATGATGAGGAGTAAAAATAATAAATTTAAAATAAATAGGTTAGTTGTATTGGTAGTTATGTAGAAATGATTGAAAAATAGAATTTTGTATAGAAAAATGTGTAAAAAATAATTAAAAAAGGAGTAGTTATAAAGAGTGAAAAGTTTTAAATTTAAAAATTTTAACTCGACAACTTTTGCAAATTGCCAAATACACCCTTATTAGGAGCTACTTGGATGCTTAAGCAGTTGATATGTATATGTATAAATAGTGTAAGTGTGAGATCCAACATTCAAATATTCAGTAAAGTAAGTGGGCGTACCTTTGTCAACTGCATAGTAATCCAATGTGGGTAACAAGAAAAAATTTTAACTAGGATGATTTTCGGTACTTTAGCTAAATAAATGATGTTAAGTTATATGATGGGCAAAATTTTAATTTTATAATTGATGCGGCTCTATCTTTAGTCGAAATTACTTCAATTAGGGTGTCCTTGGCTGCATCCCAACATATCCCTTTAAACAAATTCGTAAACGTGCTTCTGTTAAAGGGCTCTGTAATCTGTACGTTGGGATTACTTATGAATATCTACTTATTCATAAAAATTTATGAGGATATTATTTCATGATTGAATTAATTATATATGGCAATATAAATATGATGATTTAAGGATCAACGACTATAAGTTCGTCCACATATTTTAACCAATAAGCATATGAGGAAATGGAAAATTAAGTTTAATGTGTATCCATAATTGCACACATAAGACATCCTATCGCATGTTTGAAAAATAAGTAACAAAACTGAAATAGGTCTATTGAACTAATTTAATTAATAATCACATTGATTATTCATTTAAATTTTTTGATGAAATGGGTGCCTCCTCTCTACCAGCAGCAACACGCTGGCAACTGAGAGGGAGACCCCAAAAAATTATTTATTCGAAAAATGTTGAATGTCTGTACATGATGCTTCCAAAATACAATTAGAAAAATTATCCCACCAAGTATCATCACTTATAACTTTAGCAAGAACAAATTTGACTAAAGTATAGGCCACTTGATTGCCCTCCCGAGACACATATGAGCAAAACGACATTGATTAAACTCCCCGGACATGCTTCTGATAATGTTAACTATGATGCCAATTCTCAATCGAATTTGATCTGTGCTTGTGAGCCAACTCATCGGGATAAGAGAGTCACTTTCTCCATGAATTGCTGTATAATTGAGTTCTCTTATTCAAGAGATTCCGAGCAGCATAGCATAAACCTCCATCCACAAAGGATCATTCCTTTCCACGTCCAACACTTAGCTACCACAATACCACCATGAATCAGCACCAGCATTAACACATGCATCCACATTTAATTAGAATCCCAAAAATAATTTTATTTAGATTTACGGATCACGTATATTTGTTGAAAATGTACCAGTTGTATGGAAGGCAAGAGCGTAACGATATCAAAATTAAATTGATTTAAAATTAAGATATAGTAATCTTAATAAAAATGGAAAATCTCTTTGATAAAAATATAAATATCAAAATTTGTATATAGCCATCCAACTTTTTGAGATTGGGGAGGTCAGCCTTGGCCTTGAATGAAGCGTAGACCCGGTCTACTATATACATCAAGGTTTGTTGGATAGTTTATAATTATATCAAGATAGTTGATTGTAATTGTAAATATATTTATATAATTTCAAAAATTATAAATAACTCATTTATAATTTTACTATAACTAAAATATACCTACGTCGTCATGACGTTATGACTATAATATCGTGGTGTGTATATATTTACAAAGATATGCAAACTATGCGAATAACAACATCATAATGACGTACATATTTTTTTGATGAGAACGACATATATATTTGTAGTTATGGTAAAATTATGTAAAGATATCTACAATTTTTAAAACTATATGAGTGTATTTATAAATTATTAAAATCTTTAATAAGTTAACATTGATCTAGATCTAATCACAATAAATTTGAATCTAAAATGAAAAGAAACTCATTTTGAATAAAGTTTGTGAATCAATACAGATGTGCCGCAAATTTTTTTATTTAAAAGATCATGTGCATTGAAACTTTTGTATATTATATTATAAATTTTTTCAAATATAAATAGTTGTAGCTTTGTTCTCAAAAGATTTTTTAAATCGGAAAGCCTAGGTGCCTGTCAGGCCACCCCTAACAACGAGAAGGAGGTCCGGAAGGCACATAGGCATCCGATACATTAGAGAAATCTTTATAACAAAAGTTTACAATATTGTTTGGAGAATCTTCACTACTCTTGATTCTCTTCTTTACATTCTATATCCCACTGTAGCACCCGCCGTGAGCGCTATGATAGGCTCGGAATGGTTTTCCGGACCTTGAAAATGTGGATCGTGTTGAAAAGCAACGTGGGCTTAGATTTGCTGCATTCACATGGGGTAAAACGCATTAGGCTTCATATCTTTTAGGAAAGTTGGCGTGTGGGTATTTTCTCGTGATTTCGGCAGCATAATGGCTAAGACGGGGCCTTCCGTACACGGGTCAAGTCACAAATCCGGCAGCATAACGGTAGCGTATTATGCTGGAATCCGTGGACCCACGTGCACCCGCCTTGCCGGGGCGTTAGCTTAAACACGCACACACAAAATAAAGAAAAACGGAGTCGCCACTGATCTTTAAAGGGAGATCAGCCCCTATTTGATGAAATAAGGCACTAGCAATACAGAGTCCGGGTTCCGGCCTTCGGGTTGAAGCAAATATGGAGAAATCTGCCAACCCGAGGCAGTTTACACGGCGTGAAAGGGGGAAATAAAAAGATTTGAGAGAATGAGAGAGATGGAAAGTGGGCGTGGAAGAGAGAGCGTGGAGCTCGTAGAGCGGGAAAAACCGGGATGCCGGGGCGTTGCTGCAGACTCCCGTCCTCTCCTTGGGATGCCTCTCTTCAAGTCCCCTCAAATGAGAGGGGGTGCTCTCCTTTTATAGATGTAGGAGTGGGCTTTGGGCTCTCTTGAGGTCATGGACTTAGTCCATGGACTTGGGCTTGAGTGGGATCATGGGCTTGGTCCATGGGCTTGGTCTTGAGTTTGGGTAATGGGCTTTGGGCTTGAGTTGAGAGCATGGGCTTGAGCTTGGTTGAGAGGTGTTGGACTTGGTCCATGAGCTTGAGTTTGGGTAATGGGCTTTGGGCTTGAGTTGAGAGCATGGGCTTGAGCTTGGTTGAGAGGTGTTGGACTTGGTCCATGAGCTTGAGTTTGGCGGGCTCCTTCCATAGTGGGCTGGAACTAAGTGGGCTAGAGCTTGGCTAAGCCCGTTGTTTTGGGCGGGCCGTTGTAGAGGCCCAAAATTGTAGAGAAGCCTATTTCTGAGGCTTGGTGGGCTGCATTGTGGAGCCCGTTGAGGTGGCCTGTAGGAGCTTCGCTCGTGTGGGCCGGATCTGGTTTGTTGAAAAGCCTGCTTCGAGGCTTGGTGGAGCTTCGCTCCGTGGGCTGTGTTTGGAAGGGCCTGCTTAGCTTGCTTGAACCTCCTTTTGCCTTGAATTTGTTTGAGTTTGGGACTTTTTTCCATTTTTCCCATTTTTGGGCCCAAAGGTGGGGTGTCAACAGTTGCCCCCCTTTGCTAGAGGCGTCTTGACGGTGAATGACAAAGTACTGGACACCTCTTTTGGCATTGACATGAACACTTTTCTTTTCTTTTCTTTTCTTTTTTTTTCTTTTTTTTTCTTTCTTCTTTTTTTTGTTTTTGTTTTTTTTGTTTTTTGGGGTCACTTCGTAATTTCTGAAAACTCATGAAGTTTCTTCTGGGAGAGTGGTCCTTTTTGAAATTTTGTGGACTTGCTGGCTTGTTTTGCACTAGTCTTGAGTCCGGATGATTTCGCAATTCCTGTAGATGACGGGGAGCTTTCTGCAATTTTACCAAATTTTAGGGTCTCCGATGGGGGCCCTATTCTCCTGTTTTCTCTTTTCTCCTTTCTCGCTGCCGCCGTCGCTCTTCTCATTCGGCCGCCGCCGCCGCCGCCGATTTTCAGCTCGTCTTCTCCGGCACTAGCTGGTGTTGCCGGTGGCGTGCATTGAAGACTTTTCTTCATCTTTTCTTCCTTTTTGGCCAACTTGTACTTTTGTAAATCTTGAATGCTTGTATGCCCCATTTTTTGAATGTAAAGCCGTGTGAATACCGGCTCATTTTTTTTTGGAGGATGTGTCTATATGATTTGTTGCCTTTGCGGGGTATAGATCTTGTAAAATTCTTCTTCTTGACGTCTCTTATAATGCTTTGACCATTTGTAGGCCGTAAGCCATTAGAAATTCTGCATAAAGGCTGTTGTGCGTCCATTATATACATAGACCTAAAAACTTTTCAGGTCAGTCAGCGTCCTCCATGATTTCCGCGATTTTCCTGCTGAAATCCGGATTTTGCGGGATTTCTTCATACCCCTCGGATCTTGCGCTGCCAAAGCCGTGATTCACGCTGCCAAAATCGTACTTTTCAGATTTTGTACGATTTTGTCCGTACTTTCAAGATTTTGCATGTTTTTTGGATTTTCTCATCCGTCCGGCTCAAAATTTCTTCCCCATATTTTCTGCACTTGTCCTTCAAGGCTACTGGGTTGCTACGGATGTCTAGAAGTTTGCCTTGCGAGCGGCGCTGTGGAACCATTTCCTCATGTAGCTTTGCCTCCCGGGTCCCAAACTTCGTTTGATGTAGGATTGAACATGATATAAAAATAATTTGTATCATTTCTCTTTAGAACCACATGCCCCCATGCTTCGGAATGATGTAGATGCATTTTCCTCCACCTTTTTCTCTTCAGCCCTCGTTTGTAATTTTTTCTTTGTAGCTTGAACTTAATGCTCTTCTGGCATGCGGCTTTGGTAGGCTGTCCCCATGCTTCTCTGGCATGCCCCCAGTTTTTTATTTTTTGTGCGCTTTTTGCTCCTTGTGAAATATTATCTTCACCGGTTGTTAGCATTTTTCCTGCCAAGCTTGATGGAAAGACTGTGTGGTAGCCATTTTGAACTATCCCTTGTGGATGTGTTGACGAAGATGTATTTATGGCGGTGGGTTGATGGATGATGGTTGTATGCCCTACACATTCTGCGGCTTCCGGGGCTAACCTTGTTGGTTGTTCGACTTCGTCGACATTGCCTGTGTTGATGACAGTTTGTTGAGGCTATTTAGATGCCTCTGCTTGATCGTCTGTGTGAGGGATAACTTCATTTGTGACTTGTAGATGGTCTTTTCCATTTGGCTTTTCTTGTGCAGAAATTTCTTGAGATTTGTGCTCCTTGGCTAGTGTTTCCTCTTTTGAGGTGCTTGTCTGCTTTATTGATAAGATTAATATTTCACCTTTTGTGGCCGGGCATGATTGTGTAGAAGATGATGGCAATGACTGCTTTAGAGGAATGCTAGGAGTAGAGGTGTAAGGAGCTTTGGGGTTCTCTTCTGCATTTCTAGACTGCGGGTATGTTGGTTGGCTAACTGGGATGAAGATATTTTCTGGGGAGAAGTGAGGCAAAGTAGGTTGGCTTGCTATCTTGGGATGAGCTTCCGGGTTTGTAGAAAAAGTATTTGAGGATGTTCTTTGGACAATAGGAGGTTTGTGCAACATAGGATTCTCTTGCGTAGGCATGACGGATTTTCCCACTAAAATGACAGGCTCAACACATCTTTTTTGAAGGACAACGGAGTTGGCATTTCGGCCTTGTAAAATGATAGGAGCGTTATGGGGTCGGGCTTTTGTTATGAAAATAGAAGGGTCGAAGGTTTTGGCATTACCCTTCATAAAATTGACTTCCATGCCAATGTCCGCTATATGAGGTGTCTGGCTTGCTTGTTCAAGAAGAATTGCATTTCCTTGCTATGGCCATGGGGAGATGGTGCCATGTCTGATTCCCGCCTCCACTTGGTCCCCGGCTTGGAGGAGTTGAGTGAAGTTGACATATGGGTGAGAGATTAGGTAGCCCGAGATGCTCGGGTGCGTTGAGTTGATGATGATGGAGATTTGCTCATCCAACGACAACGGGTTTTTCATCTTCGCCGCCAAGGCACGCCATCTAGCCACGTACTCTGAGAACGTTTCATCCTCTTCTTGCTTGAGTGCTTCGAGATCGGCCCTTTTGGGAGCCGTATTTAGCATATATGAAAAGCGGTCCATGAAGGCTAAGGAGAGTTGTTCCCATGTTTTAATTTGCTTGCAGTCGAGCGACGTATACCATTCAAGGGCGTCTCCTCTCAAGCTATGTTGGAATAGCATGACCAAAATTTCCTCCTTTTTTACCAAAGGGTATAAAATACTGCAAAAGGCTTTGATATGGGCATGTGGGCATGAGTTTCCTTCATAGGTAGGGAGGGTTGGCATTTTGAAAATTTCAGGTAGTTGTGCATTTGGAAATGGGCATAAGTCTTCAATTTTTACCAAATGAAAGTCCTCCTCTTGCTGTCGGTCAATTTTTCTTTGTAACTCTTGGAGTTGGCTTTGAAATTGTATCTTGACCTCTTCTATTTCGCCTTGCACTTTCGCTAGGCCATGTGATCTTTGAACTGGGATGGATTGTGAGCTCGAACTCGTTGTTTGTTGATATTGTGATGAAGAGGATGACACTTGATGTTGTTGTTTTGCCATTGATTGACGTTGCTCTATTATTTTGTAGAGCATGTCCTCCATCCATTGCATTCGTTGCATCATCCGATCACATTTTTCAAATGGGAATGCAGTATTTTCCTTTGAAAGATGATTTGTCGGCTCCATGTATGCGATCTTCACTCTTTTTTTTTTTTTGCTTTTTCTTTTAACCTTTTTTTTTTGCTCTCTTTTTTTTAACTCTTTTTTTTGCTCTTTTTTTAACCTTTTTTTTTAAGTAGGAAGTCAAAGTAAAATTACAGAAACATGATATGATGCCCCCCGGTTTCAGAACCAAGGGTAGAAAGGTTGATTAATCATCTTCGAACTTGAAAAGCCATTGCTAGCTTACTGCCGTGTCGCCGTGATGCCTCGGGACATTGCTGGACCTTTATGCCATGTCAGCGCCTTTTGTCACATCAATGGTCATTTCAGCGCCTTTATGTCATGTCAATGTCTTGTCAGCATACTTCTTGGGTCAACAGTTGACTTCTAGGCATGTAAGTTTTATGTCACATCAATGGTCTTGTCAGCACCTTTATGTCATGTCAATGGTCATTTCAGCGCCTTTTCCGTTCTTCTTGCGTCAACAGTTGACTTTCTGTCTCATCAGTGATTGACTTGCCTTGCTTTCGAGATATAGTGAAGAACCTGAACAATCAATGAAAAATGGTTAGCACTTGTAAACAGATAATAAAAAAGATCAACCTTTGGATAGATGCTTGCAAGTCTGAGTCCTTTTGTGCGTGTTTTTTTTCAGATTTTATTTATATTAAGTTTTGCGCGTGAGAATGTTCGAGGTCCACAGATTTGGGTTTGCCTGAGGCGTCTCTGGAAAAGTGACCAGTTCGCTTGAAGCGTGTCTGGAGAAGGACCAGTTCTCTTGAAGCGTGTTTGGAGAAGGACCAGTTCTCTTGAAGCGTGTCTGGAAGAATGACCAGTTCGCTTGAAGAGTGTCTGGAAGAATGACCAGTTCGCTTGAAGAGTCTCTGGAATGAAGACCAGTTCGCTTGAAGCGTTTCTGGAAGTGTGACCAGAAAACACTCAGGTTATGAAAAAGAAGTGATTTTTACGCCGGATTTTTTTTTACGTTAATTGATTTTGGATTTGCCGGAGGCCCTTGCTGTAGGCTCGTTTTACGTGTCTGGACGGTTACGAGGCGGTGTGCAACAGTTCCTCACGAGTTCTGTCCAGTTTTGAGCTGGACGCCTCTGGACCTAAAAACTTTTTAGGTTTCTGCGCGATTTGGGCAGAAACTTCAGAAACTCGCTGCCGGGAGACGGGATTTCTTCTGCAACTTGCTGTTCAGCGTGGGAAGAGCTCCGATCTCCAGATTCTGACCCCCTTGCGCCGATGTAGACCTGCAACGCCGTCCCCAGTGGAGTCGCCAAGCTGTAGCACCCGCCGTGAGCGCTACGATAGGCTCGGAATGGTTTTCCGGACCTTGAAAATGTGGATCGTGTTGAAAAGCAACGTGGGCTTAGATTTGCTGCATTCACACGGGGTAAAACGCATTAGGCTTCATATCTTTTAGGAAAGTTGGCGTGTGGGTATTTTCTCGTGATTTCGGCAGCATAATGGCTAAGACGGGGCCTTCCGTACACGGGTCAAGTCACAAATCCGGCAGCATAACGGTAGCGTATTATGCTGGAATCCGTGGACCCACGTGCACCCGCCTTGCCGGGGCGTTAGCTTAAACACGCACACACAAAATAAAGAAAAACGGAGTCGCCACTGATCTTTAAAGGGAGATCAGCCCCTATTTGATGAAATAAGGCACTAGCAATACAGAGTCCGGGATCCGGCCTTCGGGTTGAAGCAAATATGGAGAAATCTGCCAACCCGAGGCAGTTTACACGGCGTGAAAGGGGGAAATAAAAAGATTTGAGAGAATGGGAGAGATGAAAAGTGGGCGTGGAAGAGAGAGCGTGGAGCTCGTAGAGCGGGAAAAACCGGGATGCCGGGGCGTTGCTGCAGACTCCCGTCCTCCCCTTGGGATGCCTCTCTTCAAGTCCCCTCAAATGAGAGGGGGTGCTCTCCTTTTATAGATGTAGGAGTGGGCTTTGGGCTCTCTTGAGGTCATGGACTTAGTCCATGGACTTGGGCTTGAGTGGTATCATGGGCTTGGTCCATGGGCTTGGTCTTGAGTTTGGGTAATGGGCTTTGGGCTTGAGTTGAGAGCATGGGCTTGAGCTTGGTTGAGAGGTGTTGGACTTGGTCCATGAGCTTGAGTTTGGGTAATGGGCTTTGGGCTTGAGTTGAGAGCATGGGCTTGAGCTTGGTTGAGAGGTGTTGGACTTGGTCCATGAGCTTGAGTTTGGCGGGCTCCTTCCATAGTGGGCTGGAACTAAGTGGGCTAGAGCTTGGCTAAGCCCGTTGTTTTGGGCGGGCCGTTGTAGAGGCCCAAAATTGTAGAGAAGCCTACTTCTGAGGCTTGGTGGGCTGCATTGTGGAGCCCGTTGAGGTGGCCTGTAGGAGCTTCGCTCGTGTGGGCCGGATCTGGTTTGTTGAAAAGCCCGCTTCAAGGCTTGGTGGAGCTTTGCTCCGTGGGCTGTGTTTGGAAGGGCCTGCTTAGCTTGCTTGAACCTCCTTTTGCCTTGAATTTGTTTGAGTTTGAGACTTTTTTCCATTTTTCCCATTTTTGGGCCCAAAGGTGGGGTGTCAACACCCACCTTACTAACTCACATGCCACTTGGTTTCCTCTCCTTAAGACATGATAGAAAGAGATTAGCTCCAAACAACTACAAAAAAATTTAATCTTGTCAAGGATACACTTTACATTGGAAAAGGAAACAATTGCTATTCAAAAGTGAGTTGATGGACCAATGAGTCACTCTCAATATCCGTTCTTCTGGTCACGACACCTAGTAGTGTCGTGGTAACCACGCCCATCCCAATTGATGGGCGACGTGGTTTCGATCCTTATAATCTGTAGGTGAATTGTATTCTCTGATAATATGGGTATTTATAGTTGCCCCTTTCATCGTGAAGCATTGACAAAGATGTCCCTCCGTGGTGAGAGTGTTTACAAGATGTCCCTCTATGGTGAGGATAGTAAAAATGCATGATTTGTAATATCTAATATCACTAGTATGTATAATACCAATAAAAAAATTCCATTCTTCTAGAACCATGTTCTCAAGCTCATTTGATTTCCAAGAACTCTTACCTCAATTCAAAAACGGTCAGTAAACCCTCCATCAAACCAGCAGTTAACTAAAATAAATTACCCACACCAATCCTTCATGATGGTATAATACACAGCACACCAATTCTTTATGAAAGCACCATAGCCCGTCGTATACCAATCCCTTATGATAGCACCATATCTCACTACGCTAATGAAATGTATTTTTATAGCATGATAAAAAAAAGCGAGTATTAAACAAGACAAATAATTTATATTTGGAAAAGAAATGTTTACTTGGATCCAATCATTATCCTTACATAATATGGAAAACATATTATACAAATATGAATAAAATTCTAACAAAAAGGCTTATTAATTGATATGTTTACTGATACTTTCTTTAGAACCCAATGAGGTTGAACTTTTTGATTTTTTTATTAAGGGCATCTTTTGACATCTACAACGCCTTGCTAACTAGAACCTACTTATTTAACTGATGGACCGTTAGCAAGATAAAATGTAAGAGTAAATGCATATTCACCTATACATGCTAACTATAACATTCAACACAATAGTAATATAATCATGGAAATAACTAAATTCAAGTATATCAATTTAAACACTTTATCTGAATTCACAAAATAAATCCCTTGATTGAACCATCAATACAATTTAGTCTTTCTCTCAAAATATAACTGAGAAATCACTAAATGTTATAATTTAATCATTGGCCTCCTGCTAAGTATCCATGTCATCCCTGCAGCGCACAATGTATCTTCCATGGTTTTCTTACCATCTCGCAAAGTGATTAATAATAACGAGGTGAGTTTGGAAAAAGTCGGCAAGTAAAAAAGTAGAAAAATCAATTGAAATCCTTAATGCTGAAAAGAAAACTCATGCTAATGAAAGAGACACATGCTCAAAAGATCACATAAAACATTCATATACCGCGTACTATTGTATGACCCTTACATATATACTGTAAATATCATATCCCATGTAGTCCTTTCACAGTATGGGTTCAGTATGACCCTTTTACACACCATTGATACCGTGTGACTCCCAAGTTAACCACGAAACCACAACTCCAACATGACCCTTACACACACACACTATCATCACCATGTAACCTGTAGGTTACCATAAAGCAATATCCAAAAATACGTATATATTGATGACATGAATGACATAATCCGATGTAACTTCATTAATTTGACATTTAAAATCATGTAATTGACATTGTAAAAGATTCAACATAAAGTCTAAACACAAACTGAAACGCCTTCATTGATCCACACCAAAACCACTTAGGGCTCTCTAAACTTTAATTTCAAAACAACATAAAACATCGGTACCTTCTATCACATAAGAAGAAATAGAAAATTTACAATTTAATTTCAAAATTCCTACTTATAATTCTAATTTAAAAACTAATAAGATTAAGATTAAAAAAATCCTACTTAAAAATCGGAAAAATACACTTACTTAAATTACTTGCCCTTTGAAGCAACCTTTAATATTACACAATCTTTCTTTTTCAGCTTACTTGTTTTAAAAGTAATTTTTTGTATCTCTACTCTTTCTAAAATTGCAAACTTAGCTCTTATATTTACTCTTTTAAAATTACAATCAACCCCAATCTTCCTTAAATTTACAATTTAGTCCCTCTTTTCTCTATTCTTATTAAATTACAATTCAGCCCTATTTTTAAATTACAATTTAACTCAAGCTTCCTTAAATTTATAATTAGTCCCTCTTTTATCCATTCTTTCTAAAATTACAATTCATCGCTACGTTTTGAAATTAAAATTTAACCTCTTTGACACAAACATTAAAATTAAATTTAGGATTTTCATTTATTCTAATTTCACCCAATTAATTAATCCTCTAGATGTTCTATCTATCCTTTTTAATAAAAAGTAAAACTAATTGTGAAACTTGTAATAACTTAAAATTTTACAATCTACTCACGTTACAAAAAATTTTATCTTCAAAATTTAAACTAATCTCTATTTCTATAAAATTTAAAATTTCACAATCTACCCACCCTACAAAAATTTCATCCTCAGAACTTCATATTGATGTCTGTTAGTATTTGACAATTAGAGTAACCATGCATTGTATAGCTTTTGCTCAAGGTTAATAAGAAATATATAAAGTAGTCATCGCCTCATCAACCCTATTATTATTGCTAACTTAGTAGGTTCACTCTTTGATCCCCATAAAAACTTTCAAAATAAAATTTTTTAATTTAAAACTTTTCATTCTTCATAATTATCTTATAATTTAATTATTTTTTCATATTTTTCTATATAACTACTATACTTTTTAATTATTTTTATATAATTACCTATACAACTAACCTATCTATTTTAATTTTATTTTCTTTACTCTCCATCATTATCCAGAACATATAACATAATTTTCTTTCAATTCAAAAATTTTTATACAGAAAACTTTTCATGCAAAAGTTTACCATTTGTAGGACACACGCTAGAAATTTTTGAAAATCATGAATCCAAATTCAAGGCCTTGACTGGCTGGTTGGTTATCCAAAATGACGCTCCTAATAGACTAAATGCCCACAAATGGCATGTATATATTTATACCTCTTTTTAAACTCATAGTTGCAATTTCATGACATTTTAAAGTTTTAACTAGCGGTTATGCAATATCCCTTACATTATCAAATGGCTAATATAAGTGTGTCAGTGTGTTAAGGTTAAAAGTCTACGACTCCAAGTTGGATAAAGATTCATGTGAATATCTTTTTCTTACTTGACATATAGTTACATCAGTAAATAACTAGTCATCCATGCTCGATGGCTTAGTAAAAAATAGCAGCTATGCAATTATATTTATGACTATTTTGAAAGGACAATTTGAAAAAATTTTAAACAAGTCCCCACGGATGAAATAGCATACATTTTAATTTTGAGGGTTGTTTGCATTTTGATTCCTTTAACTATGCGTATTTATTTTTCAACCAACTAGTTTTGTGTATTTACTTTTTAAATATATAAGTTTATGACAAATTGCTCTTCAATGAAGCTAACTTAACTAGGCCATATAAAATTGTTCTATCCACATATATGAGCCGATTGAACTAAGCCATAAGGGCATTTAATGTTTCGTTGATGTAGAGAATTTTAGGATTTAAAATGCAAAGAAGTCAAAATTATAGAGTTTAAAAAATAAATATGTATAACACGTGGGTTAAAAAACAAGGCCGAAAATTGCAAAAAGTCCTAATTTTGGGCAGGGCAATTGCGCATTTGAGCCCCGATCATGTCCCATGTGTATCCGGCTATGGTCCCACAAAATCCATTGACCGTCTCATCGTGCACAGGAAAAGAAAAGCCGCTGGATCCTCGGTAGTTCTTGCGTAGGGAAGTCGCAGATCGTTGCGTGGCGAAGTGAAGCTTCACCGCATATGAAGGACACGCGGCAAGTGAACCCACGATGCAATCCAAACCGTTGGTCTAGCCTCACGGATCGGTCCGTCAGATAACATTCGTTTTCCCAAGATGGGAGTGCTGTTCATGGACAATTTTCCTGATTTCTTCACGTCCGTTAACGGTCAGCTCTCCTCCCGCAAGAGACAAACCAGCGGTGAAGATCATAGAAAGGTCGGTCAGGGAAGAAAAATCCGAGTATATTGCACCGTCCTCGGGCGGCTACTTCAATAGCCGTGAGAAGGGCCGACACAGGAGTCTACTTATTCCTAGAGACTCATTTCCCTCTGCTCGTCGTTCCGGCGGAGAACTCTTGATCACTTCATGTGAGGAAGAGAGGAAAAGCCCCAATTTTCGATCTTTCGGAGCCTTTTCTTAATTGAAATTTCGGTCGCGATGGGGAGCTCAGTTGGTATTTTACTGGGCTTTCTGTGGCTGTTATTGGGGGCTGGAATTTCGTTTGTGTCAGCGAAATTCATAGTCGAAAAGAATAGCTTGAAGGTGACTTCGCCGGATAGTATCCGTGGACAACACGACAGTGCGATTGGGAATTTTGGGATTCCGCAGTATGGCGGAAGCATGGCTGGGGGGGTTGCCTATCCCAAGGAGAATAAGAAGGGCTGTGATGAATTCGGGCAATCGTTCAAGAAGCAGGCGGGGGCGCTGCCGACGTTCTTGTTGCTTGATCGAGGAGGTCGGTTTGATTTTGTTTTCTTTTTCAAATTCTCATTTGCGATTATTTTCCTTGGGTGGGGGTTGCGATGCTGGTGAAGTGGGTACCTCGAATTTTGATGAGTCTATGGTGGGCTTCTTCTTCTTCTTTTTTTGTTGAAATGAGTGATGTTTAATGTTTAATGGCTGCGCAAGGTTTTATTTATTTATTTATTTTTTTGTTGTTGTTGGTGGTGTCGTATCTCTTTGTCATAGAGTAGGCCAAGATAGAGAGAGGTTCCATCTTGGCTGGTGGCCCTCTAGTACTTCATCTTTCAGAAAACGTTTGTCACTTCATCATTTACTTAGGAAGAGTGAAAACAAAAATAATAAATTGAAATATCTTTTACTTCAAATTCTTTATTCTTTAACTATGTGGCAATGTATATAGCTTTAGATCTTATTTGAGTCATGGAATCTCTGTGTTGGTTCTAAGGAGAAACATTGCTGATGATATTGATTTTTGGCCAGCATTAATGTAAAATGAACAGTACGCATAAAATAGCTGGGAGATTCATGGTTTCTCCTGTGTGTAAATGTCAGTGATTGGTTGCTTTGTACTTTTCTACAGGTTGCTTTTTTGCTTTAAAGGTTTGGAATGCACAAAATGCGGGGGCTTCAGCGGTACTGGTTGCTGATGACACTGAAGAACCTTTGATTACAATGGATTCCCCTCGAGAAGATGAAGAGGCAGCAAAATATATTCAAAACCTAACAATTCCATCTGCACTGATTACTAAAACGTTTGGTGATAAATTGAAAAATGCCATTAAAGATGGGGAAATGGTGAATGTGAACCTTGATTGGCGAGAGGCTGTCCCACACCCAGATGATCGAGTGGAGTATGAGCTGTGGACGAACAGCAACGATGAGTGTGGACCGAAATGTGACATGCTGATGGCATTCACGAAAAATTTTAAGGGTGCAGCCCAGATACTTGAGCAGGGTGGATATACTAAATTTACACCTCATTATATAACCTGGTATTGTCCTGAGGCTTTCATTTTGAGCAAACAGTGCAGGTCCCAGTGCATCAATCATGGGAGATACTGTGCACCTGATCCGGAACAGGATTTTAGCCAAGGCTATAATGGGAAGGATGTTGTTATTGAGAATTTGAGGCAGCTGTGTGTGTTTAGAGTTGCAAAGGAATCCAGTAGACCCTGGGTTTGGTGGGATTATGTGACTGATTTTCAGATAAGATGCCCCATGAAGCAGAAAAAGTACAACAAGGAATGTGCAGATGCTGTCATTAAATCCCTTGGTAGGTCCGACATTTGCCTCATTATGGATGATGATGAAATAAATTTACTGTTGTGGGCATCATTTATGTGCAACAAAGCTCTTTCTGATGCTATTCGGTAATTTGTCACATTGGGTCAGGACTGGATGCTAAGGAGATTGAGAAGTGCATGGGAGACCCAAATGCTGATTCTGACAATCCTGTCTTGAAAGAAGAGCAAGATGCTCAAGTTGGTGCAATGCATTCTCAGAAGCTAGTTCATTGACAATCTAATAGGTTTTGAATTTGAACTCTACTCTTTAGTAACTGGAGCTTTCGTCTGTAGGTTGGAAAAGGAGACAGGGGTGATGTTACTATTCTACCTACTCTTGTTGTCAATGACCGGCAATATCGAGGTCAGTCTCTGAAACATTTTATCTTGCTCTGATGTCTAGTTTGGGTTTAGTTCTTATATGATTTTGTTGCAGGGAAACTGGAGAGAAGTGCTGTCCTTAAAGCCATTTGTTCAGGCTTTGAGGAAACTACTGAGCCAGCTGTTTGTTTGAGCGATGGTAAGTTTCAGATTTATTTTTTGTCTAGGTTACATCCAGTTTTTTTTTTCCCCCATCATTACTGATTACATTTTTCAACTTGTCATTTGTTCATATTCTCTGTACTTAATTTATGTTTGTAAGTCTGTTCAAGCAGTGAGCATCAGATGATTCCTAATGCCCATCCTTCTGATTGTGTTTCTAATGTTCAGTACAAATATATAGGGATATCTTTGAAAAATAGTTAACGTTTTCACTTTTTGAAAAAACAAAATAGATATGGAGACAAATGAATGTTTGAAGGATAATGGCGGCTGTTGGCAGGATAAGTCAGCCAATGTCACTGCTTGCAAGGTAACAACCAAAATAGCCAGCTTGATGGGTCCTTGCATAATTTGTATGTTTTTTGATGTTTGTGCTATTGAATCAGGATACATTCCGAGGGAGAGTGTGTGAATGCCCCCTGGTCAATGGCGTGCAGTTCAAGGGTGATGGTTACAGTTCCTGTGAAGGTAAAGCCAACACCTCTTTTTGTTCCTTTTTCTAAGATCTGTCACCAGCACTATGTGAATATACTTTTCTTGGTAGAGGTTTGCTGGCCATGTCTCATCTTCCCTTCCAAGCACTTTTACACAGATTGTATATGAACATCAATATAGTATGACAAGTTGTGCATAAGTTGGTCCCTATGTGTAGACTGTGGACGGCTTCCTGAAATCTGGCCACTTTACTCAGGTTGGCTTCGAGCTAGGTTATCTGAACAAATGACCCATTAGTTAATGACTTTATTAGCCCTATTGGTTCACATCTCCTCAAAATGAGAAATTGTGGAGGCTAGCAGACATTTCTAAATTAAGAATCATGTATACATGTTGCGAACTACTTTCAATTGTCAATTTTGTTTCTTTTCAGATTGATTTCTACTCTTAATTCTTTCATATGGTTGCTTCACATGTGTACTGTTTTATTTGTTGCTTGTTGCAAACTTGCAATGCAATAAAAAAAAAGGGCATTATGCATCTTTAGTTTGTCTGAAAACAGGTATCTTGTCATGACATCGTAACTCTTTTTTCCCTTCTCCATAGATGGTGAAAGGAAGACCCCAAGAAAAAACATGGATAGAAGTAATTAAGCAAGATACAAAAATGTTACAAAGGGTGGAAAATATAGTTTATGATCATAAAAAATGTTATAACAGGATCCACACAGCTGACCTCACATAGGTTGAAAACAGCTTGTGATGATGATGATAGATGGTGTATTTACTTTGCTTTTTCAGCATCAGTATTTTTAGCAGCTTGGCCAATGAAATTCTGCATTGTCGTGCCCGCACTGAATGCCTTATATGTTTCATCCTTGAGGTGAAGAGCCTGTGGGGCCTAGGACCATCTAGCATGCATAAAATCTTTCACTGCCTGCCGGACGAGAATCAGTTATTGGGAATGTTTTGCCTTGTGGCTTGTGTTGAACGTCTGCAAGTTCTGAATTTCGTATCTGCTGGTGACTTTTGACTCATCTCTCTTGCTTTGGAAAATTGAACAAAGAGAAATGCAAGTACTAAAGAGGTGAACAAAAGAGCATGACAAATTTTTAATAAGGAATGCTCGCCTTTGGAAATAATATCACGTGATAGCCATTTTGTTGG
This sequence comes from Annona cherimola, assembly GCA_030490835.1. Lineage (NCBI taxonomy): Eukaryota > Viridiplantae > Streptophyta > Magnoliopsida > Magnoliales > Annonaceae > Annona > Annona cherimola. The sequence goes on along the minus strand of CM059973.1, from coordinate 94,829,359 downwards.
GATCTTTTTGCATTCTTTATTACGCTATGTTCATATATTTTTATATGGTAGACCTTTATGGGCTTTAATTCATAGTTATTAGCAACTGAAGCTTAAAATCCTTTTATTCCTGCATCAGTTTTATCGTAAGAGTGTGTTCGAGAAGCGATAAAAACTTTTGGAAGAAAAGTTTCTGGTGTAAAAGTTTTGAAATAGTAGAAAATGATGTGATAGGATAAGAGTAATGATCAGAAGTAAATAGAATAAAGTTAAAATAAATAGGTTAGTTGCATGAGTAGTTTGTAGAAATGATTGAAAAGTAAGATAGCTACGTGGGAAAATGTGAAGAGATGATTAAAAAATAGGGTAGTTGTGGAGAGTGAAAAGTTTTAGATTAAAAAGTTTTAGGCGTATCCAAACATACCCTGAATCACAATAAAACAGAATAATATGGATTAAAAATATTGATCTCTGGGAACTATATATTTCTATATTTGACATTACCTATCATGGTGGTTATCGAGTGACTTTTATGATTCTTCTGGCTCCAAATAAAGTGTAGGATAACAAGAGTATGGATGTTTTTATGAAATTCCTAGTCCAATTAATTCCTCAATGCCATCCAATCAACTCATTGGTGTAGTATAGGTTTACAACTTGTTTAAGATCAATCTCCCCAATGTGATGGAATTGGATGCTTCAGCATGGTTTTTTAATCTGTAAGTGTATTTTGGTGGAAAATTCCAAACTTATTTTTAGCAGGCCCTAGTCTTTAGACATGCTTAATATTTCTGTTGATTTATCTTGATGGGTTGTTTTGTACTTTGCTTATGTATTTTAAATATCTTTTTATATGCAACGAAATGAACCCAACAATCTAACCCCCAACTCATCCCAAACTGACCTCGGTGAGGATGGACAAAGGATGTCCCAAACTATTTTGGGTGGCATACATTAGGATCCCCATTCTTATTTGATTGATATGTTAAGCTTGACCCAAGCTATATGCTGGGGCACCCCTAGTCCAATCATACAGTTATTCACCACTTTAACCTGTTATATTCCTCAGGTCCTGTTGATATCTTCAATTTGAAAAAATCTGTTCTCTATCATTTTATAGACCCATAAATAATTTATATACCTGACCACCACCCCGTGGACCATGTTATGTGATTGATCTCATTTTTTTAAACTGTTAATTGGGATGAGCATGAAATCAAACATTGATGGTTGATGTAGTCTTAACTGCTAACTTTGGATACTGTAAATGAGCCACAGGTTTGAGTCAGGTTGATGCCGATGCCTTGGCTCACATTAGCTTAATGTTTCCTCTAATGAAGTTGTTGAATATCTTGAGAAGTGGTGTGTACCTGGAATATATTTCTCTTGTTTGTATGATTAGACACAACACATGGTAGTCTTGATTGATTTGTGGTTAGTGCTGGGCCTCATACAGATATAATGGATGTTGAGAATAGTACCTATCCAAGCTATTCCTATGGTGGGGCTATGGTTCAAAAGTTCAATTACGATGATGTTGAAGTTCTTTGTTCATGATCAGAAGTGTTAGTACTTCCAAATATTATTGCAAATGGATAAAAAAAATCATTTTGGGTACTGTAAATGTGCCTAGGTCTTGGACACAGTAACCATCGAATTATTTTCGAGAAAAAGACATTTCCATATTGGGTCATGACACAAGATTCAGTAGCATGAATGGTTCGAATCAACAGACCTAATAAAAAATGAGGGTTCTACTTGTTTCACTGCATGGACATTACAAAGTATGATTGTAAATTTTGATTGACCTTAATGCTTGTCATGCAGCAAGTGGGCCTGGAAGATGCAAGATAAATAATGGGGGCTGTTGGCAAGATACTCGAGATGGTCGCACCTTCTCTGCTTGTTTGGTTGGTGCTACTAGCCTATTATGATAATGCATTCATTTTTTATTAGTATTATTTATTTATTTGATTTTTATGAATGGATTCAGCTGTAAGTCTCCCTGCTTGTCCTTCTGCAGGATGATGGGGGCAGCAAATGCAAATGTCCTCCAGGCTTCAGAGGTGATGGTGTTAAAAATTGTGAAGGTAAGCAGTCCACTTGCCATCCTCTGAAGTAAATATCATTGCTGAAGATGCTTGTGGCAAATATCCCCAATTTCAAAAAAAGATGGGTGGCTGATGTTAAGAAATCACCTATCCCAATTTAAAGTGGAATAGCAGCGGACTGCCATTAGATCTTGCAATGGCATCTTGAGGGTAGGACCTCAAGTAGCGCTGATAAAAAAAAAAACTTCAAGATATATTAAATTAATTTAAAAAAATTCTTGGCACATTTATCCATGGTAGTTTGCTTGAGCAAGAGAGAGACTTCATGTCCCTACCACTTAGCGATGCAGCAGATGTTCTAATAGGCCGTCTTAGATGGCTGCAGCAAGCATGTCATCCAACCTAAAAGCATTCCTTGGTGTCACACAAGTTTGAGACTGTTTGCAAGATTGAATCCCTTAGATGAGCACCTTTTTAGGTTTCTCCAAGTCACTAGGAAACTAGCCCATAATAAGATGACACAGTAGAGTTCATTTAGTTGATCCCTGTTAGAAGCTAGCAGCTTACTGTGATGGAGGTCTGGGATAATGATATATGAAAAATGCCTCTGATGAAGTTGAAAATCTGATAAGTTTGGGTAAGTGGAAGAATTGAGAATTATAGGTTCCCTTCCGAAGCTTTGGACCCTCATTTTTACAAGCGTATCAGCCTGTCAACCTCCATTTGCAAATGCAGGGGATGCAGATTGATAGAGCACATTATTTTCGGGATACAGGTCCATGTCCTGTACTAGTGTCACAATGTTTGTATATGATGTGAATACAGGGACCAATACGACACTATTTTTGGGGATACAAATCCATATCTTACTCATATCTAAGGGGTATGCTGGTATCGATTAATACAATATGAACTTCTAGAGCGGCGCTGACTAAATTTCAGTAGCATGGACATGGATACACACTGACATCCGGATCCCCTGTATCAGTCTGCTGCTGAGATGAAAATGCTAATTGGGAAATGTAGAATAGTTGGATTCTAAGTTCCACTTCTATTAAAACTCTGTCCATGCAATAGCCTAGAACCGAATCCTACGTTGAAAGGAGAGAAAGTTCCTGGTAGTTTATAAGTGGGTCTCAAGTTCAATATAGTGTGACGCGTTTTAAAGCCGTGCAGCTAAGCTGCCAAGCCAGAGCGGACAATTTCACACTGTGAAGCCCATAGCCCATAGGCCCAATAGACATTTTCTGAGCCTGTGTGCTATGTGTGTCAGGCCCAATGGTTGCTTTTCTGGGTCTGTGCGTGATAAGTGGTATCAGAGCGGCTCCTCCTCTAGTAGATGTGGTTCAGAAAGTTGAACCAGTGAAAGTCAGAGCTGTAGACAGAAGCCCATAGTTGGGTTATGGTTCGGGACGAACCAGGCGGAAGCTGGTGGGCTTGCAATAGCCTAGAACCGAATCCCACATCGAAAAGGGGAGAAAGTCCCTGGTAATTTATAAGTGGATCTCAAGTTCAATATGATGTGACACGTTTTAAAGTCGTGCGGCTAAGCAGCCAGGCCAGAGCGGACAATATCACACTGTGAGACTCATAGCTCACAGGCCCAATGGACGTTTTCTGGGTCTGTGTGCTCTGTGTGTCGGGCCCAATGATTGCTTTTCTGGGTCTGCGCATGACAGTGCATATTCTTATCAGTTCCAACTTTCAATTTGGATAATGCATTACTTATGTGCTACCATCTTTGCCAAATGACAGATATTGACGAATGCAAAGAAAAGAGTGCTTGCCAGTGCCCTGAATGCAGCTGCAAGAACACCTGGGGTAGCTACGAGTGCACCTGTAGTGGGGATCTTTTGTATATCAGAGATCACGACACCTGCATAAGTAAGCTACTCTTAATGCTCAATAGTTATCTTCATGCCTGATCCTAGTTTGTGGATTATCATTTTGATTTTCGTCTACAGCAAAGAGGGCAGCTACAGCAAAGACTGGATGGACTGCATTTTGGGTCATTTTCATAGGTTTGGCGCTTCTTGTCGCCGGAGCATATATTGTTTACAAATATAGAATCCGAGTAAGTCCTGAATCTTTATTAATCATGATCGTGCCTCTGAAAACTTACCTGGCTTTCATTGTCTCATTCATTTGTCAACTGCGGTGTCATTTTTTTGCTTTGATGTGACTGTGCAAATCAGATTGGGTTAAACCTGAATCTGACAAACTCAACTCAAAAATGGGTTGGTTAAACCCAATCCTAACTTGATAATGGGTTGGTTCAACCCAACCCTACTTTTAAAATGGGGATGGTGTTTGATTAAGTTTTTACTACTAGGGTTAAGGTTCAGTTGACTTCAACCGGAGTCAACCTGGCTGGATTCGGGCTTCATTTGGGGTTGCATCTAATGTGGGATTTCTGCTGAAAAGAAATCGTTTGAGCGCTTTTCATGGAAGTGAGATTTTGGTGCTTCCCTGATATGCATTTTTCAGCTCAAATTTTTCCTCGAATGTAGGGAAAAGCACTGGTGGCTGTGCTATCCGCCCAAGTACCTAATTAAAAATATATTGTGGTGTGAGATGGATAAGTGCGCTTGAAAATCGGGGTGTCTCTATTATTATTATTTTTTTTGATAGCACGGGTTGTCTCTATTTTTATATTTAACTTCGCCAGGTAGATTATAGGTGGTTGGCAAGGCTAAGGCTATTCATGCTTTGTGACAGAATGGCCTTGAAAAAATTTGAGATACTGAAAATAATTGACTATGTTAGCATGATAATTTTGGTTGGATGGACCTGCATTCATAACTGCGGAGTCAACGTCCTATGGGTATTTTCAGAGATGCAAGATGGGCTAGCAGGGTCATTCTACCAAAAAGATGAATTATTGAACTTCTTTTCCCCTAAAATCTGGAGCTAAAAAAATAAAATAAAATGGAGTATTCGTTTAGTGCGGGTCTCCTCTCCAAAGTGCTATGTTACTTCAAGCTGACACGAAAAGAGATGTAATTGCTCCATTTTCAAAAGCTAGGGAAAATCACTGGCTTGCAGTTGCTATCAGTTTTATACTTTTGTTTGCTGATATTACCTGACACCTTTCATTCGCTTCTGTCCCCAGTCATATATGGACTCAGAGATAAGAGCTATAATGGCACAATACATGCCACTGGACAGCCAAGATGAGGTCCCAAACCACAGTCACGAAGATCGAGCCTGAAGCTGTTTCGATTATATTCTTGATGATTTGAGGGACACAAATGTGACGATTGAATTATTCACCCTTCCTTTTTTTTTAAACCAAACTTCTCTCGAAGTAGGGTGGCTAATTTTCCCAGAAAAATGAGGGGTAATAAATGACATACGAGAAGATATTGAGGTGTTATCAACTGTTGGGTTCCTGGATTTTCTATTTATTTTTGCAAATGTATAAGGATGTACAGTTTAATCTATGTTACAAGAGTGTAACTTATTTGGACATGGTGTATGAACAGTGTAGATCAATTTTCAGCTATCAGATTGTTTGATCCTAGATAACTGCGTATGATTTGCGATGATCCTTCAAAATGTCGTCTGATTTCCTGAGTAGGCAAGACGGTAGCTGTGAACTTGTTCCAATAAATGTTGTTACCCATCTCGTGGTTGTGCAATCCAGCGCTTGTTTCTTTCCTCGGTAAATGCAGAAGCAGGCAGGTTGCGCCCAACAGGATTCGGGTCGGCAAAACAGCGTGTTCTGTTTGGTTGGTCACTTGGTTGGCTGGCTGGTGCTGCTCGTTGTTGGGCCATTTTAATTATTTTTTATTTTTTTGGAAGGGGCGATGACACAGCACAAGCACCTCAGAATATGAACTTAGCAAAATAAACATTTTTCTGAACACGAGCATTTTTATTTTTGAAATTCAGAAAATATATAACAAATCGTGCAAGAGTGTATTGTATCGGGCCTCTAATAGTATAGAATTTTGAAAAATGGATAGTTACATATTTACGCTCAAAAGATGCTAAGCTTCATAAAATACACATTCTTAATGGAAATTATTTTTGGTAACATGATAAAACAAATGATGTTGAATAAAATGAACGATTTAGATTTAAAAGAAAGGTTTAAAAAATAAAGAAATTTCATATAGCCGGTTGTATTGAATAATTTCATCATCATCATCATAAGCCATTTTCTACTTTGGTTGGGTTGGTTGTATGAATTCTGTTATGCGATTCTTGACGATTAGACACTAAATTTTCAGTAATTTATAATATTTTTAAATTACTTCCATCCTTTTTTTTGGGTCTCTCTCATTTTCCTATCATATTCTACTTATCATTTCAGGTTTCCATTTAACATGACCAAACCATCTTAATCTATTTTTCCTCATTTTATCAATTATTAATTTCACTTTTAGATTTTCTTGAATTATTTCATTCATAATTTTATCTTTTCTTGTTTTACCACTTATCCACCTTAGCATTTTTATTTTCACTACGTTCGTTTTATATGTATGTTGTTCTTTAACTGCTCAATATTCTGTCCCATAAAGCATAGCGGGTCAAATCGTAGTTTTATAAAAATTTTCTTTTAATTTAAGTGGGACTCGAAGATCGCGTGAAAATCCTAACGTACTTCGCCATTTCTTCATTTTTTTTTTGAATTTTATGTATTATATCTTTTGGACCCTGGTTCAATGCACCCGGGTGTACTTCACCCATTTTTTTTACTTCTTTTGAAAATTTTTTTATGAAAATATTAATCTAAGTGTATTTAACACGTGTATAAATTTTTACCATTTTTAAAGATTTTTAGATATTTTTTCGGATTTTTTAAAATTAAAATGCCACTGATTTTAAAAAAATTCTAAAAGAATATCTAAAAATCTCCAAAAATAATAAAAATTTATACACATGTTAAATACACTTAGATTAACAGTCGTGTTTAAAAAAATTTCAAAAAAAATAAGAAAAAGGGGTGAAGTACACCCTGATGCATTGAACCAGTGTCCATATCTTTTTAATATTGAATAATTTCCAATAAAAAATAGGCTTTTTTACATGCTTCTGAATGTTGAAAGGCGGTGGTAAAAGACATCAATCTAATGCAAATTTTCACTGAAATATACCTTTTTCTATTTTTATAATTTGGTTTTTTTTATGAAAATAATTTGGCTTTTTTATTATAGTGGAATTGGGCACCTTAATCTCATGATTGCAACTAGGTGTGTAAATCGGGTTGGGTTGATTCTTGACCAACCTTATTTGTAAAATATTAATTCAACCTTACATTTAATCATATTTTCAAATTTTAGCCTAATCTTAAATTAAAATGATGAAAAGTTTTAATGAAAAGTTTTTTGTACAAAAGTTTTTGAATTGGTAAAAAATAATGTTATATAATAGAAGTAACGATGACGAGTAAAGATAATAAAATTAAAAATAAATAAATAAGTTACTATAAGCAATAGCGTAAAAATGATTAAAAAATAGGGTAATTATATAGGAAGATATAAAAAATGATAAAAAAAATAAAGTAATTTTAGAAAGTGACAATTTTTAAGGTTCTCTAAACACCACCTAAGGTGTGTTTAGTAAGTAATAAAACTTCTAGATAAAAAGATTTTGATATAAAATTTTTTGAATTTAGAAAAAATGATGTGATATAATAGGAGTAATAATAATGAGTAAATAGAATAAAATTAAAATAAATAGGTTAATTGAATATATAATTGTGTATAAATGATTGAAAAGTAGGTAATTGTATAGGAAGAATAATTAAAAAATAAGTTAGTTAAAAAGAAAAGTTTTAGATTGAAAAGTTTTGATGTTAAACAAAAATCTATATATTTGGCTCGGGTTACAAATCCGGTTAATAAATATAGAATATTAAAGAATAAATAATCTTTTTATAGAAATACCTTCCAATTTATGAGTTATAAAGTAATATGATTACTAAGTAATTTTATTTTAAATCAATGATGTCTAGTTAGCTTATTTATCACATAATTTCATGTGCTGATCTTAAAGTAATAGTGAATATGGTTGGTCTTGTATGACGTTTTTTTTAGTAATATATTATATTTAACATTAGCTAACGAAATCGGGCCATGTTAAGTTGATAACTATCCAATCTAAACCAACTGGCTTTTAAGATAGTGTTGGGTGCAAATTAGGTCATATAGTCTATCTCTTTATAAAATGCCTAACCTGACTTTATCATAAATCAGATTGGGTTAAATGGGTTCGCGTAAAGAGAAACTCTATTTCATAACTTATTTTCTTGGGGTTAAGAAATAAGCTAGTGGCCGTCTTCGGTGATGGAATTGTCATCGTGGAAGCTTCTACCTCTATAAAACCATGGAAGAGCGTATGTTGTTGCCCACTTGGTAAATTAGTACTGTTTACAAATTTAAATAAATCATATCACCCTGGTTCAGTTTAATTTAAATGATGTAAAACCTCCAAGATCTTGGCTATTATTAACTGCGTAAAACAGGTAGCTCAAATTGAGTTACAGAACTATGTTAATTGGGCCTTTAATAAAGAAAGTTACAAGCATGAGATTCTGACTAATCAATCGTGACCCATAATCCTCACTGATTAATTAGGTTCCAATTTCCATGTACTTATTCAAATACCCAATATCTCGAATTCTCGGAGTAACCAGCTGCGAGTAGGAAGAATGCTCCCTTGCCATGTTTCGCTTTACAGCAAAAAACTCCTCGCAAGTGTTAGAACTGAACCGTCTCTCCCTGCCCAAATTAGTGATGGTAAGAAATTTTATGATTAAACCCAATGTCCATTCCATTGTAGGCCAGTGGTGCGTACATCCACAGATCATCTGAGCTCAAGAGCTGCAATATTTAAAATAGGAAAAAAGGAAACTTAGTTCACGTCATGCATTTTCTCGTCAAAACGTATTCAAGTAATTTGAGTGTTTTTCACCTTAATCTGAAGCTGCAAAAACTTCACATACTGAACTGCCTCTTCAAGCATTGTGCTGATGTCCACCTGCCAAACCAACAGCAGAAACAATCAGCTGAATGTGATGCATACCCACTTCCGATGTTAGCCAATTCTCTTTCTAGAGAAAACTGCACAAGGTAAGCAATTCACCAATGCTCTTACTTTTGTGCCGTTGGGCACCAAGTTCTGCAAGATCTTAAGGCGCTCGTTGATTCTTTCTCTTCTTTTCTGCGGAAGACAACGTATGGAAACAGTAGGTGTGAGTCTGAGAACAAGATACCAGTCATGCTGACAAATGTAGTTGGGAGTTGGGAAATGCAGCTAGCTACCCTTGCATAGAGGCTCTGGGGGTCCGTCGCAGCACCCCTTCCGGCTCTGGTCTTGCCGTTCTGGTATGCTCCATTTAACTCTTGGGATGCATGTGAATCATCCTCAGATGAGCAGCTGCTAGAGCTTTGTCCATTCACAGCATTGTTAGCCTCTTCATCCTCTGCAGTCTTATCAGTCTTCAAATTCTTTCTGGCTTGTGACCTTTTTGGGTTCCTTTGAACCTGGATTTTGATTACGAGGGAATTAAGATCAAAGCCCATGACAGTTGATAGCCTGAAAATTCAGTTGTCCAAAAGCAAAGGAAAAGACAATGGGGTAAATTGCTAGATACTCACAGCTGGAGAAACTCGAGATTTCTTTTTGGGATTCTCCAAGGTGTTTATGCTGGTATTATCTGATCCTGGTGCCTGCATTTCCCTTTTGTGAGGTGCTATCTGAGTTGGTGGAAGGGCTGCTTCTGATAGGTGGCCCAGTGGCTCTCCTAATTCCTCATTGCTCATCTCTTCATTCAAGTGGAGAACATCTTCAAATGGAGGATCACCAGGAGAGCCACGGAGCGATGAGGTGAAGCTCTGGTTCTCTATCTTATGAACGTCGATTGGCACTGCTATGAGATCACCCACGTTAGCATCGCCACGGCTGTAGGCATCGCAGTCTGAAGTCGTGATGGTGCAAAGGCTGCTGCTATTCCACTGGGGCCAGCAGTACAAACTAGAATCGACAGCAGCATCACTGCTTTCCGCCATGGTGTTTGTATTGCTATGATCACTTGGCCAGAAAGAGGAAGGGGAGATATTGAAGCTGGGCTCACAATCTGTGAAGAAAGGATTGATCTCAAGCAACTGGGACATGAAATCAGCATCCACGATTGGCCCTATTTCGTTGAAGCTGCAGGCCCAGTTCATCTCGGGCATCGTTCCCGCAGACTCCATTTCAGAAAAAATGCTCCTGGGATGTTGGTATTCCTGGTAGTGCTTAGGAGGAGGAGGAGCTCGGGGTCTGGATGCTCGGAGTCACTCAGAGATTGAGCATACTTATACTGACAGAGGAAGGGAATGTTGCTGACAGGGGACTTCATTTCTTTTGGAAAAAAAAAAAAAAAAACAACATTACAAGTCAATCATTATTGTATGGCTGGGAGAGGACCTTTACGCGTAGTACAACTCAGAGATGGACCAAATTCAGGCAACGATAGATTAGAAAATTGCAAAGCAGCTCTTCATGTATGCTAAAAACATCTGACTTCTGCAATGCTGGCTATGGACTTCATTTCCTGGTATTATAATCCAGGTGGCCAAGGACTGATCAATTCACTAGATCCAAATCCTAACGATTGATTGCTTGTGACTCTCTCAATGCGCGCAAGATATGCACCCAAGAAAGAAGTAGCAAGGAAGACACTCTTCTCGACCTCCCTTTCCTGACCATATGGCCATCGTCTCTCTATGGCCAGTATTTACAGGATTTTGGGTCCCACCGAATGGGAGTTAGCGTGCTGTTGATGTTGTCTGGGTCATCAGTGAATCAATAGAATAATGAATACATGGAACTTCGATTGAAATAAGAGTCTAAGCCAATGATTGAGGAGAGACTGATCCCATTATTAGTTATACTTAACTGAGAATTACAAATGAGAGAGAGAGAGAGAGAGACAGAGAGATTCTGAAAAATGGGGAGAACGTGGGGGAGTGCTAATGAATACGAAACGTAAAGGAATTTTGGTGAGAGGATTTTAAAAAGAGAGGTTGAAACTTGAAAGGAGGACGGCCGATCGTGGAGACGTTTCTGGCCGGGCATTCTTACAAGTTCCATACGTTAAAAGGAGATAGAAAATCCAAGATTCCTAACTTTTATCAATTAAACATTCAATTTCTTATTTCTAAAACTTGCATCGTTATCTTTTGATGTTACGATTTAAAACCTAATACCCAACCCCGTTGGTATCAGCACTTTGCACGCGTGATCATCGTATGGCTGTCTCTGGTTAAGGGTAATATGAATTGAGATGGGACATAACTTTGAAGACCGATAAAAGAAAAATAAAAAATAAAAAATAGTGCAAAAACTGTGCATAGTGTAATTTATAGACAGTGAAAGGCGCCAATAGTTGTAGGTAAGTCCAGATTGTCAACCAATATTGGAGCTGGCACTAGAAGTAACGGGCCACGTATGAAAAGTAAAGGCTCGAGCATTCTGTATGGGAGATACTCGATCGGTTGGAGGCTCCCATCCTTTAGGAATTGGGAATTGGAACTGGCTCCTTGCACTTTTCAATTTACAAAACTGAGATTCCGAGCAAATCATGGGCCCCGTTTTGTACGCGTGGGGTCACGGAATTTGTCCGTTGGACTTGTCTGTCCAATTTTTATTCTTTTAATCCTCTAGGTCCGCCATTTTTATTCCTGCCGCCCCCTGCACGACCCTTTTCTTAATTTTCTTAAATAATAATAAGAAAATGAGAGCCGGGAATTTGTTGTTGTTAGTTTTTTTTTCCTCTGCCTACCGTGAGTGGTCCTCACTTCTCCATCACGCTCAGTCGCTACACGATTAAAAATGTAAAAGAATCTCATAAAAAAAAATGTCAACAAAGTAGGCCAAGTAATACGCTTAAGTAAACAGGGATAATACATATACGTGCTTTTAAATGAAAAATAGAGGATGATAATAAAAATCATTCCTGGTGTACGATCTCCTTTAATATCGTTTCACTAGCATTTTTTTCAACTGAAATATTGGGGGGGGTTTGCAAAATAGACCTATAAGTAAATTTTAGCATCGTATTTTGGCATTTTACAAAATGGATCTTGCAAGTTTCAAACCTTCATGATGAATCACAAAGTGGACATTCATGAAGTAATGTTTGAGTAAGAAGTTTCATAATTTTCATTAAATAGTAAAAGTACCCTAAGAGAACTTATACGTGTCCTTCTTCCTATTTTCAAACATATGAAACTTATATATGGTATATTTAGAAAGTGAAAAAAAATTTAACGAAAAATTTTTGAAATTGAAAAAAATGATACGATATGACAGCAATAATGATGAGAAGTAAAGTGAATAAAATCAAAATAGATAGTTTAGATATATGTGTAGTTATGTAAGAATAATTGCAAAGTAAATTAATTGTATAAGAAAAATTGAAGAAATAATTAACAATAAGGTAATCACTGAGAATAAAAAAATTTAGATTAGAAAGCTTTTTGTATTTGTTAACACCCCCATAGTCTAGGTTTAACAATGCTAAAAATCTCAAAGTATTTTTTGTTTGGACAACGCTCATTATTATTCATATTTTAGTTATTATTACTAATTTTCATGCAATTCCCGTTATTTATTTATTTTATAGTTTTAATGGTTGTTGGCATCACGTTATTCCTTTCAATAATTTTCCTTTAAAATTTCAAATTCCTATTTTTTAATCTTTTCTACGCCAAATGCACCAGTACTAGACCAACTACCAGTGTGTTCCTTAAGCATAATTTCATATACCTTCTCCATTCTACAGTAGTCATTATGTGGTTAGGTGGATCCATTTTTTTCTCCTAATTTAATAATTATCAGATAATATAACAATATAAGATAAGTGTTTGGTTTGTTGCCCTCAAAGAATTCATCCCCCTTATTATAACCAAAAAGTCTCACATGTTGAAAGCCCTCTTTTGGGAACTTCGCACACAAGGTCTTCTAGTTTAATTCTACTGCTAAAAGTGGTTATACCACCGTCTACTTTATTAAATTATTTCCACACAGAATTGTAAAATAGTTTTCGAATATTGGGAGGGAAAATATTATTATTTTTTGGTATACCTTAATCAAGTATGCGAAGCCCATGTAAACCTGTCCATACACATGCGAAGGCGTATGCAGTAAACATGCGTGCGAAAATTAAGCTCTTCATCAAATGCTAGAAAAAGTGAATGGAATGAAAAAATTATATGAGAAAATCGAAGATAATGATAATAAAAAGATCTCCTTTTAACTTAAAATAATTTAATAACTGAATAGATAATAATTACAAATTAGAGTTATAATATATGGTTATACATAACATTGGTTACAAATCAATGGAACAAACTGTAAAAAAATATATCATCTATTTTCCGGCCCTTTGCCAAACTATGTTTAGAAAATAACTCTTTCGGCCCATTTAATAATTGTGAAAGGTGGTACAAAAGGGGGCCGATCATGCAAACATTTGCATTTACATGACTCCTTTTTGTTATTTTTATCTTTTGGCACTAATATTCAGGCTCAAACATGTGTATATATATATCTTACATATGAAATTATATAATTTTTATTTTTAAAATATTTTGAATACGGAAAGTATTAAAAGTCAACTGTTCAAGCGCACTTGGGCCCGCATGTTAATGCCAAAAAATAAAAAATAAAATAAAATATGCAAACGTTTACACTTAAGTTCAACTCAATGCAAATGTTATAAATTGGATGGGGCTCTGGTATGAAAAGATCATGAAAACTTTGAGAGGAAGAAAAAATAAATAGTAAAATAACACAAGGAAACCATGGATGATGATATAGGGAATTACACCAAACAATAAAACATAAAAATTTTACGCAAAAAAAGAAAATATAGAAATTACACGGAAAAGAGGTTCAGCCAAGCATCCAAAGGAGAAAAACTCATGAGCTATTCGGAACTTAGATGGAATAAAAATGTGATGAGAATTTGGTAAAGAAGTATATTGTAAATGAAAAAAAATGTGTCTTAAGATTAGAAAAGTTGTATTGAAAATGAAAAATTAGACTATTGTTTTTAGAAAATATGAAATTTGTTCTATATACATCCTAACTGTGAACAACTCTAGAGGGTTCATTTAAAAAGATGTAAAAAGTAAAAGTAGGAAATAGGGAATTTTTAAAAAAAAAATAAAGGTATGATGTGATATGATTAAGTAACACTCATGAATAAAGATAATAGATTTAAAATAGATGTAACAGTTGTATATAAAAATATAAAAAATTATTAAAGTTCGGAAGTAATAATAGAAAAGTAGTATAATTAAATAATTAAGATGCTAAATTGAATAAAAAATATATAACAAAGAATGAGAAAGTTTTTATTTTATTTTTACATCTTACCGATTGACAGAGAGCTCAAGTGCACGATGCGTTTGCTTCTCAAAGCTGAGTCACCCCAATCCTTTCCAGTTCCTATTTAAATTATCCCCAATAATATCGTTGCCCTGATTAATCAGTCCTTATCCTTACCACGTCCACTAATGTTCTGACAATGTTCTATTGTTCTTCCAATCTTCTCAGTTGACTCTGGGGTCGTGAGCTGTGTGGATCATGTGGCCTGTGGATGGTAGCAGTACAGCACAGTTGCTGCATGATTTTGGAGGCATGTTCAAGGTGTTCCACCGCGATAGATAAATTTTATGAGAGAAAAGGAAAAAATTCACATGTTCGCTTCCTGCTAATGGCCGGTACGTTTCACAGGTCCGGTAGGATTTACGTGCAGACTGCAGTCAAACGAACCTTTGCAGCAGTGGCAGAGCTAAGATCTGTGCGGAAGAGGTCAGACTCACATGAGAAGAGGCATAAAACTATTTGGGGGGAAGGAAGAAATAATATTCTTTCATTCTTTGAGGGGGCAATCATATAAAAATGGATTGTATAAAATTCAGGGGGTGCAATTGCCTTCCCCCCTTCTGCTCCACGTGGCTCGGTGCATACACTGTAGGCTCGGAGCTTATTCGTTTCAGGGTAATCAGCCATATAATAGAATAGATAAACAGTTTAAACAGCAAATAATCATATATAGACTATAGTGGGGTAACTGAAAATAGATAGGTATAATAATGAGGAGAAAATGATTTATTGAAAAACTAAATTTCGGGGATTGGGTAAATTTAAATGAAGCAGAAATTGCATCTTTGCCTTTTGCAAGACGCAATTTAAAAAAGAGATGAGTGCAGGAGTACATTTTTCTTCTAAGAAATTTGATACATACTTTCACCAGAAGCGATATTTTAAAGTTTAGTTAATGCATGTTTTTCCCCTCTTAAATTACCCTAACAAAATAGCAAAACCATATTGCCTGTATAAAAGAGAATTTTAATTTCTCGTGATAACTTACGTGATGAAAGCCCAAACCACATACTCAATTGTAGCCATTAAAGGGTATTTTTTTTGCATATAAAAAAGGGGTATGTTTCAAAATGAGAGATCTTCGAATGAAATTTATACCCTCTTCTCAAAGCAAATTTGTTAATTTTGAAAATAGTTCTTTTAGTTTTCTATACAATTTTTTATATTCTCAATATATATCTTTAGATAAAAAGTTTATTTAAGAATCATGTATATTTTAAAACACCCCCCTAAATTAATGATAAACCAATGCATGCCGTGCTTGCTTAGATTTTCAACCCTAACAAGTAAAACAAGCCCGAGGTGCAAATTAACTACAAGCCACTGATGGGTAGTTATCGTTGCTTGTTAACTAGGCTAAGATAATTAAGCCTGCGTGTCCTTGAGAACGGCAGCCATTTACAGGAAAGTATCTCCTGTTTTAAGCATCCCCAAGTACGGTCTGTCCCGGACGACCCTACACATGCATCAGAGATCGACATATGATCACATTCCAAAGGGTTTAAAAAATAAGCTTGGATTTAAATTAAGGCGGAATAGAATATTTCCTATTCATAGAATTTAAACCCGTTTGACTCCAAATGTTTGAGCTGTAGTTAGCTAGTATGACATCACTCATATATGTATGGGATACCATGCACTAATGCAAAACTGAAAAAGTCCATTAGACCCTCTAATTTATTCTATGGGTCTCCTCATACCCCACATTCTTATTTGGAGTTGTTTACTCTTATTTATTCGTCTGTATCCAGCCAGACATGAAGAGAGAGAGAAAGACGACGAAGAGAAATCATATATATTTTTAATGGATTAGCAATAGAGGAATGGCAGTGAGTCAAAACAATTATATTAATGCATGTCTAGCTTCAACCCCTTTAATTTCAGGTTTAAGTATTATTGTAATTAATCAACATTCCCAAGCTGGTGGACGTGGCAGACTACCAAACTCTCATTAGATAACGTTCAACAGGAACACGTTCTCAATTAGGACTCCATTAGGAAAAGGATAAAATAATTTTTACCCCAATTTCCACACATGTTTTGATATAGGGTGTGTTTGTGAATTGATAAAACTTTTAGTGAAAAGTTTTAGAGAGTAAAAGTTGTTAAATGATGTAATATGATAAGGGTAATGATGAAAAGTAAAGAGAATAAATTTAAAATAGATAAGTTAGTTATATGGATAATTGTATAGAAATGATTGAAAAGTATGGTAGTTGTATAGAAAAATGTGAAAAAATGATTAAAAAATATGATAGTTATGGAGATTGAAAAGTTTTAACTCGATACTCATTGTCAAACACACCCATAATATGACATCTTGACTACTTTAACTATTTATTCTATTTTTAATTATTAAAATTGCATTTTAATCATTTTTTTACATCTTTTTATATACCTATTATATATATTAACTTCTAATCATTACTCCCTAATGCATCATATAACTTTCTTACTTCTTAAAATTTTCCTTACTTTTTTGTTTTTTTTTTCCCTCATTACCAATCTGGCCCTGAATCCCTTCCAAGTTCCATGTAATGGACAAGTCCCTGCTGGCCCCTTTTTAAAATATTTACGTGGTAGGCTGAGTGCATAACTGTCCGAGGACACGCGGCAATTAAGCAGTGGCCGGAAGGGTGTGCACTATATATTAGTTGCAAGCAAAAGATAAAATAATATGCCGGATAAATTAAAATATATTTACATCAAATTTGAAAAAATAATCACTGATCGAAGACCGTGCTTTAATGATTAAAAATGAAGAACGTATACTAAAACAAATTTTATTTGCAGTACCGTGTCATTGCCAGTGGATCGGGGTGCAACTATGGAATCATTAAATTCTGATTTGTCTCGAGTCTCAACAGTAACCCTGATTTTATTTATAAAATTTCAATTGTAATTTAACTCTAATCTTTTTATATAAGTTGGGCTTAAGTTGAAATTTATGTTACAATTTAAATTCGTAAATTTTCATTTAAGTTAAAAACAACAATATTTTATGTAAATATAAGTTAATAAATCATTTAAGTAAAAATAATAATACATAGCACAACTAAAGTTAAGGATGGCTTCATTGTTGTAAACATGATCGACGCCTATGTATCTATGATCGTTGAAATAAAAAAGAAAATTATGAAAATGTAATATTATGTTGGATGTATGAGATATCGCTTTTTGCTGTGACAACATACACATCGAAACAAAAGCCGAATGCATCGAGTTCTGTTTCAAGTTTCAACGGGCCTGGTTGCACTTTAGTATAATTGGGTGCAAAACTCATTTTTTTAATATTTGTTTATAATACTGTTAATCTAGATAGATTTAATCTATAAATTAAAATTTACTTTTTTTGGAGATGCTTATATATTTTCATTTTTATAAACAGGTGTCTATATACACATGTTTTGATTTTAAAATTACTAAAATATCTTTAGTTTTAAAAATAAAAAAATACTAAAATATCCTTATTTTAAAAACAAAAAATAAAAATTACTAAAATATCCTTACTTTTAAAAATAAAAAATTAAAAAATTAAAATATCCTTACTTTTAAAAATAAAAAATAAAATCACTAAAATATCCTTGCTTTTAAAAATTATATATATATACGTATCTTCGAAAGTGACAAAACTTAATATATATATATATATAAGTTGAATATAACAAAATTAACAGTTTATTAAAAATTTCAAAAAAAAAAAAAAAAAAATTTATCCAATTGCACTAAAATTTCAATATATGCAGATGCATGAAATGGTGAGGAAGAAAATTAAAATAGTGCATGCAGTGCTCCTAAGCAATAGTGTGTGGCTTATGTAATTCCACGCCAGCTACCGGTGTGATAAGCATAGAAACCTCATGCTGTTGCATTCGCAAATTGTATACGCATTACGCTGCTACAGATAGGGGTGGGAATCGGGGCGGGTCGACCCGTGACCCGCCCGCCCGACCCTGTTTTAATACCGGGGCGGGTCGGGATTTTCGGGTTTTCAAA
The DNA here is from genome assembly GCA_030490835.1 of Annona cherimola. Lineage (NCBI taxonomy): Eukaryota > Viridiplantae > Streptophyta > Magnoliopsida > Magnoliales > Annonaceae > Annona > Annona cherimola. The sequence goes on along the minus strand of CM059973.1, from coordinate 94,810,946 downwards.
GAAATACGGGTCGGGGCGGGTCGGGGCAAAATGCGAATTTTCACAGGGTGGCGGGGCGGGTCAACCTGCTGACCCGTTTTCTGATATTTTACATTAAAAAGAAAAACCACGTTTAATGCTAATATTCATGTTTTATTTAATTATTTATATTTACTTTGATTGATTAATAATAGATTCAAGCATATAGTAATTAAATTTAATATAAATTTGTCTTTATACTTGATAGTTTTATAAATTTTTAAAAATTTCTTACTTGACCCGCAATTTTTTACCCGACCCGATACCGACCCGAATTTTGTCCCGAGACCTTGTAGAAAAAAGTAAGGGTCAAACCGACCTTGTCCCGACCCGGTATAAAATAAGGGTCAAACAAGATTTTTGAAAAGGAGGGTCAGGGTTGGGCACACCCTGACCCGCCCCGACCCGCCCCGATTCCCACCCCTAGCTACAGACTTACAATCTGCTTACGATATTCCTATTTCCGTGCATATCGATTCTGGAGTTCGTTCATGCATACAACCTTAATATATATGCCTCCGCATATATATGGGTAATGACTAATGATCCCATGCACTTATTTGTTGTACCTATTTGTCCTTTTTTTTGTGTTTTTTAAGGAACCACGTCTATTTAATTCATCTACTAATTTTTAACTGTTGGATTGTTTACATTTTTTGATTTCAAAAAAAAAAAAATTACATCTTTCATGCGTCTTTTTTTTTTTTTTGAGGAAACATCTTTCATGAGTCTTGTGCAACCTTGTTGTATTGAATCCTATCTTACATATATTGTGAAATGTGATGGTGCCGCTGGCTGCAAATGGGCTTCACAATAATCATAAAGATAAAATTCAACTTATGCCTTGTATTTATAATCATTTTTTTAATAGCATATCAAGTTTTAAATATATTTATTTATGTAAAAATAGTATAAAATCAGCATAATAAAGTGGTTCATTCTAAATATTAATTTTAAAATTATATTTTTAATATCTAAACTATCTGAAATACTATTTCTTTAAGAATAAATGATTACATAAAGTACTTTTACATTTTAATACACTAATAAATGAATATAAAATTCTTTTTTTTAATAATGTACGCATGTTGTGTCGATGCTTAAGCAAACTTAGCACATCCAAGAATATGATTGGGAAGAGTTTTTGTTGCATTCATGAGTAAGCCAGTATAACATCCAAGCAGGAAGATGTCTTTGCCCCTTTGGCAATTATAATATTTTCTTCTACCAGTTTTCTGATCGTGTTTTTACCGCTAATAAACTTATAGTCAAGATGAAAAACTCGGATTGAAGTTCATGCATAATTGCATATGCTTGGGAGCTGAAAAACCTTCAGTACTGTACTGTTTCAATATTCTGGGCTGGGTCCTTAATTTTAACCTACTAATCTTTTCGATGGATCTGGGTCAAACAATGGACAAGCTTGTCCTGATTAGGACTGCATCTCAAGAATGCCCAGCCTCAAAATTAATTGCCAGCTACAAAAATTATTAAGATGGAATATATATTCATCAACTTGAATAAAAATGTACAAGTTAAATGCCAAAGACTCGATCAAAGATGGAACCCATTCGGTTGCCTAGATATTGTGTTCATAACTTCAGAGTGCATGCTAAAAGCTGGAGGCCCCGCATTAACGTGCCAACCACGAGTGCATGCGCTTGAGTCCTGAATTCTAAGAATTGTATATCACAGGACAAGTGGACAACACAGATGGTAGATAATCAGAATCGTCAGATCATCCAAAGGATCCCATGAGTCTGATGAGACATATATGGGATAAGATTTCTCATTTCTGAGACAATTTTTAATATTGTTTTTACATTTTCAATATAATTTTTCATTATTAATACACATAGTAACATTCTCATTTCATTTTTCTGTCACATTCAAGCCCCTTAAATTCTTTCAAACTAATAGACAGGCTTTTGCTTGAAAAAAGAAGTTGCACTGCATCTGTGTCTTCGTCAAAATGGAGGGCTTTGGTAGTGCGAGTTGGTAAAACAAAGCCCTTTACCAAGCCCGTAAGTAACGGCTAGCAAGCGGGCGGATTTCTTGTGTTCGGAAAGCACTTAAGCAGTTTAAACTCCATGTGAGGCCTGACTATATCGTAGTTATACTTATACTTTTAAAATATTTGTAAATATATCTATAAGCAAGAAAAGATTTTAATACATAGATGTCTTTGTTAATGAGGCAAAAATTGTAATAATAATAATAATAATATTGTTTGTATTTTAAAATATAGACATTTCTGTAATTCCAAGGGAAAGTAAGGGAGTTGGGGAAAAGAAAAAGGACATTTTCGAATCACGGTATTATTTTTGACATTCGTCAGGGGTTGTTCCTAGTTAAGATAGGATGATATTGGAATGAAGTCTTCCATGTTTAAAAAATACTTTTTCATTTTAAAAAATAACATTTTATTTTTCATTTTCAATACAACTTTTCACAATCCTGATACACATTTTTCCATTCCGATTGCTTTCCCATCTTAAATTCTCATCTTATTCAAGTTCTGAACAATCCATTGGCAGGATTTGTCAACAGGGTGCACTGCCAGGTAATTCCATGTTCTTTTTCTAATTTTGGCATCTGATTGACTTGAATATTTGTTAGAGTAGACCTTGCTGCCGCGATACCGCTTGCAATATGCATCTCCTTTGGTTTACCATTTTTTAATTTCTTCTTAGATTCAAGTCATGCACCACAATTCTTATAAAAAACAAAACAAAACAAAAAGTCATGCACCACAATTCTTCTTTGTGAATATTTGTACTATATAAAAATATTTTCTTCATCGAAAATATTTTAATTAGATTTGTATATAATCCACAAAAGTGCACATGCACATGGTTTTTTATAATCATAGTTTTTAATATTATAGATTGAAAGCTTTCAATAAAGTTTTTAGACCTAGGGGGTGTTTGTTAACAAGTAAAATTTTTGAAATTAAAACTTTTCACTTTTCATAATTACTCTATTTTCAAATAATTTCTACGTTTTTCTACAAAATTATCTTATTTTTTTAATGTCATTTATACAGAACTACCCATATATCTAACATATCTATTTTAACTTTATTATCTTTGGTAATCATCATTACTCCTATATCACATCATTTTCTTACATTTCAAAAACTTTTCATCAAAAATTTTATTAATTCTCAAACACACCCTTGGGATGTATTTATTTTCAAATTAAAACTTTTTAGTTTTAATAATTAATCTATTTTTAAATCATTTTATTGTATTTTTAATACATTTATCTTATTTTCAATCATTTCTTCATAACTTTCATATAATTACCTTATTTTCAATAATTACTTGTATCATATTACATTATTTTCTTCAATTTCAAGACTTTATAAAAAAAAATTCTCCACAAAGTTTTATAACTTCTCAAACACTAATGTAAAGACGTTTTAATCATAATGTATAGCTGGGATTTAAAATAAAAATTAAAAAAAAGCCGAAACTCAAGTAGGTGCATATTTCAACCTATTTCATAGCACAAAGTCCATTTTTAAGTTTATTACTTCATAATCAATTCTGATTTTGTAAGCTTATGTTTTCATCTTTTAATAATCGTTATGTTCTTTTACATTTGTGTCATTTATCTATTTTATTTCATTTCCATATTAATCATTTAGTGGGCCGGAAGGCGGAACGAGTGGGCCTACCACCATAAAGGCAAGCGCGACTGACGCTCAAATTCCAGCCGATTCAAATTTTCAAATGCTTGCCGCCTTTCAGTCCATCGCAAAGTACGCACATCGGCACAACGGCCGACGGGAGTACCAGCAGATTAAAACTGGAGCGCAATTCAGTGCACCCGGGTGCATTCAGCCTCAACGCACCCGGGTGCACTGCACCTATTTTTTTTTGAAAATTTTTGTATACAATGGTTAATCTAGGTTTATTTAACATACGTATCAATTTTTACTATTTTTGGAGACTTTTAGATATTTTTTTTAGATTTTTAAAAATCAGTGGCATTTTCGGTAATTTAAAATTACGAAAAATGCCACTCATTTTTAAAAATCTAAAAAAAATATCTAAAAATCTCCAAAAATAGTAAAAATTGATACATATGTTAAATAAACCTATATTAACAGCTTCATGAAAAAAATTTCAAAAAAAATAAAAAAAAATAGGTGCAGTGCACCCGAGTGCGTTGAGGCTGAATGCACCCGGGTGCACTGAATTACGCTCCATTAAAACTAAGGGCACGTTTGTTCACGTCCCGTGTGGTTTTCGACGGTTGTTTTCTCTTCAATGCATTGTTTCATAAACTACCTAGCAATTTTATTTTTTCCAAATTTATTATTATGCTATAATCATTTTTCTTACATTTAACCTATTTATTTCAACTTTAATTATACTATTTTATATCAGTTACTTAAATTTAAAAATATTCCTTTTACTATTTTGCACACCATCTCAAAATCCCGAACAACATAAGCATCACCTAATGGGTATGTCTAGTAATAAGAAAAAAAAATTGTAGAAAAGTTTTAAAGAAAGCGAGAAAATGATATAATATAATAAGGTTAACAATTAGAAGAAAAAATAAAGATAAAATAAGATAATGATATAAAATATGAAAAATAATTAGAATATCTAAATACTAATAATAAATAAAGCAATCAAGTGGGAGGACATCACATGGCATTAAAACTAGCATAAAAGGTGGAGAAAATTATTTGTTTCTTCTTTATTAATTAACAGGATTTGTTCATATCTAGGATGAGATAATCCTTGAATGAGATCTCACATTTCTTTAAAAAAAATTTGCATTACTAAAAATAATAATATATTTTTTATTTTCAATATAAATTTTTTAATCCCAATACACGTTTTTCCATCCCTAATAAATAACAACACTTTCTTCATTATAAATTTTTTATCCGATCATCATTCCATTTAAGCCGTAGATAGTTAATTTACCAATCATACCTACTTCACACCATTGTAATCACCCCAAGTCCAGACCATCTAAGTTATACAACATTTAATTTTTTAATAACTTCCACTTAAATCCAACAATACTCGAAATTAAATTGAATATGGGAAATTCAAAATAAATTTGAATTGAAAACGGATTCACAATTTGTAATGAAAATTTCAATTCCACCCTAGAAATATATTATATCACATTTAATAATATAAAAATCCCATTCTATGGTAGATATTTTTATTAAAAGTTCGAAAATAATTTAAAGTAATATTATTGAATAATTAATAACAGAGAATTACATAAATGATGTGAATGGGGCTTCAACCATTTAACATTTGGGGAACGTTTGGTAATGGATAGTGAGAAACGTGGGTGGGAAATTATAGGTGCATAGATTTCAAGACACCTAATTAATTAATTAATCATTATATTTTTTATTTTTATCCCTATATTTCAATTATTTTTTCCATCAATTATTTTCCAACAAACTTATTTATTTCAATTTTATCTCTGTCATTTCGTACCAATTACATAGTTTTCAATATATTTCACTCTCTACTCACACTGAATTTCATATTTTGAAGTACTTTCACTCTCCCAAACGTCCCCGACTCTGCGAACCGGTTCAAAGTGGACCCTGCTCTCGTAAAAATTGATATTTTTAATATTTCTTTATTCCACACATTAATGCCTATTGCCTAGTTGCGAAGGTTACGTTACGTGCTACTCTGCGTCGCGACGGATGTAAAAAAGAACTCGTTCAAAACTCGGCCTGTTCCCCGTTTCTCTCTCTCTCTCTCTCATCCCCATCTATCTCTTTCTAAAACCTAATTTCCATTTGATTTGTTCTTCATGACCACAATGCATCCTCCCGGATCCGGAAGAGAACTCTCAAGCCCCCCATCAGACGGCGTTACAAACCTCTGTTTCTCCAATCACAGCGATCATCTCCTAGTTTCCTCTTGGGACAAGGTCGCGCTTCCTCTCTCTCTCTCTCTCTCTCTCTCTCTCTCTCTCTATCTAAACCCTAGTTTTCTTCGTCTTGATTTTATCTTACTAATTTTTCCCAAAGCAGACGTTGCGATTATACGACGCTGGAAGCAATGTGTTGAAAGGAGAGTTCTTGCACGATGCGGCAGTGCTGGACTGCTGCTTTCACGATGATGCTTCGGGTTTCAGTGCCAGCAGAGATCACAGCGTTCGGAGGTAAGTATCGGCAAAACCTTGGCTCGATCTTGTCTGTCGCTCCATAAAAGATGGAATGCACCTCAGTGAAGCACGCTTGCTTTGGTGATTAGTGATCTCGTATAACAGTATTTCTTCTATTGTCAATTAGTTCTAGCGCGATAACTCTGGTTTCGCTGATTACTACTGGTGCTTACTTTCTGGATAATTAAGTGTTATCATTTTTCAAATTCAGGGAAGGTTCCATGTGGCACTCAGAGAATATACCATACAATGATCCTGACTGTTAACTAGGATGGCCGGGGAAAGAATGGATAGTAGGCCTATAGGTATTATGGCAAGAGGGGAAAAAGCCGACAGTTTTACAAACTGAAAATATTCTTAAATGGGTGTGAATTCTGTTAGAATGGAGGTTTCTGAGCTATCCTGACACGATTTGTTTGGTCTGGCAGAGGTCCCAGTGACCCAACTGGTGTTGTCCAGCTTGGCTCTGGATCCAAAATTCGGCATAACCATGATCTCACATCACCTGGATTTTAGTCTCACAGAATTGTTTTCTTTTCATGTCAAAAAGGGGGGAAACTTTCCATTTTCGATTTCCCTGTGGAGCTTTTACTCTCTCGTCACATACTTCTAGATCGATTGCAGCATCTTCAGAGAATCTGTGTGCTAATCTGTCATATTTTCAAGAATTAGAGTTCTTCACCATAAAGATGAACAAAATTCAAAGAAAAGAAACAGTTGGATGTGTGTGATTAAATACTAAATAGAAGTTGATTATCATTTAATTTTCATGCTAACAATACTGGACTCTGATCGGGTAACAGTGACTCGGTGAGAACTGAGAACTAAGGGTATAACTGGGAGAGGGAGTAGGGAATGGACACTGACAACAACTGTTTTATCGCCCTCTCTATAGTGATTTGTAGGAAAATAAGAAGATTTATTAAATCTAAAACTTGATGTTTGTGTTCATGCCTTAGTTTATGGAAGAAGAGCGGGGATGGTAGAAATTGGTAAGTAATGGAGCCTCTTGGGGAGGGTTGATGGGAGTGTTTTCTGAGTTATTCTACAGAAGTATTTTTGTGAGGGTCTGGACGCCGGGCACAAACAATGGCAATGCTTGAAATTGCATGATGTGTATTTTTAATAGTAAGAAAGAATTTGCATTTATGAACCTCAGATCGAGCACTCTGGCAGCAACTTTAAGAGAATGAGAATTGCTTTTGGTTTCTAAATTATTCAAAGTATAAAAATGTTGGATGCCAAATCTTGGCGATATTTGGCCTCAAAGCTTTACTTTCAATAAAAGTGTTCAACAGTGCATGAACTTATTTGGAACACTAGATTTTGGGGTTTTCTGTTTTATGTTGTGAATTATGATCAGAGACATTTACAGTCGTGCAATGATTGATTTGCAGGTACATCTTCAGCTCTGGCAAGTGGGATACCTTGGGATGGCATAAAGCTCCAGTGCGTTGTGTTGAATATTCTTACACCACAGGTTGTTTTCTCAGATACAAGTTTCATATGAACAACTGAAATTCTTGTAAGCCTTTGTATGAGGTGTATACATGAGCAGGAATCCCTTTGTTTGAAATATTATTTTGTAATATTTAAATCAGCCATATATATTTTTTCGGGAAATTGATCGTGTGATATTACTTATGAAAGCGTTGTACATTGTCTAAACTTAATCACATTATGATTGTAGTGAGAAATAGAGCACAGAACACTTGGTACCAACATATATTATGGTATATCAACGGCTGTACAGTTTTTGTTCCTTAGGAGAATGATGTCTCCTCTACAAGGCAAAAAAACTGAAGCATGAAAGAACCCCGAGGAAAAAAAAAAGGAAGAGAGAGACAAAAAACTCTATTTGGCAATGTTACCAAGGGGAAAAAACACTCTACTCAACAATGAACAATGTTACCAAATGCACTTTTCTAAAGTTCAGTAATCAGCCATTCCTGTTACCCTCCATATGTTTTTCATATGCCAATTGTTTGTTTTGGCTATCTGCCTTGTTCTGGAAACTTTGCATTTATTGGCTGGAAGCATTAGCAAAATATCATTAATGATTTTGTTGTCTAGTATTGATTTGTCTCCCACTTTCATATAAATTAATGATGATGCCATTATCACAAGCTGTTATTCAAATGGACATATTACCCACTACTTAGTAGAAACTGATCTCAAGCAGCTTCCTTGTGGAGCCATCTCTAAGGTTTATGATGTGACTTTGTTTATCATTTGGCATTTTAGGGCAAGCTATCACTGGAAGTTGGGACAGAACATTGAAGTGCTGGGATCCTAGAGGTGTAGGTGGAGAGGAGCACACTCTTACAGGCACATATTTACAACCGGAGCGGGTGTATTCTCTTTCTTTAGTTGGCTATCGTCTAGTGGTAGCAACTGCTGGAAGGCATGTCAATGTCTATGATCTACGGAATATGTCACAACCTGAGCAAAGAAGGGAATCTCCATTGAAATATCAGACCAGATGTGTGCGTTGTTATCCCCATGGGACAGGTACGGATGTGTGATTTCAGTATGCACAAGGCAGGTTGCCAAAACTTAATATTTTTTCCTCTTTTCTTTTTTTTGCTGTTTTACATTTCTTCTAAAACTGGGGGCATTAGAATCCCTTTCCAAAATGTTGCACCTTTCTGCTGTTGACTTGTTAGTTGTTACTCCAAGGATCCTCAGTTTATGTACCCTTCTCTCGGAGGCTGGTACTAATGCATTTTTTATTGTAACGAGATCTAGATGTGCACATACACAAATATAAACTTTCATTGATAATCACATAGAATTCATATTTTCATGCTTTATTCTTTCTTCTTTGTTTTTACTCTTAGAGACTTTTATAGTTTTATTCCTCAGTAAGTGCCAGGTTGATTTTTTAATTTTTAATTTTAGGTTTTGCTCTCAGCTCTGTGGAAGGTCGTGTTGCGATGGAATTTTTTGATTTATCAGAGGCAGGCCAATCAAAAAAGTATGTGTTCATTATTTTTCTAGGGTTAATGAACAGGGAGGAAAAATTTGAAAACAACTTCAGTCTTCTAGTTTAAGAAGAGCTGGACGATTTCGCTATTGTAAATTTTCCATCATTACATGGAAGTCTGAGTCTAGTAAAATTAATTTGCATAGAGCATATGACTGTGACTGCATAGTCCATTAAGCATGATAACAGTTAGATAAGCCCCAGCACGAATGGGGGTTGGTTCAAAGATGATGTTACATGGATGATACTGCTTGTATCTAACAGCTGTCTGGTTTCGGGCTTCAAACCTTCATGTTTGCTTTCTTGGAAGGGTTAGAATTTCTAATTATTTTATGGAATCGCCTATCAGGACGGAGCTCAGCAGATGAACTTTTTGGTCAGGGAACCATAGATCCTAAATATGCAGGGGCTTGGAATGTTGCGGCTTTAGATCCTATGTTTTCTGTGGAAATATGTTCCTTCTATTAGGAAATCAGATTTCCAGGATTACAGATTAGTATATGTCATTTGTGTACAGTGACAGTGAATCTTATTTTGTGTCTAGTTTTGAAGCATTTCATTCTTGGTATTTTGAAGCTCCCCCTCTTAGTATGTTATCTGGTTCCTTCGTTCTTATTTATTGAATCGGGGCAAGGAAGAGGAGCAGAATTTGCTTGACCCCCACAAATCGTATTCACTGAGAAGCATATCTCAGTTGATGAAGAAGCTAAAGGCTAGCCAAATACTATGTTCACATCTTGGATGAGATGGGGATGGGATGGAATCTCCCATTTCCCAAAAATACTTTTCTTATTCCCAAAAAATAATAACCTATTTTTGAATTTTTCCAATCTTAATACACCTTTTTCCAATCCTAAAACACAACAATATTTTTTCCATCACATATCCTCGTCCCATCCAAGTTGTGAAAAGGGAATGGTGGAATGTAACTCTACTGCGGAAGATTTTAACGAAAATAAAATTTTAGTGGGATCATGGAACAAATGGGGATGAAAATGATTCACTGACTGCAGTTAAGAGTCCAAAATGCCAAAAGTAAACAATTCTGTTGCGCAGAAAAATGAAGTTTTTCTAAAGCTGATATCTGTCGGTGTGAGAGCATGCATTTTTGTTGTTGCTACGTCGTTAATTGCAGCTATTCCTTTTCTCTTTCATTCATACAAAAGGAAAACTCATGCTGACATGCACCATTCTGGTACTCGCTTTGTTTTTTACTTAATTGGGATGAACTTCATTCAGGTACTCATTCAAATGTCATCGCCACTCAGAGAATGGGAAGGATACTGTCTACCCTGTTAACACCATTGCATTCCATCCTGTGTACGTTCTGCTTTTCGATTTTTTTGTGATGCCTTTTGCCATGTGTTTCCTTTTCTCTCAAGTTCCTAAGCTCAAGAATTTACAGTTATGGAACATTTGCAACTGGTGGATGTGATGGATACGTAAATGTGTGGGATGGCAACAATAAGAAGAGGCTGTATCAGGTAACACTTGCCAAAAAATTAAGCAAAACCAGCATTCTGGTTTACAAGAACAAGAATTAGTTCTTACTGAATTGCTCTCTTCCAGTATTCAAGATACCCGACAAGCATTGCTGCATTATCTTTCAGCAGAGATGGCAGTTTATTGGCAGTGGCATCGAGCTACACATACGAAGAAGGAGAAAAACCGTAAGTATTCCATTTCCATACGTTCTTGCTACCTTCTCCTTCTCTGATTCCGTTCAGTGCATGAACTTCTGTTTGCCAATGTGGTTGTGTTGCAGGCATGAGCGTGATGCCATTTTCCTGCGCAGTGTAAACGAAGTGGAAGTGAAACCAAAGCCTAAAGTGTACCCAGCTCCACAACCATAGTGTAAACAAGTGTCGCAAGACTAGCATAGCTGCTCTTTTTGAACGCAGGTCCCCATATAATCTGCTGCATGCGCTGCTGTCATGTTTCTGGTGCCAGAACGCTTGAAACACGAATTTGTTGTCCGACCAAGCAACAAAAGGACTTGTAGAATGGATCTCCGAACTCGAGTTTGTTAAGGAGGAAGAAGGGAGGAAAATTCTTTTCCTCGTTCTTTCAGCTGATGTGATCATATTATAATCTACCCCCACTAAATTACGAACAACTTCTCACGTTTTACTTGCATTTTTAACATTACAGTTGTTGAGTAAGACAACCCAAGGATAGTCGTAAATAAGAAGACCCGTTCCATTCCGGTCTAAAAACTTTTTTTTTTTTTCAAAAATTTTTCGTAAAACTTTTAATTTTAGGTGTATTTAATTTATATATTAAATTTTACTATTTTTAAAAATGTGTACATATATTTTTGAAAAATTTCTGATTTCCAAAACATGCTGCATGATCCCTTGCGGCCGGTTGCTCAGGCGTCCCATGTGTAAGTATATTTAATCTAGGGTTTTTTTTCAAATATAAATACTATGTTTGACTGAGTTCCAAATATGCCTATTACGTTTTTTAAAAATTCCAAATATATTCACTATATTTGCCTTTAATTCTAAAAATGCTTACTCCATTATAGACGTAAATAAAAGCTGTTAGTCCATTTGTGAAGTTACTAATATGCCCGTTATATTTAAAGTTGGATTTAAAATTTTGAATATCATAATTCATCACTACCTTAGTTGCTCAATAGTTATAAATATGGAGAGTTCTAATTTCATACTCTTTCCATTTACTTTATCTTTTATTATTTTATACTAGGGATATTTTTGGCATTTATGAAAATATAACCAACATTTAAATGAATGATTGTCAACTTAATGGCCTTTGATCGAGTGCATGTTTTTAAGAATATATGCAAATATAGTGAGTATATTTGAGATTTTTGAAACGTAGTGAGTATAATTAAAAAAAGTTATTTAATTTATAAATTAAGTTTTACAATTTTTAGATTTTTAAATATTTTTTATTTTTAAACAACGGCATTCTCATAACTTTTTGCCTTAAAAAATTACAAAAATGCTAACTTTACATGTTTATAAAAAAATCAAAAAACAATTATGAGGGTCCTATGAGGGATGCATGGGATCGCCTATCTCGTAACGTTTGCTCTTAATTCTTAATATATTTGTAACATTTTAAAAATTCATCTTATACTTGTAACATTTTATCTTAAATTTCTATCATATTTATATAGTTAAAATAATCATTATCTCATCTAAAAAACCATTAACTACCCATTAAAAAGATAATTTTACCCTTTAAAATTTTTCTAATTGAAATAATTTAGTCTTAATTTGATATTTGAATCATTTGATGTAACAAATTAATGATTTATCAATACTAATTGAGTTATGTTAGGATTGAACTATTTCAATTAAGAAATTATGAAGGGGCAAAATTGTTTTTTCAATGGGATAGTTAAAGGTTATTTTAACTGTATGGGTATATAGAAATTTATGATAAAATATTATGGATATAAAAGAAAATTTTGAAACACTAGGAATATAAAAAATATATAGAGATAAATGTTCTAAGTAAGGAGAAATTTTTTGTATACATTTTTCAAAAATGGTAAAGTTAGTTTATAAATTAAATATATCTAGATTAATAATTTTATAAAAAACAAAAAAATAAAAATATGTTTTTGCCCTAGTTATAAATAAGGTGATTTACGATGATCGTAAATGATCAAACGCGAAACGAGAAGTTTTTTTTTTTTTTTTTTCCTGAAAAAAGAAGAAGAAGTCTGTGATAGGATACTGAGAAAACATGACGTATCCGTGACTCCACCCTGAACATTTTTCTAATTCCCTCCATTTTGTAGCCATCCGTTTCTTCTGTTAATATATGCGACCATTATGACAAGTGTTACACCTACTCTTTTAATTTGGAGCGCTCTACTATGAATGATACTAATTTTTTAGCGTCTTGATATGACCCGGAAGATTATATTATAATATTTTATCAGATTAATTTTATAATCTTGCATGTGTTAGGTATAATTGCCTGCCAGCACATATGGCACGCCTCGCACACTATGGATTCTCAATTATTAGCAGCAGCTGTGCAAATTGGGTGAGGAGGACCCGTTATCGGCCCCTTTTTTACCATTTTATCAAGAGATCAACAAATGTCAAGAGATGACTACCATGGCTCTTAAGGCGTCAGCCAAAACCACTCAAATATATCACCGTGTCTCAACCAAGCGTCAGCCGCTCATGAAATCACCAGCGAAAATTGTTTAGCCAGCCTTTAGTGCTTACTGATGGAACTGTACAGAGAACAACACTTTTAATCATAAGATAAAAGACACACGCCATGCAAACGGAAGAAATGAAGCGGCTATAAAAGACAATTAGACAAATTCCCTAAGAAAGCTCTTTTCACGCCCAACCTCACTATTCAAGCAACATCACCTTCACTCAAAAATACTAAAGAAAATTTAATCAAAAAAAAAATACTAAAGAAAGATGCAAGACTATCATATACGCTCTTCCTTGTCTTCTTATTGGACAGTTTTGCCCTCTTTAGAAGACTTCACATAATCCACAGAGAAGATAGAGATCCATTACATATAATTATTTTTTTTTTGTAATACAGTGGACATGCTCCCCCCTTTTCTGTGGTTTTTTACAAAGGTATTGCAAACTTGTAATAACTTCTATTTCCATTTAAAAATCCTTACTACGCTATCTCTTTTATACTTTTCATCATTCTGCATACTCGATCCTAATCAGAATAATGATACCTAATTTTTTGACCATCGACAACTGCATTTTTCGAGTTCGTTGGGCCAGATTTGAATTCAATTTGGCACCGATTTGCACCCATAATTGTAGTAGACCTAATTTATTTTTCCTCAAATTTTTTTTAAGCCAGAAGTACGTTAATCTATATATTTATTTCCTCCTTGTATGATATTTCCTTCACATACATATGATCCGAATGATTATTATTTACTTAGTTGGTGATGTCAAGCAGGAATCATGCTTCTATATGACCAAGTTATTAATAATTGATGAAAAATCTATTACATTTATCATACTTAACATCATTTATTTAGTTAGAAATAATAATATTTAGAACCGTAAAGATGTCAAAAATATAACTTAACAATAAATAATTTAGCATAAAATATTTGCACATTTATAGATATGAACCATGCACGATGATATCATAATGATGAGGTTTCGATGATAGAGTAGACGGAATGGATGGAACATCAATCGAAAGAAAGAGAAATGGATGGTGTTTACATGCAAGTGTGCTGTGACAGCGGAACTCGTCAATCGGAAGGTAGCAGAGGTACCGCACAAAGAGGCACAGCCTTCTGAAGTGTGATGCCGAACTTGTCGTTCATGTCCATTTGCTGTGGCTCCATCCCATTTGGCAGCTTCCAACAGAAGGCATGCAGCAGCGACGCCAGCATTAGGTGGACCATCCGTAGACCCAGAGGCAAGCCCGGGCATATCCTTCTGCCTGCTCCAAACGGCGTCAGCTCGAAATCCCTGCCCTTCACATCAACCTCAGACCCCACGAACCTGTCTGGCCTAAAGGAATTCGGCTCCACCCACACCGTCGGATCACGGCCAATGGCCCACACGTTGACGAACAGCTGAGCTCCCTGGGGCACGGCGTGCCCGCAGATCCGCACGCTGGATTCGGCCTTGCGTGGGATGAGGAGAGGGACTGGCGGGTGTAGCCGTAGCGTTTCCTTCACCACGGCCTGCATGTAGGGGAGCCGAGAGATGTCGGATTCTTGGACTTGGCGTCCGGATCCGATGGTTTGGATCAGCTCTGCCCGGGCCTTTGCCATCGCTTTTGGGTGCTGAAGTAGCTCCGCCATCGCCCATTCCACAGTGCTCGAGCTGGTATCACTTCCGGCAGAGAATATCTCCTGATTATCGAGACAAGCCGAAAGATTTCATAATTAATAAAAACAATTATTAATTTATATTTATTATTCTTCTTCCTGAAGGAGAGATCAAGATATGTGCAGTATACTGTAAGCAAAGCTCTGATCTGATGTCATTGCGGCCGAGCTGATCGTTTTGGCTCTGATCAAGGAGCACATCTAAAAAATCATCTTTCCTGCCGTCCTGATCAGATGCTGTTGCTCTCGACAACAGCCGCTCATCAATCATTTTGTCGAATATCTCGTACAATTTGGCGAAATGGGCTGTCATCCGGCGCCTTATGCGCTGCGGATCCAAAGGCCTCAGCAGCGGGAAGTAATCCGCCAGGTTCGGCCTCCCAGCCTCCTCCATGATCCCGTGCACCACGTCCTTGAATTCTTGGGCCGACTCGGATCTGAGATGGACCAAATCCACGGAGAAGATGGTGTTGGACAGCAAATTCAGGGCGGTCACGAAGACGGCCCGGCCAACATCTACTGCTCTTCCTTCCAAACGATGCTGGCCCACGTGAGCGATGAGCTCTTCGACCTTGCGGCGACGGAGGGATTGGCTGGCGTCGAGCCTTTGGGTGGTGAAGATTTCAGTGTTGGACAAGGTTCGGAGCTTACGCCAGTTGGAGTCAGTGGGCTGCCAGGCCATGGTGGAATCGCAGTAGCTGTGGGCCCTGACTGCGTCTGCTACTGTTCTACCGGACAAGGCCTTGACGTTGATTTGGAGGACTTGCTTGGCCGTCTCCACGGACGAGACGACGACTGTGAAGACGCGGCCCAGTCGCAGGGACATGATGGGGCCGTAGGCGGTGGCGAGGCGGGCGAGCGAGTGGTGGGGTTTCTGCCCCAGCTCGTGTAGGTTGCCAATGATGGGGAGAGGTGAGGGCCCTGGGGGCAGATCTTTCAAACCAGACCTGCGTCTCTGGAATTGGATGTAGAGGAAGAGGAGAAGATGGATGCATGACCATGTGAAACAAACCCACAGAAACGAACCCCACGTGTAATTCATTCTCTCTCACGATCTCTCCGCCGCTCCTCCTCGTTCCCTTGCATATAGCTTCAGCCTTCAATAGACAAATCATCGGACGAAGGCCGCTGAAGTCCAAAAACCATGTTCGGTGCGAAAAAGTTAGATAAATTTTTTAATAATTTTCTGAAATAAAAAATTAATCATTGGCCTTTAGTCAGATACCCACACCGACTGCTAAAGCCACGCAGAAAGGTCGCAGTAGTAGCTAGCTGGAGCACGGGTGCAACGCGGCTCATGAAATATGAGATCACCTCTGACATAGCTCTAACCTTATTTATAAAATTTAAATTTTATTTTTATTTTTAAAATTTAGGCTCGGGTTGAGTTTCGGATTGACATTCTTCTATTAATATGTCTTCGTTACTTATCCTATATATAATTTTTACCACAAACCTATTGTATAAAAAAGTTTAAAAAATAATTTATTATACAAAAGCAAGAAAAATTCAAATACCGCTTAAGAGTAGAAAGAAAGAAATATGTTTTGGAGAATGTAGAAGTACAACCACTTTCCATTCTGCAATTTAACACCAATATCACAACAATCTACATCAATATTACCATCCAATTGTAAGATAAATCTTATCATATCAATTGCAATAAAATAAAATATCCAAAAAACATAAAATATCAAGTCCAATAAAATTATATTAATTCAAGCATCAACCTCCAAATCACAATTACCATTTACACAGATTCTATTTACCTTATTTCTAACAATTGATTCTTAGATAATTAATTTTGTTTTCATTTGTTTATTTCTAAAAGTTCATTCTACCTATACATAATCACATTACATAAATTTTCCCCCTTTCTTTTGCTCTCATTTTCAAATAGGGTTTCATTGCACCAGCTTTTAATAATTAATCATATATTGTTAATTTGTATATTAAATAATAAGCAAGGATTTTTTATAAAAAAAAAATATCAAGATCAAAACTGTTACCTGTACGTGAATCCGCTGTTACCGGGACGCAGGGCTGTTGTCGGTGCAGGGACAGGGGCAGGGACGGGTACTGCCGACTCAGGGACAGGGCTGATGCGAGACAAGATGATTTTTTACTTGCCCAGTTCCCAAATTTTTAGGAATCCTTACTATTTCAACTGATTTCTTTTTAGGAATTCATGCACTTGCTCAAGAGAGGAGGATATGAGGACCTGCTGTTTTTGTACCTATGTCAAAGATGTGAAGTCAAGACCTCTAGATCACAAAGACATGTATCAGTAAGTGGAGATTATTCCTCACAAATGGGGCACTTTTGTCGCAGAATCGGTTGCTCCGGATGGGTTTCCTCCTGACTTCTTAAGAAGGAAAGGCTGGAGTCTGTATGCATCTACTCCCAAAGACTTCCAACTCGGCGAGGCACATGGGTTGGATCACAATCTCCATTCGCATTTGCCGCCGTTTGATTTCCCAATCTCCAACAGCATTCAACCAACATTGTGGTGGGGAAGTGGAATGTCCCCTTCGTGTTCGTGAACGAACGAGAAAAGCTCGAAACGGCGACACCACAGCAGATGAGCAAAAGAACAAGAAAAGCTCGAGCAGACAGAGACAACAGATGAGCAGAACGGCAGCAGAACTCATAAGGCCGAGAAAAGCTAGAAATGGTGAGAAGTTAAGAACGGCAGAAATCCTTGCCAAAAGGTAGAAAAGGTAGAAACGGCAAAAGGTCGAGAACGGCAGAAATCTGAAATCTTTGCTGAAGGGCAGAAAAGCTAGAAACAGCGTGAAACCGCGAAAGGCGGAAAGGGCGAAAAATTGAAAGGCTGGCGCCGAGAAATTGGGTTCGGGCTGAGAAATGCTGACATTGCTCCCGGCCAAGTTCGGGCCAAACCTAGCCCAAGTTGCACCCGTAAGTTGGAGCATCAACAGACTCCCAAAGGGGCACGCTTTGGTATTAGGTGAGTGATAAATAGGGGAACCTTATTCTGTAATCCCGGCAACATTGAGCCTTAAGTGCTGTCGGATGTAATATCCATTGTTTTTGTTTTTTTTTTGTTTTTTTTATGAAACTGTTAATATAGTTGTATTTAATATGTGCATCAAATTTTACTACTTTTAGAGATTTTTAGATTTTTTATTTTTAAAAATCAGTGGCACAGATTTTTAAAAATTCAAAAAAACATCTAAAAATCTCCAAAAATTATAAAATTTGATAAAAATATTAAATACAATTAAATTAATATTTATCTTAAAAAAATTTAAAAAATATAAAAAATTAGTGTATGCACTCAGAAGTATTGATGCTCAATGCTCCCGAGAGTAGGGGTGCAACTTGGGTGGGGTTCAGCCCGAACCCGGCCCGCCGAACCCGAGTGGGAGCAATGTTGAAACTCTGTAATGATGAACTCAAGCCCGATTTCTCAGCCCGAACCTTAACATATATTTGAAAAATATTAATATTCTATTATTATACGTTTGAGCCACCTGCCCGTTGTCGTCCCATCTCTGACAGTCTGACGACTGTCACTGGCTTGCTGCATTTCCCATTCGATTTTCGATTTCCAGCTTTCCAACCTGTTTCCATTCGCGGCGCCATTTCCAGTCCAGCTCGTCCCTCTCTCATGAAAGATTTTCTCTCCTCTCCCGGAGGCTTTTACTCATGGCTATAGCCATTAGCCAGTTGCTAAGACGAATCCGCTTAGAGCAGAATTCCCATAGGACAAAGACGATATCTGGAACTAAGAGATCTCCCGAGGCACAGATGATTGTAGCATCTGAGGGGCTGAAGAAGTCCTGTTT
Organism: Annona cherimola; assembly: GCA_030490835.1. Classification (NCBI taxonomy): domain Eukaryota; kingdom Viridiplantae; phylum Streptophyta; class Magnoliopsida; order Magnoliales; family Annonaceae; genus Annona; species Annona cherimola. Next base: position 94,792,138 of record CM059973.1, on the reverse strand, counting down.
CCGTAGAGCAGGAGCAATAGGGGTGGGATTCTTCATCTATACACACCTATAGCTACCTTTCTTTGCTTGACTTTGAACGTTAGTTGGGAAACTGTATTCATCTTGTTTTTTGGATTTGAATGGTGGTTGGTTGTCGACCTAGAAATGATATTAATTAATTCATGTTTGTGGATCATCGGTCCCTTTGGGAATCAAACTCGAACCACGCAATCTCGATGATGGGAGGAATTTTTCTGTTCTCAAAATTGTTTTCAATTTCCAAAATAATTTCTTATTTTGCAACACATAAAGAACTTACATTCCTTGTTCTTAATATAATTTTTAATTTCTAATATAAACAATCTATATTCATATAATCTCTTCATCAAAATCTCGTATCATTCTATTAAATTTGATGATCTTGGATAGACCCTCAAAAGCAATTGCCTTCTTACGTACTTATCGGCTCTTGCTAAGCATTAACCCTGGACTGAAGTTAGCAAGTCGCTCTATGTTTGTTGTTGTTGTTGTTGTTGTTTTCTTACTGAACCAGTCTTGGATAGTCAGATTGTAGGTTTCCATGAGCTCGTTAAATGCTAGCCTGACAAATGTTGAATGCAGATTAAAATAGTGCACGGACTGTCTCAATAGCCGGTGGACTAAGACCAATGTTATTAAAATCGGACTGGACCGACTGGTCGGACCGGTCAGACTAGGAACCAGTCCCATGTCCAGTTCGATCCACTGCGGTTCGGTTCAGTAGCCAAAAACCGCCTGAATCGGTAAACCGGCGGTCGAACCGGAAGGACCGGTTCCACCAGGTTCAACCGGTCGGATAATAAACTAATAATAAATATATATTTAAAAAAATGAACGAAAATCAGAAAAACGGCAAATTGAACCAGCCGACACCCTCTTTCTTCCCCCTGCTTGGAAACCCTAGCCGCTGCCTCGCCCGTGCGCCCGTCGGCCTCGTCCTCGTCGGCTCGCCCTCATTTTCGTCATCGTCCTCGTCGATGTCCGCATCCGCAGCGCCGGTGCCAGCAGGCTCCCGCCACACCCGCCGCCTCATCTGCCCTCGTCTTCCTCGCCAGGCATGCGCTGCCGCCAACAACGTCCGCCATAGTCTTCGTCGTCGGGCACGCACCCGCACCGTCTCTGCCTCTGGTTGCTCCGGTCGCCGAATCGCCGTTGTCGTTGCCATCTCTCCGGTTAGCAGCAAAATTGCAAAACAGAGTACTCAATGCCTTAATCTTGATTTAACAAATTTTAAAATGTTTAGTATTCTTAGTTTTAAAAAATTAAAAGACAAAAAATCAAAATATAAATATAAAATACCAAATATATTTTAAAAATCACCAGATTTTACAACATGAAAATAATCAAATATATGTGAAGCCCGCCTGAAGGGTTAATGCGATCGGATGCATTGCGTCACAATCCATGATGTTTTAGACATTGCAAATATAACTTATAAATAGATACACATATTAAATAATTTTATTAAATTAATTTTACACTTTTTTATTCTTTGTATTTACATTTTAACCTAAGTACATATTGCAATCCTAGCTCAAGGTGTAAATTTAATAATATTGCTAACAAATTAACAAATTAACTATAGTTAATAAAATATTATAATTAATTAAATGATATCGCATCTTGCGTAAATAACTAAATATGTAGGCAGTATTTCAATTAACTGTATGGTTGATGCACTCTTGCATGATTTGAGGAAAGAAAGTCAAATGACAAATGATAAATATGAATAGTTGATTATAATCTATGTTTGATGAGAATGATGCATTTAATGGTTTATAGACTTCTAAATTTTCATTTTTTGCTGAACATAGGAGATATTCTTAATTTTCATTATTTCATATTATTATAACTTATTTAATTATTCAAATTTTCAACACTTACTGATTTATTTTATTTCTTATTTTGTCAGGTATGTTTATAGCAATTCATCAAGGTACCGAGATAAAGAGGAAGAATTCAAGAACCAACAACCAAGCAACGACGATCATAGTTTATTATAAGTTTAAGTCTTTCAGGTCAGTTAATGTAGTTAATTTTTCTAAATTTATGCTTAAAGTTTTTTAAAACTTGCTATTAATTTTTTTCTGCATGTTTTGTTCTTATATTGTGGTCATTAAAATCTAACATATATATTTAGGATTTATAAAAATATAATTTTATCAATATATTTATTTAAAATTTTAAAAATTTAATATTTATGACATCATAAATATATCATGTTGACGTCACCGGTTCGAATTGGTTTGATTAACCGGTTGAACCGGTTCGAACCAGACCAGTTCCTTTCCCGGTTCAATCATCAGTTTGGTTCTGACAACACTGACTAAGACAATACACGGACTATGCTAGGAGCCTGCCTATTCCCCATCGACGCCCACCTGCCTAATTGCATTGGCAGGGGTCTCCTTTGATGTTTACCCTATAGTCAGCAGATGATTTTTGATAGTGTCTTCTATTGAGTTTTACGTTCTTGTATGGAAGCAAGTACTCCTTATCAGTTGGAGCTCCTTTCTGAAGATCTTCGGACGATGTGCCAAACGTTTGGGCCAAACTCAAGACCCTCAAACAGTTGGAATCAACAGCATACCTTGGTCAGTATTACTATACTAAACACGCTTTTTTGCATAATTATATAATGTGATTATATATAGGTAGAATGAATTTTTAGAAATAAATAAATGAAAATAACATTAATTATCTAAGAATTAATTGTTAGAATTAAAGTAAATAGAAACTGTGTAAATGGTAATTTAGAAATATCTATTTTTACTCAGCATGAGAATCATTAATATTTCAAACTATGTAAATGATAATTTAGAAACATATGCTTTAGTGTTGAAAAAGATGCGCTTCTTTTACATTTTTTTACAAGTATTACTATAGCTTGAATGCTTGCATTTCAAATATTTGTGCAATTTGAAAAAATTATTTCATTTGTTTGTATTTATAATAGTTGTCGATAACTTAATATGCATTAGTTAATATTTTGATTTTTGAATTAGTTTGTTATTGCTTTGAAATGAGTAGAATTATTGAAATTCACATGGACAATTTCTAATTATTTTTATATATGATAAAAAAGTGATATTTAGGTGATCATTTCAATATGGATAGTTCAAGTAATATGCCAGACAAAATTAGCGAGCTAGAAATCAACAGCGAGCAAATAAAAAGTACACCAACTGCCTCAAACATTGTTAATCTTACAGAAAGTTTAAATGCAAATGAGCCTCTTCTTAAAAAAAGGAAAGGGTATAAAATTTCGTCACCAGTTTGGGAAGAATTTGAAAGAATTTTGGATGAAAGTGGAAAAGTGGTATGGGGTATTTGTAAATATTGTAAGATCAAACTTAAGTGTCCAAGTACTCAATGAACAAGTACATTAACATGACACTTAAAGTTATGCAAATATAATACCAACAACAGAGTTAAGGATCAACGCTTGTTGTCATTTCAAATAGTAACCGATGAGTAACAAAGACATATTAATAGGAGAATGTCAACCTGAAACTCAACCCGAGCCCGAATTTCAAAAATAGGGTTAGGGTTGAGGTTTACAAATAGGATTAGGGTTAGGGTTAGTGTTGAAATTCTACAAAACTTATGATACATGTGGACGACAAACATCCTGATGTGTAAATAACATGCAACAACTTTTCTTAAAGTTTAAATTTTCTTTGTAAACGTTTGCTCCCTTCTCCCTGCATGTACTGAATTTGGTGATGATTGCATTTTTAGGTATTTAATTAGATATTTTAAAATTCCTTGGCAAATGTATTGTTGGTTTTTAATTCTCACAATTAAAAAATCTACTTATTTTAATAGGGGAGGAATGAAAGTAGTAGTAAAATTATAGTGAACCTATATATGTATATTTACGAATTAATTCATCTTTAAACTGGCCTGCTTCACGAGGAGCAGATTACTTTCTATTGGGATTGATAAGAAAAAAAAACACCACCTATTGTCAAGCAGCAATTTGGAAGGTCCCGGCCATCAAAATCCTAGCCCGACTCAGCCTTTTGAGCTGTCTCTAATTTAGGAGGAGAGCGGAAGATCAACGGCTGGATCAGCTAGTGGTGGGTCCCACTTCTCCAACTCTCCAGAGTACCGGAACTCTCTTTGCATGTGCGCACTTGCAAGCATCGGTCAAACAATTTGGCGCACGCGTGATGGCCTGCTTGCCGTTTTTTCATTTTCTTTATATTATTTATTATTTTTTAATTTCAATTTTTTATTTTGTTGTTCAACAATCAAGTGATCAACGCTTCATTGTTGAAATGTGGCCTGCCAACCACCTGAACTGGTGAACCTCGAGTCTTTCTCCAAGTGGAACTTATCACAGCTGTTCATCAGGTTGCCTGGGAAATCAAGGGCCATGCAATGATTAGCTGCCTCGTTTTCTTTCCTGCCAAGGCTAATCATGTGGTGACTATCAATTGCTCGGCTTGGATCACCCATTCACCTAATAAATTAAAAGCATAGTTGTAAAAGATACACATCATCCCATATGCTATAAGGAAATTTGTTGAATGTAATGGATTAAAATTTAATTCATTTATCATGTTCTCAAATATTTTTTTAGCTAATATTTTAAAATATAACTACATTTACTTTTAAGTAATTCAAATGTCGCAGCTTAGTTTTAACGCAGTACTACCTTATTTTTTGATTGTTTAATTTTGGAATTATACTTTATAAGATCTTTTTTTTATAACACAATCAATCATTCTAATTAATTTTTCAAAATTTGCACAATCAATAAATAATACCCGTACTGGAATAAAAAAATAATAATATCCATACGTGCACCACCCTTCAGAGTGAATCTAAAATCACTCTTATTTTCTCAGCTTGGAACCAACTGCGCAAACAATACTCCTATCCAGTGCACTTTAGTGCACTATCTTATAGTACGCCTAGACATAACCCATTTTTTAAAATTTTAAAGAATTTTTATAAAATTTTAATCCAGGTAGATTTAATATATAAATTAAGTTTTTACTATTCGTGAAAATGTATATATATTTTTAAATTTTTAAACACGAGTATATTTTTTGCCCATATTTAAAAATTAAAAATTATACAATGACCTGCACATCCAACGAACTGTTGATATTTTTTATAAAGATAATCTGTAAATATACCCATGAAATTTAATACTGATTACAAATATACCCGTACAATTTTATAAATTGCATATTATCCTACGAACTCACTTTCCCGTTAGCCACAGTTAAAACATCGCTGGATATTTTATGCCCACGACCTCTTGTTTCCATGGTCACGGACCTTCTATCGATTGCGCTGGAAGATATGCATATCAGTTTCTATTCATCAATGACTGCGATTACCTCGTACCATTACATTTTGGTATACAGCTTGAAAGTGAATGGAGAAGCTCAGCCCCTTGATCCGTCACATCTTCCTAAGCCCCATGGAGAAAACCCAAAAATAGGTTGGAGTTTTTGGTAATTGGGCTGTCGGTGCTTGTGCTGTTTTGTGTATCCATGGCTATCCTAAGCATCTTTCTGTTTGTGGGAAGGAAGAGGAAGTTTGTGGAAGAACATCATCATCAATTTCACGGCATTGGAGATCAATTGAAGTTCAAGCAGAGCAGTTTCTTACAGTAGAGGGCGTGGATACATAACAGGAAGTCGGGAGGTGAAGATGATACTGTCCAGCGCCGAAAGGAAGATTTGCCTGGCGATTAACTTGGCAGCATCCGGATATATGTATATCCATTTGATAAAAAAAATCCAGGTCGGGGAGGGTGAGAATCTGATAGCTAAGCTAACCCGACTGAATCCCACCGTGGGAGTTCCTCTTCTTCATGCACTGCACGTAATCCCAGTGACGTACGCTTAAAGGGTTATTTTTGTCATTTTACCAAGTGTCAAGCCATTCTTTAACGGTGGCTAACGGCAAAGTGGGTTTGTGTAATGTATGCAATTTTGGTAAAATTACAGGGAATAATATGTAATTTGGAAAACAATATAGGTATATCTGCAATTTAGTGTCAAACTATTTGGATATATTTGTAACTTATTTTTTTTATTAATAGAAAATAATTCTTTTAATATTTTCAGAAAATGTCCCTACTCTGCTTGTGCCTATATGGCCGCATGGTATTCGTATGTGGTAGTATTTTATTTATGGTATTAATGCTGTTTGTTACGAGCATTTATTATAAAATGCTTTATTACGGCTGGACGGCAGCCAAAGCACACCTCGTCGGCATTTGAAATCACGGGACTCCATTCAGTGAAACGTAGACGGGCACGACGGATGTTTTATGGAGTGCATTTGCCAGTGCAAAATTCATTTTCGAACGCAAAAATACTGAGGATGTATACCACGCTTTATCACGTTTCCACGGTTTTAGCCAACAAAACCAAACACTTTTGGGGACGCAATCTCCCGCGCCCGGGAGCAGGCAGCGCTCCCTGCGCCCGGGCGCACACACCTCTTTTTGTGCCACCCCTCTGCACAAAAAATAAATAAATAAATAATAATAATAATAATAATAATAATAATAATAATAATAAGTGGAAGGGATCTCCCTCCCGTCAGGTATACACACACATACATATATCTCTGTACAAAAATTTGTCAGCCAACTTGCTGGGGAACTCCACCAGATGTTCATATGCTCCATTTGCAGCTGCAATTTTGGCAGCCTCATGAGCCACTTGGTTTGCATTCCTTATAGCACGGTGAAACAAGACACTTTCAAATTCCCGGCATGCCCTCCAAATATTTTCTGTCATGAATTTCAGATGGGAGGACAGAAAGGTCGCACCTAACATAGAATTGATTAAGACCTGATCACAATGATAGTTTAGATAAACTCGCTCTAATGGTTAACAATCCAGCATTGATTTTCGCCTGATTTGATGTGCGCAATTACACCTCGTGATTACGTTGTAACCTTTGACAAACGACGATATAATGCTAGCTATTTACAATTTTGCTTATATAGATTGTTTTTATTATATTAGCAAAACACACGCACACTAAATGCATTTTCTTCATCACATGATGCAACCCTCTGGACTTTTCAGTCCCATTTATTCTAAATTAAATCATTTGAACTCAAATATATTGTTATTATAATTAAAATAAACGATTTGATTATTTTAGAGATTCATAGCAGCCTCCACGCAAAAAAAGATGCACAATCATCAAGTGAAGGTTCATCCCAGCTCGGCCTATCGTCCTGCCAGCCCCAAACGGCATAAGCCTGAAATCTCTTCCTTTTACATCAATGACATCGTCAGATCCCTACAAGCTCTCCGGCCGAAACCCCTTGGTGGGGTTAGCCCATAATCCAGCGTCTCTGTCGATGGCCCATGTGGCGTTGACCAGCACTAGGTTGTGCTGGAGCTAGGAGTAGCCGCTTATTTTTACGGTGTCTTCCGCTTTGGAAGAAAGGGAGTCGATCCATGTCGGATTCTTCTGTTACTTGTTTCCCATGTTCTGTTGGCCCAATGGTCTCCTTGAGCTCCAACCGCACCTTTCCGGCTTTGCCATCTGATACACTGCTGACGCCCTCAATTCCAACCGCTCCTCGATCACCGCATCGAGAAATTCGTATATCCTTTATCAAGTATTCGGCCATTCTCCGTTCTCTCTGGGGGGATCCACCCACCTCAGAGTCGGGAAGTAATCCGCAAGGTTCGGTCTTTCAGTCTCCATCGTCGCCCCATGCACCACTCCTGGAACTCTCCCACAGAATCCGATTCAGAATCGAGGTCCCTTTAAGTACCCCGTGATTTTTTGTGACCTTTGATAAATCACGATAACTTGCTATTTATAATTTATTTATACAGATTGTTTTAATTACATAAACAAAAGCGCTACAAGCACTTTCTTGATTATGCAACCCTTTTCAATCCCATGTATCATAAGAGAACGTTTTGTAATTCATATTTCGGTGGAATTGTGGGATGGAGTAGGATTAAAAAAATAGAACATTTTGAAAACTATGTGATTAATAAAAAATGACATGAGTAAAATTAAAGTAATTAAGGTTGTTATAATTGGACTGTAAGGATAAAAAGAAAAAATAGAGTTGTTGGATTATTAAATGATTGGTTGGAAAATATAAAGAGAGTACATTTATCATGAAATCACATGCTATACCATATATGTTAATTTCCAAACATCCCTTAAATTAAATCAAATTCAAATATGTTACTTCTTATCATTAAAAAAAACGATTGAATAATTTAAAGACTACAAATTAATATATAGAAATCACTTTTATATTTATGTTATATTATGATGCTATTTGAGTACTTATAACGATGCTTCACCCCATGTCTACATATCCTGCTGATGATAAATGACAAACACATCAGCTAACAACTGAAGAAGCTCTTAATTAGTTACAACTGTAATCATCCAGCATGGGCACGGCTCGAAGTGGAACAGCCATTTGCAAGGTGAGGCCGAACTTATCATCCATGTTCATGTCCTCCGGGACCATACCATCTGGCAGCCTCCACGCAAAGAAATGCAGAAGCGATGCAAGCATCAGATGCACCATCCTCAAGCCAAGGTTCATCCCAGGGCATATCTTCCTGCCCGCCCCAAACGGTATAAACCTGAAATCTTTGCCTTTTATATCAATGTCATTGCCAGACCTCAAAAATCTCTCCGGGCAGAATGTGAAGGGGTCAGCCCACAATCCAGCGTCTCTGTTGAGGGCCCATGTATTGACCAGCACTTGAGTGTGCTTGGGCAACGTGTAGCCGCATATTTGGACGGTGTCTTGGGCTCTGTGGGGGAGCAGGAGGGGGGCCGGCGGGTGCAATCGTAGCGTTTCCTTCACGATGGCTTGGAAGAATGGGAGTCGATCGATGTCGGATTCTTCTATTGCTTGCTTCTTCCCATGGTCTGCTGGGCCAATGGCCTCCTTGAGCTCGGACCGTGCCTTTGCCATCATCTGAGGGTCGCGAAGCAGCTCCGCCATGGCCCATTCTACCGTCGTCACGTTCGTGTCCGTTCCCGCGATGAATATCTCCTGGTCAATTACGCAGTTTTCCCAAAGACATAATTGAGACGATCCAATATAATCAAATCCCCCGCCCTAGAAAGAGTGTGCAGAAGCCCAAATCAAATCCATCACATATGTCTAGTAGGGAAGTTTGGTTCCATATCAAGCACATATGTTTAGTAGGGGAGTCTGGTTCGAATCAAGCACGTCTGGCTCAAATCAAGCACATATGTCTAGTACGGGAGTTTGGTTCCAATATTACCATATAGATTAAATAACTTAAATATTCTTGTATTTAAAAATTCAAAATAAATATATATACATATCCAAAAATGGTAAAATTTGGTTTATAGATTAAATATAACTAGATTAACATGTTTATAAAATTATTTTTCAAAAAAATTTAAAAAAAAAATATTTTTTGACCGGTCGGAAATCACCGGATTTCCGACCGGTCGTAAATGATCAGTCGGCAGTATATATGGTTACCGTGAGCAATGACTTGATGTCAGTCCTGCTTAGCCTGAGGTCTTCATCTTGGCTATGATCAAGAAGCACATCCAAAAGATCATTTCTTGTCTGATACCCTGCTGACGCCCTCGATTGCAACCGCTCCTCGATCACCGCATCGAAAATTTCGTACATCCTTGACAAGTATCCGACCATTCTCCGTTTCACTCCCTGGGGATCCACCCACCGCAGAATCGGGAAGTAATCCGCAAGATTCGGCCTCGCGGTCTCCGTCGTCGACCCATGCACGCACTCCTGGAACTCTCGCGCGGAATCCGATTCCGAATCGAGGTCCGCGAGATCGACGGACATGATGGTGTTCGACAGTATGTTGAGAGAAGTTACGAAAGCCAGCTGACTAATATGCAGCGGCTGCTCGAACAGGCTCTTCTTCCGGGCGTGGGCCACGAGTTCCTGCACCTTCTGCCGACGAAGCGCTTGGGCTTGGTCGGCGTCGAGCCTTTGGATGCTGAAGATTTGGATGTTGTACATCATTCGTAGCTTGCGCCAATGAGGGTTGGGTGGCTGCCAGCCCATGGTTCGTTTGTGGAAATCGAGAGCTCGAACAGCTTCGAGAATGGGCCGACCAGCCAAGGTTTGGTCATGCTTCTGTAGGACTTCTTTGGCCGTGTCGGGGGAGGAGACGACGACGGTGAGGACGGTGCCGAGACGGATGGAGAAGATGGGGCCGTAGGTTTTGGCCAGCTCAGCAAGTGATTCGTTGGGTTTGCTGCCCAGCTTGAAAAGGCTCCCCACGATGGGGAGCGGTGTAGGGCCTGGTGGGAGCTTGTGGGATGCGGACCTCTGCCGTCTCGCATGATGGAAAACAGAGATGGATGCAAGAACCAAAGAAATGAGCAGTAGTAGTGTCGAGAAATCCATCACCGATAATGAGAAGTAGAAAAATCACTCGGCCGCCTTAAAACACTCACGAGTCCAGCGCTCACCTATCCGGGAAGACTTATCCACCCTTTTTTAGGAATGGACAAAAAATTCAGTCACGGCAGCCAAATAAGAATACAAACGCGTAGCTGACCGACAAAAAATGGACCTTAAAAAGTGTATTATAATATATGTTCGGGTCCGCTTTCCATGTATTCCCTTCAAAATTTAAATTTTTAATGCTTAATTAAAATTTTAATTTATTTATTATATTAACATTATTTGTTTATTCGACTAAATTTTATTCAAATCAAGTGCCTAAATAGGTCACATTTGCTCAAAAATAAGTATATTAATGTGCTAATTGAGAAAAATGTTGAGATTCAAAAAAAGGCTTCACACATATTAAAATACAATAAAACTTTATACAATCATTTATCCATATATAAATCATACTTGAGACGTTTTAGAGATTGAAAAAACCACCTTAAAGTTTATTTACATCATACTATTTTATTACATTAAATTTGTAGCATTTTCAGATGAAGTGCATAAGCATATCCGATTGGGTTGAAAATTGATCTGATAACAGAATACGTTATTCTAAATACAATAGATGGAGTATATTATAATTTTATCACCACATGGATTTCATTACAGCGTCATTGCATCGTAATTACGGTGCATTGGAGCTATACCTGAATATTTCTCTCTATATAAATATTAGAATATAATGGGCACTGAGTCAATGTAGCAGGGTGCGTTGAAATGCAAAATTTATTTTTAATATTTGTTTGAAATTTTTTCATGAAAATGTTAATCTAAGTGTATTTAATATGTTTATCAATTTTTACCATTTTTGAATATTTTTACATTTTTCAATTTTAAAAAACCAGTAGCATTTTTGTAATATTAAATTTATAAAAATGTCACTGATTTTTAAAAATTCAAAAAATATCTAAAAATATCCAAAAATGGTAAAAATTGATACACATGTTAAATATACATAGATTAACATTTTAACATTTGTATGAAAAGATTTTCAAAAAATATAAAAAATGAGATTTTGTAGCAGGGTGCAATGAAATTTCAATGCCCGCTACTGCATTGAAACAAGTTTTAAATATAATAGTAGTTTGTATAATCATTCACCTATACAGAAATGATTAGATGTGGAATATACAACTTTAAATTTGATATTTAATATTAAATTATTTTATTAATTGATTTTACATATTTGTAAATAGAATTCATAAACATTGATTCTAGACAAGTAATGAGTTTTCTAGATACTATAAATGATGTTAAATATATAGGAGTGTAACTCGGGTTGAGTTGTACTGAATTTTGATGAACCCACTAAGCCGACCGAGTTTAAGTGACCCACGCCCAAACTCAAATATAAAATTTGAGTTCGGACCTAATTGGCATGGTTTCGGTCTTAGTTTTGGGTTGAAATTGGGGTTACTTTCAAACCCAAAAGAAGTTAAAATTACTAATAAAATAACAAATTTTTTAAATATTATTGTATTCCCGCAAGAATAATTTACACATGAATACATTTATATGACCTATGGTATCTTTGGTTTTGATGAAAGTTGTTCTAATTAAAAGATAATTCTAAATATAATAAATGTAATGAATTTACGCATAACAATTAAGGTAAGAAAATAAATAAGATTGCATGAAATTACTATATAAAATTTAATAAAAGTGAAATTTATATATCTCATAGTTAATTAGTATATGTGCAATAATTTTAAAGTTGATGTATTTATAATTATTTACAAATAAAGTTAATGTAGGTGTAATTCAACTTTTTATGGGCAAATGTATATAATATTTAAGTTTTAAAATAAATATTTTATAGTTTAATTAGGTTATGATTATATGAAAGAATGTTTATCACAATTATATTTGAAATACATAATGTATAAACAAATATAATTATTTCAATAAATTAGGAGAAGCATCAAATTCAAATCGGGTTTAGTTTTGATATCAGGATGATGCAAATTCAATAGTGGTTTCAAATTTTCTCAGATCGAGTTAAACCAGGTCTAATTTGGAAACATTTTTAAAAATAAAATTCAAATTTAGTTTTGAAACCGAGTGGATTTGAATCGACCCAGTACCAAGTTGCACGTCTATGAATACAATAAATGAAGTAAATTTTTGTTAATCATCAAAATATTTAAAATGGAAGATGTTACATATGAAAATAGGTTTCATAAAAGCATTCTTGATATACTTTCACCATTTAAACTATTAATTACAGTAAGGTAATTTAATACACCCGAGTGCACTTAGCTTCGCTGCATCTAAGTATATTTAACTTATTTTTTGAAATTTTTTGAATTTTTTTTATATATAACTGTTAATCTAAATATATTGAACATGTGTATCAAATTTGACCATTTTTAAATATTTTTAGATTTTTTCGAATTTTTTAAGATCAGAGACATTTTTTGTAATTTAAAATTACTAAAATGCCACTGATTTTTAAAAAAAATTTAAAAATTTAAAAAATCCAAAAAGGGTAAAACTTGATACACATGTTCAAGTATAAAAAAATTTCAAAAAATAATAATAAATGGGTTTTTGAGCCTACGTACGCCAAAGCTAAATACACCCAAGTTACAGTAACAGTTCGCTTAATTGCATTCCACTTAAAATTTAATACCATAACATAAATCTCGTTTATGGATGCTAGTTATAACCAATTGTACGCATATACAACATATTTAATTTTTCATACGGTCAGTTCAAAAAAAAATTTCATACGGTGATTTTAGTATAAAAAACATATGCAATAAAGGGTTCGGATGTTTCGTTACACTGAACAAAAAATCGATTTTAAAGTTGCTTCAGGACAATCTATCCAAAAAAAAAAAAAAAACGATGCTTCTGGACCGAGACGTCCTTGCCTCCGGTGGGTGCAGGCAAGAACGTTTGACTGCTGCCTATGAATGGAAGTAATTGGACCAGAAAGAAGCACAAAGGAAAATAGGAGATGGGAAATTGGTATTCTTGCTTGGTCATTACATCCCTTCTCTCTTTTTATGCATGCCCTACACATGCGTTTTACGCAGTTACAACTTACAACTCGTTCTAATCCAAACGTGCTATCAATCCCTACGTACCTACTTCGTCCCGGGAAAAAAGCGGTACCGTTTAAAATCCAGGATACAAAAATTTATACATCACAGCTAGGAGCAGCCAAAAAGTAGACCCACGGGTGCAGCCCAAGTATTTATTCCAAGAGATTTTTTATCATGCTTACGCTTTCTATGATAATTATATTTATAGGTGCTGTCCAAAGGTTTTCAAAATCGGGTGGGGCCCAAGATTAAAGAGGCTACTGTAGAAAGAGCAGAAAAATTAAGTAGCAATATAGCATTAGTCTACGCGCTAATGCTAATCATTAGTCTACCAGCAGAAAAAAATTTAAATTAACAAATTTATAAAAATGCTAATCATACCTAAAACTTTTCTATCTTAAAGCTTTTTCTCTCTCTACAATTATCTCATTTTTCAATCACTTTTTCATATATTTATATACATATATATATCTACAATACTTTTCAATTATTTCTTCGAAATTTTTATACAACTGTCTTATTTATTTTAATTTTATATTCTTTATTTCTAATCATTACTTATATTATAACCCATTTTTTTTCTAATTTCAAGGACTTTTAGTTGTTGTAAAAGCCGGATCGGACTAATTCAACCGGGAACAGGCCATCCCATCGGTCCAATCCATCCCGGTTTTTGGTTGCTAGAATCTAGCCAGTGAAAACCGATTAAACTGGACAATTCAATCCGATCTTGGTCGACCAGTTGATCCAGTTTGAAAATTGATGTTGTTGCTTGGAGGAGAAAAGTCACTAAGAAAAAGAACAGAAGATAGAAGTTGCAACCGGGAGATGAGTAGTTGGAGGAATTAGATGGTAAGACCAGCTGCTGCAGCTGGAACAAAATGGGAAAAAAGCCATTGAAGGAAAAAAAAATAACGAAAGAGAAGATGCAGGGAAATGATACACGAAGGTGAAGTAGGTAGCAAGAAGCCGATGAAGAGAGAGAAGATGATGGGCAGCAGTGGGTAGCAGGAAGCCCATGCAGAGAGAAAAAATGACGGGTAACAGGAATACGATGAGGAGAGAGAGACAGAGAGAGAGATGGGAGCGTAGGAAGGATACGAAGTGACATGTGAATATTGGTTTAAAATAAAGTTGAGGTGCAAAGTTAAGAGTCGCAAGGCACAAGCATCCACGTCACATTTTGCTTTTAATTTTCTTGTTAAAAATTTAAAAAATAAAAGAAGAAAATGTGGTAACTAGTAGTGTGTGATTGTTAATTATAATTATTTCATTATTTTTAAATATAAATTTAAGCTGTTATTTTATCAATTTGTCATATATATTATATAAATTACCAATATCCCAGTTTAATTCAGTTTTCATAAACAGTTGAACTAAAATCAATACATTAACCGGTTCGTTAACCAGTTCGATTTTAACAATATTGGAACTTTTACATCAAAACTTTCTTTCCAAAGTTTTATCAAATACCAAGTACCAAACAAAGTCGTTAGACTTTCCTTCTACAGACAATCCTGTCCATGCATTTTGCACTTTTGCCGCAGCCCCGCTCTTTTTAGGCAGAGGTGAGGATATTGTTTAATGGGTATGTGCGGGCGTCTAAGGTGTCCATTACTAAGGCAACTGTAAACTATCCATAGCATTTAGTAAGGTTCAACAGCCCATGACATCCTAGCCGACAACGAAAATGAAACATTCGCGATTTTTGTTTTTTTAAAATTGAATGAAGTCGACAACCACTAGCTTCTTCCACTTTCCGGCAATGGGATCGTATGATTCATATGAAGACATCAATTATATTGCTGAACAAACCTGTGATGGCTATGACAACTAGAAACTTCTCGAACCACACAATTTACCATACTTGGATGAGACTGTTCTACAAAAGGCTGTTTGTAAGCCGATAGCCATTTCATTTTAGGTGATGGCCCACTACAGAATACATCCCTAACCATTGGAGGAGGAAGAGAGCCAGACCACGAGCAAGAATCTCCAATATTGGATAATCCAAAAGTTATTCCTAAGCCCTCCCGATTATTGGAAGATCATCCCGCATGATCTGCTAACTACATACTGCAAGATCAATTATCCAGTAGCTATCCAGTAGTCTTCGGCAACACCTCCATGTGCGCCAAAAAAATCATGAACCAAAGGAGAAAAAAGCACCCATTATCCTAAGCCTGAGC
Organism: Annona cherimola; assembly: GCA_030490835.1. Lineage (NCBI taxonomy): Eukaryota > Viridiplantae > Streptophyta > Magnoliopsida > Magnoliales > Annonaceae > Annona > Annona cherimola. The sequence goes on along the minus strand of CM059973.1, from coordinate 94,776,434 downwards.
ATTCGCAGCTAAAATACCTTCAAAGAAACCTCCAATCTGTGGCCAAAAGCACTTGCTCCTATTTCGATCAGGCAGCTTTCACGAGGACAAAAAGTGGTTTGTCACTCAGCTTGTCTCTACCCTGCAGGAATGAAAGATTCACCACATTTTAGTATGCACGGTCACAATGCTTTCCTTCCAATTCGAAAACTATGGAAACATCTGTGCTCTGTTGCATCTACTTGTATTATGGATTGCCTAAATTTAAACATGCCTGCACGTGTAAACATGTGTTCACAAAATATTCATCAAGAGGTAGCAACATGACCAAAAATCTGGTTACCACCACCAACTGGAGGACCACAGATACAAGAACAAGTACACGACTGAAAAACCACATTTTCAACTTTCCAAACAGTTCCTTGGATTGCACTTAATAAGCGGACTGGGATTGATTTGATCAAAACAACAATCTTTCACTGCTTCAAACAACCATATCCAAGGCTGTGGAGGCTACATAGTGCTTAACATGTTGTTAAGACAAATGCTTACACTACCCAAGGGAACTAAAGTATAGTCCATAAGACAAGGAAGGAGTAACCATACCTTTAGCTCTGGCAATTCAATTACACAAGCACACTCAACCACCTCAACTCCAACACGTTCTGCAAGGAATGTCAAAACAGTCAAGCTCCTTGTGAAAAAAGACAACTTTCCTAGCATATATTGCCAACAAAATCTCATCACAAACAGTACAGGGCATAGCGTTGGGAGTGTCATGGGTCAACATGACCACCATTCAATTAGTGGCCTGCAATAGGAATGTTGACAACAATGACCTAAAAAACCAAGAGTATTAAAAATAACATATAAAAAAATCTGCCCATGCAAGAGAGTATATCTAAAGATTCTAACAATGCATTATAATGACCAGCTATCTGCAGTCTAGAGAAAACACAAAATATGGATTTGATTGCAACTACATCTACTGTATTTTGCATTGCGCAGCAAATATGCTGCTAAAATTACCATTGCTGTACTTTCACACTGCAAACATATAATTGCAATTATTGGCTGGGGTAAAAAGTGTCTCAGACTCTGGGAGGAGAAAGCAAGTCATGTCCCCAGATTCCAATTTCCTATAAATTTAAAATACCGATCATTAGCTGACTCTAAGACAGGAGGAAAAAGAAGGTATGCAAAATGAACTTGCATCTTTCCCATTACCAAGAATCAAGTCAGTCTTTGTTTTACATTTTTAGTATTCTAAACACTAATATGTTCATGAACAGAAAACACAATACCTAGAAGCTTAACAGCTGCACACAGGGTTCCCCCAGTAGCAATTAAATCATCAATAACAAGGGCACGTTCTCCCTCTTGTACAGCTCCTACATGCATCTCCATTACATCAGTTCCGTATTCCAAAGAATACTCTTCTGAAATAACCTTGCCTGTAAAATGATCAATGTCATTAATGAGTCTGCATAACCATAATACAATGATTGAATGCATTCAAATAGATAGCTATACACAAAATATTCAACAAGGGAACCACAAAAGACAAAATGAGTAGCAACCAACTATGTAAATTACAGGCAAAAGACCAATTAAACCATGCACAAAACTAACCCTATGCCCATAATTTCTTTCATTTTGCCAGGTATAGTAAATTGTACGTTTCATGTAACATGAAGATACCAAGGCATCTGTATGTATCAAAGAAGAGCTTGGTTCCTGAAAACTCTATTCAATTGAATGGCCTTATTTTACAGCATGCATCAGTGATATTTGCAGTAACCATATGCATACCCATCATAATGGGATGTAACCTTCTGTTCCTTAAAAACTAACTGATTGTCTTTTACAATAATAATTGTGACAGGTAAGGACATTGAAACAGGCACCAGGTAGAAGGTCCATATAAATCAATGGAATTTTCCTCCAATTTTTGGTCGTGGGAAAAATTGGTAGGAATGTACAACCCAAAACCCCAAAACCAACAGAAGTAGCCACCAAGGGTCTACCCTGGTGGTAACACCATGGCCTATTTTGGTGAGGTCAGGTGTTCGATTCTCAGCATGTGCGTCCGGGTATTTATTTCTTCCCTATTTTTTGGAAGTGTTACTTCTTTCCTTTGATATGAGTTTAATTGATAAGAGTTTGTTGTCTCTCTTAGAAAATTGTAAGAATAGCTCAAGGCTTAAATGTAATATAAATTGAGATGGTTGCAAATATATACATCAAAAAATAAAAAACAACAGAAGTATCTTTAGAATGTAATAGAAAGCTGGGCACAGGACAAACTTCCAAAAAGGAAAGGGCATCTAACAGCCCACACATCCTTCGCTATTTCAGGAACTAAGAATCTGGCAGTACAGTTTCAACAGGACTGGAGAAAGTTTGAGCAGCCGAAAAATCTTTACCAGGCAGCTTGTTTGGTTTCCTCATGGGGACAAATTTTGCTCCAATAGCCAAGGCAATCGGAGGTCCAAATATAAATCCTCTTGCTTCAATCCCTGCAATCAACCATAGCTATCTTATAATGAATGGCAGCAATTCTCTTACGCTCAGCGGAAGAGTAATAAACCAAAATTGACAAAAAGCAAAGGAAAATACAATATAAAGAAATTGAATCTAAAAGTGAAAAAAGGGGTGTCTAACGTAATAGTTTTATGTTGGACTCTTCTAATAACATGATGCAAGAAAACAACATGAGAAACAGCAGGTCACTTAGCAATAGAACTACCAACCCCTCCAAGCTGTCGTTGTAAGACAGGAATTCTATAAGTTGAACTTTTCTCCTGCTGCTTTTACTGATCAAGCTTATCTTATGGACAAACCAAAGTCTTGAAGCATGAAAAGCTACCTGTTTGTCACTTTCAATTTTCCCAAGTAGATTTATTGAACAATTAAGAACCAGCATATCTCATATTAATGATCATCCAAAGTTCTCTTCACGAAAGGAATTATTAAATTGAACATTTCCCCTGCTGGTTTTAGTGTACAAGTTACCTAAGCTTATCTTCTGTACAAATAGAAGTGTGGAATCAAGTAAAGATGCCTGCTTTGTCACTTTAAATTCCCAATTAGGTCCGTTGTCATCAATGCAATCGATCACTCTAAAATACAATGATAAAGGAAAATAAGAGAAATTTGTCACCTAGTCAAATTCCATCGGATCTTACATTTCAATTTCAGAAATGATTACCTGCAACAACATTGATCCCTTTGTCTTTATATCTCTCGACGAACAAATCGATAGTGTCCCTAAATGCCTTGGGTTCAAGTAGCAGAGTTGTAATGTCCTGAAACAAGATCCCTGCCAATTGCATCCAACCCAAAAGTCTCAATTCAAGTAACTGTACATCAGAGAGCTTCATCTCGAAAACAAAAGAATTCAACCGCAGCTGCCAGCTACAACTCAAAATCTAGCTCATGCATATGGTGAGTTTTCAGATGATCAAAACCATTCATGTTGTTGGATCCATGCCAAAATGGTTGCGAATAGCATGATCACAACGGTCCTTGTATTCGGACCCGTTAACCACTAGAACGAGGATTATAGTATGTTCAGATACTCTAATAGTCACGAAATGCGGGCCCCACTGATTTTGAGCTACGAGAATACAGCTAGACAGGAATACCGAATACCCATATCGAAATTCCTTCGTTTTTCAGCTGCTTTGAGATGGAAAATAAGCATTAGAAAAGAAAACATAACAACACAAAAGAGATTGCATTTTTCAGGCGAGAGAGAGAGAGAACCAGGTTTGGGGAAGTCGGGGATGACGCGAATCGCGGACGCAATTCGCGCGATCCGATCATCCTCATTGCTAGTCATTTCGCCTCCACCGAGTGAGAATCCGACCTCCGAAGTATGAATACGGAAATTCCGGGGGGCGCAAGCAGAAGAAAGGAAGGGCTGCGGAATTTGGGGGGGTAACGTGAGAGCGGCTGCTGGGTATTGGCTCTGCCTGGCCTTGCCGAGTCTATAGGGCAACGACTTCAGCCAAGGCCCACTTTCATCCTTAAAGCAGCGGCTGACGACAAGACGTAGCTCGCGCCTTAGCATGCAATTCATCGAGACATCCATTCCGTAAGAACCAAAAACAGAGAGTACCAGTATTAATCAGGAAACACGGTTTCCATGTGAATATTGGATATGGACTATTCCATTAGTAATAAGCTGCACGTTTGAGAACGTGAACTTGAGAATTCCGTTGGCTGGAGACGTTACAATCATTGAATGGTTGGTTTTTGTTTGCCTCAAAATATCTGGTTTCGTTCTGTTGTTTTTATGGTTGGGATGTAGGGCAGAGGCATGTGATGAATGGGAGGGGGGCACTCGCGTACCAAAGTTACGTCGCCGGATGAGATGCATGGAAACATTTTTCTCCCTCCGGTGCCGTGCAGTCTCCAGTCGATGGGAATGGCTGCGATTGGGTTAGTTCGGTTGGTGGAGGCCGCCTTGCTTTCCAGTCTAGATTCCCCGCACCAGAGCTTGCACCAACAGCCTGGGCCAACCAACCGACTGCGCGCGCGCGTGCAAGGAAAGCAGACATTTTGGCATTTACCATGATACGCTCTTTAAAATCTTGATTTTCCTTTGAACAGAGAATAGCCCTCGCACCACTCACCCAACTACCAAATTATCGTGGTACGGAGCACAAAAGTGCATGAGCACTCTGGAAGACGCGGAGCCAACCTTCCCTCAGTATGTCCCAGATTACGCCCTATTTGCATCATTTCCGGCGATTTATTTCATTATATTAATTTTATTTTATATATATATATGTGGCTGCAAAATAAGCGATCTTAGAACAAATATAAATAGATTAAAATCCTTATATATGTGGCCTGCACAAATTTCTGATAAAAATTATTTTAAGTAATATTATTAAATTATTATTAATAATAAGGGTAATTAGCAAATATACCTATTTTTTAAGGAAGCAAATATACCTACTTAGTTTGACTATAATTATAAATATACTGGCAGAATTTCAGAAATCGAAGATAACTTACATAATTTGGCGTAATTGCAAATACACTCACATCGTTATGACTTCGTTATTACACCATCATGACATAATTATAATTGTAAAAATATGCAAAATATATATATATACCCACTTAATTTTTAAACTACAAATATACCTATATAGTTTATATATGTTGCAAATATACTCACATCTTGATAGTTCAGTAACAACATCATCGCGACGTAGGCATATTTGCAATTAAAATTAAACTACATAAAAATTATTTGCAGTTTATGAAATTATGTGATATATTTATAATTATTATCAAACTAAGTAAGTGTATTTACAAATCACCTTAATAATAATAATAGTAGTCCGTTGATGGAGGTCCATTTAAATTAGTTCAACAATTCCATATAGGTGAAGCTGCCTTTTTATAAATGGGGTGTATTTTAGTGGTGCTTACAACACATTTTTGCTACTTTAATAATTAAATCAAAATTCAATCTTGCCATTACATTTTGGTACTAAAATATTATAGCATTCCAATGCATATATGAATGGAATTAAAGCATTTTTCTTAATTTACATTATTATATATATTTTAAAAAGTACAACTCTCCTAAGACTTAAATTAAGATAATGTTTGTATTATCATAAAATAGATATTAATAGTAAAAAGAGAAGATTAATTTTTCTTCAATTACCAAAGTTGGCTCAAAATAGGTGACAACATTAAAATATTTTAGTGTTGTAGGCACAGATAAACATGCCCATCTATAAATTTAAAAACAAAAATTATAAGTTAAAAAGTGAATTGATCAATGAGTAAATATATAAGAAGATACTTCTATGTTGATGATAGCATTGAAGATTTTAGTGTTGTCATCACATTTTGGGCACACCTTAAAAGTCAAATCAAAAATTCAATCAGTAAATTATATTTAAAGTTACGGGAACTAAAAACCTAATTTCATCCAAATACCCCCTTATTAAATGCCTAACTATCCAACAAAACGTTTCATCGTTCGATTCAACATTTTCTAAGGTATCATGTTGGCCTAATGGTAAATATATTAATACATATTACAAGAAAATTTCTCATATCAACCATGTATTTACAATTAAATATATTTTTGCCGCAAATAAAGATAATTCATCGGACTTAAAGATATTTAACTAACCTTTGATAGTACTTGCATCAAAATGGAAATTTTTGTACATAATGTTATATGTAACTAGCTTTTGGTTGCACATGGCATTGCATGTAGCAAAATTATAAGAAATTCTTGCATTTGGTTATATATAATTATAATCCATGCATGTGATGTCATGATTCTATAAAGCTTGATATCATGGTTCTAAAAAGGTAGATATCTGCATGGGTGTTCCACGCATCTAGCCAATTTACATATTTTTAATTTTTTTTATAAGATTATTATTTTAAGTGTATTTAATGTATATATCAAACTTTACTATTTTTAAGATGTGTGCACAATTTTTATAAATTTCAAATATTAGGAGTATTCTATTTTTGAAATTCATAAAAATATGTATACATTTTCAAAATGATAAAACTTTGTATATCAATTAAGGATGTATTTGTTATTTATCAAAACATATGTTTGCCCTAAAGATTTTTTCCTTCATGGCTACTTTATTTTTCAATAATTTTTCATATTTTTCTATATAACCAGCATATTTTTAATTTTTTTTTTTTTACTCTTTATACAACTATCCTATCTATATTAATTTTGTTCTATTTATTTTTTATCATTATCTTTATGATATCATGTTACTTTTTTCAATTCTAAAAATTTTTCTTTCAAAAGTTCTATCAAATACTAAATATACTTTAAAAACTTTAAATAATAATTTTTTTAACATCCTTTAAATAATAATTTTATGAAAAACAAACAATTTAAAATAGTAAAGATGTGCCTGATGAATGGTTGTATAGAACCACCAACCATATATATGTAGTCAAATATGCTATCAGTTTTTCTGTTGTACATACTTATTTGAAGCTAATCGACATGAAATTTAGTCACATTCATAACATATGCTGCCAAGTTGATCACTACATTTAAAAAAAAGTTGCTGCATTGAAATGAAATCAATACAACTATAGTTGATCTTGAAGCGGAAAATTTTCGCAGGAAGCTTGAAATTCGTTTACTCCTTCATTAGATTCGTTTATTGGAAATGCACCAAACCAGTAAAAACCACTTCTTTATTATTTTTTTGATCGGGGTATTTTTTTTACATCACGTCTGGTATTATATTTTAAAGCTCTGAGATAATTTCAACAAAATTTCAAAGAAAAACTATAAGCTCTCAAATATCAACAGAAGAAACAACACGCTTACGAATATTAACGGAGAGACAAAGTTACCACATTTACATAACGGGATTGGAATCCAGATTGATTGGCAATAGCGACCAAGTCGTTGACCACCTAGCAGGTGGCAAAACCATGTCTTCATTGAGGGAATGCTAATGGTGCTTTGCTGTTTAGTTTGCATGATAAAATTAAAAGACCTACAAAACTTGACGAGAGAGATATCCTAACATGAACACGGATTAAAACAGTGCACGAACCAAAGTGCTGCAACAATATATAATATTGGTTAGCATGCTAATTATTAACATAATAATTAATGTAATAATCAACAAAGTTAATGTACTGATCTACAAAGACCTTTGTTGTCACGCAACAGTTCTCGCGCGGTGTCTTGATCCTCGTCACTTATGCATCATATGCCCGGGGCCGACGGAGTCTTTTAAAAGGCGCACAGTTGGCAGTTGTAGCCTTGTAGGTCGGCATTCATTTGGCGGCCGCATCTCATTCTTTGCTGCAAATCACCGAAAGGCTGAACTGGATTTAATTGGCAAGCATTACTAAGGCGTGCTTGCTGATGTTAGAAAAATGTTTGTCAAAAACAAAAAGCAAAAATATTGCAGTCGGAAAGTGCAGGAAAAGGGGGAAAATGCGAAAGTACCGAGAACAGAGAATGGAAATGAAATTAATGAATAATATGAAATTTCTTTTTTCTTTTTGAGAAGGAAAAAATAAATAAAAGTACGCATTTCCTGTATTCGATAATCCGACTGTGCCTGTAATTTCCAAGCCTGACACAAACTCACGTAAATTGATAGCCTATGACGGAGAAATTTCGTGCCAGTACCGAGTCCGGGAAGAAAAAGGAACGTTGACTTTCAGAGATGAACAACAATCTGATAGTCGGCCGGAACCAGCACAGGGCTTACATCTGTAATTGGTTGGTTCTGATACACACCCCGAAATTTCTAGTAGGAGAATCGTCCAAGGGAAGAAAATTCCTAGCAGGAGGCTTCCTAACCCCGGAAACTTGACTACCCATCGAGATTCCTATCGTGGACGGCCCCAAATCGTTCTTGGAGAGTGCCTTGCTGTGTGGGTGGCCGGTTACTTGTCTCACCTTTTAATTTGAAGTCATCTTCTCGCTCATTGACTTGGACATAAAACGAATCAGTAAACAACTTACACCTAATAACTTCAGAAGCCGTCAGTGATGACGCGTGGGACGGAGAGGGTACTTCTGGCGCTATCGGCTTCTATAGTTTCCATCTTCACATTAATTAGGCTAAGCATCATCCCATGTTTTTCGCATGTGATTGCTTCCTATTTTAATCACCACTCAAATCCCTTCTTGCACGTCTTCTAGATCTCCCTAGCATGTGTAGAAACTGCGGAGCCTTTTCCTGCTTGTTACATACGCCAAAGCCCGGTGGGAAAACCGTGGGGACTAGCTCGAGCCTCGAAGGAACAGATTCACAAATACACGGCTTCTCCGTCGTCGTGTGCGAATGACTCGGTATTTTAAAAGGCCGAAGGTTCCCAAAGTCTGGAATTTTTTGTAAAAGCGCGGACACGTCTACAGGTCTACGGTCTGAGTGGGCAACTGGCAACTGGCTAGAGAACAGGGATAGACACGAAATGGAAAAGGCGAAATTTCTCTAGTAGTATGCTGCTCTTCGGACCAGTTCCTTATCCTCAGTCCTCACTCCTCACCCATCACCGACTTCACCGCAATACTCTGACACGCACCACATCCACAATAGCCACCCAACAGTCTGAATAACCCGAGATAATCCAATTCACAAAAAATCAACAAAATTCATTTTACGAAATTAGGACGGTGGGGAATCACCTCCTCTTCTAGCAGTAGGATTTTATCTCCCAATGAACAAATTCAAGAGAAAAAAAAAAATACAAGAGGAAACTACTGGAGTACAGTACACAAACAAAGAATGAATAATCGATTCTGTACAAGAGAACAGAGCAAAATAAGAAATTTCTAAATCAAGAACTGGTCTCTATCCCCGATTCCAGAAGCCGGGGTTTCTTCACTGCCAAGGGGCTCTCCACCTCCTCTTCCACAGAAACTGGAGGTTTGTGATTACCGCCGCCAAGCCCAAGTTGGAAGTCTGGCAGAGCCGGCAAATTCAAATCGAAATCGCGGCGGTGGTTTGAGCTGACTCCATCGGAGCTAGATACATGGCTGCCGCCACCGTTTCCGCCATCGTAGTGGCACCTTTTGTGCCCGCCGAGAGCCTGGCCCGATGGGAAGACTTTGTGGCAAACAGAACACTCGTGCGCTCTCCCAGTCACAACGCCATTACTGCTGCTACCAGCGGCTGCCGCCGATGCTGTAGCAGTCGATATGCCCGAATCGTCGCCAGGAGCGACTTTCCTGTGGCTGGCCTTGTGGCCGCCGAGGGCTTGGTAAGAGCCAAAGGCCTTGTTACAGACGGAGCACTTGTACGTGAGCTTCAGCTGGGGCGGCTGCGGAGAGGGGCTGCGGTGGGCGGGAAGCGCGAGGTTGCCGCTGCCGCTGCGGCCTTGGGCTAGCATGATGAGGCAGAGGGCCAAGTACTCCTCTTCGGTAGGTGGGCCGTCGCTGCGCGGCCTCTTCGATCTCTTGCGCTTCACCCACGGCTCGAGGTAGTGGGACTCAACGTCATCGAAGCCGAAAGGAGCAGCACGGCCCACGGGAGAATTGAGAGCTTCTAAGGCCATTGAATCAAGTAAGTGATGATGGAGAATACTCAGAGAGAGAGAGAGAGAGAGAGAGGTGTTTGAGGTGGGTGTGAATGAAAGAGAACAAGGCAGAGGAGTGGAGGAGAAAGGTGCTGTTGCGGGGTGAAGTGTGAAGAGTGTGAGGAGGGTGAACGGGTATATAAAGGAAGGTTGGGGGTTTTGGTATTGGTTTTTGGGAGGGGGTGGAAGTTGCGTGGGTGGTGGGAAGAGGCGGGGGGAGAGAGAGAAGCGTCAAAGAGGGGACGCGCAGTTTAAGTCGGCGCACGTTTAGTTGAGGTTTGGTTGTTGTGTGTGAGGGGAGTGCAGTTGGTCAATGGGTGGAGTGGTGGGAAAGAGGTGCTGAGGTGGTGGGGAATGCAGACTGACGACTGGAGAGTGCCTCTGGCAGCAGTGCGGGTGATCGTGTGAGGAGTAGCGACTGATTCTCGGTCAATTGTCAATTGTCAATACCACGCAAAGGCAGGCATGGCCCACCAACTCAACCCAACACGTTTGTTCGTGCATTTGCTGTCAGGCTCGGGCAATCCTCCTCTTCCTTTAATTTTACTAATACGCCCATTTTCAGCCGCCTGTCTAGATCTAGTTGCGCCACTTGTATAGTTGGTGAGGTAAGCCAGCCCACTGGCTGCTTCCTTCCGTCTGTTTTGGTGGGACAACAAATGGAGTGGACGGTGGACCCCCACATCATGTGAAATTGAAATCTCTTGATTGCACCTTAAGAAAGGTTGTGAGTTGTGAACAGTTGGAGCCCTCTTGTAGTTTGTATCGGTAGCCAAGTCAACTCAATCCATGCCAACTTACAAATCAACAGCAACGAAAATTCTACCCTAATGCAAAGGAAATGAGACATGAGTGGGTTGCAACTATAATAACTCGAATTAAATATGTTGACTTGCCGGCATACTGATGTAGCACATTTAATTTTTGACGGTTTGATGTATCAGTAAAAATAGCTAAGATGGCCGGGTTGACTTGTTGATTAACATGGGTAATTATAATTTTAAAGAAAATGGGCTCTAAAATATATTTAAAATTTTCTTTTAGCAATTAATCTATGTGGGGACCATGAATAGATAACATTTGATTTTTAAATTTTTAAATTTAAAACTAATTGCTAGAGAGAATTGGAAAGTTGCGATTAAGTAAGGATTTGGAAAAAAGGAGACTGTGAATGAAAAGGGATTTTGTAAAATTTTATTTATTTAGGATTTGTGGAAAAAGAAAGTGATGAACGGAGAAAACTAAGGAAATGAGGAATTTGTTGCGAATTGGGAATAAGAAGAAAAGAAATTATTTTTATTCAGAAAATTCCTCTATAGGTTCTACAAAAAGGTAAGTAAATAAATAATTAAATCTCTTTTGGAACCGCGTATATAGTAGTAGTTAAGTTATTTTGAAGAATAACTTTTGAAAATTATTTGTTAAATAGTTTCAATGAAATGGCTAGTGGAGTTGGTAATTTATTTTTATAAGAAATTCTATTGGATTCAGAAAGCAAGAGTAGGCATATTAAAATACTATATAAATTATAGATTTTAGATTCACTAGGTGATTGATTTGATTTGATTTTGCTGTGTTATTTTATATAAATTACAAATTGATAAAATGGGTTATTTTTAGATGGTTCCACTATATTGGATTGGTTGTCTAGTATGTAGAACATTAATTAAAATTGTATTTTTGTTATGCATATAATTCATATAAATATAATATATATTTTCCTGTTTAATTGGAAGTTTTGATTGTTAAATTAACAAATATGTCTATCTGTACCTATTCGATGGCATTTGGAATTACGACAATATACTTTGTTTATACTCAATGGAAAGAATATTAAATTAGATAAAATTTTAATTTAAGTAGAGCGGTGGTATTAACGTAAGTTATGCTATTGTGTTGTGAAAATTTCACTAGTGATATAAGTATATGATAGAAACTACTTTTGGTACGATATCTATAATACAAATATATATATATATATATTAAAGGGTTTAAAATCGGCCAGAGATCAAGACCGACACCTTATATATATATGATATTATATGTACTTGATGGTGTTAAAAACTTCCGAACTGCCATCACATTATATATATATATATATATATATATATATATATATATATATTGGAGTTTAAAACGATAAGAGCTGGATAATTATAATTCATTTTATTTAATATATTCGACGGAACAGGGCCAGTCTTTTATGTTTAAGACAGTATATATTATATTTGTGTGATTTAACCAAAATCCTTCGGCGCTGGTTTTATATAATATAATATATATTTTTATAATACTTATGATATGTATATATATATATTAATTGGAAATTTGAAATCTCAAAGAACCGGTTCGGTTCTTTAAGGTGTATATTAATATATATATATATATATATTTTTTAATTGGAATATGAAATCTCAACCGTCCCAATTCAGATATTTAAGATATAGTAATATATACAATATATATACTCGAGGGAAGGTTTAAAGCTTCCAGACCGATACCTTATGATATAATATAACATATTATATTTATTGAAACCTTCCAGAAACCAGTGTTTTGTGTTATATATATGTATAGTATATTTATCTGTCTTGTCAAATAAAAATATAAACGGGTGCGAGAATTTATAAGTATGTATTGCCGGCGTCGTTACGGGCTCTTGCATAGATGTAAAAATTAAATATTTTTGGTTGATTTTTAAATTACTTTGAGTTAACAAATCATACCCAATATATATTACTACCGTGGATATATAATAAAATAAATATATAAACAATATATGTGAGTAAATAGTTATATAATTAAATTTATAACATAAGTCAATTATGTGATATTAACTCATGGAATGAGATACTAATGTTAATAAATTAATAACTAATTTATTAACAGATGTATATATTTATAAATGTGATTCAATGCTAGTTGGATGCTGGTGTATACATTTATATACTTTAGCAGTTATATAATTAATTTATATAATAGAAATTAATTATTCAATGTCGTAGAATATCTTGTTATATGCAATTCTAAATTGTGTAGGCTGACATTTTGTTTAGCCAATACGATATAGGGTATGACATGTTATAATAAAGTGAATATTGTTTAGTACTGGTGATTATTGGAAAATAAATTGATATAGTAGGATAAGCTATGTAAAATATTTAGGAATGTTCATGTTAATAATTTAACTACTTGCTAGTTATGATAACAGTTTCTTCTTGAATTTATTAAATTAAATTCGGTAAGTTGATTACACCCAATTAAATGCGGATGATAAATTATTTTAGTTGGTAAGATATTTAATTGGGTTGATATGATTATTATGATGCTTAAGTGAGAATGGTATGTATAATACATCATAATCATGCGTTGTGGAATAATTTTACACATGTGGGACCCCGAGGATATGTGTATTGATTTTATTTATTTTCTTATGCATGTAAGAAGGTTAATTTGGAATGTCTCTTCGTGGACGGTATGTTATTACCTTGACAGGTTGTGGTCTATCCCTTTGTGAACTATGTGTTGTGCCTGAAAGGTCGTGAGTTCGCTCCATTGTGAGCAGTGTGGATAACCTTACACATTGGGTCAATGGTTTGTTTATTTCCTATGGTATTTTCATGATATTATACACCATTATATACATGGTTTATTTCTTGCTTACTGAGTCATTTAACTCAGTGGATATTTGTGATTAATTTTAGATGTTATTGAATGAAGTATTAATTATTAAATTCATTAAAGCATAACCAATCCGCGTTTGTCGCCCAAATAGGGTGGTTAACAACCCTAGGATCGGGTTGTGATAGCAACTGCTTAAAATTTAGGTTGGAACCGTCGGAGTTTAGATTAACCTTACTCATGTTTTACCTTTAAAAAATCAGCCCAATTATTTTCCTATTGGGATGGGGGGTGCATTCAAGTCGAGTTATATAAGACGAAGGTCATTCCAACAAAGACTCTATTTTGTTAAAAAAAATCCTATTAATCTTTAATCAAAAAAATTATTACACTTTTATTATTTATTATATCAATTATTATAATAAATATATTGACGGGAGATATATTTTATTATATGAATGATCAAAACAAATTAGGTAATTTGTTGATATAACCACTTAGTTTGATGCTAATTGCTTATATACCCACATTGTTTCACAAATTGCATATTACTCCCACAAAGTTTCACAAAATTACTTACGCACCCCTGTTAACGGCTGTTAAATAAAAAATATAATTTGTTGATATACTCATTAAGTTTGACGCTAATTACTGATATACACATTATTTCACAAATCGTATATTACTTCCACGAGTTTCACCAAATTTGTTTGCATACTCATGACAACTTTTTGTCGCCAAATATGCATTAAAATTTTGGATAATGACAAAAATGACTTTATTTAAAGCTATATAAGAATTTCATAATTTATAAAACACCCAATTGTGCAGGTGAAATGAGTTTATAAAATACTCATGTTAATTGCTAATATGTTATCTCATTCCACTCCCACAACTAGGTCATTTTTATCATTATTCAAAATTTTAATACGTGTTTGGCGACAAAAAAAGGTTTTTGGGTACACAAGCAATTTTGGTGAAACTTTGTAGAGGTAATATGCAATTTGTGAAACAATATAGGTATATCAACAATTAGCATCAAACTTTATGGGTATATATGCAAATTATAGTTTTTTATTTAATAACAGTTAAATTTCAGCCATTAACAGAGTACAAAAGCAATTTTTGTAAAACTTTGTGGGTTAATATAAATTCGTGTAACAATATAGGTATGCCAGTAATTAATATCAAATTAAGTAGGTATGTTAGCAAATTACTCAAATAAATTTAAAGGATCAAGGGGAAGATGGAATAATTGGACTAGATTTGTTAGGTGACATCCATGTCAACCCAGCCCAACCTGACTCGGTTGAAGCAAAAAAGAGGTCCCGAATCACCCGTCTCACTCGTGGTTGAGTAATGAGTGAGCTCTCAGTCTTGGGTAGAAAATGGAAATCATGGTGAGAGTTGGGATCTTGATTCAATGCACTTGGGTGTACTTTACCCTTCTCTTAAAAAAATTTTTTGCACATCTGTTAATCTAAGTGTATTTAACATATATATAATTTTTATCATTTGTAAAGATTTTTAGATTTTTTAAAAATCCGAAAAAATTTAAAATTTTTCAAAAATGGTAACAATTTATACACATGTTAAGTACACTTTAATTAACAATTTCATGAAAAAAGTTGCAGAAAAATTTAAAAAAATGAGTAAAATACACAGGTGCAGCTGAATACACTCGGATGCATTGAACCGAGTTCCACAGGAGCTGCATGCTAATGGTGGCGCATTCGCCTAGCTGGTCCGTTTGCCATTTGGCTCTCGGCTATTCGGCCTTTCGCGGCCGCCGGGCGCGATTCTTCTGTCGGGGACTTGAGGTGGAAGTCTTCCCATCCAAATAAACTTTCTAGAACTTGGACGCGGTAAGCCACCACGTGCGTCACGCATGATTCTCGCTTTCGCCTGCTCTCGATGCCTCCATCATCCCTTTCACCGTCGGACCGGATACACTGCATGCGATCCGATGCGTGCGATGCATCACGCCACACTTTCAAGTCTCGTCTACTTACTTGAACTAGGGTGCATTTGGTAATCGTTAAAAAGTAAGGAAAAAGAGTCATGTCTCTTGGTGCCTGTGTGCAAATTTTATTAATTTTTTTTATATAAATTTTTTAATCAAGATATGTTTAATTTATTTATTAAAATTTGCCATTTTTTATGGTAAGTTTTACCTTTTTTAAGATATGTATATATACATTTTAAAAATAGGGATATTTTAATCATTTAAAATGGCTAAAATCTTCTTATTTTTAAAAATAAAAATATATCTTTAAAAATTGTAAAAACTTAGTTTATAATTTAAATATACTTAATAAAAAATTTATAAATTTTTTAAAAAATTAAAAAATAAATTTTGCACTAAAGTGTATCAAAATTTCAATGCATGTAAATTTTTATGGATTGAAACATTACTCTAGGAAAAATAAGAGGAAATTTTTTTATAAGTAAAAAGATAATATGATGTAATAAGAATAACAATCAGGAGTGAAAAGAAAAGATAAAGCAAATATAATAGTTATATTAAAAATAAAAATATTTATCTACTAAAAACAAAAAATCTAAAATATAGAATTAATAATAAAAAATTGTAATATTTCGAAAAATTTTGAAAATTTTAAGTAACAATTTATAGTTTTTGAAAATTTTGATGCTACATTTTCCCTCACTTAGTTCCAAATAAATCAGTCTGCGATATCGACTCTCCATTTATTTTCAATTTAATTCTATCATATTATATTATTTTTTATTTTTTATAATTTATCTTGTATATATTTTTTATTACAATGGATTACGAATTTCCAAATGATTACAGGAACCGCTTCTGAAGTTGGGCGGAAGAGGAGTAATTATTTGGATTCACCGTAGCCAATATTGAAAAACGGATTAGAAGAATATTTTTTTCTTATTATTAGGTTTTATATTCATTTAAGAATTTAATACTTTTTGAAACCATGCATATTTGAACACGTATCAGTGAGGTGTGGTTTTAGCTTCTGGTCGGGACAACTGAGATCACCACAGCGTGGACGTTTGGGAAAAGCGTAGAGTTGGCCACCACCTGTTCAATGATGAACAGCCCTGATTTGGAACCATTCATTTGCATGTGGGGCCCATCAGACGGACGTGCTTAGACGGCACGTGTTCAATGGTGTTTGTGAGAGGATGCGTGTGGGAGGATAGCACCGCAAGGTGCAGAGAGAGAAAGAAAGAAGCGGAGCAACGTGGCAGCTCAACGAACTAACGGTCCCAAGCAAAGTACAGAGCGGGCGATTTTAATGCAACAGCAGCCGAATTCTTGCCACGCACCAAACCCGTGACTGGCATGGCATTGGCTGATCAGCATTTCCACGCGGCGCTTGTTATAGACGGGATATAGCCGTCGATGCCGTAGGCTCTTCGTCTATTCCGAAGGTGACGTGACATAAATTGCAAACACGCTTCCAGATGGTTCTAAAAACACGACTAGACCCGTCCTCCACACTTCCACCAGTTTTCTATTAGAAAAAAAAAAAAAAAAAAAAAAAGAGCCTGAAAATTGCAAAACGCATTATTTCGCTGATTCTGGCTGTGGCTATGTGAATCTTCTCTGCTGGATCAATACGCAATTCAAGAACGAGCAGTGAAGGGTTTTCTGGGGATGTGATATTTTAGTCGGACATTGACTGAGCATTTTGTGGTCATTTGATGTGGCGGCTAACAACACATATTATATTTGAAGCTGCGGTCAAAATCTAGCCAGATTCAGCCCAACGCTCAAAAGGCTAATTACCATTTGTTTATAACGACTGATCATTTACGACCGGTCGGAAGTCGGAAATCCGATCGTAGAAGATCAGGCCTCTTTGTTTACTGTTCCAAACCATGAACGAAATGGCATATAATGCCCGCCCTAATCCGTTTTTTACAACCCTTTTGGAAATTATATTTCCTTTAAGATGCGTCCCACCACCACCCACATGGCTTGGCTTGGCCTGGCCGGCGTCCTGGTGTTTGGCTTAAACTGTTATTTAACAATCTTTATATTATATTCGATTTTGTCATGCGAAGAAAGATATCCATGAAAAAGATGAATTTTGAGAATATGACGAGAGAAACGCTGTACGAGATTGAAATTTGGAAAGGGATAAGGAAAGTTAACACCGGTCACCAACCCATCTAGAAACATCCCACAGTTTTTCAGCTTAGTCACTACTGATCTGGCAGATATCGCACGAGAGCATCTAATTAGAAAGATGTTGTGCAAACTTCAATTGTTACTGCAATACCAAAGTCCGAGAAATCGGAATCAGTATCTATCAGTCCATGGCTATCCTTTAAAATGTTGTGCTTCTGTCTTGGCTCACAGATAATTACGAAAAAAGTATGCTTGTAAAAAACAAATTATTTTATTAGATAAAAATGGGATATTTTTTATTGCACTTAATTTATGAAAGATAAGATATTATATTCCAAAAATTTTGTTAAAATTTAAATCTCTAGTACATTTTTAGATATTTTTCTTAGAAGGAAGATTTATAATTAATATAATTTTTTTTTTTTTATGATTCTTTGGGATCTACTGTTTTTAGAATCTGTCATACATCCTAAATATCTTTCTTTTATACTATAGGTAAGTGATGTATCAAAGAAAATTCAACATGAATGAAAGATATGTCATAATTTCTTTCACATTTAGACCTTAGTAATATTAAGCACGTATTTTTATGATATGCTTAATAATCGCAAAAGGATGGAATGCAAACTAAAAGCAGAAAAAGTGAAATGCTTTCCATGCGTTTTCTGAAAAACTTTGGCACCACTGATAAAAGAAGCAACTCTTAAGGTTGCTTACAAGTTGGTAACAAAGGAGGAAAAGGAGAGGAAAAAAATATACACAGTAACGTAACAAAAATGATCAGAAAAAGAAGACAAGAACATAGTAAGATAGGAAATATGATCCATTTACAGAAAACAAATATAAGATAGATATGTCTTCAAGTAAACTTAAATACCGAAAATAAATAATAATTAATAATATTAAAAATATGTTAATAATGATGAAGAGAAAAATTTTTAACGAGTACCTTCAGATGTCACATTAATTAAAATTTTTAAAATATTTTTTGTCTCTAAATTATTTCTGATAAAAGGAGGGATAAAATTCTATTTCGGTGAAAGGTAAGGGGGGAAAAAGCCATTTTTCTCTTCTTTCAATTTGGGGTGTGTTTGGTAATGAATAAAACTTTTGATGAAAAGTTTTGAAGAGTAAAAGTTATCAAATGATGTGATATGATAGGGGTAATGATGAGTAGTAAAGGAGATAAAATTAAAATAGATAGGTTAGTTGTGTGGATAGCTGTGTAGAAATGATTGAAAAGTAGGGTAGTTGTATAGGAAAATGTGAAAAAATGATTAAAAAATATGATAGTTGTGAAGAGTAAAAAATTTTAACTTGATATTTTTTGTCAATTGTCAAACACACCCTTAATGAAATATCTAACCAACTTACTTTTTTATACTTTATATATGTGTTGTGTTTCAACTTAATTAATTCCCTTGAGGACTTTCATGAGTTTAGGATGAAATATTTTCTGAACAACACTCGAATGGTGTTAATTAATACTGATTTAATTCGGGCAGTGGTGAGTAGACGAAATGTATTAGCAGTCAAAGCAGCCCTTCTTTCGTATAGCAAAGAAAAGAAACCCAGATCCATATGCGAATTCGAGGTTTCGGCCTTGCTGCAGTAGCATTAATTAATTTCTGATGATCGATCACGTTATTTTTGGCAGTTTCAGCTGGATTGAGTGTTGCTTGTGAGAAAGAAGACGTCCCCTGTACAGGCGTAAAGGCAATTATTATATGGATCTAAAGCTAAAAGAAAGCTCGTGAGCATTGCGATTGGTTCCCATTTGTCACGTGCTGCATGCATCTAGCATCTCACTATTATATTCATCTAACCATTTCGTTGAACGCAACTTTGGTTCAATTCCAACACGTGATTTAAAAGCTATATATAGATATATATTTGGATTTTTGCTTCTACTTCTAACATCTATCTAATATAACTGTAAGAAAAATGCATACATATCCGGATGCAATGAATTTGATATGATTCATGTTGGGCACGTAACTAACACAGCATGCAGTGGAATAGGTGCATGGATGATGGATTGGTTTCACGAACATTTTCCAGTCTCAGCGAGTCGCGTGTTGGATGGTGCAAGATGTGGATTTGGTATTTTTTATTCTTTAATAGAAATTGCCTGCCAAACATCTCCTGGTAATCCCCGCGTGAAATGGTCGTACGTGTAAGTTCGAACCTCTCACGAATCTTTCTATTATCTGTTTCTGTTTGTTCTTCCTTCCCTCATTTGCCGTTTAGTGTGTTGTGGGGTTCGGTTTGGGATACGCCGTTTTAGCCGTGGCCAGAAAATAAAGAAAGAAAGGAAAGTGTTTTGGCCGGCTGCTGTCACTATGGGCTCACCACCCCACTCGCTCCTGCCGGGCTTTAGCTGTTAATCTGTTACTATCTCTTCCACGTGCCAGTAGCTACCTGTACGCGTACCGTGTGCCAAAGGACCGGAAAAAAAAAAAAATGAAAAAGAGAGAGTATATGCACCTAAAAAGTGGAAGATAATGATGAATCAGCAAGTGAATTTGATGAGCGTTGAAAGTATCCAGTTTACATATTTTGGGTCGACATCAGCTCCTAACTGTTTTAAATAATTTTATTAATTTATTTATACGTATTTTTAATCATCTCTTTTTAAGTTGTTAACATTTTTTACTTTTTCTATATTATTTTTGAATTCCACCTCTATATAACTGGGCTACCTTAAAAATTTTCTATAGCTTTATCAATTGTCTTTAGAATTATTTATTTATCTAATAGAAGAAATTTTCATCCAAATAAAAGATGTGCATAAGCCCATCTTTAAAATGTGTAAAATTTACCTAATAAAATTATTTAATTTACATATCAGTTTTAAATTATGTTGTTAATATTTAAACAGTCCAACACATCACTCCTGTATGAGTAGATAACAGTATAAAATACTCTTATATTTTAATACATAAATAAATGAAGCTAAATACTTTTATAATTTATGCGCGGATACACATATGTTTAATCAAATATCACCAATCTCGCAATCCATACCTCTGATCAAGATGATGTTTAGTTTTATTATATCATCAAAACGGGATCCCGTCCGCGGAGTTAAAACGACAAAACTGAGAATCCACGATCTTTTATTTTGGGCTTGCTCGGTATACGAAATTGATTTGCTTAGAAAATTCATTTTATGTGCTTTTTGTAGTCTTATTTTTAAAACTAAACTCATTTCTCACCAATTTCACAACATTTTATTATATCAACAAGTGTTTTAAACCCACCTTTCTAACATAAAGTTTCTCAAATAACTCTATGGGAGCATACAAGAGAAAAAATTCATATACTTTTATTAACAAATTAAATTCTAACCGGCAATAGAGATATCCATATTTGTTTGTGTTAACCATAATTTCGTGGAGATGCTATTGGTACCATTATTAAGGTGAAGCTGTTAGGTTGGTCTTTCTTTGCTTGTGAATGTGTGGGCACATGGTATGGCCTTTTAGGTAAGGTTTTGCTAGTCACCTAAATCCCTTCGGAGGTTGTTGCAGACCTTTTGAATTTGTTTTTTTTGTTGGGAAGGATGATCCGTGTCCCTTTTGGCTGTCCACACGTGGATGCTTCTGAAATCCAATGGGTACTGGGCAGTTGCCTAATTCCTTCTGTTTGGACAATCATCATCTATCTAGCCTATCATCCTACGGCATCATTCAACGGCTAGGATGCAAACGTTGAAAGCTTGCATTTTGGTCCATCTAACTATGCTTATTTGCTTTTTCACTCATGAGTTTCATATATTTGCTTTTTAAACCCTATAAATTTGCTATATTTGCACTTTAAACCTTACCATTAAAACACCCGGTGAGCAACAATTATTTATAAATGAAAAGTTGACTTATGTTCATGAGTTGATTCATATATGTTGATAAGATAGGGAACTCATTCTACGCACCCGGGTGCAAATACCCATTTTTTATATTTTAAAATTTTTTTACACAATTGTTAATCTAAGTATATTTAACATTTGTATCAATTTTTACTATTTTTTGAGATTTTTAGATATTTATTTTGAATTTTTAAAAATCAATGACATTTTTAATAATTTAAATTTACTAAAATGTTATTGATTTTTAAAAATCCAAAATAAATATTTGAAAACCTCCAAAATTGGTAAAAATTGATACACATGTGAAATACACATAGATTAATAGTTATGTAGAAAAGTTTCGAAAATAATATTAAAAAATGGATATTTGTACCCGGGTGCACTGAAGCTAAGTGCACCAGGTGCATAGGATCAAAATAATTTTTCATATGGCCTAGTTGAGTCAACTCATGAAATAAATTGATTTAAACTTGCAACTAGTATGATTTTTATTGTGGCCAAGTTAGTTGACTCATTTAATGAGTCAACTCTAAGTACAAATGATATTGTTATTTTAAAATTTATATGGCAACTATTGACAAATTTTTCGTTTATTTAGTAACTTGCATTAACAGTAGGATTTAAAATGCAAATAAGGCAAACTTACAAAGTTTTAAAATGCAAATGCATGAAGGTTAAAAAGCAAATATGGATAGTTAAAGATACCTAAATGCAAATAACTAGCCACAAAAGGATCACTTAGCCGTGAACACAAAATCATGTTGTGGATGGTCCCAAAAAAAAAAAAAAAAAAAAAATCATGTCGTGGAAAAATATAGGTAGGAACCATTAAGATTTCAGTGCGTGCTTGAAAGTTCATGTGCCCACTCCGATGATTAATTTTTCGACAGCCAAAATGAGTAGGCTGTTACGTCTAAGCACGCCGGGTTATGGGGTTGATTCTAGGGGTGTAAATAGGGTTGGGTTCAACCCGAGCCCGCATCAACCCGAACCGATTTATACCATGGTTGGGTTGAGGTTTTGAAAATTTGGTTTTTAAAAAATGGGTTCAACCCGACCCGATTTTAAAAATGGGTTGGGTTGGGTTAGGGGTCGGTCAACCCGACCCGACCCGATTTCATAAGATATGTATTTACATATATTTATGAGAGTGTATTTTATTCATATTGCTTAGATATTTAAATAAAATTGTGTTGAGTTTGGAAATTTGTTTGACTATTTGGTTGTCAAATGTTATTTGAATTTATTTGGTTTGGAAATATATTTGGTAATTAGTTGTGAAATTGTGTTTGGATTATTTGGTTATATTGCATCGTAAATAGGTTGTTTAGATATTTGCTCGCATTGGTGATTTAGAATAACATAACAGGTCAACTGAGAACTTAAAATGTTTGTAGCTTTGATTGGAAGTCAACTAAGAAGGTAAGTAAGACTATAATATTCATTTTTCTATTTTGCATAATTTACTGTAATAATTTTACTTGGCTTTCACTTTTTGACTTGCAGAAGACATCGATTGCTCAATGTTCCGGCCTCGTGAGAAAAATTATAATTCATAAACTTGGTTAAAGATAAAATTATGTTCCCTGCGGCTTTGGAAATAAATGCTTAATTAATTTCCCAGCAAAATTTTAAAGCATCTAATTCTTTAACCGAGTCCGAAAAGTACATCACAGAAATATTTTGCATTGTGTTCCACATTCTGATTTTACATCTCTAACGAGAAAACCCTTGATTAAAAGAGCTGAATACAATGGTCCAAAAAAAATGCTTAATAATAATGAAGTGCGTAGAAGATCCTTCTACGTCTTTACAAGTGCACGAAAAATCGTGTCTAACAAAAATATAAAGATAAATGAGTACACTTCGCCCCGCGCCGTGACTCGGATGTGAGGTATATGACGCCACGCGCCATATGTTAAATATGAAGTACATGACGCCGCGCGCCATGACTTAAATGTGAGGTACATGACGCCACGCGCCATGTCTTAAGTGTGAGGTACACGACGCCACGCGCCATGACTTGAATATGAGGTACACGACGCCACGCGCCATGACATAAATATGAGTTTACGCTTAGCCCGTCGACCAGCGATGACTCGGTTTGGGAACTAGTGAGGGGCCCGTCGGCTACACTAGTGACCTTACACAGCAAACTAAGTGCGCTCTTAGCTTCTGGATTTACACAGCAGACCAGCGTGTCCCGCTTTCAGCTTCTGTATTTATACAAGAAACCAGCGTCTCCCGCATTCAGCCTCTGGATTGAACAATTGGGTGGTTTTACCAAGAAATGGATTCAACCGGATTTTAAAAGTATGTTTGGGTCATTTTTGACCAATTAAAAAGGTTTGGGCCCAACTGGGCTTGTTGACAAGAGTTTGGGCCATCTTGGGCTTTTTGGAGAGTTTTGGGCCATCATGGGTTTTTTTGAAAAGTTTTGGGCCATCATGGGCTTTTTGAAAAGTTTTGAGCCATCTTGGGCTTTTTGGAGAGTTTTGAGCCATCTTGGGCTTTTTGTAGAGTTTTGAGCCATCTTGGCTTTTTGGAGGGTTTTGGGCCATCTTGGGCTTTTTGGAGGGTTTTGGGCCATCTTGGGCTTTTTGGAGGGTTTTTGAGCCATCTTGGGCTTTTTAGAGATTTTTAAGCCATCTTGGGCTTTTTAGAGATTTTTAAGCCATCTTGGGCTTTTTTGAAAAGTTTTGAGCCATCTTTGGCTTTTTGGAGAGTTTTGGGCCATCTTGGGCTTTTTGAAAAGTTTTGAGCCATCTTTGGCTTTTTGGAGGGTTTTTGGCCATCTTGGGCTTTTTTGAGAGCCCTTTGCCATCATGGGCTTTTTGGAGATTTTTGTGCCATCATGGGCTTTTTGAAAAGTTTTGGGCCATCATGGACTTTTTGGAGAGTTTTGGGCCATCTTGGGCTTTTTGAAAAGTTTTGAGCCATCTTTGGCTTTTTGGAGGGTTTTTGGCCATCTTGGGCTTTTTTGAGAGCCCTTTGCCATCATGGGCTTTTTGGAGATTTTTGTGCCATCATGGGCTTTTTGAAAAGTTTTGGGCCATCATGGGCTTTTTGAAAAGTTTTGAGTCATCTTGGGCTTTTTGGAGAGTTTTGAGCCATCTTGGGCTTTTTGTAGAGTTTTGAGCCATCTTGGCTTTTTGGAGGGTTTTGGGCCATCTTGGGCTTTTTGGAGGGTTTTTGAGCCATCTTTGGCTTTTTAGAGATTTTTAAGCCATCTTGGGCTTTTTTGAAAAGTTTTGAGCCATCTTTGGCTTTTTTGAGAGTTTTGGGCCATCTTGGGCTTTTTGAAAAGTTTTGAGCCATCTTTGGCTTTTTGGAGGGTTTTTGGCCATCTTGGGCTTTTTTGAGAGTTTTGGGCCATCATGGGCTTTTTGGAGATTTTTGTGCCATCATGGGCTTTTTGAAAAGTTTTGGGCCATCATGGACTTTTTGGAGATTTTTGGGCCATCATGGGCTTTTTGAAAAGTTTTGAGCCATCTTTGGCTTTGTGTATTTTGATATATTTTTATAGGAAATACACATACATTTATTTTTATTTTTTTTAAAGGAGAAAATATACTTAATCCGTGTGTCAATTCAACCCGCCAGTCGGGGAGTATCCACGTTAGGAAAAGTAGTTTTTGAAAATAATATATATGTATATATTTATATATTTATATATATATATATAATATACATATATATTTTTATTCTATTTTCAAAAGGGGAAAATATACTTAATCCGTGTGTCAATTCAACCCGCCATTCGGGGAGTATCCACGTTGGGAAAAGTAATTTTTGAAAATAATATATATGTATATATATATATATATAATATACACATATATATTTAAAGGAGAAAATATACTTAACCCGTGTGTCAATTCAACCCGCCAGTCGGGGAGTATCCACGTTTGGGAAAAGTAGTTTTCGAAAATAATATATAAGTATATATTTATTTATATATATAATATACACATATATATTTAAAGGAGAAAATATACTTAACCCGTGTGTCAATTCAACCCGCCAGTCGGGGAGTATCCACGTTAGGAAAAGTAGTTTTTGAAAATAATATATATGTATATATTTATATATTTATATATATATATATAATATACATATATATTTTTATTCTATTTTCAAAAGGGGAAAATATACTTAACCCGTGTGTCAATTCAACCCGCCATTCGGGGAGTATCCACGTTGGGAAAAGTAGTTTTTGAAAATAATATATATGTATATATATATATATATAATATACACATATATATTTAAAGGAGAAAATATACTTAACCCGTGTGTCAATTCAACCCGCCAGTCGGGGAGTATCCACGTTTGGGAAAAGTAGTTTTCGAAAATAATATATAAGTATATATTTATTTATATATATAATATACACATATATATTTAAAGGAGAAAATATACTTAACCCGTGTGTCAATTCAACCCGCCAGTCGGGGAGTATCCACGTTAGGAAAAGTAGTTTTTGAAAATAATATATATGTATATATTTATATATTTATATATATATATATATAATATACATATATATTTTTATTCTATTTTCAAAAGGGGAAAATATACTTAACCCGTGTGTCAATTCAACCCGCCATTCGGGGAGTATCCACGTTGGGAAAAGTAGTTTTCGAAAATAATATATAAGTATATATTTATTTATATATATAATATACACATATATATTTAAAGGAGAAAATATACTTAACCCGTGTGTCAATTCAACCCGCCAGTCGGGGAGTATCCACGTTGGGAAAAGTAATTTTTGAAAATAATATATATATATTTATATATATATATAATATAACACATATATATTTTTATTTTATTTTTAAGAGAGAAAATATACTTAACCCGTGTGTCAATTCAACCCGCCAGTCGGGGAGTATCCACGTTGGGAAAAGTAGTTTTTGAAAATAATATATATATGTATATATATATTTATATATATATAATATAACACATATATTTTTATTTTATTTTTAAAAGAGAAAATATACTTAACCCGTGTGTCAATTCAACCCGCCAGTCGGGGAGTATCCACGTTGGGAAAAGTAGTTTTTGAAAATAATATATATATATATATCTATATATATAATATAACACATATATATATTTTTATTTTATTTTTAAGAGAGAAAATATACTTAACCCGTGTGTCAATTCAACCCGCCAGTCGGGGAGTATCCACGTTGGGAAAAGTAGTTTTTTGAAAATAATATATATATATTTATATATATAAAAGAAAGAGTTAAAAAAAAAATAAAATAAAAATAAAAATGGAGAACTCACGTTCTCTCTTCAGCGCGGGAGAGCTCTCTGGAAAAGAAAGAGAAAAGAAAAATACACGGGGAATCCGTTCTCTCTTCAGCGCAGAAGAGCTCTCCTTCTCCCGTTCCCCTCCTTGTGTCCAAATGAGAAGCTTCAAGTGGGTATTTATAGATTTTTGGCCGGCTTGGTGCGAGTTGGCCGGCTTGGTGCGAGTTCCGCGGCTACTGTCGTTCCCGCGGAACTCACATTCCCGCGGAACTTCGTTGCCTTGCGCGGAACCGGATTCACGCGGAACCGCTTTTCCCGCGGAACTTCGTTGCCGCGGAATCATTTCAGTAAAATCGTTCCCGCGGAACTTCGTTTGCTTGGGTGCCAAGCTGCACTTGCGCGGAACCGCTTTTCTCGCGGAACTGCTTCTACCGGACCCACTTGAAGACGATTCCAAGCAACTGCGTGGGGGTGAACGTTTTCGTTTTACCGAGATACTGTCCCTGAACCAGCGGATAACCATCCGGCCCTTCGACGATCTTGAACAGCATGGATTGGATATCGCGCTGGAGCTCTAGATCGGAGAATTGCCGGCCAATCAGCCGCTTGATTTGGGAAACGACGTTCTTCAGACTCATCACAGAAGACGAGGTCCCGACAGTGCTGATGAACCACTGCTTATCGCCAATGCGGACAATGGCCGGAGTCTCCTGCTTCGACTGCGTCGGTATCTTGAGCGTTCCATCTACAGACGTCGCGATAGCAAGGACGGTGCTGGTCCCGGTGGCCGCAATGATCGCGTGCCCCGCGTGCTCCAGAAGAAGACCAAGAAAAAGGCTCACCATCGCAGTTATTTCAATATACTGCCGAAGCTTTCTCCCTTCTCCTTCTTCTCTCAGTTTTCAGCCTGCGTCTCGAAGAGTTTCATCCTCGAGAGGGGCGTCTGCAGGAAGCCCTCCACCTCAAATTTCTTGGGCGAAAGCTCATGATACTTGTCGAAATGCTCCCGTGCCTCCCTGCTCCGATCCAAAAGGCTGTAGATGACGCCCCGGCAGAAGTAGGGCCGGAAATCCTTTGGATCCTCCTCCGACAGCTGCTGGTAGCTGCACAGCGCCTCCTCGACCTTCTTCTGCAGGAACTGGATCTGCCCGTGATCGTAATCCACGTCCTCGTCTTTCATGGCGCTGCTGCCCCGCGGCTTGATCAAACCCCAGATATTCCATCCCTTGCCCCATATGCGCGACTTCTTCGTCCCTTTCCCGCCGGCGTCGATGGCTTTTCTTGACGTGTTGCTACGGCGCTCCTGGTGGAGCCTTCACTACTCCAAAGACCTCCCAGGCCCGCCATGGATTTCTTCAGGTCGGCCCTCACGGCGAATCCTCCGCCGTCCGATCAAGAATCTCTGCCAGAGACGAAACTAGAGGCGTCCGATCCTGACCCTAGTGGAAACTCCCCACCCCGTTCAGATGCCTCCGCCGCCGCCTGGAGCTTCGGCGGCCACATCAAAACTCTAGCTGCTTCCTCAGAATCCGTCATCTCGACCTATCGTCGGGACCTCGAGGAGTTCCGCACCGGCCTCCTGCATCAGCGCCGTCTTCGGATGGTGCATCCACCTCGTGGAGTCCATGAACTGGACCCCATTGGACCTGCATGCATCGAGGATGCGGTCCAGATCCGCAACGTCAAGGGCGGTGGGTTTCTGCTGCAGGACGGGGTGCTGTCGTACTACAAGATTCATGGGGCGGACAAGATCTCGGCGAGGAAGCCGGTGAAGACGCGATCTCAGAGGCAGTGCTCGCTGGGGAAGAGGATGCGGAGCGCCGCGTTGGCGCCGCGAATCCACCGGTCGATCTCCTCCTCCAAATCCGTCCACGGTATCTTTTGCACGTTCTTGATACTCCGCTTCTGAAGCTCAAGCCTCGTAAGGCTCTCCTCCAAGAATTCCCTCCTGTAACTGCTATACACATGCGAGCATTCCTTCGCAAATCCCGTCGCCGTTGGATTTCGCAGCCGACCCATCATCCGGCTGCTCGACGGACTGCTGGTGCAGTTGCTGGACCTTCATTTGGAAGCTCTGGTGCAAGTTGGGGTTCTTCCTGGGATTCCTCCTCGACGGATGCTCTTGCTCGGTTGGGTTTCCTTCAAAGACATCTGAACCGGATGCATCTGGTGCGTCTAGCAATTCTCTAGTTTGGGTGGATTCTTTATAAGCAGGAGTCTCCTTGAAGTTCTGTAGCTCCTTCATTGTATGTGGCAACAGCAATTCCACAGGCGATTAACGCAAATCCGATGCCAAAAGCCCACATATGCTGAACGAAGAGGCCGAAGGCGTTCCATTGAGGGCCCTCCCAGAAGTCGAGCTTCTCTCCGGGAAGGTCGGGCATGACGAATCCGTCATCAACGCCGTCAACGGAGCTGGTAGCGTCTTCGGGAAGCAGAGGAGTTTGCAGCTGCTGCTCTGATTCTTTCCGAGGAGCAGATGTTCCGACTGGGAAGAAAGTTTCCATTTAGGGAGCTCACGGAGCCGCCGGTGGCGAAGTAAAGAAACGGTACACCGGCTGAGCTCGACCGCCGGTGCCCCCGGTCTCTAATTGCGAGTAGATCAACCACAGTCCACCGCAGTTGGGCAATGCTTCGAGCCCCATCAGCCTAGCGACGACACCTGGAGATCGCCGCTGCTTGTCGTTGCTTTCCTCTGTAATCGCGGGCACCGTTCGGATCTCCTTGGGATAGAAGCTGACCTTTCCATCCACGATGGCTTTGCTGTCGAGAGAGAGCCGCGGAGCTTCTTTCAGCTTACAGGAAGATCTCAGGCTCTCCTTGAAGTCCAAAACGGGAAGAGCAACCAGCATTCTCGCTGCAACGGCAGCTGAGGCCAAGAGATCGGGCAACGGGGATCGGATTTCCGGCGAGAATCCGATGGCGATCGAAGAGCTGTAGTAATCCAGCCATGCACCCCATCTGCTTCTCTATCTGTTCCTCCCAGCTGCGGTCGTCGGCGATCCCCGGAAGTACGCCGGGCGTCGTTTTCCGCCAGTATCTCTCTTTTTTTTTTTTTTTTTTTTCGGCTCTCATCAAAAAATACAAAAACAAAAAAATGAATCGATTACTAAACTTATCCTCCACTTTTGAGCTATGTAGAACTTTTATTGGTACTTATTGTTTTTATAATTATAATTATTTTTATTATTTTAGAAATTCAGGTGAACAAAACTTTAACTAGCATTGATAACATGTGTAATCTATTAGCCCGATTTCTAACCCGAACCGAACCGATTTGAGGTGGGTTGAAATAGGGTTGGGTTAAGATGTGAAAAGTAGGGTTGAAAGTAGGGTTGGGTTGTGATTTTACAAGGTGAGTTAGGGTTGTATTTGTGCAAACCCGAGTCAACCCGACCCGATTTACACCCCTAGTTGATTCCAGAGAGACGCCTGTTGACCGTTGAGTTGTTTGGCCAATGCGATCCGAGCAAACGTTTCATTCATCTGGCTCCGACATGCTCTGCTCTAAAATTAGATCCATCGATACTACTTTTCTTCTTATGCTATTATTTTCCAAAAATAACATATTAACAGTATAATTTACTACATTACTAAAAAGGCACTAAAAACCTTTTTTTTTACTTGAACCTCCGCAGCTATTCTTTTATTATGCTAGATTTCTTATTTTATTTTAGGAATTTAATCGATTTTATGCACAAAGAGAAATATTTTAATAATATAAAATAATAACTACTTAAAATTAAGAGATTTAATTTCAATAAAATATATTTAAAATTTTCATTAAGTGAAAATTGAAGATTTTATTATTTTTTACAAACTACACTGCCAATCAGAGATGCCAACCTTTTTGGGCATTAAAAGAAAAGAGAGAGATGATAACCGGCATTCCACTTGAAGCCCATGTCACATAGTTGTACAGATGAATGAAAACCAAATTTCGAGCAGGAAATGGGCCGAATATTATTGGGTTGGGTTCCCATGGTCACACCGTTCCCAAAGGCAAAAGGCAAAGGCAAAGGCGTTGCATAAAAAGATGCAATCGCATGTGAACCAACAGCAGAGCTTTCCTCGTTGGGACTCTGATCGAACACGACGAACACTGAGGCTGCTGAGGCAGTGTTTGGATCGTAGCGTAGCAAAAAGAGGAGGAGAGTCGACGTGGCCGGTCCGAAGTGTTTCGCTTTTCAGGGTTCGCACCCGAGGCATGTGGAAGATGGAGGATGGGATTGGGACCACGCCTTCCAGTTCCAGTTTCGGTTCCAGTTCCAGAGGGAGTACCAAAACCAAAGGCATGGAAAAGAAGCCATGTGAGCGTGCCCTCATAACATTGGGCATCACTTTCTCTGTCCGTGTGTGTTTGCCCAGGGATCTTGATGATTAAAGAGGCTTTTGCATCTCTTGGATGAATGGATGGGTCACAACAGCTTTACATCCTTTAAAAGACGAGGGCCCCAAAAACGTGTATGTATATTCCAGCAGCCATTTGGGAAAAGCTAGGCCTGACACATATAAAGCAAACGTATTCACATGACCCACGAGGATCATCCATAGAATTTATTAATTTCGTGTCTTTAATTAACCTAACTTTGTGGTATTATAAGGTATTTTTTGATCTTCTATTAAAAAAAAAAGTAGTTTTTGTTCTTTAACATAGCAGCTGAGCTGCTGAAGCTTTTGTTTGATGATTGATAAGGCCTCCATCAGGAAAAAAAAAAGAAGATGATTTATAAGGCCTGTTTGCCATGGTTTTTAAAGCAGAAGCATTTCTGTCAAAAAGGAAAAAAAGCATAAGCATTGTGGAGTGTTTTGTCCTTTTTTTTGGTATTTTTGGCTTGTTGTGAAGTCCTCAAAAGTGATGGTAGGGTTTCTCACTTAACTTGCAGTGTGGCCAAATCATACAAGATTCTTAAATTGAATTTGTATTTGGGATGAGAATGTTTGGGATAAAAATATAATGATGTGTATTGAGAACGAGTAAAATTGTATTAGAAATTGAAAAAGCTATATTGAAAATTGAAAAGCTGTATTATGAATGGTGATATAAATTCAATCCAAAAATCTTATATGACTTGAAATACCTTTACTTTTATAGATATGTACACATACTTTATGGGATGACACTGCATTGATAACTAAATAAATAATATAAATATTGACTAATGATTCAATACAATCGTGCTCCATCGAGTCTTTATGCAGTCTTTTATTTTTATTTTAAAGTATTTTTAAATCTAAATCATTATCATGTTTATCCATATGTATATATTTAAAATTACAAAACTTACCTGTGCGAAAACTTTTATATAATATATATATAGTACTATATATTTTTGCAAAGATCAATAATTATATTCACTTTCAAAAGATGATAACTTTTTGGAAATTAAAAAAATGCTAACTTTTTACAAAATAAAAGTTACTAACGATATAGTTTTTTTTTTTTTTATAAATGATAAGTTATGGTGTTAAACAAAATAAATTATTTAAATTTGGAAAATTTATTTAAAATAAAAAATACCCAACTATACTAAGTCATTGTCAATTTTTAATTTTATTAAATTATTGTCGTCAATCTAAATGAAATTGGAGCGACAATGCACTCATTAAATCAAAATTCTGGAGCCTAACATACAATAACATGCAAACACAGGTATAGCATAGTTGTCACTGGTCTTGCCTTCTATGCCGGCTGGTCGGGGATCGAAATCTCGAAGAGTGTTGATTTCTTCCTCTACTGATGAAAGGAAAAATGTAAAGTAACTTTAGGCATAAATTTTTCCATTGGTGTACTTTATACGTCACATCTCAACCGGTATTAGTAACTTAGGCATAATCGAGTGGCAACAAAAAACAAAAATATTATAAAATCTTCCTGATGAAACAATAAAAAAACATATAAAAACATTTTCTAAATAAAAATGATGAAAGAAAAAGATAATGGAGGCCTGTCCATATCAGACAGATTTGAAATGGAATTATTTCTTGCCGCTAAAAATTTCTTTTGTTTCTTTTCAAATTTTTATAAAATTATTAGTACAGGTATATTCAATTTATAAACTAAGTTTTACTATTTTTGAAGACATATATTTATTTTGACTTTTTAAAGGATATTTTAGTCGTTTTAAATTATTGAAACATGACTAAAATATTCCTATGTTTAAAATTCAAAATAAATTTATTTGTGCAAAACTATAAAATTTAGTTTATAAATTAAATATTCTAGATTAATCATCTTATAAAAATTTTAAAAATAAAAATATATATTTTTCAAACTAATTTGAAATGAGGCCATTTCATGTAGGTCTAAAAACAAAAACTTTTTCCTTGAAAGATTGATTGATTTATTTTAGGACTTTTTTCAAATATATCTATTACGTTTAACCTTAATCTTAAATATACCCACAATATTTTCAAATTTCTAAATATACCCAATGCGTTTGCATTTAATATAAAAAATGATCATTCTGTCAAATTTAACTGTCAATTAAATTTTTATAAATACTCAAAATACACCTATTATAAAATAATAAATGTTAAAATAAAATAGAAAGTAAATGAAATTAGTGCTCTTTAAATTTAGAATTCATGCACAATTAAGGTATTAGTGAATTTTAATTTTCCGATTTCGTCATAAATTTTAAAAGTATATTAGTAATTTCACATATTCACTAACAACATCAACTCACGAAATGAGTGTTTTTGAGATTAAATGCAAACATAATGAGCGTATTTGAAATTTTAGAAAATCATGAATATATTTGAATTTAGGATGAAATGTAGTGGTTATATTCAGAAAAAATTACTTTATTTTATTTTCAAACAAATATGAAGGTGGCGGAGGTCTTTATATCGGTCCATTATGAGAGATGCTACCACTGAAGAACGACGAGGATTATTTAAATGCTTTCCTCGGTAGTTGGAGGAAGAGCGAGGGGAGAAGTGCGTTGGTGTTAGCATATTCTTGGGGAAGGTTGCTATTTATGGCAAGTGGGAAGAGAGGCGAGGGTGAGCCGGCCTAGTCAATCGACAGTATTTTTAGACCGTAACAAACCCGAAACACGACTACCAAAGGAATTGTTTGTGGCCTGCCTTTCACGCACATGAACCCCATCTCAGTGGTACTCCTGCGATGCCTCTCACCGTCACTCCTATGCATTGCTTACGTAAGACATTCTTCTAGACAGTGTGGTGGCTATTTATGCTTTAAAATGTTATTTTTAACTAATTTGATTTTGTGTGTTTGACAATCATAAAAAATTTTCAATTTAAAAAAACTTTTCACAACTATCATTTTTAATTATTTTTATATGTTTCTATACAACAATTAGAATTTTCAATTATTTTTCCATAACTATTTATATAATTATTCTTTTTTTTTTAAACTTTACTTCATTTACTCTTTATTATAGCCTTGATATATCATATCATATTATCTTTCCTATTTCGAAAAAATTTCTTTAAAAAGTTTTATCAAATGTCAACCAAATACTTTATATTTTATCAAAACATTCTAAAACAATAACTATAAACGATTTGTAGCTCATAAATATTCTGCCTCACAAAATATTTCTAACGTTCTCAGTGTTCTGTATCTCACATATTAAGCAATTCATTAAGCATTGACAAATCATGAAAAAGTAAAAAATCTAAATATATATATCAAATAAGCATTCACAGATTACAAGTAAAACCAATCCATTAATCCAATTTAGAACCAAATTCAACGTGAAAAAAGGAAAGAGAGCTTCTGATGACTACAAGCGAATTTTAGGTTAACAGCCCAAGACCCAGGATCACTTAAATCATTTCGTTGATATTTTATAATATTTAATTAAAACAGCTTATTTTATTTTTTAGCAAGAATGAGTTTGTAATCTCACATTACCTTTAACGTTTGCTTAAATTTTTTTACCTGGTACCAAATGGACAGATAAACATTTAAACAGCCTTAATCGAGTTCTTTGCCGAAATAATTAAACATGCCACTTTGAGGACCAGACATTAGAATAACCCGAACCAGTTTTAGTTCTCGATGGACGCCTGTCTAACTGGTCCGGATTTCTCCAATATTGTCCAATCGAATCGAGTGCCAACCTTGGCAGATCAGATAATTAGACACGCGAGTCGTGTGTCCTTGAGGAATATCCTTCAGGAATATACCATAGAGTATGAGCTAAATAGCTAATATAGTTTGACTTGTTTATCACTTGGTGGGATTTTTTTTTTTCTTTTCCACTGTGAGTCGTAACATGTAAATTTCTATCTCTTTTGCACTGATAATATTGTTATATTCCCCGGAGGGAAGATATCTCGCATCTGCATTAGATCGAGCAACGGCTGGCAAATCGATTAAATATATATATAATATTCAAAATCAAATATATATATATTGAAGCATACATGCCAACACATATTGACGTCTCTCTCACTTGTACAGATTCTCCATGATTTTGAGGAGGATTGCACTAGCCAGGCTTAGGGATGGAAATGGTTTCTCTGTTCATAAAAAAGGCTCTTGAGGATGCGGCCTGTCGTGCACCACACCCAGCTTATAATTAGAAGATCACAAATGGCAACTCTAGCATGTGCCCCCAACTCCTACTTGCTTGGGAATCCACGAAGTCTTACTTTCTTTGTTTATTTTTTTTAATTTTTTTTTAAAGGAAATGGCGACTTTGATGTATCATGTACAAGGATTTGTTTTTTCCCCATGAGGGGAGTTATTAGAAATAAATTAGTTGTCCAAATGGTTTTTTTTTTAGAAATTGTTATAAAAATCAAACATATTGAAAACTTTTATGTACTGTATATCTCTAATTTTTGATAGCTTTCTATTTAATTTGAAAAATGTAAAAAACAACTTCTTGGATATAGTTATTATATGTTTATTTTCAATCGATCCCTCTTTGTTAAGAGAGGTGATCATATGTGGTCGGCCCAATTGGGTTCGGCCATTTAACATATATTTTTTTGATTTTATAAATATATTAATTTAGGTTTTTTAATATGTAATTCAAGTTTTATCATTCTTAACATTTTTATATTTTTTGACTTTTAAATATTGCGATATTGTGGTCATTTTCATATGTGAAAAATGACCCTAATACCCTTGTATTTAAAATTTTAAAAATACGTAAATATATCAAAAAAGATAAAACTTGAATTATAGATTAAATACACCTAAATTAGTATGTTTATAAAAAATAAAAATACGATTTGTGATTGGCACATATGATCTTCTCTCTTTGCGAAAATATTTCCCTATATAGCTTACAATTGTGCATATTGATGTGTGAAATGAGTAGAATATGCAAGATCTAAGTAGAACATTTTCATGTTTTGAACTTTTAATGAGTTAAAATTAAAATAAAAATTCTAAAAAAAACTTCAATGAGTTGAAAGAACTTTTCAACTTGTTAGATATTTCAATTTTAGTTAACAAATTTATCGGGAAACTTCACCACCTATACATTAAGCGTGTGTTTCAGAAATAATAAAACTTTGGATGAAAAGTTTTTAAAATTAAAAAAAAATAATGTGATATAATAAGAGGTAATGATGAGAAGTAAATATAATAAAATTAAAATAGACATACTAATTGCATGGGTAGTTGTATAGAAATATTTGAAAAGTAAGATAATTGCATATAAATATATGAAAAATAATTAAAAAATAAAATAGTTGTGTAAAATGAAAAGTTACGTAAACAAACAAAGAGAAAACAGATCAGAAAGCTATTCAGATGTTGGCAATAAGCAAAGCAAACACTCTACCGCCAGTTAGCAGGGGACTAACCACTGAAGACAAGATAATTCAACAGTCTAAGGAAAAGTTTTCATTAACTGGTTAAAAAATTTAGAAATCTCTTTAATCTAGCTTTAATTTGGGAGATATCAAAGCCACTCCATTAACAATCAAGACACAATGGCCCACTCATTGTCCAAATTCACCATAAAAAATTGCATTATCTCCAGAGCAAAATTGTATAACCATCCATTTCAAGGACCTAACAAAGCATGAGAATTAGAGGCATTTACAAACACGTGGTATACACACAGGCACAACTGCGGAATCTGTAAATAGGCATACCATGCCTGCAATATATATGATTCTAATTTCTAAGAGAAATGGAGCCAAAGCTTAGAAATTATGTCCCTTTTCTTATCAAGAAAAAAAATTGCAGAAGAGAGTAGTAGCTAGCATGCACCCATTACCTGTCTGTCAAATAAAGCAGGAAGGATTAAGGTCATCTAGACATGTAGGGACCCTTTTGATCTCGTGGAAGTGGGACATGCCCTACAATCAAAGACAACATAACGGATATGTCCTGGACAGGATCGGGTGGGGATACCTCCCATCACCATCAGCAACTGACAGCAGTCAGCACAACATCAACCTTTGAAAAAGTCTCCTAAAGCAGCCTGGACATTTATCAGTTGCCTCTCTTTTCACCAATCCAAGTTCAAGCCCTACCAATTCCCATGGGTTTAGAAAAATATCTGCTTAATTATTTGGCTCTGCTTAGCAGGACAGCTTTTGCCATAATTGCTGTCATCCCATCATCAACAAGATTACTGGAAATTGGACCACTGGAGATTGACTTGTTAAAATGATGGAAGTGATCAGATACATACGGGTTTGCTTGGTGGTTTCATATAAGTCCCACTATTTTTAATGTATTGATGTTAATGAGAAATCAACTCCATTTATTACATTATACTATTTGTTTGGCCAAAGAGACTATATTTGTTGAAAATATAAAAAATATTTTGATCCATTTATATTCATGTTAAAATAAAATACTACTTTATAAAATTATTTATACACATAATAATAACATGTTGATGGTTTAGACGTCAAAATATGTCATTGCTATCCTAAAATTACACATATACCACATGTCTTGGGCTAGCGATGTTGTTGCATAATATAAATATGGACAAACACAAAGAGGTGTGAGTCTAGTACTAATACATGTTTTTTTTTTCGATTGGAGGATATTTTATATCATTTCTCAATTCATATTACATTCAAACCCTGAGACAATTCTAACAAGCTTACAATGGAAGACGACAACAAACTTCCACATATCAAGTGGGGAGACTACTAGCTCCCATCTAAGTATAAAGGAAGACCACATGCCCCTACCACAAATATGGTTCAAAATCCCATGAGGGATTCGAACCGCACACTGGCTGGGAACGGAAATCCTGTTCCGCAGCCGGCGACCAGACGAGCGGAGCTCGTTTGGCAATACTAATACATGTTGAATTAGGTTGTTTCTATCGTAAAATTATTAATCAAGTTAGAAAAGCTATTCACACACATATAAACCAAAAACTTTTCAAGCCTCTTAACAATATGTATTTTTCTCACCACTAGCAGAGGTTATGTATTGTGAAACTAAACAAATGAAAAAGTTTTAATTATAATATAAATGATGTTAAATATAATAGATGAAATAAACTTTTCACAAAATATCAAAATATTAAAAATGAAATGAACTGTGGAAAATATAGGTTTCAAGAAAGTAAAGCCCGCCCTTAAATGGAGTACTATGTAGACTTTGATGCTTGAGTGCATGCATCTAGTTCATGTGGTTCCTTCTAAGGAAGGGGATATATGGGCGCGGATTATGACACGTATTATTTAATGAAACGACAGTACTGACGATGGTTGAAATAATAACATTATGTTGTAATTGTATAAATAAATTAATCTCGTGTACGCTTAAAGTGACATGTGATGACCATAATCAATGCCTCATGTGAAACAGACACTGGCAGGATCGGGGCATTGATGCAAAGCCAAAGCAGTATGAAATGCGGTAGCTTAATCAGACTCAAGCGTAAATGGACCCCAAATTGCATAAAGTGACGCAAAGGCTGCATTGCTGAATGCTGCTGCTGCAATCAACCAGTTGGGATTGAGATCATCAATTAGGAATTGCTGGCTGTTGGATTCACCACCCGCGGGACACAGTTGTAAGTGGGGGTGAGTGTACGCAAACATATAACCAAAGCCATGACAGGGGATGATCGGTGTAAATTTATTTATAGATGTTTGGCCATACTTAGATGATTAGAGAGTTAGTTTATTTTCTACCACAATATTATAAACTCTTTCTTCATTATTGAAAGCAATTTGGGGCTTGTTGTTGAAGAGAATATACATTCCTACCAGAGACCAATTGTTCAGCCATCCAAGTAGTCAGCTTGAAAAAAATTGCTGACTTTCAATTTTTCAAAGATAAGTTCCAACAAGTGGAAGTGTTTATTGGCTTATCGAAATTTTATTTTGATTTTTAAATTCCCAATTTATACTTAATACGAAGGGTCTATTGATTGTTTTCTAATTTTGTTACATATAGATTTTAGTTTCAAATTATAGTATTTTTTTAAAAATGTATTTAATAACACGTCCAAATTAAGGATATATATCTAACTTCCAAGCACGCCCACCATATTCTAGCATCGTGTTGTTAAATGACGCACATTTTATTTTGTAAGATAAGTTTAATTTTTTAAAATTTAGTTGACACTTTATAATTACCGATATTGCATTTAACGCTATTCGGGTGCATACAAGTGCTTGAATGGAGTGGAGAAATAAGATGAGAAAATTATATGAGTTAAGAATAAAAAAATAGTTTTGAAAATGTAAAAAGTTGATTAAAATTTTAAAAATTATATTAAAATTGAAAAAATCTTATAAATGGAAAATTACATCCCATTCAAGTTTCTTAAAATACCTTGGAAGAGGCTCATGGGTTACTTCATATATCCTGTATAATAAATTAGTAGCTGCGTTACAGTGTGATACACATCATTCTTTATTTCGATGACTGTCGACTGCCCTTTACATGTCTATATATCATTATTTCTACTACTCAACTATTACTTTTATTTTGCAACCATTTAAGTGGATGTTCCAATGAATCGAATGTATATTTTTATTCTAAGATAACTTTTCAAAATTTAAGATAATTTTTCAATTTTAATATACTTTTTTTTATTTACAACACAAATTTTCTCATTTATAATACACGTCATTACATTTTCAATTATTTTTCGAATACATTTTGAGCTGCATGAGTGCATTCTGTATTATGTATGCCACACTTTTGGCACAAGCAGCGCTGGCATCCATGCACACTAGCTGCTTTGGTCTACCACCTTTTCTGTTTAATACTAATCTAGGTTCCATAAAGATCATATTAGGAGCTATAGCCAGTAGCATGATAGTAAAAGAGGAATACGTAGACAACAGTGCATGTGCATGGTTGTACGGCACTAGCTAGAGCGCTGATTACGGCTGGCAGCGGCTGGCCTGCTGTCCCCATGATACGCTGCAGAAGAGTAATGGTTGATACGCATGAGCTGGAACTGGGTTTCGTGCCATGCGTGTTATCCATGCCAACATTAAAGGCGACTCTTGGTTAGGTGAAAATAGTGTGACGTGCAGTGCTAATATATGCTGCAGTACACGCCAAAGATTGTTTAGTTTAATTAATGTTATTTATTATACGGATATGTGTTTGGTAGGAAGCCTGAGTAAGGGAAAGCACTTGTGCCACTCCCGTATATACGGCCAACTATGGGCATGTTTGGCGATAGTAAAAAATATTAAGTTAAAATTTTTTAATCTAAAACTTTTCACTTTCCATAATTATCATCATATTTTTTAATTATTTTTTCACATTTTCATATACAACTACCCTAATTTTTAATCATTTCTATACAACTACCTATACAACTAACCTATCTATTTTAACTTTATCATCTTTACTTCTCATCATTACTCCTATCATATTACATCATTTGACAACTTTTACTCTTCAAAACTTTTCATCAAAAGTTTTATTCATTCCTAAATATACCTTATATGCACAAGCTAAAAAGTGGTACTTCTCCTCTTTATCACTAAGATCTGAATCATTTTTTCATTGTTCTTTTCTGAATTAAGATCTTATATCACAAAGATACAAACCAAAATTCTACCATTGATTCTCTGTATAGATTAGAGTATATTCCGAGGCAAGTTTCAACTTTCAAGTCAGTTGAGGTTTACCCCTACTGGAAACGTCAATGCCCTGCTTTCGTGAGGGCTGGTGTTCTGCTCTTGGCAGCTTCATTTGGTGTCCTGGCGTTTCTTTCTCTTTGAATCTTGTGAGAGCGTAATAGAGAGAGAGAGTTTTATCTTACATGAGGATAAGTCGTAGCTTGTTGTCTTCAAAAAAGTAAATGAGCTTGAGTATAATATAAAATGCCACTATGTATAATATCAACCAATCAAAAAAATCAATAATAAACATGGTCATTATTTTATTAATAATATGGGTTATGGTATAATGCAACCTATGTATCCACGGACCTTTCTATTTTAAATTTAATGTCTCTAAAAATATAAAACATCTATAATATTCATTAATATGTATTTGCTTATAATGCAAAAAAATTATATTCATTATAGATGGTTTCTATATTCTATATTATCTTTTAATTTTAATAGTTGTATCGTTGTTAAATTTTTTTAGGTGATTTACAAATACACCTGCTTTATTTGACTAAAATTGCAAATGTACCTTCATTATAATGTTGTTACTGAACTCGCCACGGCGTGCTTACATTTGTAAAGACATGCGAACTATATAGATATATTAACAATTTCAAAAATTAAGTGAGTATATTTAATTTTTGTAAATATACATGTGTAATTTAAATATCCGTGCAAATATACTAATGTTATGATAGTGAAATAATGGTGTATCATAACAATGTGAATATATTTGTAAATTATCCAATTTTTTTATATATGATGTTAAACCATATGGAAAGTGTTAAACTTTGAAATATATAAGTTTCCAATGAAGTAATTTTTGACATCATCTTAACTATATATTTATTAATAAAGGTAATAACTAATTTAATTTTTAAAAATTTTAAAATTAAAAACATTGCACTAGATCATTTCCCAATTAATATTATCCAAAAATATGTATCCTTTCTTGAACACACCTTAGCTATACACATCACACATTCCTTCTTTTTCTTTAGCACAAATTTCGGGTATAACCTTTATTTTATCCATAATTTCACCTATATCCATAAACTTTAAATAATTCCATATATACTAATATATTTTGTCCAAAAGTATATCATACTCACAGTCCTTTATTAAATATTGAATATGTCCAAACTTTAATTGTAATTCCAAGCTAAAAATTCAAATTTAAATAGAATTTTAATATTTTTATAACTGTGGAATCATCATCTTACCGCTATAAAATCTTATTTCATATGAATGTGATTTTTATTTATTAATTTATAATTAAAATTTAAGCATATTCATCATTTCACATAGGGTGTGTGAATGAATGAAAATTTGAGCAAAATATATAGTTATATTTGAAAATTTTAAAAGTTTTTGGGTATGAAATTAAAGATAAAATTTGTGGGTATATGTGAAATTCACTCTTTTATTTATTTAACTTCATTCCTTCTTTTATTTCTTAAAATGATATCCTTTTACCCTTTTCTAAAATTTTTAGTAAAATAAATAACCCGCTGCGATCTCCTTCGTCCTTCTGTATTCCGTTTCCGTAACACACACTTTATAGCATTTCATATTCAAATACAATTTTCCCACATGATCACATCTCATACAATACATGCTTGGATTGATGTTCATCCCCCATTTACGTTATGTGAATTTTTTTCATTATTTAACATATATTTCTCAAGTTTTTGTTGTACTCATTTGGATATTTCTATCGTCTTATTAATCCGTCTTCTTTTACAAATATAGTGCCAGGCGGATTGCCTCATAAGGACATTAATTGGACCCAACAATGTAGACCGTTCAGCTGAATCCACGTGCATGCCATGCAGCACCACGAGTGGACGTGCGACGAAAAAAAAATACATCTTGCTGTTGCTAGTTGCCCAATGTGCACCTTTAAAAAAAAAAATTGAAAAAAAAAAAAGGAAAAAGGGAAAGATAGAAAAATCTAATTTCATGGTTACGTGGCACGTCAATTTGAATGATTGAGCCGCTGATACGAGTGTGTGGGGATGCAACTTAGAATGGTGAGTTTTCAAGGTCAATTTTATCATTATTTTGTTCTCAAAACTCAGAGATTATTTTATTTTTAAGAGGGCAACTTGAGTTGGATAAGTTGGATTCTAGGTAATTTTTATTCTTACTTTATTTTTAAAACTTTTTTACTAAATTTCATTTTTTTTAGTCTGTTCAAGATTTACCCTAATCTATTTTTTTTGGAAACTAATTTACCCTAACCTACTTTTTTTGGAAACTAAGTGATTTTTTATTTTCGTCTAAATTTTTAATTTAAAATAATTATTTATACTATATTTGAATATTATAATCTATCTTATCTTTTAATGGCGGAGTTAACTTTATAATTAATTGTAATATGAGTTAAGATACGACTTAATAATGTACACCCTATTAAAAAAATGAGCCGGTCGAAAAAAAAAAAGATAACCTATGGCTTTCCACTAGCCCGTAGCATTTGCACCGATTTCAACGAGGCAGCCAACATTCTCAACTTCGCTTTTTGTGACGCGTGCACCACACTTCGCTGCTTGTGATCGTACGCACTCAGACATGCTAATTCATCCCTAAGCCCTAGTGTCCAATCTAGGCCGTTCATGTAATGCCCCCTACTTTATATTATTAATTTGGGTTAATTTTAAATATACCCACTATATTTGTTCTTAATTACAAATATATCCATTAAGTTTGAAAACTTTTATCTATACCACTAAGTATGAGTGAAATTTCAAATATACCCATTATGGCAGTCATAAGTATTTAATAATTTTAAAATTACAAAATATCCTTTATTAATCTAATATTTATTGTGATTTGTGCAATATCCACACCGTTAAAACTCATTCTGTAAAGCTTTTCTTTCACATTAAATATGTGTCCATTATATTGTTCAACTTTTATTATAGTTGAATGACTATTAGTATTATTATTGAATAATAAGGGACATTTTGGATAATTCATCTCATGGATAACGACGATTTTTAATTATGTTTGACAGAATGAGTATATTTGAAATTTCATTCATACTTAGTCAGTATATATGAAAGTTTTTAAATTTATTAGGTATATTTGAAATTGACATTGTTAATTTTCAAGAAACTTGATTGGATGTTGATAAATTCCCATTAGAAGAGCTTATTAATTTCGCATCCGTTTAAAAGATTTCTTAGTTGCCACGTCGAAATTTTATACGTTGACAGGTTTCTATTTCTCATTTCAAGCGACGTATACATCGTGTATACTTCTCATCTTCTGCTCCACTTAAATCTTGCAGTTGTAGGTGCCTCCGGCGAGTGCACGTGCACGAAGAGTCGGATAAAGCCAGAGTAGGAAGTCTTTAGTTGCATGAATGGATGTGAGGTGCTGGAGCCGGTTGCTGGGAGAGGGAACACGGGGGCCCGACAGAGGGATCGTGGGTCCGTCGGTGGGCCACTGTTCTTCCCTTGCTTTCCATTTCGAGGAAGCGGACGGAAGGGTATGCCGTCCGCTTGACTAATTTTGGTCATACCATCATACAAAAATTTTAGATATGATATATTTCGTAAAGTAATAAAAATAGTCTGAATAACATAACCAGGCTAATATTGTTTTTTGATGGGTTAATATTTTTAATAGTGATATTTTTTATCTTTAATAATATTTGTTAATGGGTATACAGATGCTGAATCATATATCATATACCATGATTAACATTTTTATAACAGTATATATCTTTTCCTTTGTAGTAGTTTTCATAATAATTTTTAGATTTTATTGTTTCTATTTATTGCGGTCTATTCGATATTTTGATTGATTGGATAATTTATAGATTAATGTGATATTATTTATACATTTTAAGCATTTTTAACGGTGGGATGAACACAATACTCGTTAGCCGACACACTTTCCACAAGTGATCCGCTGC
Organism: Annona cherimola; assembly: GCA_030490835.1. Lineage (NCBI taxonomy): Eukaryota > Viridiplantae > Streptophyta > Magnoliopsida > Magnoliales > Annonaceae > Annona > Annona cherimola. Next base: position 94,731,527 of record CM059973.1, on the reverse strand, counting down.
CTGTTGCGAAGAATCCGCTGATGGCTTGGGCGTTTTGACTTTTGAGGTGGATTTGGATCTCTTTTTGCATGGTTGTAGTGTTATGTTATCCTTCCGAGGAGATTTTTTCGCCTGTTACAATCAAGATTCATGACGGGTTTTGTGCTGATTAGAACTGTCCGAGTTTGTTCTTCACTCTGTTTTGTGTAGGTTTTCTTTTTGCCTTCTCTAACAATCAGTTTTGTGGGCTTTGGTCAGTTGCATTTGGGATTTCAGTTTGTTCTTCATATTGGGTTTTGCGTCTTATGGTGATCATTTCCTTTTTCCTATTTTTCAGATGGTTTTGCATTTCTTTCTTTGACCCATGTTTTTTCTTTTAAAGAAATTTGTTTAGGGATGTTTCGTTTTTTAGTTTTCTGGTTTGTCGATTCAAGCTTGCTTTTTTCTTTTCTAATTTTATGTCGCTCCCATATTCTTTTAGTTGTTTCTTATCCTGTCTTTGCACTTCCAGTTCAATAGGATAGATAGATTGGTAGTCGACTGGTTTGTGTGGAGATTGTCTCGCTGACTTTGGTGTTTCTGTTTGGCGTTTATATGCATTTCTTTGAAAATTTTCGGTGTTTGGATGTGCCTATTTGTTTGATGTCTTTAAAGGGAGACTTGCTTTTCTTTCGGCGATTTCTTTCCATTTTTCCCCCTTGGATTTAAGTGGCTAGTGTTTGGTGCCTTTAGATTGATTTGTTGGGATTTGCATTGTCACATACTACTGTGGATGATTTTTCTGCTGAATTTTTAAATTTTTTCTTTTTATCTTGTGTTGTTTATAATGCTGCACTTTCTCCTCATCTATTTTCATTTTCTCTACTTCCCTAGATTCCTTTCATGCTATTCTCCATCTCTTTTTTCACTGTGGAAGATGCTTCCTGTCTACCTTTGTAGTGGTTTTTCTTCTTATTTCGAGACGCTTTTCTTTCCATTGCAGATCTTTAGCTACTATTGATGGCTAGAAGTTGAAGGGAGAATGTGGATTCCAGTGCTCGGGACTTGAAGCGGCAGTTGGGTCGGTATCTTTCTTCACTCCAATTTTATATTTGGAACTATAATAAAAAAGGAATCAGATCGAGGGCTTAAACAAATGTTTGGGAGCTGTTTCTGTCAGTTTTGTGCTTGTGGGTGTCTCTGATTTTGCATTTCTTTAGTTTAGGCAGTCTGTTGGCAGTGCCCGCGCTGCGTGGGCTCTGCAGCCGGCTGAGGAAACACCCCATCTCTCCACAGAAGAGAAGTCCCTTTTCTTAAACTTCCTCACCATATCTTTCTTCTCGTTGGAAAAGATTCGGTGTTTTAATCCGTTGAATGTGTTAAGTCCAACGTTTCCTAAATCTCCCGCCGCGTTTTCTTTACTGGTTTAGTTTATTGGTGTTGATAAAAAAGGACTTCTTGTTGTTGGGCATGTCTGTTAGATGGAGATTTGGGATGATAGCATAGCTTGTTTGCTACCTATATGTGAAGTGAAGTAGTGTTTCAGATTGTAGAAAAGGATTGGCCTTCCCAACTCGGCAAAGATGAAGTTCATGAAACTTGGATCCAAGCCTGATTCTTTTCAGACTGATGGGAACAACAGCAGGTCAGGCTTTCATTGTTGTTTCTTGATTAATGGCTATTTGTTCCAATCTTATTTGGGTTGTTGTTGAGATCTGGTTTTGTTGATTAGCTTCTGCTTTTTTTTTTTTTGGGGGGGGGGGGGGGGGGGTGGGGGGGGAGGGAGGAGGGGTTAACTTGTATTTGTTCTGTTTAAGTACTTAAGCTTGAAGTCATGGTACTTCATATGTGCCATCTCAAGTCCATGCGGCACTAAAAATAGAGGGAGGATTAGACACCATTCCTCGTTAAAGAAAGGGGCCCTTTTTCGCCATCTTCATGATGCTGTTTCATGGCCTTGTGTGATTTCTGGCTCAGATTAGCTATTTGTGTTTTGCAAAACAGTGTGCTGGGCATGGAATCACCTGTCTCCAAACCATATGATAGATAGCCAATGGGTGTGGATGAGCTCATTAGGCGTCTATCAAAATACTGAGGTGGCACAGTTTCTGTTTTGCAAAGAGTTTTTCCCATCTACTTTCTTGTTACTCTTTTAAGATTTCAGGCCAAGCTGGGAAGATGTTGGATGTATTCTTTATGCACTATTAAAGTTCTAGTCGGCATGAACATTAATTCAGTCATAAGCTGTTGCTTTCAGCCTTAGCTCTGTGTGTTATTTTATTTTATTTTTGTTTATTCTACTTCCATTTTACTTTCTATATCATTTTATTTTTATCTGCACAACTAGAACTGTATTGATAGTACTATCAAAATTCAAAACTCTTGCAACTCATTCTATATCGATTCAAATCCATCCCTTCAACTCATCTGGACATTCTTGGTGTGACATGGTTCAGAATAACATCACTTTCTGAGCTTATCCTAAATGTTCCAATTGGCTGATTACAGAAACCTAAATGGCAGGTTATGGATTGTTTCAAAAATCCTGATGGCTGTGGCTCTCAGGGAATTCATATATAATAATAACATTTTAGATTGCATTGATTTGATATAAGATGCAATTTGTGGGATGGATTGGTGATCCCATTTTTTTTTTTTTTTTGAATAGCTGGTGAAATACCATGATGGTCTAGTTCTATGAATCTGTGTTGTTGTATTTAACAATCCCCAGAAATGGCCATTTAATTTTCTATACAATATGATGTGAAGAAATTCTGAAATGCATGCAGGTTTGTGGCAACAGAGTTAGCAACAGACTTCGTTATTAATGTGGGTGATGTTAGGTTCCATCTGCACAGGTAATTACTTCTTTTGACAAAATATATTTTTGTCTTGGAATGCCATCCTGTTCTCCATTGATTCATGATCGAGTGGTCCCCACATCATGTAAGTGCCAATTATGATGTGAATAATTAATGTTTGAATTGTAATCTCTGCTTGTCCTAACCCTGCCTGCTGTAATGCACAGTGACACTTCTGAGTTTCAGATTCAGCACTTAAGCTGCCATGTATATCCATGGTGCATACTGAGTGCCTGTGACGTACAGGCAGTACTATAAAGATTAAAAAAGAAACAAAATCCTACGAAATAAGCAAAAAAAATGAGTAAAAGGAAAAAGTTAAAAACTTAATTCTACCAAACATATTTTTCCTTGTCAAAACACCCGAAGTTCTGCACGACAAATGTCAGTTATTACGAGTAATGATTCAATACGTATGGGCTGGCTCCATGCAGCACCTTGCATTTTTAATTTTAAAATTGTTTTTAAAAATCTAAATCATTTATCATATTTATCCGTGTGCGACTATTCCCAAACTTACATGTTAAACTTTTGTATACAATCCATTCTTCAAAAATTTTGATAGCTATATATTGACTCTTGAAAGATGCTATTTTTTAAACAAAATGTCTCCCAATGAAAATTATTTTTGGTAGCATCATAAAACTAGGTGTGTTAAACATGATAAATAGTTTAGATTGAAAATTTTTAAAAAGACTGCATGGAAGCTCCATGCAGCCCGGATGCATTGAATCGTTACACTTCTTGTATACTTGTTCTTGCTTCATACTGACGATTTGCTACTGGCATATCAGTTTCCTCTTCTGTCCAAATGTTCGCGTTTGCATAAATTGATGGCAACGGGCAGTGAGGAAAATAATGACGAAATCCAGATCCCTGACCTTCCAGGTGGCCCATCTGCCTTTGAGATATGTGCTAAGTTCTGCTATGGTATGACGGTCACCCTCAATGCATACAATGTTGTTGCTGCCCGCTGTGCTGCGGAGTACTTGGAAATGCATGAGAATGTTGAGAAAGGAAACCTCATCTACAAAATTGAAGTCTTCCTTAATTCAGGCATCTTCAGGAGTTGGAAGGACACAATTCTTGTTCTTCAGACTACAAAGCCTCTATTACAATGGTGCGAGGACTTGAAGATTGTAGGCCGATGCATTGATTCTATAGCATCCAGGGCATCTATTGACACATCCAAGGTGGAATGGTCTTACACATATAACCGCAAGAAAACTCCCATCAGAGATTGAACCACACTGGGATGGTGTCAGGAAACAACCAGTGGTGCCAAATGACTGGTGGGTTGAAGATCTTTGTGAACTGAAAATTGGTTTCTACAAGCGGGTCTTAAATGCCATTAAAACAAAGGATAGAGTATCACATGAAGTGATTGGGGAAGCGCTTCAAGCTTATGCATTGCGCTGGATCCCAGGCTTCAGCAAAGGAGAAATTCACAGTGGTGATATTGCAAAAAAATCGATTTTTGGTTGAGACAATTGTCTGGTTACTTCCCAAGAAGAAGGGGCAGTGCGCCATGTAAATTTCTTCTGAAGCTATTAAAAGCTGCTTGCTTATTAGATTCAGGTGACATGGTGAAGAAAGAACTGGTGAAGAGAACTGGTCGGCTTGCTAGAAGAGGCTTCAGTGAAAGATCTTCTTATTCCAGCTCCATCTGGGGATTCTGCAATATATGATATTATACTGGTTCAAGACATTTTGGAGGAGTTTATGATGCAGGGTCTGAGGGATCCAATGATTAGTGGAGAGTTGTATGAGATAGAAAGTGACCTGATTGTTTCAGATGCTTCAAAGCTTGCAGTGGCAAAACTGGTTGATGAATATCTTGCTGAAGTTTCAAGAGATCCAAATCTCCCTCTATATAAATTTATTGATCTTGTGGAGAAAGTTGGAAGAGATTTAAGACCAGTTCATGATGGACTTTATAGTGCCATAGACATGTACCTTAAGGTAATTTTCAGGATACTTGGGTTTGGCTGAGCCTCTTTATTTTTCCTTTTTTCGTTATCATTGACTATTGTGTTGAATGTTTTATAATCAGGCGCGTACAACGTCCTTATACACAATTTCCAGAAGGCCTTTTTATGACTGAAATGAATTTATAATTATGCATTAATCTAAAATTTGTCATCCAATGGGAAGAGTTATCCAATTGGTCTTGGATGATATAATGTTCATTGAAAGTTTTCCACTTCTTGAATGGTCTGGTTCTCACAAAGGAGATTGACTCTCCAATTCTTTTTCACTTGAGCTGTCCACTTCATAAATGGTCTAGTTCTCACAATGGATTACCTCTCCTATGTCTTCTTAATATCATTTTGTATCGAAGGAGAGCATTAAAACTGGTTAATGAAGTCACCACATTAAACACAATGTACAGCAGGTGCTTGATCTCTACTGTTTATTACTGATCCAACCAGGTTCTCATGTTGCAGGAGCACCCTGGACTGACTAAGGCAGAGAAAAGGAGGATATGCCAGTTGATGGATTGCAAGAAGCTATCGATGGAAGCATGCATGCATGCAGCTCAGAATGAGCGGCTTCCCCTCCGGGTGGTTGTCCAAGTCCTCTTTTGCGAGCAGCTGAGGGCTGCAGCGTCACCGGGGAATGGGGCCAACCTCCCCATGAGCATCAGAGCCATGCTCCCCTCAGAGAATAGTGGGTCCCATGGGAGCTCAAGGTCTGCAACAACCAATACAGAAGATGACTGGGAAGCATCTGCAGCTGAAATCAAGGCCCTCAAAGGAGAGCTTGCATCGATGAGGTTGTCGAACAAGAGAAGTGATAAAGATGTCGCTAAAAGCAGTAATGACAAATTAAGCAGCAAGGCAAAAGGGGCTGGGATCTTCAAATCCAAGGCAATGTTGAAAAAAATATTATCTAACAGAGCTGGGCAAGGTGAAAACAGTGGCTCTGACACATCTGATAGCCCAGGGTCGGGCTCTGCCAACCAAGAGGATAACAAGTCTACACCTTCAAGAAATAGACGGCTTTCAGTCTCTTAGTAACCCATGCCTGCAATTGCCGACATCACCTTCAGATGGTCAACATGGGGAGAAGGTTATGTTCTTTGGCATGGGTAATGAAAGAAGCTCATTTTTGATGTAGCATAAGGGAGGAAAGGAAATGCCACGTTTGTCTAGTTGCTATTCGATGTAGGGGCGGATTTTTTTTTTTCAACTGCATTAAATTAGAATACCATGTTGTACATTTCTGGGCAGTCATCTTAGCTGGGCGGTCGAGCATATGCAAGTCACCGGTTGGAATGGAGGTTAGGATACCTGCAATTCGAGGGTTCTTTTAATGTTCAATCAATATTTCTATAACAGTTTCTTTCAGGTAGCAAAACATACACAAACCCCTTGTTGAAAGTTACGGGCTGGTGAGTACTAGGCCCTTTTGTTGGGGGGAATTGCCCTCTGCACAGAGCCTAAAAGGCCAAGCCCAACCTAGTTTTCAACATTCAATAAAAAAGAAAGCAAAAAATGTCACGTTTGGAAAATGATAAAAGGTTTTGGAAAAAAATTATTGAAATTTTGGTATAAATGCGTTTGAAATTGGAGAAAATGACGTGATATGTTAAGGATAATGATGAATAAAGAGAATAAAGTTAAAGTAGATATGTTATTTGTATAGTTAATTATGTAGAAATAATTAAAAAGTAAGGTAATTGTATAGAAAGATTATGGAGAATTGAAAGTTTTGATTTTGAAATGCTTTAAGTGTAGCCAAACATTAAAATTACATATAAACTTCCGACATGTCAAGGTTTTGTTGGTTTTTAAACCACCCTTTTCTATCGAGATGTGATTTTATTTTATTTTATTGATAAAGAGAGGTGATAATCTTTGATAAACCGAGGAGGCAATAACGGACAGTCAGCAACATTGTTCGTGTAGTAAAGATATGGTGAAGGTGTTCAACCGCTACAACGGCTTTTTGTCCTTAAAAGGTGCCCCGCAAGAGCATGCATGATTTCTCGCTAGACGCTTCTTTCTGGCATTTTCCCATTCCACATGGATTCCGTGAAAAGCTTCCAAAGACTTGCTAGCGACCCCTGTGGCAATGTGGATGAAATCTAAACTGGTCATTTTCGTGTCTGCCATCTGTCGAGGTATGATGACTGACCACATCTTGTACGATCTCTTGCCATTGGGGTCCCCTTTCAAGGCCAGATCATAACGCTAGTGTCTTCCTAGCTAGGCTTGCCGTTTAGTATATATCATGGCCACATATACATATGTATGCATATATCATGCTAAACTCATGCTCCTGTCGGATTGGATAGGCTGCTGCAGGTGTGCAACCTTACATGCCCATCAATTCCAAGCGTCGCTGTCTTCCACTGTGCAAATGCGAATGCACCCACCATCACCATCTGTCTAGCTAGCTAGCTAACTCCATCCCCTCCGCACCACCCCCACTGCCCCCAACCCAAAAAAAAAAAAAAAAAAAAAAAAGAAGGCACATTCATTCCACATCCACATGGGGTGGCCGTGCATGCAGCCCTTTCCTCCACACCATCCGTTCTGATTTCAACGAAGAGATACGCACGTGCATTAACCCGGAACGAGGGCTGCCATCTTCGCTGGTTCTCCCACGCACGATCAAATATCCATTCTCCCACAATTTCAGACCTCTGGGGAGCGACGCTCTTGGCTGCATGCGTCCATCCTTCAACTTCACCCAAACGTGCATGATATTCAGTCATTTTATCTTTTTGGATAATTTCTATATGAAGCCATCCTAATTAAAGAAGGTGTATCTGTATGCTTGCCGGCCAACAGGGGATCTACCAATTTGAGCGATGGAAAATGAGATGAAAATGATGACCACCATTTTTTTCCAAAAGATAATCTCAGCTTTTCAAGAGGCTAGATAGGTGAGTAATAATTAAAAATGTGCCCGTACAGAAGGAAAGGATCGCAGGATTTTCTCTTAATTGACTATGATTTTGGGCATGCTTCTACAGACAATTTTTAAATTCCTGACTGTACACATACATCAGGTTAAGTACTACAATGCTCAATTAAATTAAAAATGGAAAGGTTCCTCCGAAATTTGAATGAAATGGGTGCGTTTTTAACTATAATACATCTTTTCGATTTTTATTTGTTTTTTACTCGTGAGCTTAAACAGTGGGGTCGACTGAATTCTTTTTGAGATATTATACAATTTCTATGGATCCCACGTTTTGGAAGTTTTCAGAATTTTTTGGGGACATTTTTGTTACGCGTCATCCATCTTTTTCTTCCATTCAAAAAAAGATTTCTCGAACTTTGTTGTTTTGGGTATTCATAGTGAAATAGAGATGGATAGAGATATGTTTGTAATTACTTGCAGACATTCATGCATGAGGTTAGAATAAGTGTGACATGGTTGGCTGCAATAGGTGAGCTGGGACTTCAGCTGTTGGAAGTTTGGAACACGATATCCATTTGGAAAGTACGGTCCCAAGCCGTTTATATAACGTTGACATATCACCAAAGTTCTAGACTTGAAATATTAGTTTTTTGCCACTTTGATTATAAAACATTAAGATGGCGGTCATATAAGTCCGCAAAAAGATGGAAACTCAATGCAAATAGCCCTCAATGCACATGCATTTGCACTCAACTGAACATGCCTGGATGATTATTTTACTAAGAAAGATGACTTGGGGTCGAGATGATAACATTAGATGGAAAGGGAATAAATATTATTAACCCACCAACATTCCTTGTTCACTTGTCATTTTATGGCCAATAATTAGATGATGACATGCATATACTTGATTGCACTGCAGTTGGATATTCATATCATGAAAGTGGAAAGTATTTTCGAAAAAAAAAAGTAGCAAAAAGGGAAAAGGGAAGTGATTGAAAGATATATAGATGGCATCATGGCAAGACATGAGTCAATATTTAAGCATTAAATTCGCTATTATTGAATAATAGATTAGATGGATGGAATGGAAGGACTATTAAGCTTGTGGTGTGCATGGCAGTAGAGCAGAGGAATGTCGGTAGCGAGCCACGAGTATCAAGCGCTGAGCAGTGAATAATGCTGCTTTGTCTTTAGAAGAGATCCGCATGGTAGGTAAAAAGTCCCATTTGAAAGAGGATAATGTTTAGATAATCATCAAATGAAGAAACCAGTAAATACGTGGTCCTACCACTGCAACTTTTCCGTAAAGAGAATTTGAGATGTGTTGTTTTGCGAGATTTTTTTTTTTTTTTTTTCTTTCTAAATTTTAATTTCACGATTTGTAACCACACCTAAAGGCAAAGTCAACTGTTACAAATAGTTACTACAAAAATTTGAATTTTGGCGATCAAAATTTTCTGGCCAAAGATTATTAATAACAAATCCGGTTACCAATAGGTTACGATTTTTGTGATTAGGTGACTAAAGTTTGATTTGGTTGTCAAAAAAATATTTTAAGCAAGGAAATTTAAACATTTTCTTAATTTAATATACGTATATACAAGCACCTCATAAACATATTAAACTTATATTAAAACATATGGGTAAAAGAGACACAGCTTCTACACAAAGAATATAAAGATACAGCTTCCCTTACAAATATGGAGTCACAGCTCCACTAGGAGGGCAACCGGGATCGAAACCTGCCAGTTCGGGGACAATACCCCATGCCAATTGAGCTAGCAAAAATTTGAAGATTTTACTTAACAATGCAATTATCACCATAGAGAAGTAAAATTTTCCTTGTCTTATAAAATTATCATCATAAACAAGAAATTTTTTTCTTATATATGTATTTTTCTTGCTAATAAAGTTTTTGATTGTTAAGAAAGATTGCTAAAAATATATTTTCTTATAGTGAGTATAGTTATTTTTTATTCATTGATATCAAACTTAGATATTTTTTTATAGGAAAAACACATTTATACAACCCATTCTTTTGATCTGTTTAGTGGAACCTAAATTTGTTTTAAATACATCATATGAAATGAATATATTAATTTTTTTTTATTTATCAATGTACAGTCCATTCTAGACATAAATTAGAAAATAGGCAATTAGCACAAAATTATGATCCTAATAATCCATTCCTAAATTTAGCACAAAAACTTCAATAAACAATAAAATAGATAAACTAGTTGTAAGAAAAGATATGAAAATAATTAAAATTTAAAGGAAAATAATAAATAGGTTAGTTAGATAATTAAAATATCAAATCATATCAAAATAAGTATAAAGAGAAATGAAAAAGTTTTATTTTATTTTTACATCTTATAAAGTATACCCTACATTCAGTAGTAATCTATGCCGTTGGGCCTTTAAATGGTTGATCATTACGTGAAAAAATATTCAGACCAAAAATGGGCAGCTTCAAAATCTCCTTTTACTTAAGAGATGCAATTGATACAGGCACAGTTGATTTGGACTCAACAAGAACACAAGCCAATCTTTCCATTAAACTATTTTTCTATATAATCTTTTTTATTTTTAATACTTTGATGATGGATGGAAAATTCACTTCATCTTTTATTTTTCTAATATCAATATGCATAACTTTTATCAATTATATTATATGTACTTGCGTGAATTTCACATGGGAGACTAGTGACTCAATCGAGACACAAAATAAGAGCTGTTCGATTAGTGGAATTTGGAATATAGATAACAACTTTTTCAAGAAATTGTTCTGCAATAGGAGTTGGGAAGCTTGCACGGAACTTGATAAATTTTAAAATTTTGGAGAATCAAAAACAGAAATTAAGGCACCAAAAGCAAGTGAGATTAAGTTGAGAAAAACAATTTTCCAAACAACACTATCATAAGCAAACCAATTTCATGGTGCCCAAAAGGACCCAAGTGAGCATAGGTTTAAGCTACATAACAAATTAATTTTATAATGATAACAATGATAATGATACCCATCAAAAGAAAAAAATACTGATGATGATTATTTTCTAACTCCATTGCTTTAGACACATTGTCTTTTATTGTTAAAAAAAAAACAAAAAAAAGCAGTTCACACTTCACACTGGTTGTCTTTGTAAAAGCGCCTTTAATCTCCTTTTTAATGGGTCTTTTTCAAATTTGTTGATTGTAATCCTCTATAATGCAGCCAAAACCAATGGGAGAAATGGCTGGGATCATCGCTGACGTCATCATGCTCGTACCATAAATAATTCCTTGGATAAGTAACCGTCCAAAATTAGCCAACACACGTGTGGCCCACCTGATTGTAGGTCCCCAAATGATTGTAATTAAGTCAGTCATATTACCGGGCAGCTGCCGAGCGAAGCGGATCTTGCACACGTGGGTCATGTAGACGCGTGTCTGGCAGAGTATTCGTGATTGGGACGTATCGTCGCAGCACATCTGGTGGACCGATCAAAGGGACAGGTGAATCTGGACCACACAGGTGTGCCACGGGCGATACGTGGTGGCCAAGATCAATCGCTATCCGTAGGTGTACATTCCTGCTGCACCGACCCATCATGTCAACGATAGCAGCACCAAACTGACGGGTGTGGCCCATTTACGTGGCCCTTCCCCGTCAGCATCCCTTCCTCTTGTCTCTCTGCCTTTGCATTTTCATCCAATGAAAGGTGAAAGTCTCCGTGGCACCGGAGCCCTGTGACACATTTTATTAAAAGTGGCTAGCTTTTTTTTAAAAAAATTGTATATTAATGTATGTAATGTTTATTTGGTTATATACATTTAGTTATATATATATATGATTGTTTTAAGGGTGATAACGATTTGCTAAATATAATTCGTTTTTGCCTTATAGTTATACACGATGATTTGGATTTGACTATAAATAATGGTAACAATTTTAGTCAGAAAAGTACGACAATTGGATGCATTAAATAGCAGATTGCAAAAAATTAGCCGCATATATAAGCTTCTAATACAGTGCCAGCTCTCTTGCATATCTGCATGACACATGAGACAATTGGACTTGGGTGGCTTCATTTAAATTATCGTGGACGTTGGTTAATTTCTTTAAGGAGGCCATCTATTCGAAGCTCCATTCCCATGAATTTTTGTTTTTAAAGTGCAAGCCCCCCTGCGAAAACGCCTAGCCACAAGAACAAAAACATTTCAACTCAATGTATGGTGGCCCACATAAAGCAAACATATATATATATAGGAATATATTCCTGTGCAGCATCGCTGAAATGGGCCCCACATGATTATGAAATCATGATCTACTCCACCCATTGTATTTAGAATAATGTATTCTATTACCATACCAATTTTCATCACAATCAGATACTTTAAAGTCGTTATTTACATCAAACTATTTGATTACGTTGGATTTGTACCATTTTCAGATGGGGCCCATATACATATCTGATTGAGATGAAAATTGGTATGGTAATAGAATACATTATTCTAAATACAATGGGTGGAGTAGATCATGATTTCATGATCATGTGGGGCCCATTTTTGGGCCACTGTACAGCTGTTCCGGTGCAGTGACGCTGCACCGGAACAGCTCTCATATATATATATATATATATATATATATATATATATATATATATATAAGAGCAGTATCGGAACAGCGGTATATTTGATCAAAAGTGGGCCTCATACATATTAGAATGCAATAAAGCTTTATACAATCATTTATCCATATATTAATTTTATAGCAAATGGTTTACATGTTGAAAAAACTACTTTAAAGTTGTTATTTACATCAAACTATTTTATTACGTTGAATTTGTACCATTTTCAGATGGGGCTCATATACATATTTGATTGAGATGAAAATTGATATGGTTATAGAATACATTATTATAAATACGATGGGTGAAGTAGATTATGATTTGATGATCATGTGGGGCCCATTTCAGCGATGTTGCACTGGAAATGCACCAGAATATATATATATATATCTCTCTATATATATAAGCTTTCACACCAAATTATGGAAACGAGTTTGGTCCGATGTGACCCCCTCGATTTTTAAGATATTAATAATTGATTTAAAATTCAATCTATTAATTGTATTTAACATCATTTGTTTATCTAGAAGATTAAGTTTTATCCAAATCAAATATGTGCATGGGCTACATTTGATCCAAAAAAATATATATTCATATGTAAATTATGAAAAATGCTTAGATTCATTCATACATGTATTAGAATATAATAATACTTTATAGAATCATTTATCCATATAGTAGTGATATTTTAGATGTTTTAGATATTAAAAAACTTTAAAATTGATATTTTAGCATTTAACCATTTTACTACGTTGATTTTACACATTTATAGATGGAACCCATTTATAGTGAAATTAAAAAAATAAAAGTATTTTCAAGATACCGTAAATGATGTTAAATATAATGGACGGAGTGGATTTTCTATTAATCATCAATATTTTAAAATTTGAGAGAGTTACATAAAAAAGGGTTGGACCGATATAAATATGTTACATTGCAGTTGCTTGCAACGTAACTTGTTGTGAATTTGGTGCAAAATGGATCCCACATGTATTTTAATGTATTAATATTTTATACAATTATTTATTCATATGTAAATTATGTTGGAGATAGTTTATATGTTGAAAAAATAACTTTAAAGTTGTTATTTACATCAAACTATTTTATTACGTTGAATTTATGCCATTTTCAGATGAGGTCCATATACGTATTCAATTTGGATGAAAATTGGTATAGTAATATAATACATAATTGTAAATACAATGCATGGAGTAAATTATAATTTTATGATCATGCGGGGCTCATTTTGAGTCAATTGCGTTGTAACTTTGGTGCAGGTGCTTATACCGGAATATTACTTATGGTGCAGGTGCTTATACCGGAATATTTCTCATATATATGATGCCCACACAATCCAAAAAAGCTCAAAAGGCCAAAAACCATACTTTCAAAAGAATTCCAATTCCGTACAATGGGGGCATAGCTTGGATTGAGTAGGTCTGCTTCAAGGTTAATCTTATCCTTATTTTATTCTAAAAAATTTACACCTATTCTATTTTAGGTCAAGAGAGTTCCATGCCTACTTTACTATATTTTTTAAGGTCATATTAGTTATGGTTGTGGTTTCAATTAGATTTTTTAAAATAATTTTTATATTATATTTAAAAATTATAATTTTTATAAATCTTACTTAAAAATCTATAATTGATAATAATATAATTTTTGAAATACATTTATTTAATGTACTGAATAATATATAAATTAAATAAGTTTTATATAGTTAAAGAATATATTTATGTCTTTCACAATAGAAGATGTTTCCTAAAAAAATATATTGAATATGCATTAATAATTCAGGTTATTGTGTATATCTAGACCTCGAAACTTATCTTACTCTAATTAAACCAAGTATTTTTTTTAACTTAGAACATATCCTATCTTATGAGTATAAAAATAGTAACTTATCTCAAATACTTTGCAAGAATCCTACCTAAGTTGCACCTTAAGGCCTACAAGGCTACAACAACAACCTCAAGTTGCTATTTTACTTTCTAAATCGTTACAATCATTTCTGTACTTCTGTTTGCTGAACGGACGGTGCAGATCGCCACAAAAATCTGTCGTAGGATCATACCTATGAATAGGCAACTGAAAGTGTGAAACGATCCATATTCCGTTCAACATCGATCTAAAGACCGTCAAAGAGTTAAAGAGCCCGGCAATAGAGCCCGAAAGAACGAAAATGGGATTATTTTCAAATCAGGAAAGGGCAGACTGTAAAAAAAGATTTTTACCAAAGCCGGAAAGATTCTCGGCTAAAAGGACCCGTGGCGTCATGTACGTTAAGGAGGCCTGATCATTTCAGGCCGTGCATCCCGCCTGAAAACCTATTATTTTTTTAATTTTTTTAATTTTTTTTTCATGGGTAAGTAAATCTAGGTGTATTAAATTTATAAACCAAGTTTTACCATTTTTGGATTTTTTAAGTTTTTTTTTGGATTTTTAAACACAGTGGCATTTTCGTAATTTTCTGAAATAAAAAATTACGAAAATGCCACTGTGTTTAAAAATAAAAAAAAATACTTAAAAATATCCAAAAATGGTAAAACTTGGTTTATAGATTTAATACACCTGGATTTACTTGCCCATGAAAAATAATAATAATAATAATAATAATAATAATAATAATAATAATAATAATAATAAAAGGTTTTCAGGCCGGACGCACGGAGCAGCCGTGCGTCCGGCCTTATATGATCAGGCGTCTTTGTTAAGAGGTTTTTCTTACTCGATACTTTTAAATTTAGAGCCGGACTGAGAGAGAATCAGGTGCTCTCTCGGACGGGTGAAGCACTTCAACATATATATTATATAAAGTTTATTGTTAATATCCGAATCATTAATTGCATTCTAGTTAAAGTTTAATATTATAATATAAAATTGGATTATCTATATGATTTTCGAAAATTAAGTTTATTTATATTTTTAATTTTGAATAGATATTAGTTCCTTGAATATTGTATTATTTTGTATAAGTATATTTTATTATGTTCAAAACAATCTATGGATTTGATTTAAAAAATAAATAATTAAATTAATATTATAAAAATCAGTATATATGAATTTTATTGTATAAATTTCATTCCAGGATGCTAGTTAGTTTGCAACATACATGATAATAATAATTATTAAAAATTGGATTTTAGCAATGATACCTATTGATGAATGGGATGAGATGTAGGATAGAATTAAGAAAGTGTTATTATGCATTGGGAACGGAAAAATTACATAATAAATGAGAAACATAGGTTTTATTCTTTTAAAAATGAGAAAAGTTTTTTTTTTTTTTGAATTGACTAATTTCATCTTGTACTCGTCACATTCCCATCGCATCGCATTCATTGACTGTGAAGAATGTTTGCAAAAAGTCTTTTAATAATAAAACTTGTCATTAAAAACATGGCTTTCAATGACAAATTTTAAATTTTTTTTGCTAAAGCCTTTCGTAACTAATTTATAATGACTTAATTTGTGGTATTATATATAAATTAGAGGTGTGAATCGAGGTGAGCCGTATCAGCTTAGGGTATGCCCAAATCTAATCTTACTTTTCAAAAATTTTGTTTGACCTTATTTTTATACTAAGTCGGGATAAGGTCAGATTAATCGTTAATTTTTTTAATAGATCCCAAGACAAACTTCTAGTTGGTAGCAAACCGATTTCAATACAACTAGTCAGGTAAAAAATGTGGGTTAAATAAGATAATTTAAAAAATTTATAAACCTATCAAACATAAAAATACATCTATGCTAAATTTAAATATTATATGCTTCAATATTTTACTAATTAGTAAAAAAAAACATCATTACTAAAACAAAATATGAGAAAATATAGTATAATTTTATTAAAATAGGTTAATATACAATTATACGTAAGAGTTATATGTATATGTGCAAATTCTTCTTATTGATTCTTATATTATTTTCTGGATAAAATTTATTTTTCTATTAATGATATAGTTAATTATGACAAATGTGAGAATTTTAAAAGAAAATAACAATAAGATTTAAACTTAGATTTACAATTTTTAATAAATCAATATATGCGGGATAAGTTGTGACTCTTCGAATCGGGATATGGTCGACTCACTCTGACCCTATTTTTGAATTTAAATTAAAATTTTTGACTCATCCTTATACTATATCAAAAAAATATTAATTTTATCCGGTCAAAAATGAATCAGGTCAGGGGTGGGTCACAGATCGACCTATTCCCACCCCTAACATAAATTAATGCATACAGTGATAAAATTTAACGTTGATGGAAGTTATTATTTTATTGAAATTACTTAATTGATGTGTAAGTGTTATTTTACCCTTTGTTTAGGTTAGGCTTCTAGGCTTCTAGAAGAGTAAAGAATAATTCTCATGAAATGCAAGAAAATATGACTTGAAGGTAAACGACTTTTGCTGTCTCTATTGTTATATTAATATTATGCAATTTTTTTTTTTACAGATTTTTAAACAAGAAGTTGTTCATCCATAACAGGTTGCGTGGATTTTAAACACTTTTGTCAATGATTGGAGAGAAGAAGATGAAGTGATATCACTACCAAAAAAAAAAAAAATCTCATATGCAATAATTTATAAGCAACAACCTAAAATTTTGATTCATCCAACATTATTTGCAACAGAAGGGTGCTGCATATAATATTTTATGCCCATCAACCATTTTCTAAGTATAACAACTGTATACAGCAATTCATATCATATGCAACTAATTTTGTGACTGCATAACTGATTTTTTCCCCCTAATGCAAGATCTATAATTCTGTGTTCCTATTTATAATATCTTTGCGTAGAATGGTATTCACAAACATTTTTATTTGTTGATATGTATAATATCTTTTTCATTTTTTGGCGGTGGATCAATATATGAATGTGATATGTAATTTATGGTCAATTATTATAAAGTAGTATGTCAATATAATTTCGACTCAATTTTTTGCTCTATTTTATTGATTAAAAATAAATGACATCAATAAGAAATGATTATTATAATTCAAACCTTTTTAATGATTTAGAAAAATGTCACTAAGAAATAGTTTGTATAATTTAAGTGATTTTTATTGGTGGACAAAATTTCACAAAAATAGCAAATACAATTTAAACAAAATTTTATAGATGAAAAGTGTTGATAAATCTAATAAAAATTACAAATAAATCATGTTTTTAATAATATCATACTGACAAATAAAAAGCCGTAACTATTATTGTTGCAATAAAAATGTCATGTAATGACATTAAAAAATTATGGGTGACTTTTAAATTTTTATTGACAATTTTTTGAATTTTAGTAGCAAATTTTTCATTCACTACCAAAAAAACATTTTTATAAAATAATTTATACGCAATAAATAAAAATAATTGCACATAATAGTACAAAAAAAACACTTATTGAATATAATTTTTATGTGTAACTACTGTTTTAGGAACCGGACTGAACTAGGTGATCGAACCGTGAATCAGTCATGTTCTGTTTCACTGGTTTATTCAGTTTGACCGCAGTTTGACAGTAGTTTTGCACTGATTGAACTAGAAAAGTCGTGAACTAGTCACGAAACCGACTCATTGCAGGGTTCGGTTTTCAAAACATTATGTGTAACAAACAATCATTTGCTTTATATAGTAAAATATGTAGGTATGAACAATATATAGCTAATTCATACACTAATTGTAGTTGCATATATTTTCATTTGTTGTATTTAAGTATGACACATGTTGTTTGTGACCAATCTAAAAACATAATTTTATTTTATTAAAATTTTTATGATATAGGTGTATTTAATTATTAAACCCAGTTTTATCATTTTGGAAAATATGTATATATTTATTTTAAATTTTTAAACACAAGAATATTTTAGTTATTTAAAATAATTAAAATACTCCTGTGTTTAAAAACACAAAATGAATATATACATATTTTCAAAAGTTGACAAAACTTAATTTAATAATTATATACACGTATACTAATAGTCATATACAAAAAAGATTTTCTGAAAAATAAAAAAAATATGTTTTTAGCCATTTACGATCGGGCTCAAATGATCATACGCTTTAAGTATAAGTAACTAACAATTTGTGGTCATACGATAGCAAATTATTCATTGCATATCATTATAAGTAACAGTTTTTTATTGTATGCAATAAATTTTGTTGTTGCATACATTAATTTTTTTCGTGATTATCACTTCATGACATTTCTCTTGAGTGTCTTCAAAAACCTTAAGTTAATCCTTTATCAATCTTGAACTTACCATTAATTAATTGCTCAATAATATTTTTTTAATAGCTTGTTCTTTATGATAAAGGTGCCTGCATTTTTAACAAGCCGTTGAAAGTGAAGCACATGGCCCAAGCAGATCATTTGGTGGGCTCCCCCCCTTGGATGGATGAAATTGAGATCGCTTAAAATGGAAAATCTTAATTATTAATTTTTTTTTTTTTCCCTCAATCGTGGTGAGGCTAGGGGAGGCTCCACCACTAGAGTAGAAAGTAGATGCCCACAAAAATTAGGTCATGCGAAGCTCCTTTCAGCAGCTCTTTTCTTCTTATAAAGTTGGTCGAATCCAAATGGCCCACTCTGCATTTATGTGGTATGATCGACGAAATACATGGCCCATTTTAATTATTGGTTCGTGGGTTGCATATGGGAAGCAACCCAGCAATTTGTACGTATAGCTAGCCATTGAAGTCATGTGTAAAGAAAAAATGTCGTAGGTTTTGTCAACCGTGCATGTTCGATCCTGAACAGTAATGATGCTTCCACTGCAGTGGGGTGGCCGCTGATTTCGTAGTGGTGTACGTCCGCTGTACCCTAAAGCTTCTAGTAGATCCCCGAAATCAGTACGTACGACTAATTAGTTGGAACATCAATTTCAATTTGCAAGCAGATATTAATGCTTCTTTACTCAAGCCTTTTTAATATTCCTATTGTTTATATTAAAAGTTTCCACTCAATTGTTGGGCCTATTATGATGTATAAATTAAGATTCACAAATTGTTTCAATTAAAAGCTTAAGTAGGACTTAAATCATAGAATAATTGATGAAAGCATGTTTTCTTTTCAAAGTATTGGATCTTACTTGCTTACGGTGCTTCAAGTCGCTTGTGAGACCTACAAGATAATTAAATACAAGTGAACAGAGTATTAGTCACCAAAAATATAATCATAACTTAGCTTTTGTGTGCGATCCAATGCGCCCTTTTATTTTTATTTTTTTGATTTTTTAAATTTTGTATGTGGACCTAAACATAATGTTTTATAGTTTTACATTTCATTGATGTTTTAAATATTCTATTTTGAACTTTAAAAATAGAAAATAAGTCATTTTATATTTGAAGTGCCTTTGGTAATGAAAAAAATTAGGATAATTTGCAAAATATGCAAACATAGTTTGACTATAATTGAAAATAACCCTATACAGTTTGATCAAAACTGCAAAT
Organism: Annona cherimola; assembly: GCA_030490835.1. Taxonomy (NCBI): domain Eukaryota; kingdom Viridiplantae; phylum Streptophyta; class Magnoliopsida; order Magnoliales; family Annonaceae; genus Annona; species Annona cherimola. Next base: position 94,711,777 of record CM059973.1, on the reverse strand, counting down.
ACACTCACATTGTCATGGTGTCACTACAGCGTAAATATATTTGCAATATTAAAAACTAACGAAATTGCAATTATTTGCACAGATTAGGCCATTACAACACCTTTAAGGAATATATATTTGCAATTATTGGCAAATTATATAAGGTTATTTATAGGTTTTGAAACTATGTGATTATGTTTATAATTATGGTTAAACTATGCTGGATTATTTGTAATTTGTAAAACTACAAAGGTATATTTGCAATTATGATCAAACTATATAAGTATATTTACAAGTTATCAAAAATATGAAAAATTTTAAAAAACGAAAGAGTAATATAATATGATATGAACGATAGTTATGAGAAATAAAATAAAATAGATAGTTATACAAAATATGTGAAAAAATAATCGAGATATAGAAATAATAATATAAAAAGTAAAGTAATTAGATAATTAAGATACCCTGTTACATCAAACGGGAGCGTAAAGTGAAGGAATTCTTTTTCCATTTTTGTTGTTACCATATTTACTCTTAGCCTCAATATTTGCCACCCGAGCATGTGCTTGAGTGAGAACCCACGACAGCCGGCAAAGTGACTACATAGGTTTGAATGTCTTCCCCAGTATGTGAAGATCGATTTTGTACATGGGAACTTCGTCTCTCATATTGGTGGGGAGCTAGTCTACCTTGAGTTTAAACAGAGCTTATTGTCTCCTATAAAAATAAGTCCCCTTCTGTCTATACCTCTATAACGTCGTCTTTGTTACCATACTATAATGTTGTCATCGCTGTCCTTTCCATTGCCTATAAATGTCACATGTAAGATTCTTTTCTCTCTTCTATCATTCTCTCTCACTCTCCTTTCTTTTATCTCTCGGTCATTCTCCTTTCCAACTCTATTATTGTTCCCCCCTCTCTATCTTGTCGAGTCACCGTCTTTCTTTATATTAAGGCATCAAATATATATTCTCTTAAGGAAGATCTAGTCATGTCATTTATTCTATCGGTTTAGATGCATTCATCACGATAATTATAAACAACAAATACTCGACTTTAAATTAGCTTGATTTTGATTTGTTTGCAACGTACATACATAATCTACTAACAACTTGCCAAATTGTTTCTTAAATGAGCTAATAAATGGATTACGGTTGAAATTTTTTTAATAAGTTAAGATTAAGACTAGACTCTTACTTGTCTAACCTGGTCCGTTAACACTCTAGATAGTACTTATCCTATCCTTAAATGCATTCTTTGTTCTATCCATCTTTTGTTTGACCTTCGACTAGAGTGCTTGCTTAATTGGAGGGTATATATGTGTAACGCCCTATTGCATAGATATTCTCAATGGCTAGTTAATGGGTACCATATAATCTAAGAAAAATTCGGAACATTTCCTCATAACTATAAGGGGGTTGTGTGGTACAAAAGACTTGTTATAAATGAATATCATAATTTTATTTCGAAATATAAATATTTAGTTCTACATTCACACAGTCACATGCCCATACTATAAAGACATCCATTCAGAAGGAAAATCATCATAACTCATCATTACACCACAGATAACTCAAAAGATCACATATATGTGTCTACATAGATTATAACCAGTTTAAAGTAACTAGATACAAAATATTTGTCACAGTTAAAACTAAATGTTTGCATACTTTAGCATAAAAAGAAATTCAAATAACTAAAAATATAAATCCTAATTTAAATATTTTCAGGGTTAGGTCCTCTTCCAGTCCCATCTCGAGGCTCCTCACCCGACCTGTGATTTAAAAATAAAATAATAAACCATGAAAGTCTAAACAGACTCAGTAAGTAGATACAGTTAGCATACAGTGAAAGAAATAATACTCCGGATGCACGTGCCATGACAATAAAAGAAAATGATCCTTAAATGACCATACGAGACGTATGGGTCCAATATCCACACCCAAGATCTATACATATATGTCAGACGAGCGGTGCTCGTCTAGTCATCGGCTGCGGAACGGGATTTCCGTTCCCAGCCAATGCGTGGTTCGAATCCCATGTGGGATTCTGAACCCAAATATGGGTGGGGGCATGTGGTCTCCCTTTATACTTTGATGGGAGCTAGTGGTCTCCCCACTTGATTTGTGGAAGCTTGTTGTCATCTTCCATTGTAAGTTTGTTAGAATTGTCTCAGGGTTTGAATGTAATATGAATTGAGATATGATGTAAAATATCCTCCAATAAAAAAAAAAGAATTATACATATATTCACATCTAAACCAAAGACGACATACAGTCCTTTCCTCATGTCAACCAAGGGTCATAAACAACCATTTACAATCATACATCTCAGATAGCACATCATCCATAATATACAAGAATTAATGTCACAAATCACGCATACAATATTAGCAAAATTAATAGAGTTTACTTTCAATCTAGCATACCTACCGTTATACAAGCATTTCCTCGAACACATGATGGATGATAAAAGGAAAAATCTCTAGTCCATCATCCTAGTTCAACCCACTCGGCAAAAGTTATGTTCTAATCATGTAAGGACTGCTAATGGTTCATCTGTAGCACAAAGGTCACATAGTAACATTCGATTTTTCTCCAAACCCTATTAACCATGAACTGTCATGAATCCTGATGCTCTAAACCACAAAATTCTTAGACACTACCATTCCACACCAATTCTATATCATGTTGAAGACGAGATTCCATCACTAATTTAATGAGAGGCGGCATCTACTTACCTCGTTCTTCATTTCCCCCAAAATAGTAGCTTCAGCCTCGGATCTTTCGGATCTCTAGCTTCCTTGGTACGAACCGACGATCTCCAAAGAGATTCGAAAGGGTTTATGGAAAGACCTAGGGCTACCGAGATTGGGAAGAATGGCAAAAGGAAAGATGAGCAGAAGAAGCAGGGAGAAGAAGACAAGCGTGAATGAAACTCTAGCGTGACCCTAGGTCAAACCCCGTACCTACTCTACGAGATGGAAGATAGTTATAGTGCTCAAAAATGTCACGTCAATCAGACACCTCTAAATCTATACCCAATAAATCATACCATAACTGAGCGGTGCACTATAAAAACTTACTAATGTACAAGTCATACACATGTCCTAACATGCTTGTGAATGGTGTCTCATACATCCCACTGTCCTAGGATCATAGTACATGCATATATGCACTGTACGTTCCCCTAAATGTCATGTCTATATATGTTGTGCATCCCACTTACATCATTAATTCTTAGCAGCATGTTCATGAATCACCTCCTAAACAGGGAAAAGTTATAATGAAAATAAAATAAAATAACTGGTCCTTACAATATGAATAAAAATGAGATGGGTTGCTATAGTGGACATAAATCTCCTTTTTCATATGAGATATGCTTAAAATATTAAATGAATTAGATTGATCACCCAATTAATGTACAATGATGGATCCACATGGAGCATTTAATTGCAGTGAAGCTTGCCTCGAATCTTACTTACTTTATGCTAGCTTTTGAACCCCGTAGAATCACACCCTTCCATTGTAAATATGTTTATATAATATATATATATAAACAAGTTGGCAGAAGCAGCAATACTCACGTATCCATATATAATATCGATCGTACTCACTTGAGCTAGGGAATATTTGATCAAACAAACATGAGTTGAATTTCTTTAAACTACAAGAGAACTTACTCTAACTTGCTTTTTCGATATTTAATGTTTTTTGTTACAAAAAATTTATCTAGCGACATAAATAATTATTATAGCTAAAAATTAAGTAACTTTTTAGTAACAAAAATTGTCACAAAAGCCTTTTGTGATAAGTCTAAAACTTTTCAAACTAAAACTTTTCAATCTAAAATTTTTCACCATTTACAACTGCCCTATTTTTAATTGTTAGTTAACTTCTTTTTATACAATTACTATACTTTTTAATCATTTTTACATAACTACCCATATATTTAACATATTTATTTTAATTTTATTTCCTTCGCTCCTCATCATTACCCCTATCATATCACATTATTTTCTAACATTTCACAAAACTTTTACGTGAAAAATTTTTCATCAAAATTTTTGTCACTAATAACATACTATCATTCAAATGAAACATGTTTACAGGCCCTAAAATAGTATAAAAATAATGTAATAAAATAATTTAACATAAATATCAATTTTAAAGTTGCAAATTTAACACCTAAATCATCTAAAATATGATTTTTGCATAGATAAATAATTTTATAATGTATTATTATACTTTAATATATATATGACTCATTTTGCAGTAGATTATATAGTAATTAAGATGCAACATATGTGTACATGATAGGTTCTTATGCTTATATGTGTAGTAAAATGATCTTCTCAAACCCGATTCCAACCTGTCCAAATATTTTTTTTTTTGAAATTTTTTTATAAACATGTTAATCTAGTTATGTTTAATTTATAAACTAAATTTTACCACTTTTGAAGATATGTATATGTTTATTTTTATTTTTAAATACAGGGGTATTAAAAAATTTCAAAAAAAAAATTAGATGTTTAGACTGGTTGAAAATTGCTAAAGTTTCAACCTGTTTGAAAAGATCATAACTCATATACAAGGGAAAAAAAAAACTGACGGAAGCAGCAATACTTAATTCCTTATCGATAAATAATATGGATGGTACTCACTGGAGTTAGGAACTGTTTGATCGGACAAATGTGCGTTGAACTTCTGTAGTTTCTTTGCTAGCTCTTTTCTTCTGGAAATCACGAACAGAATCTCATTTTATTTCGTGTTTCCTTTATAAATTAGTACTGCTACTTTCAGGTGCATGCCGTCGTGTCATATATATTTTCCTCATGCAGCAGCGACCAAGATCTGTACATCCTTCCATACACGTCTACTTATTGTTGTAAAAGAGCAAATCATGCACGGTTACTTTTTATATCCACTTTCCATATCCATTTCTCTATAAGGGCATTGCATACGTACATTACATAATGTTTTCAAAACCGAATAGTGATTTGTACCAGGTTCGGTTCAGGTGCAACCTGGTTCCTCAATTGCTTGGTTCAAACCGTTTTGAATCATGATGTTAGTATTTTTTTTTTTTTGACGAAGATGATGTTAGTAGTATTTAATTATGATATCATTTTCTACTTATTTAAAAGTAGATTATATAATTTCGATAAAAAAGTAGATTATATAATGATAAAAGCAAAATGATTATTTCACGACTTGTCTAAAAATATATATTTTTGTTTTTTCAAAATTTTTTTGCAAAATAGTTAATATAGTTATGTTTAAGCTATAAACTAATTTTTATCAATTTTAGAGATATATATATTTACTTTGGATTTTTAAATATAGAAGTATTTAGTTATGTTTCAATAATTAAAATGTCTAAAACATAAGCGTTTATTTTAGACCGGTCTAAAATGACCTTATTTCAAACCGATCTAAAATGACCAGAGCTCTACATGAAATGCCTATTAATTTAGTTGTGGATAACATAATTAACAAGTTAGAAACAATATATAATTCAAAATAAATAAATAAAAATTCAAAAAAGTACTAATTTTGTGAAGAACCTTTGTTGACTAGTGCAAGATAAGGCTGTTTAGGAATCCAGTCATATAGGTCACTGTTTTAAGAATATACTCAAGCTGGGCGGTTGGACACTTGGACTGTGCCGGGTTCGGATTGCAAAACACTGTAGTAGATTACTAATGTTTTAGTAAGGGAAAACATATTGCCACTGCCCTTTCATTGTTTACGAATCATCCAGACAGCCTTTAAAATAGTAAAGGAGTAAATTTTAAAAGATAAGTGGGGTGAAAGTGCCAGCAGGTTTTTTTTTTTTTTTTTTTTTTTTTCATTTTCACCATTTCAAAAAGATTGATGAAGTTATAAGCGAGTATGTTTGCAAGAACTTGTTAGGATCTTTTGCAATATGGCTAAAGTTATGCGCGTAGGTATGCAAATACCTTCTTACTTCGGGATTACTTGAGGCCGTAGTCGCATATATTTTAATGAATTCCGAGAAGATGGATAAAATTAATTCAAGGGAAAAAGAGAATCAGTTGACTAAACATACTATGTATATGTATATATTTCTATCTCGAGGATATCCATTGGATGTTTCAATAAGACACAACCATGGCACGTAGGTACACACGTTAAGATGAAGCAGTCGAACACCGTCTGAATTTCACTAACCCAATTTGAATATAAATTTTTTTTTTTTTTAAAAAAAAAGTAAGGAATTAGACAGTGGTTACAGGTCAATGGCAAAATTAAGGAAAGAACAAGATATAGAACCTATCTTAGGTCGAGTCAAAGTCGTCGACACATCCACATGCAACGCCAGCAACGACAGCAAGCCAAGTGTTGAAACAGACTTTTCCAATTTTGATATCGGAAGTGTTGCTCGCAGAGAGGAAAAGCTTAAAGAAAGAAAGAGTCGAGTATCATACAGCAAGAGAAACCACGTCGAGTTTTCATGCACTAATTAACAAAATTTGGAATTACAAACCCCCCCACGCCAAGGAGCTACGCAAATATAAAAAGACCAATGTTCTGTTTTTAGACTTCCCTGGGGTCTACAAAGATAGATGGCCCGGGTTGAGACTTTGTCCAATCACCAACAGCCCCATCGCTGTAATCCTCCGCTAGCCGCTTCATGCACCAAAGATCTTCGGCGCACGACAGCCTCTTCCAGTGCGGAATTCCCAGCTTCAGCCGTTCCCCGCTCGCCACCTCCGTCGCCACCACCCCGCACCCTCTCTCCCACGCCAGATTCTGCGCATGCACGCACAGCGCCTGCGTCAGCCTCACCGACTTCGCCCCCTCTCCACCCAACCCGTACAAGAAATGCACGCCGAACGGTCGGAACAGCTCCGGAACCGACGGTATCCTCAGCCACGGAAGCGCTCGATCCAAGACCCGACTCGTCCTGGCCAGGCCTTTCATGGCTAGCGACGCCCCTCTAACTTCCAGCTTGAAAACCTCCTTGCTGTTCCAGATGCTCAGGACGGCCCACGATTCGGGTGGGTCAGACAGGAACCGGTCGACGCCGGGCCAGGAATTGGCGTCTGGGTAAGCTGTTCGCCGCACAGCGAGGAAGGTGCCGAGGCTGAGCTTGTTGCGAAGGACGGAGTCGATATCTCTGGGGAAGAACTCGGTGGTGGAGAAGCGGCGGCGGTAGAGGTTCTCTGCTTCGCCTGGGGGGAGTTGGAAGATGACGACTCGCCTGGAGAGTTTGGCTCGGTGGGCGTAGATGGGTTGTACGAGGAGAGATGGAGTTCGAAATTTGGAGTAGCCGCAGCGGCCGACGAAGAGACCAAGCGAAGCTTCGTTGTCCTTCTCGGTCGCCATGTAGGAATACTCGGCTCCTTTCTCTCGAAACCACTCCTCCATTCGCGACACCAGTTTCAAACCGATTCCCATTCGCCTGCGGCAACAACGTGGAAAGACGTTTCGACAAACTGAGACATGGGTTTTGGTGAGTTTTGCAAGAGCTAAAATGGGTGAGTTTTTGAAAAGAAGCGGACGTGCGTGCATACGTACCGGTGGGAAGGGGAGACGCGGAGACCGAGTATATACGCAACTTTGGTATATATCGGGAGATGTACGTTGCATTCCAAACCGCTCCTTCCGTTTCTCCCGAGCTTCTTGCCGCATGTGACGATCTTGATGCAGCCTCTGACGAGGCCTACTATCTCTCTCTCCGCACTCGTCTCAGCAACCTAAACCCAGTAAAGAAAAGAAACAACACCCATTAGAGAGATTTTCCCAAGTGAAATCGCAACACGAGCAATGATCACGCTCGTCATCGTTGAATCAAAGAGAGTGTAAGAAATGCAGCTTAATTACGAGCATGAGATAAGCGGGAGAATGGCGGATTCTACAGATAGGATCACCCATCAAATCAGTGTAGAGAGAGAGCTTCCCACTAGGCCCCACTTCGCACCTCCTCTCCACTCTCTCCACCCCCAAGCAATCTCTCTCTGCACTGAACTCTCGCACAACGATCGCATCCTCCCTCATTTTCTTAACCCAAAAGAAGAAGAGGAGGAGGATAATGAGAAGAGAGCCTGGAAACCGTTCGAGTTTCTTCTCTTATTTATAGGCGGTGATATTTTGGATATTTGGGCCGCTCACAGATCTCACGAAATCTTTCCAACTTCCTTCGGCTTCTGTCGCCGTCGCTAGGCTGATTGTATGCATCATTGGAGCTTTTAATGGCATTTTAATACCCGTTTACGCCGTTGAAAGTCGATGTGCGGCCGCCGAGATCAGATTCTTAAGTTGTTGTGATCAGCCGCAGCCTACTTGCGTGTCACAATAGGTCCACTTCTACTTCCCAAATGGTGGGGCCCACTTTATAAACTCACCATCATGATGTGACCGGCGGGGTTTTGGAGGTGTCACGGTTGATTTAGATTGGGCTTGGCCCAGTGGCGGGAGGCTAAAAATCGATCCATCCCCACCCCCATCCGTGTGCATGGACCATTGAAGAGAGGTAGGGAAATAACGAAACTATGGCAAACGTATACTATAGAGTTGAATCCCCCTCATTCTGGAACTCTAGCGATAGCCGGTGGGTAATAATAAATAGTAAAAATTGCAGAGTTGAACTTCTCGAGCTGATTTCCATCATCACTTCCTCTGCTCTCATCATTACCTCCTCATCCAACCTTCCCTGTCTGCGGCCGCCGACTTGGACATATGATGATTTCTCGCCAACACTTCGACCTCGTTTTATATATATCAAAAACATTTCTAAGAGTAGAGTTTCTAATCAGTCAAACCGTTTCAAATCGTCGAAATCGGTAGTTTGGAGAAAAATATACGTGCATGTGAGAGGAAGAATATAAACATGAGAATGTAACGACATGTGTTAGGATAAGAAAATACATATTAAAAATTTTAGAAATTGCTTTGAAAATGCGAAATACATATCACATTGAGATCCTAAAATTCTTTCACACACCCCTAAAAGTCGTGGGGGTTTAGAAGTTGAAATCAGGATAAAACAGTTTAGACGTTGAAATTCGAAAATGTTTTGCTCCATCCATTAATTTGTGATATATACCTCTCCAGGTTGTTATTGTATTAATCATTCGTTGGTGGATACTGCGTATCTGAGCGAGAGACTGGCGGAGTATCGCAGATATTGCGGCTGATCGATGGTATGCGGAGAAATCCGAGCCGTCAGATTCGCAAGCAGGCTGGTGTGATCACCAATCAGTGGTCCTCTCTCTCTGGGTTGAGGTGCGCGGCGGCCGCTCACCTGCGTTTTCTGCTTTTTATCTTTCGCCCAATGCCATCATCACCCATCAGGACGATTGACTTGCTAGTCTGTTCCGTACGGAACACTAGGCTCGCACCCTCGAGACTTGCAACAGCTCTGGTTGCGTGCCAACTCTATTTTCCAATTATAAAACTTTTTTTTTTTTGTTAATAAAAAATATCAAACTTTATTATAATTTAATAATATCAACCCGTTAATTAATTTGGATTTTGGGTTATGGAAACTCTAGCTGCTTTTTAATTTATATCTATGATTGGGCCAACGTCACAAAAATTTTACGGAATAAGAAAGCTACAGGTGCATGCATCGAACACGTCTTATAAAGAAAAACGGTAGGTTGAAGATGAGTGGCCCTGGCGTGCCGTAATTTGCACATTCTACGGAATTAAAGTCCAGGAATTTAGCGTACTCCAATAATAAGTATGTACGTGCATAAACCCTAATTTAAAACGGTTACTGAAATGCCAGAGCGCGTGGTGACCTCGGTTCGAAGCCTCTCAACTGCAGCATTCCTGTGTTCGGGTGTTGGCATATTTAAAATATTTGTAGAATAGTATGTAGATATTGTAAAAATGTTTCAAGAGTCTTATTGTAATACCAGTTAAGATAATATAATATATAAATACTCATAAAAAAACAAGTGCTAAAATCAAAAGAACACGGAAATGGCAAGTCGACGAAGGATGGATGTCATTAGGGTGCAGCTTGAGAAACAGGGTTTTCAATATACGAAATGATTAGGGTAATTTAGAATAAATAAATCGATTGTAAAAAATTAAAATGCACAAATAAAATTGAAAAAAATAAGATTACTGGATACTTAAATTATTTACGAAAAATACGTGAAAAAAATAAAAATTACGAAAATCATGGATATTATTTACCAAACATGCCTTAGGGTGTATTTGTAAGGTTCAATTATGGAAAAAATTATATTGCAAATGCAAGAAATTTGTTGAAAATTTTTAAAAAAATTATCTAGATATTTGTTGAAATTTAAAAAGAAGTTATCGTTGGATATAAAATATCATCTCATATATATATATATATGAAAGCATCTGATGTTTAGAACATTAGTAGCTAATTGGATAATCCAGATGAATCTCGATGATATTGATCTTTTTTTTTATTGGAGGATATTTTACATCATATCTCAATTCATATTACATTTAAACTCTGAGACAATTTTAATAAGCTTACAATAGAAGACAACAATAAGCTTCCACAAATCAAATGGAGAGACCACTAGCTCCCATCAAAGTATAAAGAAAGACCACATACCCCCACCTCAAATATGGTACAGAATCTCATATGAAATTCGAACCACACACTGGCTGCGAACGGAAATCCCGTTCCGCGGCCGATGATATCGATCTTTGAATATATCACAGGAGGAAATTGAAAGCAGCAGCAAGTAGGGCATGCAGCTATCAGTATTCTCACAACATCGATATGTGATGTGGAGTGGTACTGTAGTAGTCGCCGATTCAATTATGAGAATCAGCCACAGCAGCTTTTATTTGGGCATATGGTCCTAATCCTGATGAGCTGCCACTGACTCCCTAGCTGCGGCCTTGTTTGTCAGATATCTCCACCCCTCATCGTCTCCTCTCATAGCAAGCTTCGGTCACACATCAACCATGTACATATACAGAGAGAGAGAGAGAGCCAGCCGAGATCTTCTTACACCAGTCGAGACTACTCTGAAGTACTATTTTTTTATATTTTTTTGAAATTTTTTAATAAAATCGTCAATCTATGTATATATTATCTATAAATTAAGTTCTACCAATTTTATATGTGTATATATTTATTTTATCTTTAAAGAATATGTGTATATATTTATTTTATATTTTTAAATATAAAATATTGTATATACATAGATTAACAATTTTATTTAAAAAATTTAAAACTAAAAAATGGATGTTTTCACTGGTCGTAGGTCATAAATGATCAGTTATCACATATATAATGTCAAACCAAAGTTACTTTTTAATATTTTTCAAGTTTGAGCCCTTGTGAGTATACAAAATCTACTCTATTAATTATATATATTCATCACTATCTATTTAACCCAGTTTGGCATCTATAAAACTCCTTTTTCTACGTAACTTTTTCCATATTTAAAAGTTTGTTGGTTGATAAAAAATCTACTTCATCTATTATATTTAATATTATTTATAGTACTTTGAAAATCCTTTTATTTGTCTAATATCATTGTCGTAAACTCCATTGAAAATTAACAAAATAAAATAATTTAATGTTAAATATTAATTTTAAAGTTGTATTTTCAATATCTAAACTGTCTAAAATATTATTTTCATGTGAATAAATAATTATATAAAACATTATTATATTCTAATATATATGTAAATAAATCTCTGTGTTTTTCATAATTTACATATAAATTTATATATTTTTCAAGAAATGTGACCCATAAACATACTTAATCGAGATGAAATTTGGTTTTTTAAATAAAGAAATGAATTTAAATACAATAAATGAATTAAATTTTCTATCAATAATTAAAATCTTAAAAATTAAGAGAGTTATATGCCGGTGACGCTCATATAAGAATTCACTTTCATATATCATGCACGGCTGAAGTGGCTTCCTGGTTTACGGCAATCAGTTGGAAATGCCAGTTGCCATATATATGCAACTTTTCCGTTTCCAAAAAATAAATACAAGAAAAGAGAAAATGAAGAAAGGAAGTGGGCGTGGCCACTCGAGCCGTTGGGGGGCCACCATGAATGTACTGTGCCAAAAGTCTGCAACAAAGTCCTTGCAATAATCCTCGTCCGGTACGGATGCCACACTAGCCTCTTGGTGCAATGGCGCGTGCAGTCTATACGTACAAAATTTCAATGGAACAGTAATAATTTACCAACGTCATTGATACTTCTTTTCTCAAGCCATTAATTTTTTATAGGATCATCCAATTTGGGCTGATCTTGCTAGGCAGGCTTAACATAAACTTATGCTAGTCTTGCTTTTGGCCTAATATACTATTTTTTTAAAAAAAATTCATGGAATTATTTCCCCTATTTATTTAATTTATATTTCAAATTTTATAAATTCTAGATATGTATTACCATGTTTTTAATTTTTAAAAATCACCATTTTGAGGGTATCTAAGTTATTTTCATCCTAAAAATATTGACTTTTGAAAATCAAATATATATATATATGTCCAAAAATAGTAAAATTTAATATATAAACTAAAGATATTCAGAAAAAATTTTAAAGACAATTATTTAAAATAGTTGTATTAGCTACGCCGGTCTAACAATGTTATGACCCTCATTTGATATGTACCATATCCATGGAATTGAGAAAAATGAGAAAAACGATTCAATGCACCCACATGGACTTTAGCATTAATGCAATCAGTGTAATACACAACTTATTTTTATTATTTCATCAAAGAACTTATTTTTTGTTTTTATATATTCATGTATGTCCTACGTATAAGTTTTACATAATTTTTATTGTTTTTAATATTTTATTTTGAACTTTAAAGATTAAAAATAAAATATTTTAAAAATATATAATATAAAAACTAGATATATTAGATATTTATGCTTGGGCCCACAAATAAATTTCAAAAAATATAATTTTTTTTAAAAAAGGTCATGCACTCATGTAGGCTTAAACTAAATGCACCCGGGTGTACCAGATGACGGCCCTTGATTTCAATTCCATCTTATTGTTACTATTATCATCATTTCTTTTTGTTAATTTTATAGTTAGCATCATTCAGCGCACTCAACATCACTGGCTTAAATCGGACTGCAATATAATGATCACGCCGTACCGATGTGGATGAACGCCACCCACTCGGTTGGTGACAATATTTTTTGCCTAGGGATTTTTGGTATTTGATGGATATTCTAAATTGGAATACTGCCTAATTAATAGGTTTCCAAAGAAAATGTTACAAAGCTTTGTTGGAACGAAAATTTGATTTTGTAAGAGTTAATATGGCATTTATTATCCAGAACCACTCTACGTCCATTATTTTCCATATTTTTCGCTCATTTTTTTTATTTTAATTTCATTTATTGGACGTAGCCAACATCATTTTCACTTTAAGTTTCTTACATGCATTAAATTCAATTTCGATTTAGAAGTAACGAACGAATCAAAATTGAATAGAAATTTAAGGAATGCATGATAAAACTTTTAGATAAAAAATTTTTAGTATAAAAGTTTTTAAATTATGAGAAAATAAGGCAATATGTATAGATAATAATGATGAATAAATAAAATAAAGTTAAACTGGATAAGTTAGTTATATGGGTAATCGTATAAAAATGACTAAAAAGTAGAGAAGTTGTATACAAAGATATAAAAAAAAATTAAATAAAAATAAGATAATTGCAAAGAATGAAAAATTTTAGTTTAAAAAGTTTTTTTTGGTCAACAATCATGCCCCAGGTATAGTCAGATATATAATATCTTGTAGTGTAATAGGTAATTAGTTAATCTTTAACCAAAGACATGATACTTGATTACGATATTGTATATAGTACTAAAACGACAGAAAAGACACCAACCGAGCACGGCTCGGTTGGTCTGCGTGGCTGCCGAAAATTGGCGGCTGGCAGTGGGTCGGGGGTTCGAGTCCCCTTTCGGCCAAAAAATGTATTTGGGAGCTTTGTCTCCCGTTTGAATGGTTGTGGGAGCCGTGGTCTCCCGTTTAGTTGTTGGAAGCTGTGTCTTCCTGATTATTTGGTGGAGCAGTGGTCTCCCGTTTAGTTGTTGGAAGCTGTGTCTTCCTGACTACAATGTAATATGTATTGAGATGTATGTAAATATACATTCCAATCAAAAAAACGACAGAAAAGACATTAAGGTGATTAACCATGACCTGCATGACTGCCATTAGTTGCCAATTATATTGGCAATATGGATGTGAAAACTATCGTTTTTGTCAGCCTTCTTTCCAAATGATTACTGCCTAATAGATGACGGTAGGTCCCCATTTGTTGTGAATTTAATACCTTGGCAGTAAGCTTCCCATTCCATTCCATCACGTCTCTATCCATTAATGGGATCCGACTCCTCCAAATTCATTACTATATATCATTGTATACGGGCTAACCTGGTCATGATATAATCAGCACTATCAGACTATTATGGTTAGGAATCAGGATAGTAATATTATATATATAAATGTATGGGCCGTGACTATATGTTCCGGTAACGACAATGACCGTGATAAAAATGATGGACAACACAACAACAAATGCTCATAAATGCAGCTCTTTTTACTATAAATAACATAAATTTGATTACGCAACCTGAGGCGTAACTCAGCTGCATGGTATCCTAACTCTTGTGCTAGTTGACCTGGATTTAAATTAGGAAGGGGAGTATTTGTCTCCCAGTAAAAATCCCTTAAGTAAGATGGAAAAATGTACTTCTTGATACATTATATATATAACAATAAAAAAATATATAAATTGTTACCATAAAAAAAAATATATATAAATTGTTTAGTTAGCTGCTTAATTGTAATAGTATTTACTTAAACGCAATCAAATTTCATATTAACATTAGCTTACCTGCAAATGGTGATGGTTATTGTACTATAAATAACATTAATTTCAGTAGAGATATGACTACAGAAAGGTAGCTACATATCAACACTATTATTGTAGTGGAAGATAACTATAGATTAATGTTGGCAAAACTGATGTTGAAATGATATTAACTGATCATTGGAAAATATTATTGATTTTTTCATTGGCATTTCAATATAAAGAAATTTTGGAAGCAAATCATTTTAACTTACTTCACTAGAACAGAAGTTTATAAATACAACCACTTTCTGAAATCGTATTTAGGTTTGGCTATACCTAGCTACATATGTTTGAGAAATGGTTCTATTAGCTCCTGATAAGTAATGACTTACTTCGCTCATCTAAAAAAATTCATACATTTATTTATTTACGTGTATTTAATATATAAACTAGGTTTTACTATTTTTGAATATGCATGTATATATATTTTAAAGATTTTTAAATACTGAGAGATTTTAGCCATTTTCAGAAAATGACTAAAATATTTTTATATTTAAAAATCTAATATATATATATATATATACTCATATCAAAAAATGATAAAACTTAATTTATATATTAAATACATCTATATTAAGAAGATTATAGGAAAAAGTTTTTAAAAAAAATTTATTAAATGAGTTTTTTATGTGGACTAAGTAAGTCATTACTTAACCCAAAGCACTGATGGGATCATTTCTCGATATTTTAAGATAGCTAAATTCATTTATATGTAGCGGATTAATATTATATTATAAAGAACCAACAAATTTAGCTATTTATACCGACATTTGTTGCAGTGTTTGCATTATTATCAATGCATTCGTGTGGATGCATTTGGGGAAGGCTAATATTAATTAATCTATAATTTGGAGGTGGACCACCATGCATAGTATTTGAATGGAATGATTTGGCCATGGTAAGAGGATGATCACACGGTGACGCTATGCATGCATCGATCTGTCATTATTTTCCAATGGAAGGAATCGATGCCCTTAAAGTGCTACAGCGGAATTAGAATTTAAAATGAGATGATGGATCAATGAAACTAAAATAATTGAATTGCATGTCTCAAGATCAACGGCATTCGTCGATGCACGATTCATGTTCTCATTGTTATGGTGAATAGAAGCAAAAGAAAGAGAACGTAGACAAACGCCTCGGTGGCTGCAGATTTAGGATCTTCCTGCATCCCACCGCATAAGCCAAGTGCTTGGATTCAGCAATTTGTTTCTGAAAATGCTGCGAAAGAGAAAGATGGTAAGCACACCATTGAATGAGCCGTTAGAAAATTGCCATATTCTATGATTCGACCATCATCATCATCACATCAGTTAAGTTTTACATCTCACTGTTTTGAATGTCTTCAAAACAAAAAATATTTAATTAATAAATATGATATTACTACATCGACATTGTTGTTGATGCTTTGTCAACAATGATATTAGTTTTTAGCAATATCGCGTTGGTAGCTCTTTTGGTACTGATAAGAAAAACCGCTACAACGAATTCTATCTATCTTTGCAATGATTTTGGTAGCTCTTTTGGCTGTTGATGCTCTGCTGCTACTGTTACCGTGGGCCTTTGATAAAGGATTTGCAACCAACGGTTGCGAATGTTGTTCCCGAAAGTAAGTTTTATCATATCGAGTACTTGGACAGGTATAAATGCATGTTAGTACATTACAAACTTGTAAATCCACTAAATGATAAAACAATTTTAATGAACTATTATGTATCCTCATTAACTAACCTTCCAAAAATGATAAAACTTAATAAGTAAATTAAATATATTTACATTAATAGTTTTACAAAAAAATTGTAATTTTTTTTTTTTTTTAAATGAGTTTTGCTTGTGGGTGCATGAAACAAAACTAGAATTTGATTGACTCATTAAGGCTAAAAATATGGGCTTCAGCACCATGGTAAGAACTGTTGGCTTACTCTTTTTTCTTTTTCTTTTTCTTTTTTTTTTTTTTTTTTTGACCCGCAACTGTTGGCTTACCTGGCGTCACTGGAAGTGACCGTTTAGAGTAAGGAATCTGATATAGAGTATTCACGTGCTCTTAGTTTTGGTATACTCGTATGTAAAAACTTATCTTTTAAATTTTTGTATACAATTGTTAACTAAGTGTGTAGGTTTTTTAAAATCAATGTCTAATTCATAAATTTTCAAAAAATGTAAAAATAGACTAAATACACCCGACGCACAGGGTAAGATTCCTTATAATAAAAGATATATTTGTGCACGTACATAACCATATTCAAATTCCAACTGGTTTGATTATAAGCTACAAACCCAAAAGAGGGGTATTTGCATATGGGTATCTCGAGTTTTTAAACTTGTCATTTTTTACTCTCTTAATTTTTCTATTTACAACAGAAGGCAATACGTTTCCAAATTATAAACTTTTGTCCAACCGGTACAGTGCTGCTCCAGCACCGAACATTGAGCCATCAACTTTCTGAAAAAATACTACTTCTGTCCCTGCTTACCCTTTCTAAAAGACAATTGCCCATAATTCCAATATCTGTAATGAAGAAAGAATCGTCCAACCACTTCTGTTACCGTGAATGAGTTAAGGTAATTTTTCTTTTGATGATAAAAATAAATGCATTTAAAATTTTAACTTTTATATTTTCATTTTAGGTTAATATTGGTATATTGTAATAAAATTTAAAATTCATTCTTTATGTCGTCACCTTAGATTATTGTTGTCATGTATGGTGTACAACATTTTTATTTTTTTTTATCTTTCCACCTTATCTCACATGCATCCAAAAGGATTAAGGCTCTGTGGTTAATCTTTTTTTTTTATATTTATAAATCATATACTAATGATCAAAAAATACCAATTTTATAAACTTGCGATATTAATCTTCAAATCCCTCAAGTTCCAGCCAGCCATTAATTGGAAACAGTACATATTTAATTCCACCTTTTGGATCCACCAATTGGTTATAGTTAAGGAAAAAGAAGGGGGGGCACAAGATCATGCAATGTCTCCTCCATACGTTATGGGGCAAAGATCTAGACTCTAAAAAAATGGTGGTTGAAAAGGCAAAGCAGGCCAGGCCTGGTTCGGAGATCCTCGTCACCTGCAGCAAGCAAACATGGAGATCAAAAGTTGGTACGCAACCGAGCATGTCTACAAACATTACGCTACGCTGTCTCATCGTCACCATGCATGCTAATGACAAGCTAATTAATACTGCACACTCATCCACATATCAATTTAGGGGTCCAAGTAAGTTGATGGAGGCATTTGCTTTGTTATTGTTCTCCGTCAATTCAATTGTCTCATCATTAATACAATCCAAAAAATTATTAAGGATCTAAGCCATACCTAGTCAAGATCCAACCAACCCTTTTGCCCAACCTACGTATGATTCCTGGTTGGAATAAAATCAACTCAACCTCACCTTCCCGTTTTTAGATATTGTGCCAATTCGGATCGGTCTTGGCTTAGAAATCTAGGTAAGTTCCCATCAATTTTAAATTTTATAGTATTTTAAATGCTTATTTCATTTATATCATACTTAGATATTAATTATTACAACATAAATTTAAAAATAAATTTAAAAAAGAGCATATCGTTAAGAAAGTTAAAATATCAAATTATATCAAAATGTGTAAAAGAAGAAATAAGAACCTTTTTTCCTTTCACATATTATTGAATCGAACCTGAAGATTAAAAAAGGGGAAATTTTGTGGAAAAAAAAAGAATAGTATAATATAACACAAAAAAAGAGAATAGTATATCATGGCAAAGGATATGATTAGAGAAAATAAAGTTAAAATATCTAGAATGGTTGTAGAAAAGAGATTAAAAAAAGGAAATAATTAAAAAAGTAGAATGTTTAGATAATCAACAAGAAAAATCATATTTTAAAAAAAAAAAAAAAAAAAAAAAGTAAACATCCACAACATAGAATGGAAAAAAAAAAAAAAAAAAAATTGAAAAAAATCCTTACCAAGCGGACCCTAATTTAACCGAATCCAAGGATGACCTCAAAAAGTTAACCGCTTATATGAACTTTTTGCTGCACGGCGTTGGATGAGTTGACTCGGATTTTTGAGAGATGTGCGAATTGCGTGGCTCGAAAATGATAGAGATTTGTGAAGAAGTAGTGCCCATATTCAATCATATACGTACAACCCTCTTTTTTTTTTTTTTATTCCCAGTAGTATATCATATTTTTTGGGTATTTGCAGCATCTGCCCTGTAACCTGCATAATTGTGCATGCAGACACTGCTCGCCAGTTTCATACTTTTTCATCACACAACAATTAATCCTTGAGTAATGATTGGGATTTCAAATACGAAAATATGAACCTAATCGTAACTTACAAGCTCTGTCCTGTAGCATTTTTAAGTTCTAAAAGTAGACTCTGCCCTTCTGCAAATACTCAAAAAAAATCTATATATCTTAATCCACCATTATAGAAGTTAGTGGATCAATTTTGCAAATACTCCTATTCATTAATGAAATGTGCAGAAAAATCTCATGTTGATTGCCTTTACTGAAAATCAAGGTCAACCAATTAATTACTAGCTTTTGATACCCCAAGAGTGATTTGCCACCATATACGTACCTTTCATTTTCGGTACAAGGAGGGTTTTGATGGCCAATCATCTGCATAGGAAGCGTGGAACTGGTACAAAGTATCAAAACAGAGCTTTCGATGATTAAGACGTGTGGACTCTAATTTATTTATTTATTAACTTTGTTATCAAGACCTTCAATCCGCTTTGGCTAATCAAAACAAACTTAAATATAAAAATATTATCTAAATCACATTCACATCTTCTAATTAGGTGTGCAATTAGTATGTAGTGCTTGGACGAAGCGATTATAACAAATGGGCGACGGATAATAAATAAATAACAAAACAAATGCTTACCCAGTATGAATATTATGGGCAGGCAGGTATATAAGTTCTTTCAAGAATAGAAACCTGGTTTATTATACCTCGTAAAAAAGTAGTCATGGATAAAAGTTTTTTTTTTTTTGTTTAAATATCTATAAACTCCTCAGGCATAAGGAAAAACTTTGGCCTGTCAGAATTACGTAATAAAAGAGAATGGAAATTATAATAACAAGTTAGGCTTTTAATGAAAAATAATAATAAAATGAAAAATACAACAACAATAACAAATAGCTGGTATAGATGCAATTATTTTATTTTTAAAAAAAAAATTGCTGGATGAATGACTAGCTTTTGCTTGGAAACCTGTAGAAGGCTCCAGTAGAGAATATTAGCTCGTCGTGCATATTGTGGAGAATCGTCCCCCTCTTCCTTGAAAATGGTGGTGAACTCCCAGCTGGATTCATTTGCTCGAATTATTTGGTATGTCAACCTCCAACTTCCAAGGGGATTAAAATGCCCCTTTCACACGTACTGTTTCGCTAAATGGAAATAACATAAAAATTCTGCCAAAATCAAGCGACGGGGACTCATTGACAAATCGTGGCCCACCTGAATAATTTTTTAAAGTTATCAATTAGAACAAAATAATGAAAGGACATGATCCGCAGTGGACGCGAATTGCCTGGAACAACTTCATTTATTTACTGTATGGAAGGGCTCTAAAATAGACAAGTCACCATCATTATGATTCATGAATATAGAACCGGCCAATGTGATATTTCCTATTAAAGATAAAATATTGAAGTGCCAAGTCAATAGTTAGTCATCAATATTTATAATTCTCTTATGGGCATTACCATTTGAGAAATTTAAAATCAGAGATGTTTGAGATGGGGAGCTAGAGACAGAAATTCCTTAAGTCATCTTAGAAATAGTTTTATTGATATTCGAACAATATTTTTAGATGAGACAAGTACGCACATCCAATTGTTTAGTTATAAAATCCATTTTATCTTCTACACCCAACATATGGTTTTCAAAATCCCATGCCTTTGTTTGATTGCTTCCAAAGTTTTCCCTCGTGTTCCCTTGGCTCACATTTGCTAGTTGCAACCTAAAAGGAGATCAGTGCTCTCAAACAAAATCCAGCAAGGCCAAAGATCGGCCTCATCCATTCATCCAATGTGTTGTACCACACCACAGGGAAAATAATTGATACCTCCAATAATATTAATAATGCATTACCACAGTGCCTTCCTGTTCTTGCGTGCATGAATAATCCTTTCATCCCCATTAAATCATTCCCCAGCATGACCCATTGTCTTTGAATTTGGCACCATTTGCTACTTGGAATTATCTGTGGGACCCAATATCTTTTTACCCTTCTTCCTTGAATTAACATTTCAGATACCTTACCAGTTACCACCCGGTACTTTTTTCACAATCCTGTTCACATATCCTTCAGCTCACTTGTTATGTGACCATGCAGAATTGCCTGAATTGAAATTTCGTGGACTTAAAAACCTAGCCGGGAACCTAGTTATACCGCGCCTGCCATAGGGGATGTTTGGCATTCTGTAAAAGCTTTTGACAATTTTTACCCTGTTAAAACTGTCTACCTTGGCTATCTTCTTGTACCTACCAATTCCGCCGAACAGCCATAAATATTCAAACCCCGTCTCTCTTGTCCAAATGAAAATCTTTGTGATGATCTAGCTTCGCCGGCATTGTGGATTCGCGTAATTTCTTTTCTTTTAATTTCACAGGCAATAGAGCAAAACTGCTTGAATTAGGGAGACATACAGCCTTATACGGCAGGCATGCATAGGCCAACAAACTGATTTGAACAGACGGGATACTGGGATTGATTACGAAGGAGACCCAGCCAAAACCATACGAAATCAAGGTTGAACTTCGTATCCAACCCATACATCAACCTGAAGTTATAATTTATACATAAGAGTGATAAACAGAATATTAATAGCATGAAGACGAGTAGCAGACGAATGCATAGATGTAAGAATAAATAATTGGAAAATAGGAATAACGTTTAAGAATTAGGAATATAAAGTGAGTTGAATACACCACTTTTGAGAACTAACCAAATATTGCAGAGCAGTAAAAGGTGAAGAAAAAAAGGGCTATATTGTAGGACTAGACGACATTGTTACACTCGGCCAAGTAGAGAACATGAAGGATTGCGTAACTTGGAAGGCGGACAGTACTAGCAAAAATAATTGTTGCTCTCTCTCTCTCTCTCTCTCTCTCTCTCTCTCTCATTTCCCTCCCTCCCTATCCAAACCACAAACAGCTGTTCTCTTCCTCACATAAGAGGAAATGGTAGACAGCTCGTCCAAGTGAACAGAGCGATGCAATTTTTAAGTTACAGATTTGAGACCCCAGTAAACATTAAAACAATTACACACTAAACAAACTATTGAGGTCGAGACCTGCTGCTTTCTGCATTTCTCACAGGATTGAAGTACGGATGGGCCTGAAAACAAGAGGAGAGGTACTTGAGAAATCTGTCCCCGTGCTGTAAAACAGATGAGGAGGAAATTCTACAAAATGGACTCAAATGAGACCAGAATTGCCTACCATAAATCCAGGAATTGGATGGTAGATGAGAACTAAAACCCTGTTGTTATGCATAAAAAAATATATAAAAAAAAACACTCGTTGTTCTTCACAAGTGTGGGCCCCAGCAATAGGTGACTCCAATACTAAGGTCCTAAACACAGCCTAGAAACGATGCATATTTAGATGGTTCACGGTCACCTCAATATACATGTGAGCCAGTAATTTTGAGCAAATGATCATTCTGTTGTTGGATAACACACAGGATGAGAACCATAAAGCACCTGTCCTATTGTCCAATTAAAATGCTTCCAAGATCCAACATTGTAGGCCAGAATCATGGCTTGGAGTCATCTTCTGATTCTCAACAATTTATATCTAAGGTCAATCAAACTAAATTTCTATGAAAATTATTGGACCATGAATCGCTTGCATAAAGGCCCACTGGACTCTGGAGACTAGCATTAAATCACCAAAAGCCTTGACCACAGCTATGGTATCCCCAGCACATGAATTTCTTGCTATAATATATTTTATATTTTTCTCCGTTTGAAAGAATACCATGGCTTCTTTTGCGGTTGGCCTTTCTTGATGGTCGTATCGAAGCAACTTGTCAAGGAAGTCAATTGCCTGGCAAACAAATAACAGGTTAAAGGCTAAAGGATTGTCCAGTTTTGGAAAACCTGGAGACAGTTGAATAGCAAACCTCATGAACTGCCAGGTGCTGATTATCAGCATTTATGAATTTCACCCAAGGCTTCCGATTATGCCTACACAAAGGGAAAAAAGTGTTTCGGAAGTAACATTTGGACATCAAGCTAGAGGAACAAACAATTGAACTTTATAATACCTCCCGACAAGTGCCTCCAGATGTGGATCAAGCTCCAAACGGTATTTGCTTAAATATGCATTCAGTTCATCTGTCCCGAGCACCTGGTGGAAATAGGAAACCCAAAAATTAAAAGACTCTTAATAGGCTTTCATCCTGGGAAGGAGGAACAAGTCTATTCTTGTTTCTTGGCTTTCCCCCTAAGAGAAAACAACTTTCCTCAACCCACTAATGTTGAAAGTTCCCTCAAATACAATTAGATGTATCTCAAAATATACACACTAGACCATTTTTAAATTCCATCAGCTTTTACATTTATGATTTTTAAAAAATCCAGCCAATTGCACCATATCTGCTTTTAATTTCCTGGTGAATTTCTATATTGTTTCCTAATAACCTGATGAAGATGTCAAATCATGAAGGCAATTTATTTAAGGAAACAGTTGCAAACCTATTGTTATTAATGCAGGAAACAGTGAAATACAGTTAGCAAGGAAACAGAAATTCCCGGTGTGGAGAAGAAATTTCGATGATCAAAACCAATAAAACCAATGACATTAATTACTCATCACCCTCAAGCCATCACAACAACACTAGTAGATGCTGATGGAGTGTTGACTTCTCCAGTGCAAACTTCACTTTGCATAAATACAAGACTCAACATGCATGAAGTAAAGATTTGCAAATAGGCATCCCTATGGACTTTAAACCAAAGCATAGTGACCACTGATGAACTCCAGAATTCTCGAAAACTTATCTTACCTTGGCAATTTTGACCAGTTGATCATGGTTATCATGGCCATAGAAAAATGGCTCCTTGCGAAATATCTGCAGACCCAAAGTGAATGGGGAAGTTACATAGTTGCATGTGCCTAATAAGCATGTCATACAGTAAATTTTAGGTTTTAAACGCTTACCATTCCAGCGAACATGCACCCTAGGCTCCACATATCCAATGAATAATCATAATCTTGCAAATCTACAAGGAGCTCTGGGCCTTTAAAGTACCTGTGTTTAAGGAAGAAGAATTTGGTCTTGGAGATGAATAACCACTAGATTCAGTGTTGAAATGCAAAAAGAGAAGGATAAAATACAGTCAGGAATTGAACTAACAATCTACAAGGTTGTCAATCAAAAAAATAATGTAGATAAATGGCGTGTTCGTTTTGAGGTAAAGAAGTAGAAAAGCTTGGAAAAAAAAATCTCCAATACTTTTTATACACATCTTTTGATATGATTTGACATTTTAACCACCTAACTACCTTACTTTCCAATCATTATCTCTGTATTCCAATCATTTTTCATATCTTTCACATTTAACTACCTGCCTTATATTCCAAATTTCCAATCATTATCCCCTGCCATATTATATCACCCTCTCACTTTTCAAAATTTTTCTCATGAAAATTTTCCCAATTTCTAATTCATACCAAATGCACCCAGAAATTTTTTTTAAAAAAAAATGTTCATGATAACAGACTCCAAGTATTAATTTATGATAGATGACTCAAATTTGTCAAACAAAAACCAAATATATGAAATCAAACTTCAATAATCATAAGAATATAGATGAGGAATCAATTAAGATTTTAAAAACCAAATACAACCAAGAATTGAACAATTTAAATATTTAGGAAAAATCATTCAAGAAACTGGAGAAAAAATTATAAATAAAAAAACGTGTTCGTGATAACATGACTCCTCAATTAAGTATTAAATTTGATAACATGGCTCGAATTTGTCAAACAAAAACCAAATATAAGAAATGAAACATTAATAATAGTAAGAATATATATGAGGGACCAATTAAGATTTCAAGCCAAATACTGCCAAGAATTTTTCACTTTTAGACATTTAGGGTACATAATTCAAGAAAGTAGAGAAATTGATAAAGATGTTATAAATAGAATTCAAGCAAGGTGAAAGAAACGAAGGGGGTGCTTCAGAAATTTTATGCAGACATAGAATTCCAATTAAATTAAAAGGAAATTCTGCATAATAACAATGAGACCAACTATGCTTTATAGGCTAGAATGTTGAGCAGTTAAAAAAAAACATAGACATAAAATGAGTGTTTCTAAAAATATAAGGTAAATGAATGGTAAAATAAGAAAAGATAGAACTACAAATGAAGTAATTTGAGATAATCAAAAGGTCAAACCAATACATGATAAAATGAAAGGAGATAAAGTAAAGTAGTTTGGACACGTTAAACGATGGTCTTATATGACATCAATAAGGATAAGTTTATCAAAATAAAAGGTTAAAAGAAAACAAGAAAGCAACCCAAAAAACCATGGATAAAAGTCATTAAGAAAGATATGAAGACATTAGAGATTCCTAAGAGCATAGTTCATGACCATAAAGAATGACATAACAGAATCCATGCAGCTAAAACAACTGACAATGATACGACTCAAATCAAGTATTAATTTAAAGGTGGCCAGAAAGTATCTAATTCAAGTCCATGTTCAACATGTAGAGATGACCTACCATGTTCAAGGTTTAAAATATCATTACAAAGCATGTAAAAATGAAGTGTAGACTCAACAGAAAATGACTATCTAATCATAATGCTGAACTATCAACACAGGATGTACGATCAAGAATACAAGTATATGCACAATTCCAAAGGAGGCTATCCATGAAGGTCAACTAATAGGTACCTGGCGAGCTGTAACCAATTAATTCATTTGTTTCCTCTCAATGTCAACAACTGGTCTTGGAAACCATTTTCAATCTTTCATAACATCTTAATATCCTAAATGTTGACTCTGAAGCACATTTCCAAACCCTCTTGTATAATGAAACAGAATGCCAAAATCAATTGAAACACCTGTTGGTAAGTTTGGAACCTTTATTGAATTCCACATCGTATGTTCAACATTCCAAAAAAATGGTTATCAGTGAAAGAGTTTGAAATTTTCCTACAGTAGAGCAATAGGAGGCATAGGTTGCAGAATTTAGTTTATGGTAGTGCAGCATTTGCATTGATTCTCCCACTATGCCACCATATCATATGGCTCCCGTTACAAGTCCCGCCCTATTCTTGGTTCTTTCAGCAAAGAAACAAATACAATGAATTATTTATGAGGCATTGTCCCATAAGCCCTTGATTATGTGAAATCACAATAGGTCTGTAATCAACAAAAAACTGCTTTTATATTGTTCAGTCAAAAAGGGACAAAAAAAGAAGTTAAAAACAATACCAAAAGACAACATACCTTGAAGCAACACGCACATTGTATTCTTTCCCAGGATGATAAAACTCTGCAAGCCCCCAGTCAATAAGGCGAAGCTTCCGCTGCTCATGATCAATCATGACATTGTGAGGCTTCACATCTCGGTGCATAATGCCTTGTGAGTGACAATACTCCAAAGCCTAAACACATAGTGAGCATAAAATTAATACCAAGTCTTCGGAACATGAAGCAATGAAAAGAGACAAGATGAACTATGAAACCATTGAAACTTTTACAGTTAGCAGACCAAAACTTGCACAATAGACACAAGTATAATTCTAAAAAGAGCAGATAATAATGGTAATCTGACTTGCCCTTCTTTTTTTAAGTTTATTAAATTCATACTAAAACATTTCACATAACAATTGGTAGTCTGACAGTAAAATGGACTTGCCTTCAACAGCTCATATATGTAGTATCTTGTATCATAATCAGTCAGTGTTGGATATAGCACTTTAAAATCAGTATTATTGACGTATTCAAAAATCAAGCTGGGAGTCTTTGACTGCTGATCCCTAACAATATCAAGCAACTTCACAATATTTGGGCCACCACATAAGTTCTGCAAGATCTTTATCTCCCTCTTGATCTGCACAGCTAGAGAACATTAAAAACCTGGTAATCTAAAAAGTACGGACACCATAGCAACAATAAGCAACAGATAGCAAATAAGGACCCAATAAACCACCTCTATTGAAATGCATGGGTATTTGGTATATTGTAAGAAAGAGTGTTTTATAAAGGAATCAAGCTATTTTTAGCATAGGCCATTGCTTCCTCATGCTTGGAAGCTGATACCTGCATGAGGAAGCAGATTTGCATAGTTCTGCATGTTCAGCTTGTGTTTAACAAAAAATTCATACAACTCTAAAAGACCAATTCCTGAACAGTGACAAAAACTAAGCATCCCAGGAAACCTCAAGCAGTGTCCCTTGGGCAATTTGCAAATTAGTCTTTGAAAATTTACCTTTCAAATTAGCTTCTTCATGAAACCCATTTTGGTAAGTGAGTCCTGCCAGAAAAAAAATTTCAAGAAGTCTACTGGGCCTGATTGGTTCGTGGGAAAGGAATAGAAATCCCAGAGCATGTAAGTACCTAATAAAACTACTTAGGGCCTGTTTGACCCTGCATTGAACAATGTTAAATGTGCTTGTCAATTTCAAATGCACTTTCAAAACCTTGCATAGATTTATTCATCACTCATGTTACAGATATACTATGAATTTCTCTTTAAATGATTGGTACTGAATAATCATGTAGCATTACAGAGGCGATCTTCACTCCTTACGCTTGACAAGCAACATCATTCCCTATGCCTGCAACACTAGAGGCGAAAGATAGACATCTTGAACAGTCCATCAAGAATCTAACTAAATTGATTCTTTATAATGAAAATGAGGTCTTCAAAAGGGAAGAAATGAACTCGCTAGATGGAATTAAAAACATTTCAGACATGGTTCTTTTTAACTCTATGACTCCAATATTGCAGTTATATTCCCCATCAATCATAAAAGAATCCAAACATTGGACCCGGTGTACTTTTGTAGCTTTACAAGGTGCCAAAGCTTCATCATCTATTTGCCAATAAGTGAATCCCTTTTTTCTCCCAATCCTTTGGCATCATGTCCTCCCTTTTTTCTCCACTTTCCAAGTTCCAGCTTTCACAACTCTTTTCGATTCGTCAATTTCCGAACAGACGAAAATGAAAATTAGCAATTCTGGCGCATTCCCTAATCGAAATAACCAATCACAAGCTCATTTTTATTTTACTACATACAGACGAAGCCTTTGAAGTTGGAATTTCCAGCCGGACAGACCATCACGTGAGGCAGCGACCACCCAAGTATTCGCAATAAAGGGTAACAGAAATTCAATATGCTTCCACAAATGACAAATCTTTGAACTAACTTCAATTACGAAAAAGCATCAAGTATATAGCATTAGCCAGTGTCCAGCCACGCTCCGAAATAAAGGGTAAAAGAAATTCAATATGCTTCCCACAAATTTTTGAAGGTATCTTCCCATACAAACACCAAAAATAATTAAAAAAAATCTAAATTGAGCATTTAAAAATACTGCCAGATGAGAGAGACACAAAACAACCCCAAAACAAAAAATAATAAAATAATAAATTGGGCATTTAAAAACATTGCTAGATAACGATAAAAATAAATAAATAAATAAAAAACATTGCTGGATGAAGGAGTTAAGGGGCCTAGAAGTCGGTCCTCGATGATCACCAGAAATTCACGACGAGAATTGTGCCACAGCACCAAACCAAAACAAAAATAAATTCCAAACTTCCTTAAGAAAAAAAAGGGGAAAAGACAGCGTAGAGGAAGAACCTTCTTCTTCTTAACAGGCTTGAGGATCTTGATGATGCATCGCTCGTTGTTCGTGCAATGCACCCCTTCAAACACTTCGCTATATTTTCCCCTACCAACCTTCCTTACCACTTCATAGTCATCCTGCTCTCTGCAGACATTCGCCACAAACAAACCCACCAGATTCTCAAAATCAGAAAACAGAGACAAACGCAGAAGTTGGGAGAAGAAAGTGAAACCGGAAGCTCGCACCCCCACTGTACAGTGAGCGATTCGTAATCCCAGTAGTCCTTGGGGCGGAGGACGTTGACGTCGGCATGGGCTCTAGCCTTGGACCCAGCGCCGGGTCGGCGGATGGATTTCCCGATCTTCTGCGCCAGGGCTTCGTAGTCGAGCAGCGAAGGAGAGGAAGGACAGCCGGAATGGGCAAGGGAAGGAGACGAGCACGAGATGGTTCGAGGAAGATGGGAGAGACCGGGTCGGAGAAGAGAAGGCGGCAATAGAAGGATTCGTCGTCGGTGGAGAGAGTCGGCGATGGAGCGTAAGGGCCTTGCGGCCATGAAAAGGGGGGAAGGAGGGAATTTTTGAGGAGCCGAAGGAAGAATAGCCGCTCCTCCAACCTTGTCGCCATCCATTTTCTCGGGCACGTTCTTTCTCTCCGAGGTGGGGCCCACCGCGAGTTTTCCTTAGGGGCATCTCAACCGCCCATCCGTGTCCAGGCTGCGTGATGTTAGGGCGTGGGGGTGAGTGAAGTTAGGCGGATGCTCATGGGGCAGTTGTGCTGACTCGGAATCCCTCCATGTCGTGCGACGTGCGCACCTTTCAGATCGCCCTGATATTTTGGTTCTTCTCGCCATCCGCTGCGCGCCAAAGTTCACATCGCCACGATATTTTGGCTCTGTTGGTGCGCACCGAATCTTAGCCCATCGTCAGATATTTTGGTCAGGGCTATTTGCATTTGCCTCCTAGCATTTTGGGGATTTAGCAATTTTTTACGAGCAACATTTGATTCCATAAACGCACCTTGAGTTATAAACTTTGGGTATGTTTGGCAATGGTTAAAAATGTCAAATTAAAACTTTTCAATCTAAGGATGTGTTTGGTAATAAGTGAAAGTTGTCAAATTAAAACTTTTTAATTTAAAACTTTTCACTTTCAACAACTATCCTATTTTTTAATAATTTCTTCACATTTTTCTATATAACTACCTTACTTTTCAATCATTTCTACACAATTTAACAACATAACTAACCTATCTATTTCAACTTTATCCTATTTATTCCTCATTATTACCCCTATCATATCACATCATTTTACAACTTCTACTCACTACAACTTTTTATCAAAAGTTTTATCCATTCCCAAACACACCCTAAAATTTTTCACTCTCCACAACTATCATATTTTGTAATTATTTTTTCACATTTTCCTATACAACTACCCTACTTTTCAATCATTTTTACACAATTACTCACACAACTAACCTATCTATTTTAAGTTTATCATCTTTACTACTCATCATTACCCCTATCATATCACATCATTTGACAACTTTTACTCTTCAAAACTTTTTATCAAAAGTTTTATCCATTCCCAAACACATCCTTTATTTGCAAAACATTTTTATGGCCAGCTTTGACTAGATTCTAACTTCATGAACCAATTAAACATAATCGCTGCCATGCGATAACATCCTTAGATCATGCTTCATAAACCTAAATAACACATGGGTCAAATTAACTACTCGTTAACAAGGATATTTTTGCTAATAAGTTCATAAGACGAGGAGAAATTCAAATAGCCAACCCATGGGCAGAGAAAATCAGCTGAGCCATCAAACCTTTTTTTTGTGCTTGTCGGTTTTTACTTTTTGATGCATAGGATGATGATTTCATTTTTAAAAAAATTAAAATATGACAATATAATATTATTTATTTCTTTTTCTTGACCATTTTAAGGGAAGAGTGTGCTAAGGAAGAAACGAATGAGATAAGGGTGATGACGTCGCATACCGCGAAAATATTGAGGGAAGCCTCCAGTTGCAAGACCCAAACCCAACCCAGCCCGCGTCAAGTCAATTTGGCCGCTTTTGCAGTTTTATATATGAGAAGTGATTCTATTAGCCCGGGCTAAGTAAATGGCCCACTTAGCCCACCTCAAAAAACCTATTTAAAACAATTTTTTTTTACTTTTTTTTTCATGTACTTGTTTATCTAAGTGTATTTAACATATAGACCAAGTTTTACCATTTTTGAATATGTTTATCTATTTTTTTGAGATTTTCAAACATCTATGTGTATATATGCATTTAAAATACCCTTATTTTCAAAAATCTAAAAAAAATATATACACATTTCCAAAAATGGTAAAACTTGGTCTATATGTTAAATACACTTAGATAAACAAGTGTATGAAGAAAAAAATTAAAAAAAGTTGTTTTAAATAGGTTTTTTGAGGTGGGCTAAGTGGGCCATTTACTTAGCCCGGGCTAATAAAATCACTCCTATATATATATATATATATATATATATTCAAGGCCCCTTGTTCTGTTTTGATGCTTTGTGGCGGTAGCAGTCACACGACTAAAATGAAAAAAATAAAAAATTATGTATGTGCATTCACATCCAAATATGCTCTGAACAGCAGGCTGGAGAGCGCCATGCACAATCCAAGATCAGTTCCATGAAGAAGGTGATAATGGTTGCCAAGTTCTCATAACGTGGCAGCTGGGTTCTTGGTCGTGGGCAAATTTCCCTCGTATGTGCATTTCAATACATCTGGCTTCCTCACCACACGAGGCCCAACTGGCACCCTGCCTTGTTTTGGCCGAATATCCTGCACAAAAGCAAAAAATACATATGTGCATTCTGCAATGACCCCACGTCAATGGAGAGCCCTTTCTGGCATTGGGTGCATTGGTAACAAACTCCAGGCAAGAGGAAGTTGGGTTCAATTAATTAACCTGATCAAAGATGGCTGTTGGAATTGCAAGTGTAGCTACGGCATTTGGTGCGTCCACAATCCCTGAGATCCTCCCTTCACAAGGGCAGCATGATAATAGCAGATACACCTGACAGTTTTTTTTTCTACCATCGTCAGTTTTCTGCCTTCCCAAGTGCAGAACAGAAGAGAACAGCAAGAACAGAATATTCTCAGACCTGTTCTTTCGAGTAGCCGAATTTGGAGAGATAATCGATGGCATTCAGAACAGCTCTCTTGTATGCAACAGTTGCATCAAGATAGTGCTGCTTCCCCCTCTCATCCACACTGATGCCTTCAAAGACTAGCCACTCTGAAAATTTTGGCTCGACAGGGCCAATCTCAAAGATTGGATTTACATGGAGGCGTGTTGGTCCCATCGGGCTTAGGTACTCCATTCCACCTCGAATTATGTCACATCTGGGAAAATCAACAGAATTTCGTTATGTTAGATCTCGGTTTTCAAAACTGAAAGAAGAACTGAAGATTCATGATGTTCAGAATCATTGCAGCAGCCACGAGACCAAAGCTGAAGAATAAAGTATGCATGAACTACAATTGAAACTGTATTTAGCTGCACTATGAATTCGAATGGGCTTTCCATTACAACAATTTGGAAATAAGCATATTAAAACGTTCATGAGATTGGTCTTGTGACATTGGATATTGAAACTTTCGTTCATTGGCCTTTTGCAATATTGGAAATTGAAACTCTCATGGCATTGATATTGTGACACTGGGCACGAGGTGGTGATTATGTTTAATTCAGTTTTAGCGGCTACAAAAACATACTAGGAGGAAAATTTCATATTGAAAGAAAGTCGCTCACTAGTCAAGGAGTTGGAGGATCCTGGCATTGCAGATCTAGACGTGCTTAACCAGTAAGTATCATGTCATTTGAGAACTTTGGACACCAAAACCTGGTTGCTTAGTGCAACAGAAAACAGTGATGAGCTGATGAAGATTCAGCCGTTGATTGTTCCTAGCATTCAACCAGAAGATATAGCTATGAATTTCCTTTGAGTTTAGATGACCCAGTTGTACTAGGTAATCAAATCTTGCCAACAAGAATTGGCCAACATTTACAGTTCCTGATTTCCACTTTAAAACATCTACTCCTAGTTTTTCTCATAGCAAGGTTGACTTGAATATGACACTGCAAACATTTCAAAGAGGAAATGGGCGAAGGGAAAATACTTGAGTTCAAGAAATCCACTCATCTCTATGGCTCCACAAAATGATACCTCCCCATCACCCTGGGAGAAATGCATGTCACCAGTGCTAAAATTGGCTCCTTCAACAAATACAGGAAGGTATATTTTTGAACCTCTGCTAAGATTCTTGATGTCACAGTTCCCTCCATTTTCCCTTCCTGGGATTGTCCTTGCAGCCTCCTTACTAATCCTTTCCCACTCTGGTGTTCCCTGTTTGATCTACATAATCAAGATCATTGTATGTAGATGAAGTCATTATAACAAAAATATGCACTTGACTTGGTCCGAACACATTATAACAACAATCAAAATGCATTTGTAAATCTTTTATTCTTGCAAGTTCACAGAAAAACTCAGAAATTTGCTCAGTTCCATGAGGAATATAAAGAAAAATCTAGATCACAACTGTGGTACTAATGGTGTAGTTGCCTTCTTGTTGTGCCCTAAATGGACAGCACTTGAAAGTTCCAAACATCGAAAACTTTCCAGCAAAGAAAAAAAGGAAAAGAAAAGTCGATTTATTCAGTGGAGATGAGGAAATGCCAAGCATGTCAATAGATTTGAAATGAAAAATATTTTTTCCAGCTGAACCTGAAGCGCACGGCAAACCAAGAATGTGCTGTGCAACATACCTAACATGGAAGCACATGATTGAACTACTGTGCACATCAATGATATGTGAGTGCAGGTCCATGATGTGTCATACCAGACCAAGATGGCAGCCTTCAGTTTTTGGCAAGTTCGCTAGTGGCCGTTGATGCAGAACCTCACACAACTTCAAAGATCCAGGGCCTGTTTCCTCCAATTCTCTCTCCCGTTTGTTCCATATTTCTAAAAGTTCCACCGATGGTGCAGTTCCAATTATCCCAGGATGAGTTAAGCCCGGAAATCTTACACCTGTGAAGCATAAACTGCAATCTCAGAGAGATGCTGTCCATATCCTGTCGCTGCTAAAATTATCAATCATGAGTATTCCACTTTCTAGAGAGATCTACATTCTACATTCAGGCGATCATGTCCATGAAAGAATTACATAGATTTTGATCAAAGAGGACTAACTTGTCTTCCAGGCTTTTGCTCATACAACAGGCAATAATCTTATGAAAATTGTCATAACCAAGACCTAGCTAGCGCAATGTTTTCCGTTTAATCTTAATTCCGGCATCATTTTTCCTTCCAAACATTCAATTTTGTTTCAAACACCCGCTGTGAGTAGACTATCAAGGTGGTGCTTGATAAGTGTTGTACTCAATGCAACCAATTGAGGCATGTGAATACATTTACCTGGAATTTGGGGGGAGTAAGCATATATTCCTTCAAAATACCAGATTGCTTTGGTCGCGCAAGGGAAGTGGTCTGTCAAAAACCCGCCACCATTTTCTCTGTCAAATGTGGCCGTATAGCCCCATTCATCTCCAGGCAATGGACCCAGATTGCAGATTTCCACCGAGAGAAGATCACCTGGCATGGCTGGGATCCCATCCTTATCTAAGACTTTTATCGGCCCACTTAGATAATGAACCTGCACAGAGATGGTCACAGCATGGTCATTAGGGTACTGAGAGTAAGGGAATAAAGGAAGTGTATTAATGGAAGGTGCATCTGGATGTGCAGTGTGCAGTTATCAGTTCCTAACTACTATACTCTCAAATTGTATTTTTGTGTTGAAACACAAGTTCAAGTAAGGCTCCTCTACCTAGAGGATAAAAGAGCATTTTTTTTTCCCCTTCGTTTCATTTCCACCTGGGTGAAATGCAAGACTGCCTTTCACTGCCTAGTCCATCGAGTAGAAATCAGAACTTGTGAAGGCATTTTCATTACACAAATTTCAATATATTTCATGGCTGTTATAAATTTGGTGCACCCCAATGACTGCACAAAGAAAGACACTGGGAGTTTTTTTTTTTCTTTTCTTTGGAAGCTTAATTAGGCTGACGGAAGAAATCCATAGTGTGCAGCAGCCAAAGACATCAAGTGGCACATCCATTAGTTTCTCAGGACACTCACCGCGAACTATCTAAGAACTTTCAAGCTGCAAATTGAGACATTTAGAATTGATGATCCGTACAAATGTTTTTTACCAGTTGACAATGCAATACTCCCAATTCATAGATAGACTAGTGTGTTTTGTAACGGGGGAAAGAGGTGAATGTTCTCTCTCCCTTTCCCGACTTTCAAATAGAAGGAATATTTAAGTACGCTAACAACCTACTAAATGTTTTTTATCGTTATACTTATCATTTTATAAAAGAAAATCATACTGATTTTATCTTTATAAACGTTATTTCTATTCTTGTCTCATCATTTCTTTCTGTTTCAATATTTCACTCTCTTCCTCTTTTATACCTCTTTTCCCAATTTCCAAATAGATTTGAAATGTTAAAGCTCTTATTGGCCCTCAAGGAGCTTCATCCTAGGCATCTTGTGCACATATCATGACCCCCAAACTGCTGTTAGGGGATGTTTGGTAATGTGAAAGTTGTGGGAATCATGGATTGGGGTGAGAAGTGAGAAATTGAATATTTTGGGAATTATGTGATTGATATGAAATGATAGGGTTAAATTTAGAATAAATAGTTTGTTGGAAGGTAGTTACAGAAAAAATGATTGAAATATAAAGATAAAAGTGAAAAAATATGATAATTAATTGAGGAATGATAGATCTCGAAATCCACGATATCATGGTTTCTCACACCATGTTTATAACACATGTTACCAAACGTGCCCTAGGATGCACTCTTGACTTATGTTCGACAAATCGGTGCATGTTGAGTGTCTCACACGCTTTTTACATCCTGTGAAGAGCCCAACCTAAATATTTCAAGGGACATTTCTTGATTCGCATGCATTTATATTCTGAGTGATATTGTTAATCTCTATATCACTTTTAATCTCTATATAACTTTCCCAATACAATAGCATCCCAGATATAGATGTTGCAGGCCAGATCATAAATCTAAACAATTTAGCGGTAACGAATAGAACAAGAGGCAACTCTGTCATCTATGGTTGGGAATTGGGATGATTACCACCCAAGTAGATACGCAGAACCCAATTTTGAACCTCTCAAAAGTGAGTTTCTGCAAGCCCGGAGACTTAATTGTTTTGCCAATGCGAGAAAGACAGAGAGTGTCGTCACTGCCCTCCACTTCTTTTTAGGAAAAGTTTATCACTCTGGTACTCCCACAGCTAACCATCTGGAGAGAAAAAGTCATCTGCCCAATGATGATCATCCTTTACCATTATTCACCAAAAATCATGAAACTTAGAAATTCTAAGAGTGTGTGATGCCATCAGCTCAGCTCTGATTTTCGTTGGTTTTGGTCAGTAAAAGCATACTTACAGTGGACAGATCAATGGTCTTGATGTCCTGGGCAGAATCATTATCGGCCACACAGCCCCCAGTCCAATCTACCGTTTCAATTCTAAAAACCTCTTCAACTCTAACATCTGCAACAGCTGGTATGTGGGGGTGCCAACGGTTGTGAAGCGGTTGATTTTGTTCCCATGGCTGCTTCTTCAGATCAACCGACACCACGGCTCTAGGTGTGTGAGGAGCCATGGCTGAGAAGGCCAAATTCTTATGTGCAAGCTAGCTTGGAGGATTTCTAAGTCCTTGATGTTAAAATCTTTCTTGGATGAAGAGATCAAGGGGAGGATTGTACAACAGCCAAGACAAC
Source organism: Annona cherimola (assembly GCA_030490835.1). Classification (NCBI taxonomy): domain Eukaryota; kingdom Viridiplantae; phylum Streptophyta; class Magnoliopsida; order Magnoliales; family Annonaceae; genus Annona; species Annona cherimola. The sequence goes on along the minus strand of CM059973.1, from coordinate 94,675,223 downwards.
TAGCTCGTACCTCAGCCAATGGGCGTGATTGATAACTAATAAAAATTTTTGCTTAAAAATTTCTAAAATAAAAAAAATGATATGATATAATAAAGAATAGAAAAATAAAGGTAAAATAAATAAGTTGATTAAATAGGCAATTGTATAAAACTGATTAAAAAGTAAAATAGTTGTATAGAATATAATAACTATCGATAACAAAAAATTTTAGATCAACAAATTTTTTATGTAAACAAACACACTCTAAATTAATAAAATAGTAATATTACTGTAACTTTGTCTAATTAATAACCGATATTGTAAAATCTTATTATTCGAGTAGTTGCCAAATAAATCCCATAAATTCGAAAACTTGCAAAATGAACCCTAACCTTGATGTGTGTGAGCAATTTTAGATAAATGTGATTTCAAATGTAAATATCAGAAGATTTGGTTAATTTACTTCATAAATTGTCACTTTGGGGTCATTTTGCTATATTTTTAAGTTTAGATCATAGCTAAACCATGAGATTTATTTAGAATTAGATAAAGGTATGGAAAGTTTATTTTGCGGAAAATCCAAACAAAGATACCGTGCATTTGGTTAAAGGAAAATTTATTTTTTTCACTTTTTACACATTTTTTATATGATTTAATATCTTTAATTATTTAACTATATTACTTTTTTGGTATTAATTCTATATTCTAATTTGTTATATTTTCATATAATTAACCTATTTATCTTTATTCTAGTTAATTATGATTATTATTCTTATCATATTATATTACATTTAAAGTGTGTTTGAAAAGTAATAAAATTTTTAAATAAAAAATTTTTGGTGGAAAAGTTTTTAAAATGAAAAAAATAATATGATATAATATGATAGGAGTAATAATAAGGAATAAAATATATAAATTAGTTGTATAAATAAATATGTAGAAATAACTTTAAGGAACTCTGTATATTTGAAAAGTTTTATTGGTTGCCTGACACGCCATTATTGTTTTGATTTTTTTCCCACCAACTTGTCCTCCTCTTTAACCTCTCAGATTATCACCGGTCACCAAATGCATATGATCCTGTTCAAGCCACGTAATCCAGGAAGAAGTGGACAAGTCGTCGTTTTCTTTGGGTGGTCCTTTTTATCAGCTCGTGCTGCCTCGAGAATTTTGATGCCTATTGATTGAGCTCACCTCATGACTTCAACGGCTAATTGGTTTAAAATTAAATGGCACAAGTGGGAAGGAAAAGAAATGAAAAAATAAAAAGAAGAGGTTCTTGGACGATTATGAAATTAGCCTTTGTTGGATCCTTAGCGAGCATTCGTGGGAGTCTCTACATCACGCGTTCACTGTTCTTGTAACAATGGACACCTGCTCTTGACATGTAGATAATCGGCGCCCACAAATTATTTAAATATTTTTATTCTATCAAAATATTTTTAAATTGCTGAAAACTATTAGTTGCCTATTTAAAATAGATAATTGGGTGCGATAAAAAAATATATAAACAATTATTATAAAGGAGGCCAACTTTAATACAGAGTTTGAATCTCATTTCGATGATTTGTCAAATTCGATTTCTCCATTAGCTCTATCATCATACATTTTTTATTAAAAAAAAAAAAAGTATATATTTTGAAGCAAATTTACGCAAATCCAAGCAATTTCATTGAACCAATCAAGAGATCTGTTGGTATCCAAATAAGAAGATGCCCAATATTTGGACAATATTCTGTGTTCGTTTTTCTTTCTAGGCTTGATTGCAATATTTGGTCGAAAAGATTGTGAAACTTTCAGATGTACGTCTGTACACACCTTGACGTCAATGAGTAAATAAGGGATAGTGATGGGAAAGCCTAGCTAGACACAAAAATCACAAGGAAAGTAAGGATTTCCATTTCTCCAGCTGGAGCAGAAGTTGTAAGAAGAAAAAAGAATAATAAAAAAGAGAACGCTTACAATTGAAGGATCGAAGCATTTGACGTCCAGTGCAGAGTGACTGTGGGCAATCCCACCACCAGAAAAATCCATCATCTCTACTCTAAACACCTCCCCAGCAATAATTTCGGCAACATGGGGTATCTCAGGGTGCCAACGGTTGTGCAGCGGCTGTTTCTGTTCCCATGCTTGCTTCTGCAGATCAATAGACACTACCACTCTCGCCCCGCAATGAAATTCACCCATTACTACTAGTACTATTCTACTCTCATACACTACCACGAAAGATTTATATATTGTCGATGGAAGAAAATCTCTAGTTGCTGTCGGTGTGTTTGGCTTTATTGCAACGGATGAAAGGGATGGAACGGAGGATGTGTAAGCGGCATTGGAACCGGGTAATTTGAAGGACTGTTTGAGAAGTAGGAAAACTTTTGGATAAAAAAAATTTTATATAAAGTTTTTAAAATAGAAAAAATAATATAATACGATATAAGTAATGATAAAGAATAAACAGAATAGAGCCAAAATAGATCTGAGTAGTTGTATGAGTAGTTTAGTGGAAATAATTGACAAGTAATGTAATTATATAAGAAAATATGAAAAAATAATTAAAAAATAAAATAGTTATGAAAAGTGAAAAATTTTAAATTTAAAAGTTTTATTGTTAAACAAATAATCCCAAATTTGAATTCGTGCAAGTCCGTTTGTGAAAATGTGAAAGGAAACTGATGTAAAAAAATTTAAGGGGTCCATCCTTATTAGGCTCAACTTCAGCCAGTCCACATGGAATCCTTTTTGAATTTTTTATAAAATTTTTAATTTAGGCATATTTAATCTATGAATTATTTTTATCGCTTTTGGAAATATATATTTTTTAATTTTTTAAATACATTAGTATTTTAGTCATTTTTAACCCTGTGTATAAAAATAAAAATGTAAACATATCTTAAACAGTGGTAAAATTTAATTTATAGATTAAATATACCTAGATTAATAATTTTATAAAAAATCATAAATAGTTTTTGAAAACCCCACGTGCACAAAGCCAAAAGTCACCTCCAATAGGGACAATTGTCTACATGTAAAGACCTTAAAATTAATTGAATTATAGAGGAAACAATAAAAAAATAAGATAATTAAATAATTAAAATATTAAAATATATCAAAAGATGGGTGAGAAACATATAAAAAATTTATTTTTATATATTTACAAATGGACCTATAATCTCTTATTTGAGACCATGTTGATGATTATATAAAATCGGAAATCCTCCTATGTCATCCCTCCATTTTAAACATTTAAATAGTTCATGAAAAATCCACTTTATTTATTATGTTTAACATCACTTATATTATTACGAAAATCCTTACATTTGTTTAATACCGCTATATATGAGTCTCATCTACAAATATGTAAAATCGATATAATAAAATAATTTAACATTTAATGTCGAATTTTAAGTATTATTTTCAACATCTAAATTATCTAAAATATTATTACTATATATATAAATAACTCTATAACATATTACTATATTCCAATACATATGTGAATGAATTAAGCATTTTTCTCTAATTTGCACATGAATGTATACATTTTTAAGCAAATATAGTCTATGTACATATTGAATTTGGATAAAACATAGTCTCATGAATAAAGAGATGATGTTTTTTTTTTTTTTTTGATGTCTCATATATTACAAGTCTTTCATCTGATGTGTATTTTTCTCCATATTTTTCCTCAAATGTAAACTCTCCACAGTGCAACGCTTCTAAAATGGAAGACTATGCTCCCAACCCGGATCGAAACCGGGACATCTTGGAAGTACGCCAGAGTTGAGCACCAACTGCACTACGGCGTTGGGCTCAGATGATGTTAAATACAATGAACGAATTAAACTTTCCATCAAGTATCAAAATTTTAAAAATTGAGAAGTTTATATGAATCTCCTTCTATATAATTCAATTACATAAAAGCGGGCTCGAAATAAAACTTAAGTTTTCTGCTACAATTATAATTATTTATTTAATTAGGGAATCATATTCCACACAATCAAAAATTTTTCGTACGAGGCTCACTTAATAAACGTACGAAATTAATATAATAAAATTATTTAATTTATATAGCAATTTCAAAGTTGTGAATTTAACATTTATATCATATAAAACATTCTTCTTATATGAGTAAGTAATTTGATAAATTATTTTATATCACAATACATCCGTAAATGGAAAATTATTTTATATTACAATGCATCCGTAAATGGATTTAAGTGATTTTCATATTTCATGGATGATCTATATATTTTTAAGTAATCTACTTAGAACTTTGATTAAATTGATTTTATATCACGATAAAATGAATGATATTAAATAAAATTATCAAATTAGAGTTTGATTTCATCATCAATGTAGAACTCGTCAAAGAGATTCCATGAATTCAAGTTCATGAAACCCGTTACCATCGTAGGGGCATATTCAAACGCATTATACGTAGGTTTTGATTCGCCATCCACAGCCGAGAATGGAGAGTGGACAGAACGCCCGTGGTTGCCGATCCTCCTCTCCCTAAAGAAAGCCCAATTTGAGCGTCTGTCCAAGTGAGCCAGTCCAAACGATGGCCTACTTCCACCCATTAGTCTTTTAGCCCAACTAAGCCACCCAGTAAGGCCCTGTTGTTTATTTCGGTCGCAGGCTCAATATGCAAGTAAAACGGGAGTGTACTGCTATGGTACGTATATTAATACATCACTCGATGAAAACAAATAAATAAATAAATAAATAAATCTAGAAAGATGCCTGCGAGTCAAGTTAAAATTGGAAAAAATAAGGATCACAAATTTTAGATGAATAATAATAAAAATAAATTCATCACGATAAGTATACGTCAAATTAATGAGTGGAGGAAAACAAGATTTTCTCCGTATGATTCTCTTCTGAAACGAATGGTTTGGATGTAAGTAGTTTAAAGGTTGAAATTGGTGAATGCTAGTAGGAGTAGTAGTAATAATGACAGCACGGATAATAAACATTAAATTGAATATTGTAAAAATCACTATCAAATTCTCCACCCAAATTCATTCCAGTGTCTTTAAGGAAAAAATAAGAGAATTTATTTTAAAATTTTCAAAAAGCTAGAAAATGATATGATAAAGGTATTTAATAATTATCGAGAGTAAAAATGAGAATAAAATTAAAAAAAATGATTAGTGTATTAAAAACGTAAAGTCTTGATTAGAAATATAAATAACAATGAAATGAAATCCTTTTTGTAAGCGCTAAGTTCAGGGTTGTTGAAAAGTATTCAATGGGCCTGAATGGGACAGAGAAGCAGGACTGTGCTACTGAGAATGAAGAAAAAATAGTAGTTATCTAAGCAATAGAAAATTATCATATTCAAGATCCGAAGAGGCCCTTATCTTTTTTTATTGCAGCCGACGCAGATGGGACGACACCCCCGGTCGTCCACATCGTTACGGTCAGCGGATAACACCGCCACGTCAGGTTAACGTGACAAAGGGGTACGTGATGCAAATAGAGCTGAAATCTGCCGGAATTCTTCCGCGCCCGTGCGGTATCTGCAAGTTCTCCTGATTTACATTCATGCCCTCGTCATGCGTATTGGACAAATCATGCACATCTTCCCTGCAATTCTGCCAATAACAACAAAGATGAAATCCTGAATCTACGAAATTTCGCACGATTGACTTAATGTTTTAGTGGGATTTTCACAGAGATAAATATTATATCTTTTTTTCATGGGAGATAAATATTATATCTTGTAAGCATGAATAATTGTGTTTTGGCATGTGTATTTCAGCATTTTGTAAAATTAACTCCATAAATTTGAAACTCATCATGCGCTTGAAAAATGATAAGATTTTTAGATGAAATTTTTTTTATATACAAGTTCTTAAAATAAAAGAAAATGATGTGATATAATATGAGCAAGAATGATAAGTAAAAATAATAGAGTTAAAAGACATATGTTAATTATATGGGTAGTTATTAAAAATGATTGAGAAGTAAAATAATTGTATAAGAAGATGTAAATAAATAATTAAAAAAATAAGATAGTCGTATGAAGTGAAAAGTTTTTAAAGTTGTCAAACATGCTCTTAACTAAATAAACTCATGGTTAACTATATATTTTGAAAAATTTATTATTGATATTTAAAAAAAGTAAAGTTAGAATAAATAGATTAATTTAAAGAAAATATGTTTTAATTATAAGAGTAAAAATATAAGATTTTTAAATTGAATCTGAATCTCGAGCGAGAATTTAATAATATATATTGAGAATTAATAAAGTTATATTAAAAATTAAAAAAGATTAATTGAAAATTGAAAAGCTTTCTTAAAAATGATAATATAAATTTAATTTAAAAATCTAACGATTTAGAAACAGGCACAAAAAAATTTAATTGGCTGTCAAATCGACAGCCGCCATCCCAGCCTTTTTTTTTTGAAACCGTGTCAATCGTCCCCTTAAAATTACACGATCTAAAAAATTGTGAAAATCACCGTATAGATCTGGCCTCCTTCTATCCAGCTGTGGACAATGACGTTGATTGATTTGATGTTTCATGCAGTGCTTGTCTTACTAAGGTTGCATTAGATTCTATCGAATTTTTTTGTTAATCGTCAGTAACCAACAACTGCACCACAATTTTCCAATCCCTGCGTCCAAGTTGCGAAAAGTTGACGGCTCTGAAACTTTGGGAAAAAAATTACTACAAAATGTATAAATTTTCGAACATATTAGCGAAAATGGAATTAAAAATAAAAACTGCAGTCCTAGCTGGTGGCATTTCATTTTAGAATATATTTGTTTAGAAGAGGAAGAAAAATGAATAATGTGAATGGAAATTTTAACACAATAATTATTTTTTATATTTTTTATATATCTATGTTATTTATTTTTTATTTTCACTTTATTCTTATCATATTCATTCTATTTTCCTTTTTATATCTATTCTCTACCAAACAAACACACTCTTACTGTCTTACAACGAACATTCCATGCAAATGCAAAGTTAATTAATTAATCAACGTAACTAGAGGATTCCCTTAAAAGTTCCCATTCCCGTCTCTGCAAAGAGGAGGAGGGAAAAAAAAAAAAAAAAAAAAAAAAAAAACGGAGAAGGACAAGATACCTCCGTCCTATCTCCCACCCGTATACGACATGGGAAAAAAAAATCCAATTGATGGTGGTCCCGGCGCTTTCCGACCTGTCCGAAGGCTCCGAACGGAAATCGAGGATGAATAAGCATGTGCACGGGCAGGACTGGTCCATCGTTAAATGGACGTTCTAGTAAATGAGCCATACGCTACCGTGACTTGCTTGCTAGAATTTCATGCCAACCTCGGCTGCAAGATTCTATGCACCTTTACGACCCACAAATGTTTCATGCACCTATCTTATTTTACTTTCTATGAAAATCGGTGTAGAATTATCCGCGTATTTAACACACGTCTTATTTTAGGTCTATAGTTTTAATTTTTTTAAGTGGGGGAAGATAAAATTGTGTGTGCCATGTACAAGTATCATTTTAATTCTCGATTTTTTGAGAAAACATTTTCTTATGCAGATAATTAATTGCTGTGTCCTAGAATTTTTTTTTTTTTTTTTTTTTAAAATGGTGTCTGTGGCTAATTCCACACATCAATTTTCAGGGTTGTTTTTGAGCCAGGGAGGCATACTCCGATTGAAAAGTTATAGGTTGAATGCAAAACAACGTGCGCTGTTGTACGAATTTTGAGAAAACGCCTGTTGTAAGTTGTGAATTGGAGCAGGCTGTTGTTGTAACGAGAGCCAGCTCAAGAAGGAATCGATGCCAGTCGTACCGAGGAAAGCATTACTCTCACGACAAAAACGAGGATACGGTTTCCCACTCAAAAGCTCTCATCGATATGCAAGCTTGTTCTTCTGTCATCGATATGCCCACGAGGTAAATGCTTACATTCCCACTCTTCACTGTCATCCAATCACTTGTAATTGTGCCCTCGGATCTGATGCAAAACTCACAGAGGTTAATAATATTCTGCATCTCCGCTAGCATATTTTTCGTTTTATTCACTGTTTCACGGAGGTTCGTTGTTTGATTGTATTTGAGAAGGTCATACACACCCTTTTCAAATTATTATAATAACCTTTTTTAATCACTTAAATTTTTATTAATTCACGGATATACCAACTCAGTTTAATGCTAATTGTAGATTTTTCCATATAGTTTTGCAAATACTCTCACATAATCTCACGAAAATTGCATGTGTACTCATGAGACTTCATTGTCATCAGCAACTATTAAAATGTGAGTGAGAAAATTAGATAATGACGGAAATAATCTCGTGTGCAAGTGGAAGAATTAGCTGATGACCAACACCCGCCATCATTTTTTAACTTTTAGCTCCTAGCTTCTCTCACTAACCCAACCACGAACCATCAAAGACCCATATATTAACGCCTGCATTTGACGTCGCTTTTGATTTTTGTCACTGAAATCTTCATCAGAATCAACAAGCAAGCTACCCTACATTGTTTTAACTTTCTTCCTTGTATATCAACTAGCAGCAACCAACTTGCAACCCACATAGATTACACTTAACAGCAGCAAAAGCTCTGTTTTTTTTTTTTTTTTTTTTGCCCTTTGAAAATTTGTTATGGCTTTGAATCATTTTTAATATCATTATTAAACATTAGACTTGCTAGCACCTATTTTCTTCCTAATATTCGACTAGTAGAAAATCTTTTTGGTTAATTCTTTTTCTTTTCTCGTCTCTAGCATATATTCTAGACTATTGGACGACCATTGAATGTACTGGGCAACTCTTTTAAGTTCTTAACTAGCAAATCTTGTTATTTTTAGAATTTTATTTTTTCAAAATTCTAACCATATGTATTTTTTTGTTATAGATGGGCCATGCTTACATCATTGGCAGAGATTAGAACAGAGAGGCAATAGATGAAAGAATTGTAATTCGTCGCCATCCTGAATGCCCTAGACCCTATTTCCTAAAAATAAATATGCATGGGTTGCCTCTTTAGAAATGCAATGCCCCTTGACACTGAGTCTTCGAATTTTCTATTGGAAGTGTCATCCACAGAAAATCCAAAAACAAAGACCCTTCAGTTCAATTCATTTGCTCATCATGTAGAAAGGAAGAATTTTTAGGGGTGAAGCAACAACTTAAATAATATATTGGAGATTCCAAAAGATGGAGTATTCATGGAAGTCTACAATGGATTGAACTAGAGATGGAACTGCTGCTCTTTATTTCCTTTTCCCTTTATAAAAACAATGATACTTCCACTTATGCAAATGGACATTTTATAACAGTGAGATTCTAATATATCTTTAAAGAGAGATATTTTTGTCATTATCCAATTTTTAACCCACACATTGACAATTTTCGATCACTAAAAGTCTCGAGGGTATGCGTGTAATTTCGATAAAACTATATGAAAATAATATATAATTTGTAAAACTATTTAGGTATATCTGCAATTTGCATCAAATAATCTATTGTATTTGCAAATTAACCTTTATATTTTAAATTATAGTTATTCTCAAATACGAGTACAAATTTATCCATTGTACAAATATACCCAAGCCTTGGCATTCGTTTTTCAAATATGATAATTCCATTACTCATAATAGCTCTATCAAATCTTATTTACTTTTTTTTTCGCCTTTGTTAAAGTTGTTGTTAAAATATATGTTTTTGGTGCAAATCTTGAAGCTAGAAAACATAAGATGAAAAGTAAATGACTTTGGTTTTAGCCATGTTAGCTTGGTAGAAATTTCAAAACGTCAATTACCAACCTTCCATGTTGGTTTGCCCATGGGTAAAAAAAGTAAAAAAGAAACAAGTTGAATTTTTTTTTCCAACTATGAGACCGAATCTCATCTAAAATTGGAAAAATTTAAAAATTGGAGGAAGGGAGACATTTCAGAGTTCCTTTTTAGCTAAGCCTTCTTTACTTGAGCAAGCAGCCTCTTCGACCTCTTGCATATATTTCTTACATGACTGTGTACACCCCATTCATATCATATGGATTCCTGATCAAATCAATTACTGTTGTTTATACCATTTCAATTTAACAAAACTGGATTGGGTACATGCAATTTAAGTTGAATCCAACCTCAAGTTGCACGCGTAGTACGTGCAAAAACTCATGCATGAACCATGCTTATAGCCTTTACATCCAAAGCGAAATCGTCTGAAAATGGTGAGAAATCATGAACATCTCCATGGGGCCAATAAGGCAGGAAATGCACCATGCAACTGCTGCATTTGCGTTCACCGCACGGACGAAGACTTTGCAACTGTGTACGGAACTCTCTTTTGCGGGCGGCATGGGTGGTTGTCGTGGCATGACCCTCACCACAGTTTCTTTGGTTTTTGTACTCGGCGTTCCGTCTGCGTTGTCCACGCGACGTTTGGGAGAGAGACTTGTGGGAAATGTGATATTCGACCGGAGAATATTTTAAAAATTCTAGCGATTGATGCGAAATGATAAAAGTAAAATTAGAACAAACAAATTTGTTAGAAGGTAATTAATAGAAAAAATGATTGAAATATACTGATAAGAGTGGAAAATATAATAATTAAACGATTAATAAAATATTTTAAAATCTGTGCACCCATGTTTTCCCATCCACGTTTTCTCTACCTCGTTACCAAACGTCCCCCATGCTCCTTGCAAGCCGCAGGTGACGTGGTTCCCGGCATTGAAATCAACCAAAGTGGATCATCTGTTCATAAAATCTAAGACAGGAAAAAAGATCTGGATTTCACAATGGACGGCTGAGATTACGCCCACGGCCATTGGCGCGGATACAAAATCGCCGCACAATAATGCCCACCGGAACCCACTGATAACTTTTCATGCATTAAAAAATGAGCGGGTGGCTCGTTAATACATCGGCAAATCAGAGGTATGCATGCACATGCACATATCTGATTCCGGAATAGATCAGCACAATCCGTAATCCAAACTGAACAAATTTCTGGAATCATAATTTGAAGACGACCCGCTGGAGAAAATATCAATAGTATGGGAAATGGTTCAATATAAATTTGGAAAGATTTCCAAAATCTCGACGCTCGTACAAATATATTTTTCATTGATCGGTGGTTCGAATAATCACTACTTGAAGTGAATGGAGCAGTTCGAGCATCCGCAGTAGGTGCCAGACTGCGACCCCCGGCCGTCGAAATCCAGGCGAGTACTACTACAAATCTCTGGCCTACTGGTCTCTCATTCCTGGCTACGTGTTCGTGCGCCTCCGATAAAACATTCCAACGCGTCGGATACGGTCGACTGATAAGGCCTCGCCTGGGCATTTTCGCGGCCCTGCAGTCAGCTTCGCGATCTAAACGTTGCTATCGCTCAACCATTTGGACGGTTGGGATCGACGATGAACCTGCGATTGCCTCCGTCCGAGACCCCAGACTTCACCAGGGTCCAGGACCACCATCACAAAAAAACCGAATATCATCCATTGAAATCCACGCCTCGAATCCAACGGTTGCAGGACACGAGTCGCGGAAACACGGAGCCGCCTAGACCCAGGAGTTTGGAACCTAACCACGGTTAAACCCAAACACCTAACTATGGTTAGCTTCGTCTTTTTCTTATATAGACCCAAACCCCCATGCTCCGCTATTCCTCCTTCTCAGTTCGCCCTTTCTCACCGCCTTGCAGCCCAAGCAACACGTCCGGAACTCTTTGCTTCATTTCTGAGTTTCTTCCTCTCCATCGTCATACGACGTTCATGACCTTTTACGATCGCCGGGCATCTGAGGAACGTAACTATGAGCTGTAACGGTTGCCGGGTCCTGCGTAAGGGATGCAGCGAATCATGCATTCTCCGCCCATGCCTGCAGTGGATCGACTCTCCGGAGTCGCAGAGCCACGCCACCGTCTTCGTGGCCAAGTTCTTCGGCCGCGCTGGTCTCATGTCGTTCATCTCGGCCGTCCCCGAGAGCCACCGACCGGGTTGGTGATCGATCGGTGTTGCTAGTAGTAGTTAGCAGCGAAATTGCCGAGAAAGCTTATCTGTTTCCTGTACTTTTGGATTTCGATCTGACGATCTTGTGTTTCGATGTGGTGCTTTCAGCTCTCTTCCAATCGCTTTTGTTCGAAGCTTGCGGCCGGACGGTGAACCCCGTCAACGGCGCGGTGGGGCTGCTGTGGACGGGGAACTGGCACGTGTGCCAAGCGGCGGTGGAGACCGTGCTGCGGGGCGGGACGCTGCGTCCTCTGACGGAAATTGTGCCTGGGCCGGCGCTGCTGGAATCCGAAGAAGCATCGGAAGTTCGCGATTCGTACGGCCGGCAGAGGGCGATGAAGCGGAAGGTGCCGCCGGGTTCTTCCCTAGGCGAAGGGTCGGCGCAGTTCCAATCTTGCGATCTCGGCCTTTCCTTGATGCCCGGCTTGCCGCCCGAGAAGCGTCGGCCGGCGACGCCATCCATGAATTCGGAGGGATCTGTGACCACCAGTGCTGAGAGCGGCGATCAGATGGACGGCCAGGAGCGGCGGTTGCTGAATTTGTTCGTTTGAGGTGTTTTTGACGCCAGCTTCTCCGGCAATTGTTGTAATATCCCGGTACCCGGAGTTCGAATATCCGGCGAGGTGTTTTTGTGTTTTTCCGGCAGAGGATTTCCCTTCCCTGAAAAAGGAAAGATGATTCTGACGGTCTTATAGTTATGTGAAAATCAATAAGTTTCATTTCAATTTATAATTTTGAAATTTGCAAGCAAGGGAAGTCTTCATCGCATCTCAATGCAATTTTTTCCTGCCCCATTGGGCCATCTTCTCTCTACGATTAAAAAGAAAGGGGGAAAAAATGGTCCGTGTTATAAACAAAGGGGTGTATTTTTTAAAACATTTTCATCGCGCACTATCAGTCTACAATCATACGCCGAGCGGCGTCGAATCTCTTTTTCGTGGCGAGTGTGTGGAAAATGCCCATGAAAGCCAACAGTGTTTTGACGTCCGCCCAGGGTTATTGATGGGAAATGTAGGGGCCGCGATGTTTTGGACGGAAATGTCCGTAAGCAGAGCCGGAAGAAGAATACCGGATAAGGACGAAAGCACAAGGAGACGACTGCGTTAAACTAGCTGTACATTGCCCATGAATGATGTGGCGTTATTGGCCACGCAGAACTCTTGATCTGGTTGGCCAGCCCCGGGTTGAGGGCGCGCGGCGCAAAGGAGAGAAAGAAATTTCGCTTTGGATTTAGGAGAGATGGAATGTAGGTCGTAGGTCGGTTGAGCGTGTGGCCCGCACATTCGGAAGGGGAATTGGCGGGCAGCGGAAGGGAGCATGGAGGAGAAGCGACGGCTCTTGGGGAGCGGAAAGAGGCGTATACAAACTGGGAAGAATCCTTCTCCCATCCAAGTGGGCGAGTGTGCGGCGCATGTCAGCGTCGATTTCGGGGTTTGGTCGCCCCCTCGATGTGGGGGCGGGCCCCGCCACCGCTTTCGTCCGTTTTCGTAAAGGAGCTAGTGGGCTGATCTAGGATGAGCGACTTCTCCCCAAAGCATCAAAACGAAATAGTGGGCCCACCGTGGATGGAACAGTTGACATAGTGGTGGCTGATGATATATTGGAATGACAAAGGATAATGATCCTGTCCAACAGTTTGCAAATTAATCTGGTTGCAGCCGACTCTTGAGGTTCTTATTTTTATTTTTTTCCCAGTTTATATGACCCCATATGTGCAATCAAAATATATCACTTCTTTCGATGAAAAAATATATCATTTTTATTTACATATATTTTCTATAAAAATTTTAAAAATCAAAATTGCCAATTTTAAAATTTTTTATTACATCATATTGCTTTTCTTAGGATTCGAATTTGTTCAGAGCTCGTACGCGATTAGGATTGGATGAGAATTTGGGATGGTAGTGTGTGAAGAATGAAAAAAAAAAAAAAAGTATCTTGGAATTAGAAAAAATTGTATTGAAAATGAAAAAATGTGTGTGTTATTTTTTTGGAATGAGAATTTGGTAATATGAGATTTCATTCCAAGATCATTTTATCCTAATTGTAAACATACCCTGAATCACACTTGCATATAGGATGTGAACACTGTGCTACGTGCTAATGTACACTTTCGAATTCCATGTATACTCACAAAATAATAAATTTTAAAATATCAATTGAATAATACGAGCTTGCATAAAAATAAAAAACTAAAAAAAAGCTCCTCTACA